>JAINUG010000002.1:10053959-10653959 GCA_029706075.1 Aldrovandia affinis | reverse complement strand
GCTGTGATTGAGGTGCTTCAATGTAAATGGCACAGAAGTTTGAATGCAGTTGATACCAGAAATGCATTGCTTCTCTTTGAGCAGAATGTTTTGATTACACTGTTGATTCACGCTGCTCAGATGGCCTCCAGTTTGTATGCTCTTCCAAAGCAGAACCTCTATCGCTGCAATCACTCCGCTATGCAAAGGGCTGTGATTAGACTTTGAGGGTCAAGATGCATTCAAGGGGATTGAGTTGAATTTGTAGTACAACGCCTGCCCCCAGGCAGGTGTAGATTTTGACCAATCTCTGTAGTTGTCACTAACTACAAGTAGCTCATCAGCCCCGGATGGCAGCACTCCATCTCGTTTTTCTGAAGATGAGTTGGGGTATATGATCATCACAGTGCTGTGTGCAGTTATCCCGCATGTGGCTCCATCTCACAGGGCAAATGGAAAAATACTGGAAATCAAGCACGGTTGCAGCCAGAAACTGGAACCAGCTACATCCGTACTGTACATGAAATGACAAAACAATTTCCGTTTTTTTTTGTGTGCCATTTTTCTCCCAATTTGTTGGCGAGTTGTACCCTTTTTCCCTTCCTACTACGAGCTCTGGGACCGGCAGTGACAGAGAGGATGAATTGCCACCTCCGAGATAGAACTCACCAAGTTGTCGACTGAGTTTTCTGAGAGCTTTAGCTTGCTTGGTAGGTTAGCAAACGGGGTAGACAAAATAATGGAAACACCAAATAATATATGAACATTTATTAACTAATAAGGCCACAGAACGGCTTTGGGACAGCTTCGATCCTTCTTGGAATGCTATTATACAAGTTTGAACTGTTTCTAGTGGGATATTAGACCATTCTTCATGAAGGAAGGCCTCCAGTTCTTCAAGAGATTAAGGCGTGGAAATCTACTCTGCACTCTACATTCCAGAACTTCCCATATAGGTTCAATGATGTTTAAATCTGGTGATTGGGGAACCCATGGAAGGTGTTTGACTTCATACTGGTGTACATGAAACCACTCTTGAATCTGTTTAGCAGTGAGTATGAGGGTGTTATCATATTGGAATATGGGAAAATCCTGAGGAAACCATGTTTGCACTATGGTTGTCTAAAATGGCTTTGTATTCCTTGGCCGTAATACTACCATGCAGAGTAATAATTGGACTCAATGACTCATACCAACAGATCCACCACCATGTTTAGCAGTTGGGATCAGGCAATGTGGCTTTCGGCTTTCTCCAAACTTAAACCCATCCAGATGTAGGAAAACAAGTAAAAGACAGCTCATAGAATATTCTTTATTTTGCCATGTTACATCAGTTACACACAAGGTAATTGGAATATGTTTCTTCGCATATCTCTCCTATGAGAGGTCAGAGCGCAGGGTCAATCATAGTACAGCACCCCTGGAGGAGTTAGGGATTCAGTGCCTTGCCTTGTCTTGCACTGAACTGAACCCCAAGAAGTGAGCTAGCATCCCTCCGGTTTCCAGTTAATTGTTTTTTTGGTTGGCCTGGATTCGAACCAGCAAACCTCCGCTTGCCACCCCGTGTTGCTAACCACTGAGCCACTGCCGCCCCAATCAGACTCAGCAGCCCATATTACTTTCTTCCACTACTACGTCCAGTTTTGTGCACATTATTCCAGGTTTTGCGTTGTTGCACATTGACCTTGATTACAAGCGGTTTCCAAATGGCAGCCCTACCATAAATATCAGCTTTGAAGCTCCCGATGTACAGTTCTTGGGCCACGGAGGTGTAGATTCAGTTCTGTGATAGTTTTTGAAGTCTTTGTTTTGGGTTTTTAGCCACTATCCCGTTGTGTCCATCTATCCCCGTCATTGAGCGACCACTGTCTTTACTGATGCAGTTTTTCCAGTTTCGCGTATGCCGTCATCATTTTTGACACTGCTCCCATTGCCACATACATACAATTTTTCCATTTCTGTGACTCGCGCACCTGCAATTCAGGCACCTACTATTTGACCTCTTTCAAAATCTGTTAGAGCTCTCACGTTACTTTAGAAACTTGCATGTTAAACTGCTATAAACATTTTTATAGCAGAAACATAATTGTAATTAGCATTGACATTAATGTGAAACACGTGTAGACTCCTTTTTAATTGCGATTTAGTTACTTCAAAATACGAGTCCTCTTTAATTTGGTGCTTCCATTATTTTGTCTACTCCCTGTATCTAGCTTGGCCAACTGAGTGGGTTGTTTTGGTTGTAACTTAACAGTATTTTATTTATTTATTTTTTATCCTTTTACCCCTTTTTCTCTTCAAATGTGTAATGCCCAAACGTATCCTTAAGCCACGCTTGCTGCAACCCCCAATGTCGAGGAGAGCGCAGACACGCATGCTCTGCTCCGAAACACGTAATATCTGCCGCCACTTCTTTTCACATCACAGACCTGAGTTGGAAGAAGCTTTTATACAGGCAGCTCCCGTTTACTCAGTCGCTGGTGAGCAATGAGCTCGGGTGACCCCATGGGCTTCGCTGCACTGAAACAGTAAAAGGGTCAAACAGTCTTCAGGTTAGGGATAGAAATAGGGATGCAGTGTTAAACGGTACAGCAAGCATGGTGGCAGGCATTTCAAGAGGTTCTCCGAAAGATGACCGGTGAATTTATCCTGCATCTCTAAGAAGTCGGTGGTGACATCTCTCTGGGATTTTGGCAGGAAGACCATTTTCCACTCAAAAAAATATATTCTTTGCTCATTAAGCAGCATTCTAAAGAAAGAATGCTGGTCTGTGGGTCTGAACTGAAGCGTTTATGTGATTGGGATAAGTGATGCATCTTGTCTTGTGGAAAGGAAACGAGGAACATTTTCAAAGAAAAAGTCCTCCACCCAAACAGGACTATTAACATTATGCACAGCAACAGTCGTTTTACTGGAACACACTTGACCGCTCGGCCATAGATTTAGCACAGGTACGATACATGCCTTTACAAGCTTCCACCGAGTGATGAAGGCATCCGTTTTCCTCCTTCGTTGTAGCATTCATTTGTCCATTAATAGCTTAAGAGAAGTACAAAAATTCTTTTCAAAAATTTATTTCAGATTTTTTCCCCTGTTTTTCCTCCCAATTTTGTGGCTGATTATACCCTCTATTGATCCAGCTATCCCCCGCCACATACAGCTACAGGACCAGCCACTACTCTGAGACCGGTGGTGGCAGGGACGGCGAACTGCCTACCTCGAGACGGCACTCGCCCGTACTGACCGTGATTCCAATACGTACCTTCTGTACATGTGGCGAGCTCATGCCGGCTTCTCCCCCATCCCTCCCCCATCCCTCTGGGGCAGACAACCAATCTCCCTGAACGGGACTCCCGGCCAGAGCCGGACAGGCGCAGCCAGGGATTAGAACCCTAGCTGCGGTTGGGCAAACTGCACTCTGGGCAAGTGCTTTTACTGGTTGCGCCACCCTGAGGGCCCAAGAGAAGTACAATCTGATGTGTTGAATGTTGCAGATGTAATACACTTATGACTTATGCATCTCTGCGTGAGTTGAATCTCTGTTAGTTTTGCTGCTTAGCATGATCAGCTTCGATTATGGCAGAAAAGGCAAGAAAGGCGCCGTCATGAGGCCATGGTTGAGGAACGCTGACAAATGTAGCTAGTTGGTCCTTGGAAGAGTGAGCAACAGGTGGTTTTTGAAGGAAAATGGGGGGGGGCGGGGCAACCTTGCTGTGCCGTGTAGCCGTGCTGCACCACGCTGCCGCCCAGCAGCCGGCCAGCGCGAGGTTAACATCTCCTGTGTTGCATCTTTGCAGGTAAGACCTGCACAGAGGTAAAGAATGTGTGGATATGTGGCCACTCGCTGGTGTTTTGGGCGGAGAAGAGAGCCAAGTCTCCCGAGTACGGCATGCAGCTGGGCATGGATCCCAGCCGCGTGCGCATCTGGTGGAAGGGCATGCAGGGCTTGACGTGGGACCAGCTCCTGCCCCTGCTGCTGAAGCTGAAGGGCAACTGGCCCAACCCGGACGTCCTCATCCTGCACCTGGGCGGCAACGACCTGGGCAAGTCTGACACCAGGGTCCTCCTGGCAGCTGTGAAGAAAGATCTGACGTCCCTGCGGAGCATTTTCCCGCAATGCCTGCTGGTGTGGTCAGACATCCTGCCACGACGCTCCTGGCGAACCACGGAGGACGCCGAGGCGGTGGAGAGCTTCCGCGTCCTGGTCAACAGAAGGGTGCTGGCTGACATCGCTGAGCTGGGTGGGGCAGCGCTGTCCCACAGCAACATTCGGCCCGGGTCGGACGTGGGCCTGTACCGGCCGGACGGGGTCCACCTGTCAGGAAAAGGCATCGACATGTTCAACATCGACATGCAGGACTTCCTGGAGAAGTGGGAAGGGGAGATGAGCGGAACGGCCAGTGCGAGTTAGATGGAACACCACAAGCTGTTTTTATGCACCTATGAATTTCCTCTGTTATTAAATGCATGTTTTAGTTTTTGTAAGGGCAGGATTCCTGCCCAGGGTTCTCTTATGAATGTAGTCCACTGTCTGTGCTGAAGCATAACGCAAACTGTGAGGGTGATATCCACTGTACTCCACAGGCGATATCCACTGCATTAAAATACTGTATCAAGTGCTTTGCGTGTATCTGTACACACACATGCGTGTGTTGTCTTGTTTTTTTTTGTTTTTTTAAGATTAAATAAAATCATGTATTAAGATTTCGATTTCTTTGGCAGAACAATAAAAAAAAAACTTAAAACAACAAACGTTTTCACTTGGACTGCATTACTGCTTTACTGTGGATGTTGGTCTTGACCAGTATCAGAAGTCATCCCTAAAATGGCAATCCTCCCATAAAAATGGATTTTGATGGTTATGTTTAGGACTGGATTTTCCTAGTTCTGCTGTAGCTGTGGACAGGAAGGGAGAATTGGTCAGGTGATGCATGTCCTCTGATGTTTTCATGAGGATTTTCTCCCCCTCTTCACTCATCTGAATCATAGTGCCGGCAGTGTGAGGTTTCATGAATACTGGAGGGTGGAGTTATGTTTTGTCAGTGACTTCCTGAATTGAATGAATTGTAGTGCTTTGCAGAGTAAAGGTTATTTGTTGATTTGTAAAAGTCAGTGCTAAGCCTGCATACAGTAACTCCATCCATTATGAGGTTTATAAAACCCCACTCTGCTATCACTATGGTAGAGGCAGGGACCTTCTCTTAGCACCTTCACACGTCTCTTTTTTTTTTCCACCGTTCAAATTTATTTTAACGTGTGAAGTACTGGGGAATGCTATTGTAGATTTCTTAGGGAGTCCCGAGACTGGCAGAATGTCTTTTTTGAGGCATACTTTTACTTTTTTTTTTTTTTTTTTTTTTTTTTAAATATATATAAATTTGTTTCTGATTTGATCCCATTTTTCTCCCAATTTGGTAGCCAATTAGACCCGCTATTTTTACGTCAATCCCCCCCCTAGTAATGTCAGTTCGCTGCCGTAGTCCTGCGACCGGTAGTGACGAAGCGAAGTGACGCCTCTTACGAGACGGCACCCGCAGGCCGTCGACCGTAACCCGGTACTACAGAGCCACTCTATGCAGCGAACGTCACGTCGGCTCCCCTCCCCCCTCCCTGGGGCGGACAGCCAATCGCCGCCCCCTGGTGGCACTCCCGGCCAGAGCCGACACTTGGCGAGACGGGGAATTGAACCCCGGTCTCCATGGCCAGCGTCGGACGTTGTAACCACTGGACCACGCGGGAGGCCCGAGGCATACTTTTAAAGATAATGTGTTGTGCTTGTGCCTCAATTGCTGTTAATGTTGAGGAAGCGGTAAAAAGCGGAGGCAAATGGGAAGCCAGGTTACAAGGGGATCTCCTAGTCGGAAAGGGAAATGGTGTCCCAATGTGCATGGCCAGTGGAGATGTTCTCGGCCTCCTTTCCTCTCTCAGAAACCATTGTGATTGGTTCAGAACCAAAGACTAGAAGATTCTTAGTCCTAGGGTGTCCCTTTCTTGAAATATGCTTGGCAAGATATTTTTGCTGTTCCAACTATTGGAACTGGCTGTGCTAAATCACTGCTGTGGCAACATCTTAATTAGTAAGGGAGGCAGTCTGGTGTAATGGTTAGGGAACTGGGCTTGTAATGTTAAGGTTGCAGGTTCAATCCCCAGGTGGGACACTGCCGTTGTACCCTTGAGCAAGATACTTAACCTGAATTGCTTCAGTTAATATCCAGCTGTATAAATGGAGTGTAAAGAAATGTAAAACTGTAAGTCGCTCTGGATAAGAGCGTCTGCTAAATGCCTGTAATGTAATGTAAGGGTCATTTAGTTTCCTTGGCATGCGCAATAAAACTTTGTTAAGACTCCATTATGAAATGCTTTTAAAAATATATCTCCAATTAGTTAACATTAAATTGTTGATTTATGGCAAACTACTGCCTGTTTCTTTTCAGAGAAAATCCCAAGGTAATTTGCAAAGCGAAATGATGCATAGGCTACCAGTGACTCAAACACCGGGGAGAACCAAACTTGTCTAGCGCCCTGGTGGCTAGCATTTCCCTCTTGCCTCCTGTAAGAAGGTCTGAGCTTCATCTTTGGCAGACCAAATAGCAGGTCCATCTCATCTCTCCTCTGTACTGGAGGCTCCTTAACTTAAATTTTCCCTGGAAAACCAATTCAAGATATCACATAGGACTGGGCTCCCGGATGACGTCGCAACCCAGAGGAATCGGGATACTGAGGGGGGGGGGGAAACACTTGTCAAGAGATTTGAAGAACTCCGACTGACAAGAAAGGACAACTTGCGCCACTCTTGTTACAGTATGAAGACAGAAGCAGTACAACACTTTAAAAAAAGAATTGCAAGACAAATAACCTGTATTCTGTTTCAAGCTCTTGGTTGTATGTAATCTAATGACTGATTTAGAACCTTTTCCATGCTGATTTTCAGTCACCGAAGGCATTTTCTGGGCCGCCAGGTTTGTGTCGACCTCAGAGCTCAAGACAGGATTGGGATTCACTGAGAGTGTTCAGTGCATTTCTCACATGCTGCAAGAACAATTTGTACATTATTTTGCAAAAACAAATTGTAAACCTGAGTGTGTAAATATTGTATATTCATTATATGGAAAGATGCTATTGTATGATGTGTTCCATCTAGAGAGCCTTCTGATGGCTTTGAAGTTTTTGCATATTCTGGCTGTAGTTTATAAAACTGTTTGACTGTTTTCAGATGGTTTTCAACAGTTTTTCAACAGTTTTACTGGTGAGATTTATGGTAGGAATACTTCCTTTTGTATGATTGTTTGACAGGTGTGAAGTGAGTAAGATTGTCATGAAGATGTGTATGAATGCCAAAAACTCAGCGATTGACAGAAATGTACCTGTTTATCAAGAGCCTGAGTCTGTCAATATAAAAAAGAGCAAGACTTTTTGTACCAGCAAACCAAACCAAGATGAAAGAAGAGGATACACATCTAGAGAACTGGCAGCAGCAGTATGGTGGAACTGTATCCCTGCATGCAGTTTTTGGACATCAAATGTGGGCCTGTCTACTTCCAGGCCTCTGACCAAATTGGTCAAATTGGATTTGTTTAATAAATGTCTGAGTAGGAGTGTTTCATGATGTTTTGGATGGTTTGAAGCAAAAATAAATTCGGTAATTTCACCTGTTCCAAGTGTCCTTCGTTCTTATTTTTGTGCCCCATCTCAAAATAGTGCTTGTTGATATAATATATCATTTTGTGTGGAAATTAATTTATGAATTGTTTTTTAGATGTATTTTGGGTGCCGTGGTCTGAGATGTAAATTATTCAACGTTCATGATGGCACGAACTCGGACACGCACAGCTACTCAGGTGAACATAAGGATACAATTTGAGATTAATCACTGTTACAATGATGACCTAAAGCTCATCTGCCTCACACTGTGCCAATCAAATCAGCGTACAGACCATAAATGGACCCATTGTGTAATGTCTTTGTGAAGAATTCTACCTAAAAACAAGTTTGCCTAAAATAAGTTACTTTAATTGTAACTTCTCTGTTTTCTCAGGAAATAGACAAGATTTGCTTTAAAACATGGAAGGTCAAGACCCTCTGTTCAAAGTCCTAGTATAATTTAATTTAATTTAATTTAGAATGGTGATTTATGGTCCGTTGTTGAAGGTTAATATTAATATTCCACATAAATCCTTTTTCAAGTCCATATTGATGTATAATTTGTTTGAATTTGATTATATTATATGTGTGACTAAGCCAAAACTAATTGTATATGTTCTATATCTTGGTGTTAGTTTCCCTTAAGGATAAAATTGTGAGTGAAAACTAGTACAGTATTTTTGTATGCAACTTTTTAAATGCTGTCTAAAGTGGACATTTTCCTGTTATTCCTCTCCTCAGGAATCTACAGTACCTTCACTTGCATTCACGTTATTACAAAGGTGAGTGGTGTTTGTGTGTGTGTTTATAATATTATTATTTTTTAAGTACCATATGTGAAGTTGTCTTTGTCATACATGTTCTATTCTTATGTTGTATTCTCTCAAAGTACTATTTGGCCTTCACAAATAAATACTTTATAAAACTGTATTTGTGGGGTTTTTTCCTTTTGCAGTGATTATATACACATGTAATTTAGCAGACCCTAATCTTATACACAATCTTCTAAACTGGTATTTGGAAGGAGGCTTGTGGTGAACCTCTATAAACCACTTTGGTTTTTGATACGGGTAGGGTACTTCCTCAATATCTAATTCATTCACACATAGTACAGTCTTATACCCTATAAGGTCCTTGCAAGCTTATTCACATCTTGTCCTTTTATGTTTAGCTTTTTATTTAACTTCTACTTCTAAATCCACTAAATTACCTCTTGTCGTCTTCTGGGCATGACACAAAGTATTCCTGGTACTGAAAGCACAACAGTGTGAAACATTTCAAATGGCTTCAAATTGATTTAGCCAGCTGTGCATTCATTTCCGTGGCAAAACAATTCTGTGTGACCATGTGTAATACTGGCAATGGTGAATTTGAATGAAACTGCAGTAAATTCAAATCAAAAAGCCATCTCTGCTGTACAGAGACAACCATCTGTCATCATAATTGTAATGTTAAAGCATCCCCAAGGGTTTGAATATCCACTACCATGTTTTATTTATGTTGACAATTTAAAGGGTGGTTGATCTGTTGACCAGAACTTGTCCCCCACAAAGGGGGAAGTAGGCTATGCCTTTCCAGTCCAGTCCTCACTTGAGGAATGTGGTTGCCTTGGTCACCATGACAGAAGGGAATCTCCTGTCCTTTGATTTGCCGTCAATCAAAAAGTGTAACATCATCACTTGATGATGGTTGGTCAAACCAACAAAAGGACCAAGACAACAGACTGATTTGGTGAGATCCACAAGGCTTACTTTTTTCTTTACTATAAATGGAAAACAGTAAGGTGTGTAAAGTGGCAATTTCCATGCCCGGAAGTCCGTTTCAGTGGAAAACATAAACTACAGTACATTTTCCTCAGAGTAGCCCCTGAAGAACGATTCTTCAACACAGTTTTCTCAGTGTTAACGAGCTAAAATACCTCAACATCCAATCACACGATCTTCATGTTGTGCAAGGATGCACCCCCAGCAATGAACAAACAGCTGGAGACTCAAGACCTACACAGCAGCCTCAATGGATGTACAAATAACTAAACGCAGTTACCAACACTAACAATCAACACAATTCAATACAGCAGAAGCTTAACATTTAAAGAATAACATTAACATATTTGATGTTCCAAAAATAAAGTATAATGGTTTATTTAACCATGCAGGTCATTTTACATTTCGACCCTTGAGTGGTACAAGGCACAAGCTTACCTGGTATTTCAAATTAAGGTTGCATTTTGCCGTAAAAATGGAATATCACATCGCTTCAGTACTTGTGTCATTAAACATATTTCCAGATATTACTGTATGTTACCTCGTTTTCAAGGGTTAAAGTAGAAGCTGTATTTTTCTCCAACTCAATAGGTGGCAGTATATACCATTGATGTTGCTGTAAAACCCTCTCATAAATCAACTGACGAAGAAATTCTTCGGAAGAATGGAGTACTGGAACAACTTCAAACATAACCGTGTGTTCCGAGTAACTAGGCCGTGTATTGTGTATTGAATGTACGTGGGTTTGTTGCATGAAAAGTTAACATTTTGTTGAACAATAAAATGTTTCGTGGACGGCCACTTCGAGGAGGGTATCCCCGGCCGTATGGCCACCCGACCGGCCCCGCTTCACATATTCCGCATCCCGGCCACTCGCCACGCGGTTCAGGCCGTCCTTTGCTGCACGGGCCTTACCGAGAAGACCGAGAGCGAGAGCGGCACAGCTATCCGGAAGACTATCGCCGTTCCCCACCTCGCAGGAGGTATTCGTCCCCCGGTTCTAGTAGCCACCGAGGACCGAGCGGTGATTTTCGTGGGCCTCCTCCCAGACAGCATTTCAGCAAGGTAGGGGACTAATGGGTCGCTTGCTACCTAGCTAAGTTAGCTCCATACAAGCTATGCAATGCAATGGCAGACCTAAATGCAAACCTTTTGAGAAATAAGCTAGCTAGTATCGTTAAAGTCCTACTGATTTGTTGAAAATATGTTAACAAACGTTGCATTTTTAGTCTTAGATTGGTAGCTAGCTAGGTACTGTAGCTTTGACTGGAAATTGTGCTACAAAATATAGAAACAAAATAAATATAAATATTTACATGTACATGAGAACCGAATGCAAGTTTTGTCAATTCAGATTTAAAATATAATGGTAACTATACATTACAATTTAAAATGTAGTCAATATTCAAAATGTTGAAATTGGCAGCAAGCTAATTTATGCAATGCCATACGTGTAAACTGGCATAGCTAGTCACAAATGATTGCAGTGCCTAGCTCCAACATTGTCATCTGGACTATTTATTTTTTGTTTCCGGTGCACAGTATGATCTACATAATATAACATATGCCATTTAGCAGACGCTTTTATCCAAAGCGAGTAATGAATGCATACTTTTTTCTAGGGCTGACCCCCATTTAGTTGACTGGTCGATTGTTTGGTCAATGGGCTGTTGGTCGACCGAGATTTGTTTTGGTCGAGCAGTCACGCGAAAAAAACAATACTCTCCACGCAGTATGAGACACCACAGTTCGGCGCGCTTGTCTGTATAATAATCCATTCTGGATTCTGGGGGTATGGCAGTGACAGTCCTTCACTCTTAACATAGCTAGGCTTATATATGTTCTCTTTAAATTATATTAGGCAGTTAAGGTAATAGTAATGTTGTGAATAATTCAGCAAAACTAATAAAAGTTACATTTTATAATAAATGTGTTTTGCTAATTGTATGGTTTATATATTTATAACTAACATGCGTAACAGCCCCTTAAAGGGCATAAATATGCCCTTTCATGTAGTCTATATTGTATCCTTGTTTTGGGCACGCGAATGTGCATTTTAATTGTAGCCTAAGATTTGCCTACAGTTAAGATTAGTGATATAGGCATACTTTAATTACTAATTTCGATATAACCTAAGAACATAATGTCAAAGAAAAAAACGAGTATGGCAGCATTTCGTTTTAGTCGCGGACGATCTAAAAGAAATGGAATGTAAACTTTGCAAGCGCGTTTTCCACGGCAGGGTTTATCGTTAACAAAACAAGGAGCAGCCTTTTGCCCAAAAATGTGGACAAGCTAGTGTTCCTGTGCCATAACATGAAACGACTGGGGAAGTAGGCCATCGGATGGTCTCAGACTCCAGTAAGTTATTTGAGCTGTGAGCTGTCAAAAGTTTAAATGTGATGCATCAAAACAGGTTTTTTGTTTGACTTAAAAAAAAATATGCATGACCCATATAGTATTTCTGTAGACATGTCAAAAACGTAATGATTAATAGTTTATTCTGAATAATACTAGGAACAAGTCAGTATTCTTAATAGGACAGGTGGGATATATTCCTTTAATATCCATGCAGATTAACTATATAAACATATACAAACAAACAAGTCATTAGGATTCATTTAAATATACTGTATGTTTAATCTCAATACAAAAACTGCATATAGTGAATTGTGAAAGAACTAGCTAGCAAGCGAAAGTAATGGATCATTACTAGCATGTAAACACAAATATTTTTCTGACTGGTGGTGGACGTATGGGTTTAGTTATGTGTGGTGCAAGCCACAAATTCAGTCTCGGAAACGGTCTTCATTGGTATTTGAACATAAAATGATTGGGTTCCCTCTCTTTTCTAAATCCCACAGGTAGTAGCCTAAGTGTGGTCAATTTCACTGCCCTTGCCACAGCTGTGAATTTCACACATGTGCGTAGAACTTTTCATGTACTGGTCCTTATACAGGTGTTTTTCGTTTCTTTGTTTGTTTTGGCGCACAGCGACTCACTCCATCACCTTCTCGTGGTGACATCCCCATAGACCATAGTTTGGTGATCACCGTGGGCAACGAACTGACTGGACCGCCAGCACTGCGAAGCTCTCGGAATGCAGAGCATCATTACGAGAGGTAAAGACTCGAAAGGGAAGGCTTTGGCTATTGGACCTGGGGTGGGCCACAAAATGAATTTAATGGAAGTGTTATGCTGCTTATTACTATTGCCTAAATGCATGAAACAGAATATATTGGTATGGTTTAATCGCTGGGTCAAACTTCTTCCCAGTTTAGTTTCTTGGGGTCATCGTGTATACTTTTTAAATGTGGTTTTGTTGCAACAAAAGCTTTGATTCACTGCCTTTTTCACAAGTTTACTTGCTTATTTGTTGTAGGCACTCAGGCAAAATATGATTCTTCTTAAATTACTTATTTTGAAATCAGTAATTAGGAAATGAGATGATTTAAGAAATGCTGTTAGGCAGTGTGCTTATTGACAATAAAAGGGAAGGCAAGGTTAGTATTGCAGTTCGGTGTCACTGGGTAAAGTCTGATGAACAATAAAGAGATATCAAATTGTGTGCAGATAGCTGCGATGAACAAGGTTCATTCAGTTTTATATTATGATAGGCTATATCATAAATATTGGCACAGCTATGGTCTGTTGTTGGGTGAGAGGCAAAGCCAAGTACATGCAACTCTTTAACTGTACCTGTAGTCACTGGTATTATCTTTGGTGTCTTTTGATACTTTTTGCCTGACAGAGATTACCGCATGGGGGATCCACACTACAAACCTCCCTTACCTGTTATGAGGCCAGGTTACGAGCCAGGTTCTGATGAACGGTACAGGAGGCGGAGCCAGAGCAGGGGGAGGAGTCGGGGGAGGAGCCGTAGTCCAGGCCAGGGACGGAGCAAAAGCCGGCCCCGGAGCAGGAGTCGCAGCCGTGGAAAGAGCCGCGGGCGGAGCAAAAGCAGAGCTCGCAGCAGGAGCCAGAGCCAGAGCAGGGGCAGGGGCAGGAGCCGGGCGCAAAGTAAGAGTCGCCCTCGGAGCCGGAGCCGGAGCCAGAGCAGGGGCAGAAGTCGAGGGCGAAGCCATGCCCGGGGGAAGAGCAAGAGCCGGAGTCGGAGTCGCAGCAGCAGCAGCAGGAGTGTGAGCAAGCACAAGGATGAGTTTCGGGAGCTGGAACTGGCTCGCCGCCGCAAAGAGCTGGAGGAAATGCTGGGCGCACCGACAAAGTCCATCCTGAAGAAGCGTATCGACTCTGAGACTAACTCCCCGGTAACTATGCAGGTAAGCCATTCTTCATGAGGTGCTTTTCAGATCACTGGAACACCATTCTCTCATTGCTGATTTTATTTAGTTTGTTTTCCCATTCATCTCTGTCTGAGCCACATTTCATACAATTTAAAAGGTTGAATATGTGAAAACCGAAAAGAAAGAAAGAAAAAATGAAAGTACAATTCAGCATAACCTGTAAATACTGTCTCTGTCTTGTTATTGTTTTTCCAGAGCAGTGATTCCCCCGTGCAAGTCTCGGGGGAGTGTCAGAGCAGCAGTCTCTCCAGAGAGACGGAGCGATTCCTCAATGCCGTGACCAAGGGGATGGAGTCCGGCCTCTTCTCCTCCATCCTGGGGGAGATGAGGGAAGACCAGAGGGTGCAGACATTGAGACAGGGCCTTAATGTGGGCCAATACGAAGAAATCCTCAGCAGGGTTAAGCAAGCGACTGAAGTAGAGACCGTCGGCGAGTTTCTCCTCCCGCACGAGAGGGTCAGGCAAGACAGCAGTGGGTTCTCCAGGATTTTAGGCATGGTTGGGAACCCTCCCATTGTGCAGGAGAAGAGGAAAAGCGCAACGGACATTGAGGATGAGGAGAAGTTCCTCTACGGAGACGAAGACGAGGAGGAAAAAGCACCAACCCAGACCCACTCGGCCAGAGCACCCCGACTGCACAATCAGCCTGAACCAGCCCAGTATGACAACAGCAGGCCTGAAATCAAGAAGTACCGTGACAGCAAGTTAGCAATGTCCCAGTACCAAGACGTTAAACCGGAGGTGCCAGAGTATCCCAACACTCAAGAATATGCGCAGCGTCACCTCAGCCAGGCAGGGATGGATCACGAGCTGCTGAGCAAGGCCTACAGCAGTGCCACTGACTCGCCGTATCACCAGAGCAACACTGTTGCTGAAGAGCGGCTGGAGGTGCGCTCGCCCCGGGGCTCCCATCAGCAGTCCCAGTTGGATGCGAGGTACCATCACCGCAGCCAGCCCGCTGCTGCTCCCAAGAACGACAGCGACGGTCAAGCGGGGGCGCCCGGAAAGCAGTCCCAGCCTGTCGGCTACCCGCCTGGCCTCGGCCCGCAGGAGGCTAAGGAGAGACAGGAGGTGGAGGAGTACGAGAAAATCCAGGACCTGCTCAAGACTATCGGGCTGGACCTGGGCGTGGCCGAGATCAGCAAGATGGCGGCCAGGACGCAAGAGCGGCTGCACGGCAAGAAGCCGCTCTCGGGGGCCCCCCGTCGCGCGGAGAGACGGCAGGGCCGGAGAGCCTCGTCCGGCAGCTGGGACCAGCACCGGAGCCACAGCAGGAGCCACAGTAGCAGCCGCAGCCCGAGCTGGAGCCGGAGCCGGAAGAGGTCTCCCGGCTCCGTCTCGCCCCTCCCCACCAGGCGGGTCTCACTCGGCGAATCCCTCACCGCCGCTGGCAGGTCCGAGCCGGACCTGAAGGTGGAGGATGCCCGTGCCGGGGAAGGCTGGGGGATCCCCGTGCTTGGGAAAGGAGCCTCACAGCCTCACATAACGGTCAGCATGAACGCCCCCGCCAACCCCACCACTGTCCCCCAACCAGTCAGCGCTATGGGAGCCCACGCTGTTCACGCAGTCCAAGGTTACCAGACCCAGGCGCCAACCTACCAACTGCCAGCTCCAAACTACCCCCCTCCTGGCTACGGACAGTATGGGAGTTACATGCCTTACATGGCCCAGAGGTGGCCCATGTACCCTCCTCCCTCCTTGGTACCGCCCCCTTCCCCCGTGGAAGATCTCCAGGTATCCACTACACCTGCGCGTCCCTACCTGAGAGTCATTGAGACGGTTCCCTTGGAATCCAAGGTGTCGTCGATTCATAATTGCAAATCCTCGCAGGTTGCAAATAAGGGTAAGGCTAAATATTGTATTCATCTTCTTCTTTTTTTTCGCCTTCATGTTAGGGATGAGCACAACTAATCGACTAACCATTTGATCACCCAGTATTCGATTATTAAAATACTAATTGATTGTCCTAAATTTGCGTGTTGCTTTTGCAGTCATATCAGAGCAGGGGTCTGTAGAAAGCTGCTTAGCTAACGTTATCCATGCTGTGAATTAGTGCAAGAGGCACTAAACAAGCACTGCTTATGTAGTTCAGAGCAGGAAGTCCTGCTTGCTCCCATTTGAATGTATGGGCTATTCTCACTTCCCTGAGAATTGTTGCAATACGATGTAATAAAAACAAAAGTGATGACTGTGTAAGCAGTGCTTGGCGCTACATCGTAGTATTTAACCTGAACGGTGACTAACCATTTTTGTTCCCATTAGAGTAATTAACAACTAGAATATTTGAAATGTCCATCCCTACTTGATGTTTTGATGGCCTTCTGACTCATAATTTCTCATTTATATAATATATTATTCATCATTTTCATTCTCAGTATCAAAGGCGGACTCTGAAGATAGTTTCGCCAGTGCAAAAGGAGGGAGTAGCCAATCACACCGGGTTTCAGAAGAGAAAAACAATGCCAGCCAAAAACAGAAGGTACTTTTTATGCTTATTTTTTAAGCTTTTTATGAAGTTTGGCCAAATTTTTCAAAAACCTTTGCATACTTGATGTAGAATTTCTGTTGAATTTATCTGGTCTAATAATTGTCTTTTAAGATGCAAAGATAAAAGCTAACATAAATTAGTCAAATGCACAATGTCTCCATGTGAGGACAGGAAATAACTTTTTTTGTCCTTGATCACCCCACAAAATTGTACACAGTAGAATGTACAGCTAACTGTCAAAATAATGGAAACACAAGTATATTAAGGGTGGCTCTGTTATGGTGTGGGGTGCATTTTCCTGCCATGGCTTAGGCCCACTCAACAACGTAGAGGGCAAGGTAAATGGCAATAAATACATAGACATTCTAAGTGATCACCTTCATCCTATAAAGCATTTGTATCCTGATGGGAGTGGTCTCTTCCAGGATGACAATGCCCCCATCCACATGGCATTGGTGGTCACTGAATGGTTCGATGAGCATGAAAATGATGTAAACCATATGCCATGGTCATCTCAGTCACCAGATCTCAACCTAATTGAACACTTATGGGAGATTCTGGAGCGGTGCCTAAGACAGTGTTTTCCACCACCAACAACAAATGATGGAATTTCTCGAAGAAGACACTTGTAGAATCTATGTGACGGCGCATTGAAGCTGTTCTGGCAGCTTCTGGTGGGCCAACGCCCTATTAAGACACTTTATGTTGGTGTTTCCTTTACTTTGGCAGTTACCTTTAGATGCCTATTCCCTCTTTTGGATGTGCTTTGGATGCTACTAAAGGCTGGGTTTCTAATACACCAGTACAGTGTAAAGTGTACAGTTTAACAGCTTAAAACATGCATAGTCTAATGTTGAAGTTCCATTGGGGAAAAATGTTACCTCGTTGTTCAAACCGTGTCTCACAACGTCAAGGTAATCGAAGAAAGAGAGAAACTGAAGAAAGAACGAGATGTGCGCATGAAAAAGAAAGAGTATCTCATGAAGGAACTAGAGAGATTACGAAAGCAGCAAGGTATTTCCTGCATTCTCAAACACAGCCACTGGCCTATCTGTACAGATTATTGCAGAGCCTGTAATTGGTGCATACCAGGGGACTTATTTTCTTGGTGGATTCTCAGTTGTAATATAGTTTATTTTTTATTAACAGAAGTTCAAGATTTAATGTTAATGTTACACATTCCTGTCATAAAATTCTATAAATGTATATTTTTGTATGTAAGGAATTGATAGTTGGTATGTGGGTCAGTGACAAATAAGGGTTGGCAAGACGAGCAATTCAGAAACCTTTTAAAAACTTGTTTTAAAAGCATGCAACAAGTTTGTTAAAATGTACATTTTGTGTTTCTGTTGGTTTCATGTTATTTGAAATTACATTTGCACCATTTTTTACAAAGATTAAGACTGAATGCACCTGAAAATGTCAAATGGTGTAACCACAAAAGAATAACAAATATTACATATTTTATCCACCTAGAGTGTATGTAATTGTACTCATAAAAATAATTACTTTATTTTAAAATATCACATGAAAATAGATTTTACTAGGATTATCTCTACATTTAAATTTTCTTTGTTGTTGCAATATTGAGCGGGACATATGCTGAAAACACCCTTTGTTTTCTAAATAATCTTTGACAAATTATGTAAAAATTGTTAAAAACATGTATTTAAACTGCAATTGAGGATTACATTTCATTCCACATTAATTTTCCTGTATATTATCATATTTTTATGAAAAATACTGGTTACGCTAATTGACACAAACCAGTTACACCACCTGACCATGTTGTTTCTAGAGTCAAAGGCCTTTGAAGAAAGGTTTGTTGAAGAAATTGACACTGAAAATCAAGCATATGACAGTCAACAAGGTCAACTGAAGTTGTGTTTTATTTTATTTCATTGCAGAAAAAACATTTCATAACAACAATCATCATGGTGAACTCATGTCTTCTATTGTGATTTCAGTTAAGAAAAAATCTGACAACAAATTGGTAAAAACTCTCTCTCACACACACACACACACACTTCAGAAATTGTGTGTGTGTGTGTGTGTGTGTGAGAGAGAGAGAAAGAAAGAACTTGATGTTTTATTTTATTTCAATGTAGAAAAACATTTGATGACAAGAGTCATCAGGGTGAACTCATGTCTTATATTGTGATTTCAGTTAAAAAATGTTAGACAACGAATCAGGGTAAAAACATGTCTTCAAAAATTGTGTGTGTGAGAGTGGGGGGACAGGGGGTGGGGATTGTGTGTTTAGGGCTGTGTGTGCGCTTTGCAATGTTTCCAGTGAAGTCCTATTCCAGAAAAGTGTGTGTCAGTGTGACAGAACATCTGAATATTCAGACTGTGTGTGCTTGGAAATGTTTCCAGTCCCCCGCCATGAGTTTTGAATGACGCAAGTTCAAAGGTTCAGGCTCAGAGATTACGTGCAGCACATCAGACTCATAATAGAATAGGAGGTCTGGTGGATGAGGCCAGGTGAAGACATTCTTCCCACCCAGCTGTTGCATGCAGCTCACTTCCACTTCTTCACCCACCACCTGGAGGACCTGTCCCACAAAAGGCTTACTTTCATATCTGACCAGAATGAACTTGCCTTTCAGATCCTGCTAACAGTCGGTAGATGTTGAGGGGAGGTTTCCTGGTAGGTTGCGGAAATCTACTGCAGATGGATTATAGCACTTGCAGATTCCAGGTCTTGCACAGAAGCATGAAATTTCCTCCACTGAATTGCAGCTGGCTCCTCAGAGGTCACTTGGTGAATTTTCAGTGTACCTTTCACGGCAGGAACATTTTTTGGTACTGATTCATTGTACTTTGCAATGGCTTCTTCGGATATCCAATAGTATTCAATGCTAGAGGGTTGATCCTTCAGGAAGTTGTAAAGCTCCTCAGCTGTTTGCAAGTCAGTGCCTCTTTGGACTGCTGTATCCGCAGAGTACGCTTTACAGCCCCACCCACTCCATCAGGAGCTCCTTTCCCATGCGATTTCTCACTGAAGTTCCAAGTGACCCTTTGGAAGCCACACAGAAAAGGCACTGTGCTGAGTAGATAGAAGTTTTTCTTGTTTCTGTATTGGGTCACTGGTCCATCACTGATGATATGTAGAGTACAAGGCGGTGTGTTACATTTGCCTATGGCATCCTTCAATACAGGCTCCATGTGAGCCCATACAGCACGTTCATCATGGCGGGGAGAGGCAGAGAGAGTGGCATAGGAGAAGGATGATGAGGCCGTATATGCCACACAGGTGTGGATTGTAACCTGCTTGCGGCTGCCACCGAAGTGGAAAGCCTGAATTTCACTGTTGAGCTTACAGCCATAGTTCTCAGAGAAGTCAACATGAATGCAGACTTCATCCTCACGTAGTGTTTCTTTCAGCTCGCTGAGTGTTTTGGCTTGGTGGAGCCAATTTAATTGGTGCTTAGCTAGAGAGTCCAGCTTCTTATTAAGCAAAGCCAACAGATCATCACACTTTCCGCTTTGTGTGACTTTTACAAAGTTAGCAAAGGTTTTCCCTTCTTCAGATGTGACTACCCTGGACCACTGCTGCCATGTTAGAACAGTTGCCTCCAGAGGTCCTTCAAACTCGATCTCGTTGAAAATAGTTCCACATAGTAAGTTAGTTTATTTAACATCTTTAATCAGCATCATAAACTACTGATATTTGTCAAAATTGGCCTCTAACAGAAAGGCTTGTAATAGGAGTCAAATGGTGTAACCGGTTACACCATTTGACATTTCAGTTTAAAATCAAACTTGACAGGCATTATCATGGCCACCTATGTAAGCACATGGCCTTGGTGTGAATATTCCAAACAGAATTTTTAAAGTAAATACACATTTTTATAATTATGATGAGTGATCAATGTTTTCCTGGGGTCATACCATTTGACATGTAAACCTAAGCCATACCTCATACCTGGCCATACCCTAAAAATGTCTAATTATCTCATATTTTAAAGAGAGCTACTAACCTTGTCATGCAGCAGTTAGAGTCATCAGGGTCCTTCTTTGTGATATCAGTTCCTGTCACATGGTCTTCTTGCACAATATTAACAAAATGGCCCCTTGAATGGTGGTTACACCACCTTGACATGTCAGGAAGTTGACTTGACTGACATGATTCCCCAGTTTAATTATAATATTCAGAACAATGGTGTTACATTACTTTTATTTACTATTAAATAGTTCTAATGTAAGAGTATGCCAAACTAGTTAATAGGGTGTTTTATTGAGAATTTCACTTTTTTTAAGCAAGTTAAATTATTTGGTACAAAGTTTTTACGGTTACACCACATTGACATTTTTGCCATCATCCCTCAAATATTCTCTCAAAATTGATTAAAACCAGAATTTTTTTACTAGGTCCTCAAAAAAAGAATGTATGCAAGTAATTTGTAAGTTTATTTACAAATTTTAACTCTTTTAAATGTAACTAAATCATATGGACACAAAAAAAATTGCGTCACGTCATTGACCCATGTAACTAATGAATTTTAAGTACTCAAAAAAATACAGTCAAGAAGCGATGGCGATTTAAAACCAGAAAAATGACAAATATGCAATGGTAAATTAAAGCTTTAAAAAGTTAATGAGGGAATAAGGACCATGCTAGACTTGGAGGGAAATGTTTATTTGCGTACACCCGCCCCCCCCCCAGGAGAGCTCTTGCGGAAGAAGCGTCGGGAGAAGGACGGCCATAAGGACCCGCTGCTGGCCGAGGTAGGCCGCCTGCAGGAGGAGGTGATGGCACAGATCTCCAGCCTCCGCAAGGAGCACGAGGCAGCCGAGAAGAAGCGTGCCGAGTTGGACACGGTGGCGCTCATTCTGGGCCTGAACATTTCGGGCAAGAACAGGAAGGAGCACCGGGCCTCTGACGAGTACGAGCCGCCGCCGGAGCGCACGCCGGAGCGTGCCGGGGCCCCCGAGAAAACGCCTGCCGCCGCCTCCTCCAATGCCCCTTCCTCTAAGGTAGAATTCTCAGTGCTGGGCCAGTCACACAGCTGTGAACTGAGGCTCGGGTAAAAGCCTCTTTGTGTGTGTTTGTCTGCTCACTGCAGCATCAGAAGAGTCCGGTGGTAAGTTGTCATGCACATGTTTTGGACCGCCAACTGTAAGTTCTGTTGGAATATAATGTCATTTTCTGTATACATTATTGAAATTTTTTCTTTTTTCTTTTTTCTTTTATTTGTTTTCTCTCTCTTCCCCCGCCAAAGGGTCCTTATTTATATTTATATATATATATATATATATGTGTGTGTGAGAGAGAGTGTGTGTGTGTGTGTGTGTGTGTGTGTATATATATATATATATATATACACATATTTATTTATTTATTTTATTAAAGGATGGCACGGTGCAGCAGCCTCCCTGTACTATTTTTCTCCATGTAATGTCAGTAATGTTGCTTTTTACATGCTGTTAGCATTGCTCTTAAACCCCTTGCTCACCGACCTGACTTCACCCAACAGGGAGACATTGGCCAATGTTGGCCAAATTGGAATAAAAGGTCTGAATTCTGCCCACAGGCAAACTTTATGACTGACAACTGGAAAGCGACATTCTAGTACAGCAGTTTTTAGAGTATTGTTAGGGAATTGGCACAGTCCAAATAGTTACCCAGGAGCTCAGATTTAAAACGTGATTTCTTAAAACTCAATATTAATGTGGAGACACAATAATTAAGGCCTAGATTAAAATCAAACATCATGTTTTGATAATGAGTGTTTTGCAGTCAGTAGGCCAGCTATTGCTTTGTTGTTGGTAACAATATCAATGTTTTCCGATGTTGTACAGCTGCAGTCTCTCTCCCCACAAATCAGCCATTGTGCCTCTTAAAAATAATAGATTTAATTAATAATGTATGAAAGTTTCAATTTCCTGGCCTTTTATTGGTTATTTAGCTCATGAAGTTATGGAGTTGGTAAGGAAGCAAGGTCCTGCCTCGTCGGAAGTGCACTGAAAAAAAGCAAATCAATTTCAGAGGCACACTGTCTTGACTCTTGAGGAACGCTGCTTGTGTACTTCAAAAGAAGAAGCCTCCATGCAAGACCCAACAAATCCCGATGAGAAAGGGACAACAACCCAACACCTTCGGCTTTTGAGATTACTCAGGATGGTTTGTTGCGGTGAAAGGGGCTTCACGCTGCACCTCTACAGTTAATGTTGCTGGGTAAACTGCCTAATTGGGGGTAAATATTGTTAGTGTTTTATTATAAACCTGCATCTCCACAATGGCAGGTGTTGGGCCAGTGGTCATCCTGGGCACTTCTACACCGAATTTGGTTTGAATATAAGCGTCATTAGGTCTCGCTTGGAGCTATATGCAAAACGGCTGACCGTAACACAACCACAGTAGGTTGCAAATTAAAATAATCCAACTGCGACCTCTACGGATGTGTGGGCTCAGACCACTTGGATGTCAACTTGGTACACCTGTGATGTTAGTCCACCAAAGTGAAAATGGCGGTCTTCCACAGAGTGATCAGCAGCAATCTTTCATTAAACGATGACAGTACCGAAAAAACGGGAACAACAAGAACACAGCGCATAGTTGGGTCTATATTTTCCATCCTACCTATATATTCTCAGAAGGACTCCCGCTACAGGTAAAAAGAAGTGAACCAAGCATGCTTGAAAAGTTGAAAGTGTGAAATCATTCAAATCCTGGTGCGTATGCAGCAGCAAGTGGACTAAACAAACAAACTAGAATATTTTTCGGAGTAAATTCAAGTTTGACTGAATTTTCCTGGTCTGAAACAAAGCAAATTTGAAGGCGCAGCAGGGGAGCGAGCTTGGTGTGAAAGTGCCCTTAGAGGCCACTTTACATTACTGTCTGTCCCAATTTATCGCTACCAGGAGAGTCCGGTCCTGTGAGTTGATAAGGCACACCAATGTATTATTAATGCGTAGTCATCAGCATTTTACTCTTCTCTCCCAGAATCAGGAACACCTATAGCAGTGATTTGATTTTGTGAGTCCCATATGTCCAGGCAGTGTGTTATGGCTCCAGTTCTGTACAACCACAACCTGGCAGGTTGTAGAGTGATTTAGATCTTGTCGAAAATGACCCTAAAACCTTTGGCTCTCTTCATTTTTAGCATTACCATAGCAGCGGTATATATTTTTTGTTTCAGATTCTAATGGGCTCTCAATTTTGTTTTAAAGCTTTTCCACGTTGGAAATTGAAATCAAGTGCTTTCGTCTTCATTGTTCAAAATTGTAATTAAAAATCGTATATATATATATATATTCACTGAAGTCAACAGTTCTGAGCATTCACGCAGGGGAAAAAGCAGTAACGTATTCATATTTTGTTTAAACACAGTGCCTTTTAAAAAAATCGATTTCGAGATATTTTATAATCTTCTGATTGACACAGTGTGAATAATTCCCAACGTGTTAAAATAAATGCCCAAGGTCGCAGACAGCTTAGCTGCTTGAAGAGACTGCCGTCATCGTCACTGAACTACTTCTCTTTTGGAAAAATAAAGCATCACGCATAGGTTGCATTCCAGATTGCTCCCTATACAACTCAACAACACAGATTTCTGATCGGTGTTTATGAAATAAGCCGTCTGCATGGCTGAACACCGAGAGGAGATCAGTGTTTCTGAGGGGAAGAGGGCTGTTTGGACTGCCAACACGGTGCAAGGCATCTGGCGCTGAGAGCCTAATCCACATTGTTTCCCTGGAAACCTTTGGGCCCAGACTGTGGTTTAGACTCTACTGCACACGATGGTGTGATGAAGGTCATTGTACATTTCATACCAAGGAAACATAGGAATCAATTCACAGTATGAGTAACCCCTTGAAGGCCGGAACACAGACCTACTAAATTGCTAAAGGTAAGACCGTTTTGGAAACCTTCAATGATTGAGGATCAGGGATTAAGCTGAAGCCTTGATATTTTGTTGCTGGATGTTTTTGTTGTTGTTTTTTTTTATGTAACTTGTAGTATTTTCCTGATTTAACCAGGGAAACTTGGAACTATGGCTCACGCTTCCCCATCTTTTTGATTAGGCGGCATCCTCTTTGAAGTCCAGTGCCGAAAAACCGAAGCCTAAAAGCCCCGTTCGCCCCACTTCCCCTGAAAAATCGGCGGACCAGTACAAATACTATGATTCAGGGAACCACTGGTGCAAAAACTGTAACGTCATCTGTGGTTCCATGTTCGATTTTTTCACACACTTGCACAGCAAATCGCACAGAAAGGTTGGTATGATCTTTATAATGTACACTATCATGTACATTAAAAAGGCCAAAGATTGCATTCATTATTTCTGTGATACAATTATTATTATTTGTTTTCTTCTGGAAGGTATCCATATTAATAAGCTTTTACATTTTGGTGTCACTTTACTTTAAAGGGTCTTTGTAACTGCTCAGAAACTCCCATAAGCACTATTTAAGACTACATAATACAATTACCAAACTTATATTAATATTCATAGTATTTATAATATTCCCACTGGCATCAAATACCACATAGGATGCAAAGCCCCATAATAATGTGTTCTTTGCATTTAAATTAAATATTTTGTGGGCTCTGGCCAGGAGTCCCATTAGGGGGCGGTGATTGGCTGTCCGCCCCAGGGGAGGGAGGAGGGAGGAGGGAGGGTAGCCGGCAAGCTTCTCTGGACATATTGGAATCATGGTTGGCACTTGGGCGAGTTCTGTCTCGAAGGAGACGGTTCGCCATCCGTGCCATTGCTGGTCCCAGATTAGTGGCTGGTCCCATAGTGCCAGGCAGTGGGCTTGTGGGGGGATAGTTGGATCAATAGTGGGTACAATTGTCCCAACAAATTGTAAAAAAATATATATATAAATAAAAAATTATAATAAATTCATATTTTGTAATTGCCGATTAATAATTTTTACTAAATGTTGTTTTATGTAGTGCTTATGTAGGCCCACCCTATAGTAAAGTGTTCCCAAAGTTTGAATTTCAAAATTTTGCCTACATTTTGCATTATTGGTTTTGTTTGACTCACTTTTATCACTGTGTAATATAGACGCAGGACCCATATGATCGACCCTGGGCATTGGAGTCCTCCAGCAAGGAGAAGAAACGGAACACAGAAGAGAAGATAGTGAGGCCAGCTAAAGGTACCATGGCTCACAGTAGTAATAAATGGTGACATGAGGCAAGTCCTTAGGAAATGCCACTTTGGTTCAATTCATAAATGTGTTCTGAATCTAATAAGGCTAACTAATTACTGGCTTAAATGCTTCTAAATATGCACAGTTAGTTGAAAGTACAACAGATTAAAGGGGAACATGCCCAGATGTATTTAATTTTATGTTTTTCCTTACCTGACAAAATTTGGTTGTCTTTTTTTTTAAAAAAAATTTTGGCCAGGTCATAGCTTTCTCTAGTAGCCAGAACTGTGATGTGGTGCCAAACACTGCTTATGTAGTTCAGAGCAGGTAGTCCTGCCTTCTCTCATTTGAATGTATGGGCTATTCTCACTTCCCTGAGAATTGTTGCAGGACGATGTAATAAAAATAAAATTGACACCTTGATGGCTTATATTTTCTGACACTCAGTGATAGTAGTAGTCCTTCCTCTGCTTCCAACAGTTGTCTGAAAGGAACAAGATTTCTGAAACATGGTATTTTATATATAGTATTGAAAGAACAGTCTATACGTTTCCTGATTCACAACTGATGAGAGTGTCAGAAAATATAGGCCACCAAGGTGTAGTTTTTATTACATCGTACTGCAACAATTATCAGGGAAGTGAGAATAGCCCATACATTCAAATGGGAGCAAGCAGGACTTCCTGCTTTGAACTACATAAGCAGTGCTTGCTGCTACATCACAGTTATGGCTACTGGAGCAGCTATGAGACTGGCAAAAAAATCTAACCACATTTTTGAAGTAAGGAAAAACATTAAATGATAAAATACTGGGAGCATTCCCCTCCTCACCTCTTTATTGTGTGATTTTACAACTGGTAAATTGGTAAGTGCACTGTGTTGATGGCTAATACAAATTCACCAGTTTGGTAACTGTAACTGCAGAATCTTTAACTCCTCGCTTGTGTTGCTCTTGCAGGTTCTGAGTTTTTGGTCCCCGTGATAGGATTTTACTGCCAGCTGTGCGAAGAGTTTTTCGGTGATCAAATATGTGCAGAAGATCACGTCACATGTCACAAGCACAATGAAAAATACAAGGTAATACCTTGAGGAATGGTTTGCTGTTACTGTGTTTCATTCCCATTACTTAATCTCTGCAATCATAAGGGCTCCCACAGGTCCCTGAAAACATTTTAATGTGCTTGGTTTTGAATGTAGAAAATTCAAGGTTATGAAATTACTAGTATTTATATATATATAGTGTAACAGTGTTTGAAGGTGCTTGATTTTTCTGTGTGTTTGAATTTTATGAAACAGATTTTTCCATAGCTATATGTATTCTCTAAAATTAAAATGGGGATTATAACAGCCTATGCTTTAGAAAGTGGTAGTATTTATTCAGAATTTAGATGGTGTCAAATCTAGGGCTCTCAATTGATTACATTTTAAGTCTAATTCATAAATGTGTTCAGCATCTAATAAGGGATATTAGTTACTGGCTTAAATGCATTTAAGTATGCACAGTTAGTCCTTGGTGAACAACTTGTATTAACCCATTCAGAATGCTCCCAAAAACGACTTAAAACCTGTTTTCTGTTTTTTTCCTTACCTCAAACAATGTGGTTAGGTCTTTGGAAAGGGGAATGCTCCCAGACTTATGTGTTTTTCCTTACCTCAAAAATGTGATTAGATTTGGAGGGCGGCCGGTAATGACTGCATATCCCGCCTCATAGCAAAATGGACCCAACTGATTGGTTTAAAGTGTGAATGAATGAACTCACACAAAAAAAAAAATTTTGTGATATTGTTTGTATTGCATAATAATGTAACTGTTTGACCTTTTGGAAAGTGGAGGGTCTTTCATTGGGAATACAGGTTAATCAGCTTTTATCACCCTCCTCCCCTCCAGAAACGCATCGACGAGTACCCGCTCTATGAACAGAGAAGGAACCTGGACCGCCAGGCTGGTCTCGCTGTGGTTATGGAAGATCGTGGGCGAAGGCACACTGAACTCAAACGAAAGCTGGATGAGGAGCCCATGGGGGCCTGGGAGGAGAAACCCACCAGTCATAGAGATGAAAAACCGTCCAGTCACAGAGATCGGAAAGCCCTCAATTACAGAGATGAAAAACCCACAAGCCACAGGGAAGAGAAGTACTCCGATCACAGGGAGGAGAAGACCACGGGTCACAGGGAGGAGAGGTGCTCTGGTCACAGAGATGAGAAGCATACAAGTGTCAAAGACGAGAAGGAGAGTAGGACACTGGTGCAGGAGGGGAAGTCTGAGCTCCAAAGA
This sequence comes from Aldrovandia affinis, assembly GCA_029706075.1. Classification (NCBI taxonomy): domain Eukaryota; kingdom Metazoa; phylum Chordata; class Actinopteri; order Notacanthiformes; family Halosauridae; genus Aldrovandia; species Aldrovandia affinis. Next base: position 10,626,398 of record JAINUG010000002.1, on the reverse strand, counting down.
CCGGTGGAGCCAGCTGAAAAGCCCACTGAGATCCATAAGGTGATATGTGGGCCCAGCCCCTCAATACTGGCAAAGGTGAGAAAGAGGAACGAGGAGGTGGCTAAGGGCTCCGCCTCCACGCCCGCGTTTGGGAAGTTCAGCTGGAAGAAACCGGAGAAAGAGAAGGAGAAGGAGAAGGAGGACGAGAAGGAGGAGGAGCAAGCAACGGAAAACACGGCGGAAGAGGAGGGCAGCGTGGACGACAGCGGAGACAAAGAAGATGGGAAGGGCCCCTTGGGAAAGTCCAAGACCATTGCGATTAAGCTGTCAGGGAAAACCATCATCCCTCCCTCTAACGCGTGGGTCCCCTTTAGTTCTGCCCAGCCCGGACCCGTCCCTGCAAAAATCCGGCCTAACCTGCCTGCGCCAACGATGGTCTTGAGAAAGTCCAGCCCCATTGCCTCCAGCAAGCCTGCACCTTTAAACACCTTCTTGTCCATCAAACCCCCTGGTAGTAACAGCAGCAAGCCCCTGCCGGTAGTGAAGAACCAGGCGAAAAAAGATGCAGGTCTGACGCCTGACCTCATTTCCAAGGCGTTTGGGGGCGAGGAGGTGGTTTTGAAAGCTCCCGAGGTGCCCGCTGCGAAAAATGTGGAAAACCCCTCCGCGAATGTTGCACAGTTGCCCACTCCTGTCGAAACAAAGACGCCCTCTGTGGTGAAAAAGGATGTGGCTCGGGCGCAGGAGCCGCCTCCACCAGTCATGCGTGTGATGAGCTTTGAGTCCGACGTGGCCGCCCCTGGAGTCCCCGAGAGTGAACAAACCGTGACTGTGCTGGTATGCCCTCCTCCCCTGCACAAGACTCTGACCGAGGGCTCACAGAAAAATGAAAAGCCCAAATCCAGCTTGGCAGCGGGCACAGCGCAGGATTTGTATGACATATTTTACAGCAGCAGCAGCAGCAAAAGTACCTCGGACCTCCTTGTCGGAGCAAAAGAATCGGAAGAGCGGGGAGATCGCGAAAAGCAAGGACTGGGGTCCGTGCACTCCCAAAACTGAAAACAAAAGCGAGGCGGATGCCCGGGTCACACAGGGTTGTGACATCGGTTCCATACCGCAGCTCAAAGACCAGAGCCCTGAAATTTCCATGGAATTTGAAAAGGACTCTAAAATGCCATCTCCAATGACCAATGTGAAGATACTGGACCTAGAATCATTCACGTTTCACTTTGAGTAGCTGGATGAGAGGATTTCAGTGTTTCCTAATGGGGGCAAAGAGGCAGTTTATCCTGACCCTCTGTGGTAGTGAAGAAGCAGTCAGTTTCTTCCCCCCATCCCCCTTCCCTTGGATCCTTAGCAACAGTAACTTGGTAACACACTTTCTCCCAATTAGTAAATGTTCCTCCTTGGTATGTTGTACATGCAACATGTTTCTCTCCCGCTTTTCAGAGATTTACAGAAAAAATGTCAAATCCTCCTTTACCTTCCTAAAAAAGGTAATAGAACAAGAAGTAGTATAATGGTATTTTGTTTCTTTTTGATGTACAGTTTGTCTCAATTCAGACTGATGAGCTTTTGTTCTTTGTTCGTTTTTTTAATCAGACAAGTTAATGCAGGAACAAGAGACAGAACCTGGATGAGAAAATGAAATTGGTAAGGAGATGAAGCAAGGACCAAAACTAGTTTAAAAAAGCATCCATTTGTTTAATCTCAAATCAATATATTGAGTATCTTGCTTGTTGCAGCACACAGCAGAAAAGCAATGAAGATGTGGATGAAAAATATGTATATATTCATGAACAAATTATTTTGTGTGTGTTGTTTTTTTCCTCAGTGTTCAGTGCTGTTCTGTATTAAACATTGTAGAAATTAAACATACTTGCCATGGCTGTTTTTTAACTAGTTGTGCAGAGTTTGGTTCAAATAAATGGTGCCACTGCATTTTCTTTTCGAATTGTCATATTTATTTTGTTGACTGTTTTGCGTGTTTAAATATGTTGGGGGGTGGATTCACTGCATTAGTTATGCTCCACATTGTCTTTATTTAAATGTCTTAATAAAAAAATAAAAACATCTTTGCTTCATTTGCTCAGATATATGCTTAAGTTTGACTTGTTTTCCATTTTAACTATGTATAATGTTTAACACCTGTAAATTGTTTGCTTTCAAGTTGGGTTATATTAGTGGAACAAGACTGTATAAATGGAAATAGGTTAAAGATCAATTTTATACAGACAATAGGAAATATATTTTTACTCTTGAGTTTTGCCTGGAAGATATGATGGTGGAAGTAGAGACCCTTGGAGTGTTGAAGATCGGGCTTGACCGCATGTTGGATGCACTCTGCATGTTGGCAACAAAATGGTAAGACTGGGTGGGCTTTATGGCCGGTTCATTTGATTCAACTTAATGTTATTATGTTCTTAACATAGCCATTGCATTTTGTCCTCTATTGCACGAACAAAATATGAATTGGACATAACCAATGGAATTTTCTGAGATCAGTGTTGCAGGCAAAGAAAACAGCAGTGTAATGTACAATTAACAAATCTGTATGTTGGCTAACTCAAATGTACACACAAGCAATTAGGATTTTGTCATCTAGGTTTGTTATACTATCCCCACTCCTACCCCCTCCGCACAAACTAGTTTTGGTGATCAACTTCATCATATGCAGACATGACCTCTTGTATTCCTTTCTAAAGATGTGTTCTCACAAAGGTTTTGATGCCTGTTGGTGACGACAGTGGTGTTACATTTACATTATTTGAAATGAGCAAACCTGGTTCAGTTATAGCCATACACGTGATCACAGGCTAATTTGATCATTTATCAAGATCTGCATTGTCACCGAGATACAAACATAATTATTGGTTATTTGCACGGCATTCCTGTCATCCTTGTGGCAACCATGTGGAAAGACTTACTGAAGATGGCTCAACTAATGAATCAGATACAGCTGGCATCGCGTGCAATGATGTGGAATGGAGAAGTATTTGTCTTCCTATGCCCCACAGAAGAAGTGGGAACCTTGTTGCAAGCCACAAGGCTCCTGTAATGCCATGTCCTTTCAAACCTTCCATTTAGCTGTCTGGGAAATCTGGATTTCAGAAATCACACAGGTAAGACAACCATTGTCAAGTCACCTACACGATGCTGTGATGTAACTACTTAAATGTGTAGATGTTTTAATGGTGGCCATTTCTGCTATGGATGCTGGTTTTGTCATTTGCTAAAGGTTCTCTAGAATTGATGGACACTTGGAAGACTGCTATTTCGTGTTCAGTTACAAGATTCATTTTTGTCTGAGGACATTGTCACGTTATCTTTTTTTCTTGTTTGAATAATGAGACTAAACGTTTAGATGTCTGCCCTCTAGTGAGGACTGGGTAAGATGTTTCTGTCCATATGGTGTATGCGTTACAAAATGGAAATGTGTAATTCTGTTGGTCAATAAAATGCAATGCAAATGAAAATGATTGACTTAATTTCTTAATTTCACTGCCCATGATGGGAATTGAGTGTGCCAGTACCAGACTGCCACAATAATGGTGTATATTAGCAGCGGATCAGTTCAGTGGTTCTGTATTGTCCATAATACAGAAGGTATGCTGCAGTTCCTGGAGAGGACGGCACCTTCTATTTATGGCTGAGCTAGGCTCATCACAGGGCCAAATGAAGTGCTTGCTGAAACACAGGTAGTTCTTTCTCCCTAATATGAAGTCAGCAGTTGTGCTTCTCAAGTCACCACTGTCCCGTCTGCACCTGTGGGAGGAGCACTACAGCTGAAGCGCATGCACTCCACTAATGCATTTGACCATGAGCCAGTGACTTTTTTTTGTATCTTGTAGTAATACATAAGGTGTAGTGTCTATCAGAAAGAGAGGCATATCTCTCACTAATGAACACTGGTAGTCTGGGTGGCTGGTAGAACGAATTCAGTGGTACACTGGCTGTCTTAAACACACCCTACCCCTGGCAAGATGAAGGTAGTTGTGTCCCACCACTGCAGAGTTGATTGTAGTTGACTATTGACATAGCCCATGCTCAAACCCGTTACTGTAGGGCCCAGTCTGTACTAGTGTTGGGTGCCTTTATGCCTGTACAGCCAAGTATGTGTTCAATAGAGGCTATTGGTCAGGCTTACAAACATTTTTTGTTTAGGTGATATGTGGAGGTCACCCTGTACTGGTGCAGTACCCATGTACCTAGTGAAAAGCTGTCTGATGGCACATGTATTGTCACTCTTCGACTGCTGATGACCTGTCCCTGTCACCCATTGTACTCTGGCAATTATTTTTTCTGCCTTGTAACAATGGCTCCAAAGGCCACTCCTAGGTCAAGCAAGGAGAATGATCTGGGTGTCCGTTATCAAATCCCTTATGCTGAAAAGATCCATCAAAATGCATGACTAACTCATATTTTTCACTTTGTGTATGCCTTGTTAATATTGATGAACAGGATGTTATGTAATGCAGGTGGGTGCAGTACAAGGGAAACCTGAGACGAAGAACATTTAATTTGGTAAAGCATTCCTGCAGCTAGTTGCCTAGAAATGGGTTTGAAGGCAGTGGCATAACACAGCGACCATTCACTCAAACACAACGAGAAACCTGGTGTTTGCCCTATTAAATAAATGCATGTTCTGGATGTGTGTGTTCAAATGTGAAAGTTTTCAAGAATGGAGAAAATTATGTATTACATAGAATACATTCGTTGTATGCTACATGAATAGAATTACATTAATGCTAGATAATTGTCTTCCTTATATAATTTAAGCATCATGCTTATGTAAAGAATTATCCTAAAAAATAAGGTAATAGCCAATATAGTGGGATTTAAATTAATATAATATGTACCATCGACTTTCAAAGGGTCGAACATATTTATTTTTTTTAATTTGTGGTCGTTTTAAGTAAAGCCACATTCCACATTTATTGCTGCGAGTTATATTTGTATGTCCAATTGAAAGTAAAAAGTTATTCTGACAAATTGCTGGTCTCCTTTGTGAACATACTTAAACGTATGTTCCTCAACACGATCATATACCCATTTGTCACACATTTGTCCAAAAACATCTGGTGTGCTTGATTTCCGTTGAAATATTAAAATCATTGTGTATCAGTCTACTGTTGTCGTTGCTTGGTAGAGTGCCCCCTCTACAGCTTGGACTAAGAGTAGAAGGAAAGAATCCTTCGAACTGCATTTATCCAATGAAAAAATCCAACAGCCTGGTTACTAGGCAGTTCGTTGTTTCACAGGCCAATGAAAATATTGTCGGCCTAGAAGGGCGCAGGGAGCTGGAGGTAACCGAGGGGAGAGCTACCAAGTCCCGGGGAAGTCAAAGTCACCGTGAAAAACATCAACAACCGCCGCAAAATGCCGAATAAAACTAAAAAAGAGAAGGTAATACACCGAAATAGTCGTAATGGGAATTGAAAGAGAATTATGTTTTGTTTTTGTAACGTATTGCATGTGAGAGAGGTGTATTTATAGAGCTATTGTATTTTAATTCACCAACTAGCTAGCTGGATTTTGTATTAGTATTCTTACGGCCTAGCTACCTACCTTTCAGACCGTGCTAAAGCGTCCTTCCTCTTCTATTTATTAGTAGCTAGCTTGCTGGATATAATTCAATGACACTGGTGAACAATAGTGAACAATACGTTTTTATTTGTAATTATTGTACGATCTGCCTCTTAGCTTAAGTGCTAAATCATTCATTGCAATTGAACTTTTAAATATTGCATTGCCTTTATTTGTTCAAAATTATATTTGTGGAAACTATTTTGTTCTTTGAATCTTACAAAAAAGATTTTACTGACAAAGATTTAAAAAACAGATTTATTGCGTATGTGAGTGCACGAACTGATTTTCGATGGGGTGTACTACCAATATAATTCAGCTAACCAGTTACCAGTGATGTTACATAAACCAACATTTAAATCAAGTCTAGCTATAAGTTTATGTAGTCTTCGTTTTCTGCTTACTGATATGATCACAATGCATCTGTTGTTGTTTAAATCATTGGCGTGTCGCTACTTAAGTGTCGATATCGTGTAGCGGATGTGCTTTATCATTGTGTAATTCGTTATTTTGTTGTTGCAGCGTTTCGCTGGGAATACTTTTACAATCCCCACTTAATGTCTCTGACAGGAATAGGAGGACGACACGAATACGGTCTTAACATGGTCGTTCAAATAAAAATGCGTTACCGTGTGGTGGGATACAGGGGAAATTGGGCCATGTTCTGTGTACGTACGGAACTGGGTAGGTTTAGACAGACTGGAATTTAGTCCTGTGCACTAGTAGCCTAGTCTCTTACACGCAGGCCTGTGCGTGTACGGTGGGTTGCAGGCTATCGAAGTTGCACGGGGAAACAACATCTTTAGCCGTCAGCAGTAGCAACACTTGGTTCACCTTTTCGGAATAATGGGTAATAATTTACATACATATTTGAAAATAAAAGCACCTGATGCTTGTGACTGGTATTCCGTGGTCTTTCTTTGTACACTGAAAAATGTTGACTACAAGGCGTGTGACTGACGACAACGCCGAAGGGGAGGTGCCGAGGTACACAATAAGGATTTCATGTAATAAGTATAACTTGTCATCCACAGGAGCCAGCCAAATCTGCTAAAAGCAGTTCAAAAAACAGTAACGTTAGCGGGGGAAAGGACGCCGGAACCGAAATTTCAGATGAGGTAAATTAATCTTTCATAATAATGTACAATGTCGATAATATGTAAATTCCAGGTAACCTATTCCAACTGTTACACTTACTGAAAGTTTTTTGTCTTTTAGCCATGCTTAATATTTTACTTAATGTGTTCCCAATACTGTGTATGCAAATATGTACATTTGCCAAATGTGGTGTATGACGTGGTTATAAAGGGCTTAGTTTATGTTCTTAAAGGTACAGCATGTTTTGCAAATATGCAAATATTAACCTAATTTACAGTAGCAATGTGTAAATGTTCATATTTAAATGTATATATGTAGCTATGTGACCCTATGTTGTACCCTTTTCTCGAAAATAATACTCATAATTTCTGTGACCCTTCAAAACACTCAGCTCCTAAATGTTAATACTCTGGAAGAAAGTAAAAGCTATGGCCAACTCGAGCAAGCCCTGCCATATGTTATGTGTGAAGGTTTATCTCGTAGGTGCTAGCCTTTGACCAGATAGTTTAGTCAGGCGAATTGCTCCTGATTTAAGTTGACACCTTGTATTCAAGGCAAACCTGACAGAGTCATGCAGGCCCGCTGGTCGAGTTTACAGCAGTTTCTTGGAACGCTTGTGGAGGAGCCATTAAAAGCATTTGAGCTGGATCCAGATCCCAGCGTTTATCAGGAAGGGAGAGGCTGTCCTCTGTGCACAAGCCTCTCAGTATGCAGCTGAGCTATCTGTGCAGGCTGACTTGTTGTAAAGTCCATCCTCCTATTTACCCTGAGAAAACTTCCTCAAAAAGCAAAGGAAGAGCGTGTGTGTGTGTGTGTGTGTGTGTGTGTGTGTGTGTGTGTGTGTGTGTGTGTGTGTGTGTGTGTATTTTAATAACGCCAGTTGAATTTTCCGTCCTTGATAGTTAATAGTACCTTTTCCATGGTAACAGCAGCAGCACTGATAAATAGAACATAGCTGGCCGCGTGTCTCTGTTCCCCATTCACAAAGCACCCTACAGAACTAAAGAAAGACTGTGAGAGGAGGGGGTGAAAGGGAGAGGATTTTTGGTCACGCAGTTCTATACATGAGTTATGAATCTACCACTTGTGATGTCAGCATTGGAGCATGGGTATCAGACGCGTAGATGGCATGCAGTGCTTATTTGAGAGTCTAAAAGTAGAAAACAGGACGTTTCAGCGAGGACTGTTCAGTGTGAAAGCCACTGAATTTTGGGAGTAGGCGCAGAACAAACCGCCTGGCCCTGATGTGTCCAATCACGGGATTGCTTTTGCCAAGTATGGTGATGGGCGTGTCCCAAGTAGAGGTTATTTGTCATATTCACGAATCACAAGACAAAGGGGATTTTTTTTCCCTGGGAGGAATACTTCAGAAAGCCCTCTGCACGGCATGCAACAGATTGCACGGCAGCAGGCATTTTCTCGCAGTATCAGGGGCACAGAAGAGTTTGCATATGACACGCTACAGAGAATCTTAGAAATAATGACCACCTGCAGTCTCCTGAGATATTTCCTACTTGCCCTTCTCTTCCTGTGCATTTTACTCTCTGTATGATACAAACCTTTGTAAAATAGCATATTGGGCATGAAACATTTCTTGCCAGCTAACCGAGTGTTAGGGTGGAGGAGGGGGACATTTTTGTAACGATTCATTACCACATGCTTTGTTTCATGTTTTTAAAGAGCTCATTGGGCTTGAATACATGTCACCACAGATTTTACCCGTTGTCAGCCAGCAGCAGAGATGGCAAATTATTTGTTTATTTGTTAGAGCCTGTTATAACGATTTCAGGAAGCATTAGGCTTTCATCCAGGGTAACCATAGAAAGAGTAACATTATTGTCTCTAAATAAGGGTCTTGGTTTATTTACTGTCAATTTTACCATGCTGAATTGTGCCAGTAGGATGTTGGATTGAGAGGATTCTCACTAGTGTTTCACAATGATTTATTTAGGTCCTATTCAAAACTCGTACATGACATTACATTACATTACAGGCATTTAGCAAACACTCTTATCCAGAGCCACTTACACAGTCTACATTTCTTTACATACGATCCATTTATAGTATAGCTCAAGGGTACAACGGCAGTGCCCCACCTGGGGATTGAACCTGCAATCAGTATATCAAGCCCAGCTCCATAACCATTACACTACACTACCGCCTTCTGTATAAATCACTGGAGTCCTGGAATCTATCCTCCAGGGATCCATCCTCACGTAGAAAAACACCCACAGCACTCCCAGCGCTCGCTGGACACTAGCCTGTACGTGACCATCGAAACCACTTGGTAGGAAACATTGTTTATTATCCATCGCTTAAGCATTGTTGGCCCCGCCGTAACTCGTGGCGGGTTTGTACTCCGACACGTGTCCCCGCTGGACGGTAGCGCATTGATGACGGGAAGCACAGTGCCTTCAGCGTTTGATGTCGCGCAGGGAAAAGGCTATCGATTAAAGTCTATTTTCAGAGCAGCTGGGTCGTGCGGCTCCAGATGGACCGACCAGTCGCTCCCGTCCTGTGGCCCTGGGTGGGCTTTTGCTTGTATTTGGTAAGACCGGGTGGCAGAACTCTCTATTCTAACGTTGGGTTTACTGTTGGGTAGAGACAGGTCAGGATACACCAGGGTCCATTTTGTAATCTTGAACTCTGGAAGACCCAACCTCTGTTATCTAGTCCTCGAGGGATGCTTGGGGCTGTCTCAGTCTTTTCCCTCTTTATTGTAGTACTTGTAAGTGAACCTGTGATTTTCATGGGAGGAACTTGCTTTGTGTCTTACATGTTGAAAAATCAATATATATATATATTGTTTTTTCAAAAGCAATGTAACTATATCAATATAGTGAATAAACTGTATTGGGAAAAACCCACTGAGTGCTATTCCTCAGCAGGGGCCCTGTGGTCGTAGTACCAGAATTTAGCGGCTGGAACTGCCCACCAGTTGCACTTGGAACATGGCAGCCATCGTGCTGTTCTGGCCTTTCTAATTGAGGACTTAACATAAACAGTCTCGGAGCACAGACGGAATCCCCTGGAGGTAATGTTCCAGCTGCACATGATCGGTGGCCTAAGGTGACGTAGGGTTGGCGGTTGACTAGCTAGCGGCTGGGTGAAGGGCCCTTTGTGTGCACGTGACAGCCGAGCGGTTGCTCAGACCCAGTTTGTCGACCCACTCATCTCCGGCGCGGTGGCCTTTGAGAGCAACATTATGAAGAGACTCTTCCCGGTCCTCGCATAGTAATTTCCATCAATGTACTGTTCCCTCACAGTGGTGTTCTGTTTCCATGTAGATGAAAATAAGTGCATTATGCAACATGAAGCAAAACGATGAAGTTAAAAACAGCAATTGGGACTTTTTGGCGTGTTTTATTTTCATCTGTGTTTTCTCTGTAAGAACATTGTGCAAGCCCACTTATGAAGCCAATACATTGCAGCTTGTAACCCGCGTAAAACGGAATTCAGAAAGGTAAATCAAACTTTATTGGCACAATTTAACGATGCACATACATCATGTTTTGCAGAATAGTAAACAGAGTTTTTACACGTTTCAGAGAATCTTCTGGTGCAGAAGGTCTGACCACAGCCTATATGGTGGTGATCTCTTTGAGCTGCATTGATAAAAAAAATATATTTTTATAGACAATTGATCCATCAGTGCCGTCATCACTCTAGCCAAATGAGGATACCGTGGTCATATTAGCATGACATTATTCTCTCTCTTTGCATAGTCTCAGTGGAGTTGCTTTCGCACTTTCTGCACCATGTTACTGTTTGGTGAGTGAAAGTTTAAAGCTGTCATGTTAACCCGGCGCAGAGACGCACTCTCTCTCCAGACACACCACCAGAGAGGCTGAGAGATGTTGAATTATTAAGCAAAGTCTAGTGACAAAAGTAATGCCATTTCCAAGAGCAGACTGGAGTGCAGGTCAAGGGTATGCATGTTGCTGAAATTGTAGGCTATTACAGTTTTTCAGGACTTCAACTCCCAAGGCCTTTCAGGAGGATTAAACTATGGGCTAGTTACAGGAAAACAAAGCTTATTTCAGTGACTCTTACCAAGTTTAAGATATTCAGTAAGTTTTGTCCATGGACATGAAATTGGGCTGACGCATTTGGCAGTTGTGAGCCAAACCCTGCCAAAGACATCGTTCAATCAACAACCCCCTTTTCATTAACTCAAATTGCCATTGTGGCCATCAGCAACATGACCCGTCATACTTTTTGATATGTTCTGGATTCTTTTAACAATGCGCTAAGCTGATGTTCCTCTTCTAAGCACTAAAGATAAAGTAGGCCTTGGAAAAAGGCAGTTGGGAATTTCGTATTGAACTTCTAATGCATTTCTGCACATACAAAGGGGATAAAAAGTGTTCACCCCCTTTGCCATTTTTCACATTTTATTTTCTTACCTAAATCAAAATGGCTCCATCAGGTTGGATGGGAACCGTTGGTGAACAACAAATCTTTCCACAGATTCTCAATGTGATTGAGATCTGGGCTTTGACTGGGCCACTCCAGGACATTGATTTTAAACCACTCCAATCTGACATTTGCTGTATGCTTTCGGTCATTGTCCTGCTGGAATATAAATCTCCTCCCTAGTCCCAGGTCCCTTGCAGACGGCAGCAGGTTGTCCTCTAAGATTTGTCTATATTTTGCTCCTTCCATTTTGCCCTCTATTTTGACAGGTTTTTCCATCCATGAAGCAGAGAAGCATTAGGCTCCCACTACTGGGTTTCACACTGACTTTGAAATCATCTTATATTCTTCCCCTGATTGGTGCTTTTGAATAACGTTTCTGGGATTTGCTTAGAATGTTCTTTGGTCTTCATGATGACACTCTTGTTTGGAAATGCACTAACCAAATGTGGGACCTCTCACAAACAGGTTTATTTAATTTGAGATCATTTGAAACTCCTTAATTGTACACAGATGGACTCCAATCAAATAATTGTGTGACCTCTGAAGACAATTGATTGCAGAGTTTATTTAGGTGTGTCTTAGCAAAGGGGTGAATACTTATGGAGTCAATTATTGTCCGTTTCAATTATTGTAATTCATGAAGAAAAAGCTTTAGAGTTGTTGTTTTTTTTTGACATTATAGGGTATTTTGTTTTGATCAGTAGCAAGAAATCCAAATTAAATACATTTTTATTCCATGTTGTAACAAAATAAAAAACGTGGGAAAAGGGGATGAATACTTTTGATACCCACTGCATTACATGGAAAATCTCCTCCATATTATGAAGATGTGCTTCTGTAAATTGGTAGTACAAAGTACAAATATTAATGTTTTGTGGGGATCAGTTGTTAGGTTTGCCCATTCTCCCAGGTTTTCTGGGATTAATTTGGTTATTGCTTTGTGACACTGTTTGGGCTATTTCATATCCGCTTGTAAAAAAAAGAAGCTTTTTAGCTTAGACTGAAAATGAACCATTAAGCTTTCCATCTTTTAAGGGGAAAAGAATGTACTAGTTCTAATTCTGGAACAGCTAAAGTGGGAATTGTACATTGGTCCTCTGACACTTGCCATGTTATGTTGATATGCAATAAAATAGTTTTGAAATCAGCTCATTTCACAGTTATTAACATTGTTAACAAGCTGAACTACTAAACTTGGTTTTCTGTTAGGCTTAGAAAGGTAAGGGTTGTCCCATCCCTTAATCAATTGTCTATTTTGCAGTTCTTTATTTCTTTTAGAATATACTAGCATTCTTTGTTAACTGGCTCTCCTGACTGTGGAGAACAGACAACCGGTTTTTATTACAGAACTGTGATGCATCTCATTTCTCCACCCATTTGGGTTATTCTATGAAAAACCACTTGATTTCTGACCTTAAAAAAACCCACAGACATTTTGGAAGGTTTTTATCAATATTGTGTTGTGTTTGTCCCCTGTGTTCAGCAATTGAACACAGAGGATAAACCAGTGTACTGGTCAGTATATATTTTTTTGTATTGTTGTTGCTCTTTGTTTTCTCTCCAAGCATGGTCATTCAGAACACATTTCTGCTTATATGGTCAAGATTTGATTTAGCAACTAAAACATCAATAATTGAACATAATGACTAATGTAGGGTGAAAGTGTTATTTACAAAATGTATTCACTTCGCGGAAACCCATGCCCAAGATGACTATTTTTCCATTTCTACAACAGGACATTTACTGAAACAATTTAGTACTTTGCTCAAGGGTAGAATGGCAGTGCCCCATCTTGTAGTTTAGCCTGTAGCCTTTGGGTTACAAGCCAAGCTTCTTAACTAGAGATGCACCGATTGCGATTTTCTTGGCGATTCCGATTTCCAATTTTTGATTAGTCTGACCTGCCGATACCGATTTTGGCGATTCCGATTTTTTCCCTAAAAACAATAATTGACAACTTACACAAACATTTTTGTAACTTTGCTTTAATAGAAAATTAAGATTGACAATTCTGAGGTAGGTCAGAAGCATGAGGTAGGTCTCACTAAAATACATTTCAAAATAAAAAAAGTGTTCCAGGTTACTGGACAGAGCTTTTCTTTTTTGTGCAAATTAAATTCAATGATGAATAAAAGAGAATCCAACAACAGTGGCATGTAGCCTTTAAGTAATAAATAAAAAGAAACAAGAGTAGTTTAAATTTACTGACATGGTGACAGACCATTAGTCCGGAAATATTTTTTTAAAACACTAACGTTATATTCTGATGACAGATGACACAAGCCCTTTTTCCAGTAAATAATTATATGGCTTCAACTTGACGTGCATCAGAAAGTTATTGCGACGATGCTAATGGAAAACAGGTTAGTTCGAACCTATGATGCGCTAGACTAATTTGTTTGCTAGAGGTGGATTAGAGTAGATCCCAATTCTATATAGTGCAATGGAAAACACTTGTAGCGATATAAGGGCGGATGTTTCAGTTGCGGAGCTTGTCAAAGGCATTGAAACAAGCCGCTCTTCAGCAGAATTTCGTTATTTGCGTGAGTCAGGTAGCCTAACGACTACGACTTTAACTAGCTTCAAAGCTTAGATAAAAATGTTTCAAACTAGGAGTAATTGGAAAAGAGGCGATGCTGCTGTTTCTGAGTTTGTTTGATAGTGGAAACGCACAGCTGGCACCTTCATGCACAACACAGTTAATACACAATTTGTGGTTTAGCTAGAAATCGTTAGATGAATTTATCATTAGGTCTAATGAGTGAATAGCACTGTTTCATAACGTCACTCATTAGCGAACATAATGATTTCAGTGCAATTCAGTGCTTCAGCAGGGCATTATTACGTCAAGTGTATGCACTACCACCATGTTCTATTAATGGAAAATGGTTCAGAGGAACCGAACTAGCGCAACGAAGTTAATTGTTAATTAACCCCGGTACCTACGGTACTGTAGAAAAACGACTACCGTCAGAATTTGGGCATCGACTTGGTACCTGGGTGATGACTTTTCAAGTGTCTGATTAGGTTGGTCGTTCCGAACGTTTTCGAGGTTGTTCCTCCGCGGCTTATTTTCGATTGACATGTATGACAAACTGCAAGCTTTAAGTCGTCTTCACTGACTGTGAAAAACGCCCATACTAAGGACATGTTGAGGCGTTTTCAGCGCTGCGCTCATCTGATCTGTTTGCATTGGCTCACGGTGCGCGCACGTCACGTGAAAAGAGGGGGCGAGGAGCCAACCGGCGCACAGAATCGGCTATGTGGAGTGATCGGGATCAAGTCACCGATTGAGGCCGATCAGCTGAAAATCGGCCATTTCCGGTCAGAGGCCGATCGATCGGTGCATCTCTATTCTTAACCATTATACCACACCACTACCTGATCGAGAACACACTTTTAGAGCTAAAATGAAGGCTTGCTGTTTTAATGATCTTTCCACTGTCCTTAAATAACCATACACTGGGTTTTACAGTGGTACGAAGCAGCCTATCCCCAACCTTACTCTTTCTGTGTGTGTGTGTGTGTGTGTGCCTGTGTGTGTGCCTGTGTGTGTGCCCGTGTGTGTGCCCGTGTGTGTGCCCGTGTGTGTGTGTGTGTGCATGCCTGTGTGTGTGTGTGTTCCTGTGTGCGTGCACCTGTGTGTGTGCGTGTGCATGTGTGCGTACGTGCTCGCCTCATTCCACAGGCCCAGCAGCAGCAGACTGCCAGCAAACGCCCCAGCAACAGCACCCCGCCTCCCACTCAGCTCAACAAAATCAAGTACTCTGGAGGGCCGCAGATCGTCAAGAAGGAGCGTCGCCAGAGCTCCTCGCGGTTCAACCTCAGCAAGAACCGCGAGCTGCAGAAACTGCCCGCCCTCAAAGGTAGCGCCGCCATCGCCTCTCTCCCAGCCTGCCGTGGTAACCCAACTACAACACCCTGCTAAAACACTGACAGTTAAAGTAAGAACCACTCTGATTTAGTTTTTTCCCCCCAGAGTCACAGTGGAGTACATTGGAGAAACGTTAGATCTTTGGAGTGGGATTTCACTTGTGATGTGTAGTTTATCGATCAGTAGTTCTGTCCCCACATTTTTTGAAGTCCTTTTCATTTTTATTTTTTATTCAATTTTTGAAGTAGTAACCTTTTTAGCAGACAGAAGATTTACACATAGTAGCTGAATATATGTATATATGCCATTTAGCAGACGCTTTTTTATCCAAAGTGACTTACAGTAGTGAATGCATACATTTCTCAGTATATGTGGTCCCAGTGGGAATTTAACCCACAATCTTAGCGTTGCCAACGCCATGCTCTACCAACTGAGCTACACTGAACATCCATCCAAACCTTGAGGGTGTTGGGGGTGGGGGGGGTGACGATCACCGGAAGTTGAATGATTTCTTATTGGTTGCCTGACTCCTCGCGGGGTCTGAGCATGGTGCACAGACAGGGCCTCCACAGTGAAAGGGCAGTGTCCGTCTCTCTCGTCCGGGCCGGGGTGCAGATAACGCATGACGCATGCGCTGCCCATACTCGGATGAGCAGTGAAAGTGTCTGCACTAAGCAAAAACCTCGTCATAACACTTGACGTTGACAGATTATGCTCCCCTTACGCTGTGCACACAGGCACGGCCTGAAGTGAGATTAATCTAGTCTGTCGTCTAAATCACATTTGCATATACGTGCTGCTCCCATCACCCCCTTTTTGATGACAAAATGGGTTCAGGGACAGCTCACAAATGAATGCATGTCAGCAGTCAAGCACTCTAGAAAAGAGACTTGCTCAATAGTCTAGGTGTTGTAGGTGTTTTCCTATGTATTCTAAGTGGTGATACTTGCATATAAGGGGTAAAGGTCAGGAAGCAGACTTGGAAGTAGCTGTCAGTTACTTTTATGACATCACATGAAGGGTAATTGTTAAAAGGATATATGTTTTTTTCCCTCATAATTGTCCCTCAGGGATGTATCGGGTCTATAAATTTGATTTAGCTGGTGACGTCAGATTCATAAATGTTTTGCTTGATGCCCCCGAGACTATTTCTGTGGCTGTCACTTCAGTTGGGCCACGCCCTGTCCGTGGCGTGGATGGAGTGATCTGCATGCGTGCTCATCTCCGGCTGCGGTGTGCTTTCAGCCACGACCCCCGTGGTGGGGTCCCCTCTCAAGTTCAGCACATTTCCACGAGCATTCCCGGAATGCATCCCTTTGACCTCCTCCGCAGGTTTATGCAAGCTGCGATGCTGAGAACGCCATAGCTGGAATATGTGGGAAGCGGAGGGCTGGTGGGTTACCTAAAGTGAATGTTCCTAGTGTGTCTCTGGTGTTCTCAGCGCTAACTCCATAACTCAAGAGATTAGAGCCTGTTCGGTTAATCCCTCTCGCAGATACATTGGCCAATATCTGGCTTTGCCAAATCTGCCGGTATCTCCTTTCATGGCACCGATATGCTCCGATAATTTATGCATGCACAATTTTTAAAATATATATATAATTGTCAGGTATCAGTCGAGTGCTACAAGAGATTCCATCCCCATCGACCGCCCCCTTTTCTTTTCGCTCCAGGGAGAAGAGTGGTTTCAGTCTCTCCCATCATGAATGGGGGCATTTTTCCAGCTCCCTTGAAAAAAAGCACTGCTCACAGGCTGTGAACAGTTGGCCCGTGCGGCAGGGACAGCGAGCGCGCACAGCCCAAATCCTGGCCGGCGCTCTGTGGGCGTACCTGATGGCAGTCAGCTAAAGCACCTCATGACCTGAGAGGCCTGAGAGCCAGGAGGGGTCAGTTAGGGCTGCCATGCCACATTCTTTGTCCGTAAACCAAAACTCCCCCAGTGTTGAACTTGAAGCTGGTATCTGCCTATGAGGGGAATGTATGGATTCTTGAAGCTGTACATAAAGGTTTTTTAAAAAAAAAAAATTTATTTTTATTTTATTTTTTTATATATATCTTCTTGCTCGTAACCCGTTTTGTTTTATTTATTTGACCAGGTAAAAGTGATTGAGCGTGAACACTGACCTGGCCAAGAAGGCAAGTGTCGAAGTAGTGCAACAATACACACATTACACAAAACGTAAAGAAGGTGCTTAAAAACAGGGTGCAGACAGTGCACTGTCATAGGATAAAAATACAAATTCACTCAAAAAGACTCTATACACGTGGAACACAGGAATCACAAGGGGATAGGGAGCTAACAGGTGCATTTGTCGGTGAATGTGTTCTGTAGAAGTCTTCTAAAGGCGTATATGGACGTGTTGAGGTTGGGAAGTTTGTTGTAGTAGGTAGTAGAGCGCCTGGTAATAAATGTTGTTAGTAGGCCTGGATTAGTGTTACCATTTGTCAGCAGAGTTGATAATAAGCAAGCACACAGGGAAGCGCAAGTAAACCCCCAGAGGAGTCGTGGTGAGACGGCGGGGGAGATGCCGTGCCGATTACAACCCTCCCTTCCTGGGTGACACTGGCCAATTATGCGTCGCCTCTCCACAGCCAGCACCAGCGCGGTCCGGATTCAAGCGGGTTGCTGAGCACTCCCCACACAAATGCCTCAGCCAGGTGCACATCGCCCAGAAACCTCTGATTAGTGATTTCAGTAATGGAATAACACACTGAAATGGATGGCTACTCCGAGCATTCCCCTCCCCCAGATAATCTCAGTGGCTTAATCTCTGTCGGAAAAACGTTGGACATGTTGTCCTCTGTGTTCGTCTGTAACGTGCAGGTGGAGTATTTGCCCCTGCGCTGCCATCACACTGCACACAAGTGGCTAATTCTGTGACTGACATGGAGCGTATATTACTGTCATTTCCTCTGTGCTGTCATTGAAGAATTGTGTATGCTGTCTGTTGTAAAATACATTAACCATGCCATTTTGAAGAGGTCATCTGTATAGGAATGAGTGAGTTGATTAGACAGTAAGTTCCTGTCTTTGATTACCGATGCTTTGTCAGCAAACAGTGTCTCTTCTATTCAATGAGCTAATCAGACGCTATCACTTCCTGACTTCCTTGCTGGTGCTTTGTTAGCAACACAAAGGTTCAAACTGAGCATCTGTCCCTATGTATATATTCAGGTGAGATACTCATTCACTTTAGACTCTTTACCAACACGCTGTGGACCGCTGTGTGTAATAAACTTGCATTTCAAGTCAGACTGCTGAGTCTCCTGGTCGTCTCTTCAGAAGAAGCTAACAATTTGGTGCCCTGACCCAGATGGGACTAACCGTTTGAAAGAAACATTGGTAAGCTCCCATCTAAAACTATTTGGGGATTGCTGTTTTCTGTTGAGAGACCAGTAAGAAGTTAGGAAGCCTCCGATAGGGAGCCCCTTTATTAAAGCAATAAGTTCTCTAACAAAGGCAGACTGGTATATTTGGTATCCTCTTGTTAAGTTGTAGTCTTAGCAAGGGAAGACGTATCCCTCTTGTTTTTGACACAAGGGACGACCAGTGTTAACCTCCATTTAAGATGGGGAAACCTCTGTTCTCTAGGAATAGCAAAATAGTTATTGCATTTTTTTGCAATATAAGTATAAGAAGTCTCGGGTTCGAATCCAGGCCGGGGGCCTTTCTGTGCGGAGTTTGCATGTTCTCCCCGTGTCCGCCTGGGTTTCCTCCGGGTACTCCGGTTTCCTCCCACAGTCCAAAGACATGCACGTTAGGCTAATTGGAGAGTCTAAATTGCCCGTAGGTATGAGTGTGTGAGTGAATGGTGTGTGTGTGCCCTGCGATGGATTGGCGACCTGAACGCATGCTGGGGATAGGCTCCAGCCCCCCCCGCGACCCTGACCAGGAATAAGCGGCTTAGATAATGGATGGATGGATGGATGGAAGTATAAGAAGTATAAGCACTGCTTCGTCTAATCGTATGTCATGCACTCTTTGCTGTAGGCTTTTGCGTGCAAGTGTGTGGTACAGCACAGTCACCACCAGGGCTCCACCCTGTGTGGGTTGTTTCTTGAGTCTGAAAATCTGAGCGGGAACAAATGGAGGAAGCTTTGGGAACTCCCCTTTCCTCCCTTTCTGTGCAGGAGTAACTGCCACCGCAGCCCCCCAACCTGCCCGCTAGCTGAACGAACATGTGGCGTCTGCCTTGATCCAGTTTGCATTGCTGCTGCGGTTACGCCCAGTCAGTCGCATGCTCCAAGTTTCCCCCGTGTTGGTTCTCCGCACACCTCCCCCCTCCCTTGCCCTCATCACAGTGAATCAAAGCTCGCTGCCTTCCCCATCCGTCTCTTGGACCGGTTGATCATGGCCAAGCGGGCTGCTCATTGGCTGCTTCGTCTGAGGGGGCGGGAAAAGGGCGCAATACATAACACCTCTCTCCTGAGAATGTTCCGGAACTGCAAATGCCCCCGCCCCCTGTTCTCCTCCGACTGACTTGGACGTCTTGTCATTTGTTTTTCATCATTCTGACAGCCTTTCTGGAGATGAAATGAGTCTGTTTACTGACTCATCTAATTGGAGAGGAGAGCCAGGATGAAGTGTGGACAGTGGAGAGGGGTTAGATCTTGTGACAGCAGCACTGCAAAGGACTGTGTCCTCTAACTGCAAAGTAGCAATGGAAGGGAATAGAATTGCAATGCCAGATGTGCAGAATATTCCCAAAAATTATTTCTGCTGTTTGCCTCTTGATGTCAAATCGGAATGGTCACACCTCCAGGCTTCAGTTTTGATTTTCGCGCCAAATCGAACGTTTGAGTTGCCTTGAATTAGTTCCATACGTTAACGGATCCCTCACACATAGAAACACTTCAGATGGATTGGGATACTAAAACAGACCGCTGTAGAAACCAATCTTTAAACAACTTGAAAATGTCCCAACTGCATTTTTTGGGAGGGGTGGGGGGTGACAGCATTTGCTGACAGGCTTCAGTGTAGGTGCGGAGATTTAATTGCTGAAGAACGTACAGCTTTGTCTGTGTTTCGCTGAAACTGTTGAGCTGTCAACTGGAGTCTGACTCCAGCTTGTCCCTCTCATAGCGCCTGATTCCTCCCACCTGTACCACAGTGGGTGGTGAAAGAGGACGGTGTGTTTTTTTCAGGGACGGTGGGGGGGTGGGTGCTGCCGGTGGCATGAAAGGAGGTCAGATGTGTGGGCGAGTCAGGAGCGTAGCGTTCCGTTCCGAGCGGCCGTACTCCAGAACTGTGCGACAAAGCCAGGGTGGTCGGAGTGACAGGCCTGCTGTGTTCTGAAGTGCACTTCCCGGGGGCCTGCCTGGGCACCCCATATGGTACGCCGGCTGTAATGCGAGACAACGTGTGCTCAGATCTAAAGGAACTTGTCCCTGAGACTTGTTCAAACTCCCATCTCTCTTGAGAGCGAGGAGCAATCTCCGAGAGAATCTTCCCTTTTTTCTGGATTCCGGCCATCAGATCCCAGCACCCCCTCTTATTTATTTATTTATTTTCTTATGTTGGACTTTTAACAGCCTCACGAGATTCCCTCACCTCTCGTGCAGACGCGAGAAAATTGGCACTTCCCTGCAAAACGCAGCGGTGTGCCTTGTGTCATGGTCAGAGATTGCATCCACTCTTAACAGTGTTCTGGGAGGGGGCGGGGTGATGGTGTTTGATCACAAACACCATCACCTGGCTGGCCTGGTGCCATGATGGGCTTGGTGCCAAACCCCCTCCCCCCCCCCGCCTAAGAGTCTTGCTGCACCAGTGGTCAGGCAGAGAGCTTCATGTGACATGTGGCATGAAGGGTGAGAATGAGGTTATTCTTCTTTATTGTTTCTGGCCGGGACAGAAGGGAATGAACAGCCAGGAAGATGAGAGAGATCTGCAGCAGGGCCAGAGCTGAAGGCAGCGGAGATGAAAGGGGAGGGGTGGGTGGATGGAGAGCCACAGCACGTAGCGTGGTGTAGATATTTTGTTTGTTGTGATTATGCCGGTAAGAAGCTTACCTTCCTGGCGGAATAGCGGCAGACGGAAGAAGTGAAACCCAGAGAGCCGGGAACCTTTATTCATACTTTGCCATCGGCTATCTTCCTCTAGCACCGGTTACTGTCATCCGCTTATTACTTTGCTGGTCACAGTACAACTTTGCTCAATTTGCCGGGGCCAGGAGGAGTGTTTTAGAAAATGGGGTGCAAAGTCCGCTTAGGCCACTGTACAATTGTTCTCGTAATATCTGTGTGAAAAACCTTACCTGGGCCGATAATAAGCTGCCATGTCGCTGTCAAATACCAGGGTAATTTGTGGAGAATACGACGACATTGAGATAATAAAATGGGCTGTA
Organism: Aldrovandia affinis; assembly: GCA_029706075.1. Lineage (NCBI taxonomy): Eukaryota > Metazoa > Chordata > Actinopteri > Notacanthiformes > Halosauridae > Aldrovandia > Aldrovandia affinis. Next base: position 10,605,098 of record JAINUG010000002.1, on the reverse strand, counting down.
CGCGAGACATTTGACAGTATGGTGCAAAAGTGGCTTGTCGTGACCACCAGAAAACCCCCAACACCCAACACCCATCGCTGCCTCCTTTTTCCTGCAGGTACCCTGTCCATTTGTGGCTACAATAGCCAGCTCCTGTCAACTGGCACACAAATATTTCTCAAACTGAATTTGTTCAGATAGTCCTGCTTGCTAGTGAGGCGTGCCAAATTGTGAATTATCTCTGGATGTTTAGCAACGTTTGGCAGTTTGTCCATATGCCCCGAACGGGCTTCTCATTGGCACTTAATCCAAAGCTGTGACAGTTGAAGATTGAGCTGTACTGCAATGTCTGTGGTTTTGCAGCAGCGGCCATTATGAATATCAGCTTGCGGGAGCCATAATTCCTATCCTAGATTCCCATTTTCTCATTCGCAATCAGTTTGTGCCGTTTCTCAAAAGGGGATCGATATTTACATGTATATGGCCGATTACCCTTGCCATGCTCGCCAGATCTCACTGTCTCATCAAAAAACAACAACACAGGAGATCATATACCTTCCGCACTCTGTCTCGGCGCTGTGCTTCAAATCAACATTTAGTTTGTTCTGTCCTTGCGGTCTCGCACTTATCGACGAATACCACTGCGCATAAACAGTTTCTGGGAAACAAACAAAAAAACTATGAGGGAGCAGGACTAGTGCATACATGCTGTTCTGATGTGTGTGTGACCTGAGACCTGAGTCTTTGTTCCCAGTTTGAATTGTTCACTGCAAGAGGATTCTTCTTGGTTTTCTTAGAAAATGTATTTTTGATTTAAGTTCAGTCTTAATGCCAGAGTAAGAACTCGCAGTTCTTTTTGGCGTCACTCACAGCGTGGGGAATTCCTTCTACCCCTCCTGAAGCAGCTTATATCTTTTCCTCGCAATAGATAATCCACACCTGTCTGCCCGAAGGCTGTTACGTCATATGCCGAAGTGCTTCAGCCCTAACGGCAGACATCTTAAATTGATGGGTCCGTAATCTGGCGTAAGAAGAATACTGTGGGCAGTGTGTGGTGTGCATTGGTCACACAGGACATTGGGTTGTGGGGCAGGGCCACTGCTGTCGAGTTATTTACCTTAGCACAAAGTGCTTTAACTTGGTTGCTTCTGCAGCAATCTAGCGTCTGCCATGCAAATGAGTGACCACAGCCGTGTAGTACAACGAATAGGAATGTTTCTACTGCTACCACTGAAAATAACTCTGAAAAGAATAATAATGCTTGCAAGAGTTTGTTCTAATAAAGTAATAAGTGGACTAAAATAGTCATTAGTGGACTTGGCACGAAGCTGCATGACAGTTTTCGGCTGTCGTGATGTTTGTATGTGGATGTATGACAGATTTATGTATGCATGTTATATTTGTCTTTTTAATAATAATAATAATAATAATATTATCTCTCTCTCCTCGTGCTCAGATGCCCCGCCCATCGACAGGGAGGAGCTGTTTGTGCAGAAGCTGCGCCAGTGCTGCGTGCTGTTCGACTTCGTCGCCGACCCACTAAGCGACCTCAAGTACAAGGAGGTGAAGCGCGCCGGCCTGAACGAGATGGTGGAGTACATCACGCACAACCGCGACGTGGTCACCGAGTCCATCTACCCCGAGGCCGTCATCATGGTGAGAGAGCACGCCGGCCGCACATACCCGCACCACGGAGGCCCGCCATTGGACCGCACTGTTCACTCCAGCCTTCTCTGGGGAAATTCCAACGTTCAGTGCCTGTCAGACTCTCTTCTCTGGATGTTATCTTCCGTACACTTGTGTGAATTTTGAATGAATATATATATATATATATGTATGTATGTACATAATTTTTTTAATGTATACATTTTTTTATTTTTTTATTTAATGCCAGGGAAGTGTTTTATGATGCAACAGCATTAGTGCCTTTTTGGTTCAGTGCTCCGTGTTTCCAAAGTGAAGGCCAAAGATCCATGAGTATACAGTCACCACGGTTGTTAAACCTTGCACCTAAATGTGCGAATATTTACAGTTTCTTACTTTCACAACTCTTTACTCTTTACGGTTGAGCACCATATCTACTCCAAAGTCAGTTGAAGCTTTCTGCTGGCGTTTGGCGAAATCCTTCCTTTTAATTAATTGCATTCTTTTCAAAGTTTAACCAGACTTATGAATGAATAAAAGGCTGCCCCCATTGCCCGCATGATAACGGTTACACGTTCAGTGTCCCTGTTCAAACCTGAAGGAGTTCACGTTGCAGTCTATGTTGGTTGGTATATCAAGTGAATCTGTTGGGTGATTTAAATCAGCTGTGGTGACGTATTATTATTTGATATGAGAGGACTAAATCTACCCCCAGCTTCCACTTCCCGCACAGATTGTGTTAAAGAGCTCCTCAGACACCGCCTCCATCTCGCACTAGAGGTGGTGTGTCGGTGTGGTCGCACACTGTTTGATGCCATCTGCTCCTTTTAGCCACTGTTAACTACAGCAGCAGGAGGTAGGTCAGGTGATTGAAATATGGTCCATTCCGTATTCCTCTGCCATCCCTGTAATGGGAATCCACATAGTTCACGCTGCGCTGTGATGGTCTTCCTGCACCACCCCCCACTCCCCACTCCCCACTAATCAGCTGCTCTTAAGCCAGGGTTGGTTAGAGCGTGGGGCTGGGTTTATTTTGCCCATGCTTTGTAATGGGTGGGGACACAGCTGGAGGGTGGGGCTTTGTGGTCAAAAGCTGGGGGCGGAGCCATATCTGTTGTACTACAATGGCCGCTGGATACAGATGCTCCTCCTCTTCTCTCCAGGCACTCCCTCTGACAGGCATTTGCCATAATGACATCCGCAGCTAAGACTCCAGAATTACGGTAGTGGCTAGAAATCGCTAAACCTCTTGGAGAATGGAAGATCATTATTTATTTCAGGGCATAAGTCAGTCGGCGGCTAAGAAAATCCCCTGGAAGCCCTTAAGCCGGGCCTGCTAAGGGATAAGGTTTCTCTGTCCGCGCCAGTGATGGATGCGGCCATTCTTTTCCGCACACGCCTTGGGAATGATGGGTAATTAGCCGTTGCGGCTCGGGCCGATTTTGTGACATCATCACCCATGAGGGAGCAAACCGCCAAAATGGGTAACAGAGGGGTAACAGCATCATGCGCGATGGAGAATCAGCCACCTCCCTTTAATCAGGCGTAGGGAATCCCACATCGTGTTTACTTTTCTGTCCCACTCAATTTTCTTTCCTCAGCTCCGTCTTAAACACTCCAGGCCCTTAAGGGTGTGCCCGTCGGAGCAAGAGTTGCGGTGAAGTTGATGGCCAATGTCATCTGTTCAGTTTTCAGTGAATCTCTTTCGGACCCTGCCCCCGTCCTCGAACCCGACGGGGGCCGAGTTTGACCCTGAAGAGGACGAGCCCACGCTAGAAGCAGCCTGGCCACACCTGCAGGTACGCAGTCCTCCCGCACCTCCTCTAGTCTTTGGCACAACTGCATGCTTCAAATTAATTTGATGTTGAAGCTTTTAGACACCTAGTTTCATGCCATTATTTCCTACACTGGTTACCAGGCCCTATGCAATACAATATTTTTAACTGAAAGAACTATAAGCATCAGCACTCCTCATCTCAGATGAGGCTGGATTTCACACGAGTTTACAGTCCTATTTAAAACTCAGTTTGTTCATCACAAGGGCAGCCTCTGCAGCATTGATATCGAATTTGCGTCCACCTCTCCTTTCCAGCTGGTTTACGAGTTCTTCTTACGATTCCTGGAGTCGCCCGATTTCCAGCCCAACGTCGCCAAAAAATACATCGACCAAAAGTTTGTATTATCCGTGAGTACCTCTTTTCCCCTCATCTTAACATGCAAGATCTGCACAACGCAAATAGTGTGCTTAGTGCTGTTTCAAACGGAGACTGTGAAGTGCGAGCGTTGCTCTCTCCTAGCTCCCGGCGCACAAATGAGAGCAGATCGCTGAAAGGTAATTGGACAAGACTGTTATGCGTGATCGGTGACAAGTTCACGCCTCGGCCAAATGCATGAATATTAAGAGAGGTGAGTCAGCCGGCCCGAGCCCTCTCTTCGGCAGCTTCACAGCTTCACGGATAACATCGCAGTGCCTGTGGGCCTCGCGTTTCATCTCAAACGGCTGCGTTAAGCAAGTGGGTTCTGTCATTGATTCTATTGACGCCGTGATTTCCTGAGCAGTCTTTGACGCACCTGCCTTTGTAATCGTGTGTTCATTTAATTGAGGAGGGGATCAAAAGGTCTGTGAGAAAAAGAGGGGAGGGGGGGGTTGCTTGCCAGACACATTGTCATAGTAATATTGTTGGGTGGGGGTGCCTGAGTTGCTCGGTCGGTAAAACGTGCTCAGACTTCCCAGACTGTTCCCTGGGTTACTGCGGCTTTGGTTCCTCCCAGTGACCCACCAGGCTACCAGTTGTAGCCAGAGAGAGACCCACATCTCCTGCGCTTAACACAAGCTCTCTTCCGTAGTACTATGTGTGGCTTTCAGGCCGTAAAATTGTCAGTGGCACTTTTTAAATTGTAGGATTTTCCCCTAATCTCCACAGCTCCTGGAGCTGTTTGACAGCGAGAACCCCCGGGAGCGAGACTTCCTTAAGACCATCCTCCACAGGATCTACGGCAAGTTCCTGGGCCTGCGGGCCTACATCAGGCGGCAGATCAACAACATATTCTACAGGTAGGCTCCCCTCCCTCCCCGGCGATCCGCAGGCACACTGACTCCCGTTGTCTAGTGTCGTTTTCTTTCCCCCCTGTATTCAATACTGGAAACATCTGATCAGTCCATCTGAAATTGCACCACCCGCACAAGCAAGTGAAGTGATCGAAAGCGGCAATGGCCTTTGTTTTAGAGCAATATTTATCCCGCTTACTGAAAATATTATGAATAGCTATTTTGGGGGCTCCGTAATACATTGGAGTCGTGACGTGCCGTACAGGCCAGATTGGATCCCGATGGCGTCGGTGTGAACCGTGGCAGGGCGATGCACCGTTGGCCAGCGTTGTAGAGGGAGGGTTTTCGGTTGGCAGGGTATTCCCTGCACTCAATAACGACACTTCTGGCCAAACGGGAGCCTACAGACTCTGTGCAGCAGGTGCGTCGCAGTGGCGTGTGCACACTCTCAGATTGATGGAGGATGTCACAGCATTGGGACAATGTGCATTCCAAATTGAGAAAAGAAAATTGAGGGATACATATTTTTTTATTTCATAATAAATTCTGTGGTATGTTCTTTATTGTCAAAATAAAATAAAAAAACACTTTGGTTTTATATTGCAGGTTTATATATGAAACTGAGCACCATAATGGAATCGCGGAGCTTTTAGAAATCTTAGGAAGGTGGGTTGTTTCTCCTCATTTATAGGTGTTGTCATGAACAATGTATTTTCAGCTTTGTTTTTCTTTTGAGGGGGAGGGGGGGGGAATAATAAATGCAGGACACTTACCCCATGTCCTGCAAGACAGATAAACGTTTGAAGATTGTTTGAGGGGGATAAAGTAAATGCCTTTCCTGCTCTTCACCTTCCAGCATAATCAACGGTTTTGCTTTGCCGCTGAAGGAAGAGCATAAAATGTTCCTGATCCGAGTGCTACTGCCGCTGCACAAAGTGAAGTCTCTCAGCGTTTACCACCCACAGGTAGCGCCGCTCATTAAAGGCTCCGGTGCTAATTTCAGGATTGTCATGTGCATTGTTGTATCAGGCTACCATTGCATGAGCCGTTGTGCATTGTTGTATGAGCCCTGCTGATTTGTGTGAATTTTCTTTCTTTTCTTTTTCTTTTTTTCCTGTTATTTCTCACCCAGCTGGCCTACTGTGTGGTGCAGTTCTTGGAAAAAGACAGCAGTCTAACGGAACCTGTAAGTTGGTTTTGGGGGGGAGACAACACCGCACATTTTTATTTATTTTTTCAATCACGAGGCCCGAATGGGAAATTTTGTGGATGAAATGCTTCCCATGCTTCCTTTGATATCGCTGCACAGAGAGATCCTTTGTTTCTTTTCCTCCTGCTTACCATCTTAAAGAGCGTGTTTTCCTCAGCTTTTTAAGATAGTAACGTGTTAAGATAGTAACGTAGATAATGGGTTCTCTAACTTTCCATGTTTGATCAGGGGAAGTAAAATAACATTTTGATTTAGCAATGAAGAATGGTATAAATGTGAGGGGATGCACTGAGTTTATTCATAATTATCAAAAGTTAAACTACCACTTTGCAGCAAAGGTTTAAATCGTTAGCTTAAATGGACTTTGCAGTGTGCAGGCAATTCGGAATGAATATGGCAGCATATTGATAATAGATAATGACATCATTCAACGGTGCACACACACTCACAGCCATTATATTGTGTATTACTGTCTTGTCCTGCTGCGGTCTGAAGATATGAACACTGCCTATTCCAATAGCACTCATCCTTCGTAATCTTGGTTGGGGCAAATGGCTCTGCCAATGTGTGTCCGATGGCCCACTATGTTTCCCCCCTCTACCTCTACCCCTCCCCCTCTCCCTCCCCCATTAGGTGATCATGGGTCTGCTGAAGTTCTGGCCCAAGACCCACAGCCCCAAAGAGGTGATGTTCCTCAACGAGCTGGAGGAGATCCTGGACGTCATCGAGCCCTCTGAGTTTGTCAAGGTCATGGAGCCTCTCTTCCGGCAGCTGGCCAAGTGCGTGTCCAGCCCACACTTCCAGGTACGCCGCCTCGGAAGGCCAACGCGGCGCCCCAGGAATGCCGTTTTCCGTGAGCCCTTTGACGCGCGTGAAAGTGTAAAGCCGATAGAGGCGAAACGCGGTGTGTTACACACGGAGGAGTGCCGTGCGGGCGCGCGCGCAGCCTGCAGTTGCAAACTTCAGTGCTGTGCTTAACAGGGGCCACACTGTGAACATATGGCTTGTGTTGTCTTTGTCCAATACTGCGCAGGCCAACCAAAACAGGGCTCTTGCCGTCTGGTTTTGTTTCCTGACACTTGAAGGAACAAGGAGCCCTTGTTTGTGGTTAGCCTTCATGTTTCTACCCCCACGTACTGTTAGTGATTTTAATTCAGTTGTAATTGAATTATTGAGTAATTGTAATTCAATTGACGGTGTACAGGCCTGTTTGATAATAATGATTAATTATGATTAATCAGTAATTGGATCCTGCCCATTGGCGAGCTTCTCCTCCCCCTCCTCCAGAGAAGCAGGCTGGCTGTATTTTAGCGGCGTGGGCGTGTTTGAGTCTGCGCTCCTCTGCGGGGTTACGATTGGGACTCTGTAATGATCTCTGTTCTTCAGGTGGCGGAGAGAGCTCTTTACTACTGGAACAATGAGTACATCATGAGCCTGATCAGTGACAATGCTGCCAGGATCCTCCCCATCATGTTCCCAGCGCTCTACAAGAACTCCAAAAGCCACTGGAACAAGTATGTGATCCACTCTGACTGACACAGTGTACGGCGTTATACTCCATCTCAGTTAAAACGCTGTATGGGTGACTCCCGTTCACTTCCTCAGTGTACCACGTTATACTCCATCTCAGTTAAAACGCTGTATGGGTGACTCCCGTTCACTTCTTCAGTGTACCACGTTTTACTCCATCTCAGTTAAAACGCTGTATGCGTGACATTGCGGCGCTGTGGTGGTTAGGGAACTGAGCTTGTAACCAAAGGATTCATGTTTGTACCCTGAGCCACGGCACTCCAGATGTATTCATTTATTGTATGCACATGACTAGGCTTCTAATAATAATAATATCGGCGGCAGATGGCGTAGCAGTCTAACGCACCACACTTTAGCTGGTCCAGTGTGGTGGGCGCTGCCTGTCAGGGACGCGGTTCGAAACCCGCGTCTACCAGACCGGCCCTGGTCGTCAGGGCCGGTCGGAGGCGGCATTTGGCTGTCCGCCTCCAGGGAGGGGGAGGGTGAGCCGGCACGAGTCCGTCGAGGAGCAGGTAAAGGCATCGGTGGTAGAGTTCTGTCTCGGGAGAGGCGGATCAATCGGCCCGGAAAGAGTGTCTCGACCCGGAGGACGGGCGGCGGACTCGTGGGGAGGGTGAATTAAGATAAATAGAGGGTATAATTGGCAACCAAATTGGGAGAAAAACTGAAAAAAAATTGAAAAATAATAATAATATTACACTGTAATAATAATGATGCTTTTTATTGTTTTGATTAGGGATGCAGCTGAATGTTTATAAATATTGTGTGTCTTGTGTCTGCTCTGATTCAAGTTGGCTCATCTGTTGCAACTGGGTAAACGTGGTCATTTAGGCCTATTCTTTTTTTAAACCGTAGAAAAAACGATTCAAAAATTGCTGAAGCAAGTCTGGTGTGTGAATGTGTGTTGGCGAAAGGAAGTGATTTAAAGTCGAAAGGAAACGGTTTACAAGACTGCCATTGTTGAACACCTGTGTCTTGCGCATCACCCTGTAGTGGTAATATCTGCAGTGCCAGTGGAAGGCCCCATTAAAATGATTCATAGCAGTGGCAATGATTTTGCTGACCCTGCCACAGAAATGCCACAGAACTCTTGGAACGCCGAAAGAAAACAACTTTGGGCAACCCTCAGGCTATAAAATGATACACACAGTTTTTAGCGACATGGTAGTGAATGGTAATGAAAATGCAGCCTTCGTCTCGTGGAGAATTTGGGTTCACACATCTGCAAAATCTGGGCATGTTTTTGTATTCCCTTGACAGAATATTATCTGACATTGAATAATAGAGTGTAACTATATTGTAAATTAGAAACAGTGTGACACATCGACTACATTAGGATTTACATTTGATGTACATGTCCTATATACACAGAGTGTCATCAGCTTACACCCTTGAATATGTCGTCCTTGAAATTCAATGCAAAAAATGCTGTTTGTCTCCCTATTTATCTGCACTTTGGACTATTTATATTACACAGTCACAGTCCATTGGTGTGATTTTGCTTATTACACAACACTCTTATAATGCTGAGATGAGTCATAAACAGTCTAAATAATATAAAAGTCCTAAAGAAAAAAAAGCGAATTGTCTGAAATGCTTGAAAACACTGGCCGGCATCTGTGATTGTGATTGGGTTAAAGTCCATGAAAATAGTGGTAATTCGGTGGTACTTAATAATGGTTTCAATTGCAGCATTTATAGTGGGAGCAGACACACAGTGAGATGCATCACAGACTTGTAACGGGAGAATGATGCATTTTTCGAGATTTGGCAGGATTTAGTATTTGGTTAGGGATCCGACCTTCTGCGCTGAATTTGGTATTTGGCCAAAACTTCAATCTGAAATCTAGAAATCAGGGCATTCCTAGTTCTGATACACTGAAGCATATTCACATTGCCTATTATAAGTGCCATTTGTAATTGTGATTTGGGATTCTCCTGCGATATTGTGCCAACGTCTCCTGCCAATGTTTCCCCTTGCCTCGGCAGGACAATACACGGGCTGATCTACAACGCCCTGAAGCTCTTCATGGAGATGAACCAAAAGCTGTTTGACGACTGCACCCAGCAGTACAAGGCAGAGAAGCAGAAGTGAGTGTCTCCCAAGAGAGACTCCCTTTTCTGAGCGTGCCCAGAAGGCCCTGGCAGTAGGAGGCCTAACGATCTTTGGAAATACCTGCAGGAGCTATTGATCTTTTATTTTTATTTTTTTTTTAAACCAGAACAAGACAAAACCGTGCATTTCAGCATTGCACAATTGAACAGGGAGTCAGGGTGTGTGCTGAAACTGCTCGTACTGTACGGTTTCTAAGTTTTTAAAGATGTTTTTAAAATTTGTAAAAAATAAATAAAAAAAGAATTGCCATTTTAAAAATTGAGAGGGAGAGCGACCTCAGTCTGGGTAGTGGCTGTCTGTAGTTCTGAGGTGTTGTTTGACTTGGATTGCAGAGAGAAGTACAAGCTGAAGGAACGGGAGGAGATTTGGCACAAGATTGAGGAGCTGGCAAAGCAGAACCCTCAGGTAAAGAGGAGCTGGCTCTGAAAGAGCTTTATCTGGCACACCTGGCTGGATCAACACCAAACACCAACGGTCAGACACCTCTCAGGGAACTGGACCTGGGGATGCAGCGGTGTTCTGTGATGTGTTTCATAACAGCTTAAAGTGTGCCATTTTTCTGATGAGATTAGGCTTTATTGTCCATTTACATTCAATAATCCGAACCTTTATTTTACGAAGAAAGTCACGTTGAGATTTAAAATCTCCTTTACAAGTGAGACCTAGAAATATTAATTTACATGGAAATTCCTTCTGTGGTGATCAGAGCAAAAATATAACAAATAACACAACAAACAGCAAAGACCACAATGAAATAAAAAAATAACAAATGCAAAAAGGTTAGTGGCACTCAACATATATGACCCCTCCCAACATACACCTTCCTATTCTTCAGTGCTTAACAAAGCCTATCTAAAATGTAATTTTAAAGGATATGTCACCCTTCCCCCCTGCCAGTCTCACAAAATGATATCCCATAATAGTTGTCTCCCAGAGAGCAGCACAGGTGGAGGGCACACCATCCGGTAATTCAGAATTCTTTGGCAATTAAAGACCCGGGGCTTTGTGTGAAATTGCTTGTGTAACAGAGCTAGCTGGCGGGGGTGACGAGGCATCTTTTTTAAACAAAGTCATGCTTTAATTAATTACTGTCAAATCTTTGTGTTCCAGACAGATTTAATTATCACAGTTCATCTCTTGTGACTCGCCTGTAACTCTCAGTGCAGGACTGTTTCAGACAGGCGGTTTTTTTAACCGGGTTGATGTTCTAATTAAGAGAAATGGTTTCAGAGCGATTTGACGGGGCTCTTCTCACAGGGATGGCCCTCTTTATCCGTCTGTCCCACAGATTACCAAGGTCTATCCGCCCCTCCGGCCCGGGCTTCACCCACAGGAAGAGGTCAGTTCTGTTGTCATGGAATCGTTGACCGATTCGTTTGGTTACGCATACGCAACCCAGTTTTTAAATGCAAAGCAGCGTGTGCAGTTAGGGTACAGAATTGAAATAATCTTTGACCATTATGCAGGAACTTCAGGTATTTTACAGACACTGATTTGACTAGATCTAGGACTAAATCCCACAATCCCATTTGGAGAACCACAGTACCTTATATACAGGTAGAGTCCAAAAAGGTGGAAACGGTTGGGTAAATGAGGGACACAAAGTATGTTGAAAGCAGGTGCTTCCACACAGGTGTTTTTCTTGACTTATTTAAGCAATGAACATCCCAGCATGCTCAGGGTCCTGTACAAAAATGTTGGGCAGGCCTGGTTGCATATAATTATGGCTAGCATGGCTAGAAGACGAGACCTCAGTGACTTCGACAGAGGGGTGATTGTTGGGGTACGTTTGGCAGGAGCTTCAGTTACGAAAATCGCTCAACTTGCTGATGTTTCAGGAGGAACAGTGTCTAAGGTGATGTCAGCATGGAACTCTGAGGGAAAGACATCATCAACAAAGGGCAACTGTGGTCGGAAGCGCATAATCCTGGATCGTGATTCCTCTGCATTAGTTCAAGGTGCAAGGCTAAACAGGCCATAGATATATATAAATATATATATTGCCGTTGCATTTCATGGCAAGTGGTTAAACCAGCCCTGCCGGGAAATGCACCCCCCTGTCATTTTCTTCCTGTTGACCCCAGCTGTAAATGAAACAGGCAAGCAACTCTAAATCAATTGACTGCAAATTTCAATCTAGGACGTGAACAGGCAGTTTCTAAATGTCTGTTACTGAATTTCTGTTACAACAATGGCTATTGACTGTGGTACAAATTGAAGGTTTTTTTTTTGTTTGTTTTTTTTGGTAAGAATGTAAGTTACAGCTTAACAAAAAAAGTCCTGAGACTCTAAACAATGTCCAATCAGCTCACTACACTGAAGAGATAAAGAAATATTTTTTTAAGTCATTGGTTGCTCCGGAGCTCTGCCAACCTCATTTTAAGCACTGCTTTTATGCTTCAATTTTATAAAACCTCCTGTTCAATTTCAGCACAAACTGATTTTTAAAATACAGCCTCGCTCTCCCGAGGGTAAATAATAGTCCATCCCACCCAGAGACACTGCTCAGCAGCACTGCCTATATTAATGTAAGGGCTGAATTAACCAGCTGACTCACTAGCTAGCTATTGTTTCTAGTAGCTAGCTACCAAGATAGCACTTTAGCAAGTTAATGCAGGTAGGAAGAATGCTAGCTAAATATAGTAATACAATCAATGTGGGCAAAGCGTGCCACAGTTAACGACTGTCACTGAACATCAATTCCAGGTAGCTAATGTCAGCTGGCTAATTTGGGTCTATTCTAACAGTTTTTTCTTACACTTAACAAGTCTCAAGGCTAAACTGTAGCTACCTAGCTAGCAGGGCCAGTATAAACAAATGGCTATGATAATAATAACAGTGGAAAATCCACTTAACGTTACCTCAACATGTATAATCAAATTTGACGGTGAGGTTTTTAAGGCTGAAATGTAATGCACCCGCAGCTGACAAAGGAGTACTTCATTATGTACGAATCTCCTTTGGCTCCAAAAAATTGGAACGTATTTTGAAGATATGGCCATGGGTGGTCTGCTGCTGAATGAACAGCTGAATTGTCATCGCACCAGAACCAGAGTCCACTGCCATCTTCTTTGGCGCGCTGCCTGCGTGAGGGCTGAATTGTAGTTGATTGTGCGTTTCTTTATTGATTCACTATTATTTCTACAAATGTTATTATTAGCTAGCTAGCTGAATGTTGTGATGTTTTATGGGACCTGCTATTGGGTACATCTTGTCTTGATTTGTACCAAACAAGAAATGTTACAAGTAATGGGGGAATCACAGAGTAAAAAGTCATTATTTTCTTTACAAATGTAGTGGAGTAAGAGTAAAGGTAGCTACAAATAAAATACTCAAAGTACAAATCCCTGAAAAAAGTACTTAGGTACAGTACTTCTCAATTTCTTCTAAAGTTTTTCTACTTTGTTACTTTCCACCACTGTGGAGCAGGATAACATAGTCCTATCATATCGGAGTTTCCACCTTTTTGGCCACTACCAGTATGTCAGTTCTTGTAGTAGCTGCCTGGGAAATCTTTGGTATTCGATCAACCATCTTGTTTTGTGTTTGTTTCCCCACTTTTTTTAATCACAAATGCTTTCACATTAAGTCAATTCAGTGCACCATTTTGTAGCTTAATGTTCAGAGACTGGACAATGGACAATGTTGAGTGTTGTTCATCAATGACAGACACAAGGTGTAGAAATAGTACATCTGGTGGATGGGTCATGTGAAAGGCGCTAATGTTTACCTTCAGTGTAGAGTTCTGATTATTCAATGTTTATTAGCTGGTTTATAAGCCCTGATTGAATAATTACTTGTTTGTGTATCCGGGTGTGTACATGTTTTTCTGTCTGTGTGGGTGTATTTGTGTGTCTCCTTCTATTTCTGTCTCTGTGTGTGTCTCTGTGTCTCTCTCTGCCTGTCTGTTGGTCCGTGTGGCTGTGGGTGTCTCCAGTTCATGATGTACAATGAGACCCCAGCGGGAATGCCCCCGTACTCCATGGAGACGGAGACGCCCACCACTGAAGACATCCAGCTGCTGAAGAAGACCGTGGAGACTGAGGCCACCCAGGTGAGGCTGCAGTAGTCCTCCTCTTCCTAGCGCAAACAGCTCTGCATAGTCACGGTTTTACACCTGTGAGTTCTAGGCACACTTCTGCTGTACTCTTGATCTCAACAATAATCAGACTTACATGAGTGGCATCTTCCAAATGGCAATTTGGACAAAAAAGAGCAGTACGGCAAGAAGAGAAAGAAGGGAGAGAGAAGAGACAGGTGTAACTAAGGTTGTTCTCTGGTTCAGTTGATGTAACCTTGTCACTCTTTATTCGAACAGTGTGTGCTGTGTTTACAGCTGTGATACTTTTCAGTGAAGTTTTTTTTTTTTTTTTTAAGTGTAAAACAGTCATTCTAAATAATTGTAATGTCCATTGTAATTGTAAACTGGGACCCTCAGATAATTGCAATTGGAAGTTGGGTGCTGTAATTATTAACTGTAATGAATTGCAATTAGTTTTAATCAGTGTGAAGCCCCTCAGAGCGAGGCTTCTCAAACATCTAGGAATAGGTTGAGCCACGTGTGCTGTCAAACACTTTACCTGCATGAACCCATACAAAAAAAAAACCTTGTGGTTGGTCCAGATCAAGAGTCATCGATTGTATGAGACACCCATTGTGGGGTCAGTGAAGCCTTCATCTCCCAGCTGTAGTTTTGATTGACCCCTTTTCCCCCCCCGCTGTGTGCTGTCCCAGGGGATGAAGGAGCTGAAGAAGGATAAGGTGCTGATGAGGCGGAAGTCAGAGCTGCCGCAGGATGTGTACACTATAAAAGCCCTGGAGGCACACAAGCGGGCCGAGGAGTACCTGACGGCCAACCAGGAAGCACTCTGACCGGAGAGCAGTGCCACCCTCCATGCCCAGCTCACCCGCCTCTTCCCATCCTAAAGTTGCCTGCTGTATACACCCCCCCCCCCCCACCTTCTTGTGCCACAAGCCCAACCCCTCCCCCATCCCCTCCTGTTGGAGAGCCCAATCTGCATAGACCTTTGCCATCACCTTTCTCTCACTCACACACACACACACACACACACACACACACACACACACACACACACACACAAACATACACACCTATGACATCCATTTTATTATGTTCAATATCTTGTTGCTTTTTCATCAATTATATTCTCGGTTTTTTAATTCTGATCTTCATTTTCTCTCAAAAATGTCCTGACTTCTTAATTTTTGCAGGAAAAAATAGCCAAAATATGACAATTTAGACTTTTTTATTAAAAGTGCTTAGTTATACATGTTAACAATGATATGGGAAAAACTGAACAATGACAAAAAACAATGGCTTTCAATGAGTCACTTCTAAGCTTATTTGTGGCTTGTGGTGCAGCCACTAGTGGAATCTCTTTGACAACTTGGTGAAATGGTGCGATGTTGCGAAATAGCTACATTGCTATATCAGAGAACTAGCATGGCTCCGTGATATGATGGTGGAACACTGTTGCTAGGTTACAGAGAGCATGTTCAGGAACTCGCTGCAGGTGGGGAAACCCTGCACTTAAATTAAAATCATGTTCTCTCTGGGGTTTTTTTCACTAGATGATATGAACTGTGTTTGCGTATTTCCCTTATAGCAAGGTAATATATATATATATAATTATATATATATAATTTCCTGGGATTACCACATTCTGTTTTAAAACCTGGATTCCATGTTCTGTCTGCTTTCTCCATTTTGTGGAAATCATAGGTCCTTACACACACATAAATGCACTTGTTCTCACACACACCCAGGCTCTCACATATACAAACATAAACACTGTCGTTCACATACAAGCTCACATACACACATAAACACATAGGTACACACCCCAGAGGCTCACACACACAATCTCACACAATCATTCCACAGGTGCAGCTCTTTCTCTGGACAATAGTACCCCTTCCGTGTGCTCATCACTTCAGTCAAGCATGTTTTGGATTTGATTTGTTTCCCCTCTGCCCTTACGTTTGTGTCCTACTGTACCTGCCTAGTTTGATTGTTGTTGCTGCTAGTGTTAAAGCCAAAGGGGTCACCGTGGAAGGCATGCAGCTATGCTGCCCCCGGAGCGAAGACTTGTCCGTCGATCGTGTCTAAACTGAATGCGGTATCTGGTTTAGGTACTGGGATTGTGATACTGTCTCGCTGTTGTTTGTGTGCAGTAAGACTTGCGCCGTTGGGGATTGGGGCCGGCCAACATATAGCACTCTTAGAGCATTGCTGTAATGTTGTAGCAGCATAAGAACCTTGCTATATTGCAGATTTTTTTTTTTTTTTTGAGAACCACAAAAGTGGAGCCAGTCAAGATGGTGTCTTATATGTCGTGCTTCTGCATATCCATCCTTTTTCACAATGAAAGGCCTTAAAAAGTGGGCTGTTTCCACGTTATAAATATATATTTTGTATGCTGATCCAAATAGGTCTCCCCTCTAAAAACGGTATTTTAGTGAATGTTTCCTCTTTAACGTGGCGTCACGAATCCTGGCCTTTCACCGTCCACGTTTCACTTTTCACAACGAGAGAATTTTCAATCTACATACATCGTTGATATTGTTCAGAAACCAATTTGATCAGACCCGGCATCCAGTACGAACGACAGTGTATGAGTTTCCAGCTACCGTTTGTCAATTGTAGGTCCTATTTGTAAAACCAGAAGATTGTCTTCTTGACATGCACTAAATTCACAGGCAGGCATAGCCACCATATGTTACGCGACCGGTTCCCCTGTTAAAAGCCCTCTGGTACTGTATCATCTCCCAGTGACTTCCCAACAGATTGTTTTACAAAAGAAAAAATCTCTGTGTGAACAGGTATGACTATTTACAGTACAGTATCCGTATTCCAGAGTGTTTGGATGAAAGTGGCTGTGTTTGGTAACGTGTGTGGTTGCAAGGTGTCGGGTTGGCTCAAAGGAACATGTTCGACCTGAACTTTTAGGCCACGATATAAGCTTTTATGTTTCTTAATCTGCTGACCAAGACCCCACAGGAACATGATTAATGTATAGAATATTCTCTATATAATTGTCCTGCTAAAGGACGGTCTGTTTAATAGCAGTTTGTCTGCATTCCGTTTGTTACCTTTGCAAATGCTGGAAAAGAATGGCGTATCTTCGCTGTCTTTGCTACTGCACCCATTTCACAAGATACTGTCTATACGTTTCATTCATCTCCCTAGCCTCCAGTCCTAGTCCACTAGATCTCTGTGATAGGGGATCTGTCCTCAGCTGCTGGTAGTTACGGTGATTGATGCTCGTCTGCCTCTCTCCCCCCCCATTTGTGATGTAGATAGGTTGAACTGGGAGCGCTTGTACATTACAGTGATGACAAATATTTTTTTAATCAGTTTTAGTGCTCTACCTCATTGCAAGGGGTAGCCACTGTTCTTGCAGACTGAGTCAGCCTTTGTCTCACGCACCTTAAAACCTGCCAGCACCCAGAATCCTTTGTCCCTCAATATGACCAGTGCTGCCGCTCGGTGGTTGAGGAAGGGAATGGCACAAGTGTGTTTTAAAGCTTTCCAGTTTACCTATACACAGGTAACTGCCAAAATAAGAAAGGATACACCAAATAGGGCGTTGGACTACCACAAGCTGCCAGAACAGCATCATTGCATGTTGGCATAGATTTGGTGTTTTAGATGGTGGTGGAAACTGCTGTTTCAAGCGCCACTCCAGAATCTCCCATAAGTGTCTCCCATTGGGTTGAGATCTGGTGACTGAGATGGCCATGGCGTATGGTTTACATTTGTTTTCATGCTCATCAAACCATTCAGTGACCACTTGTGCCCTGTGGATGAGGGCATTGTCAAATACACCCCACACCAGAACCCTTCATTTACTCAGGTGTTTCCTTTATTTTGGTAATTACCTGTAAGTCTCCTCTTATACCATCTTTCGATGGACTTTTCTCCTGTCGAGTCTCGTTATTCGCCAAATGCCACCAAAGGACTCCGTAATCAAAGAGGATACAATCAACTAGCTGGTACGACTGGTTGTACTACGAGGTTTTGGAATGGCTTTGCTTTTGCAGCCATTTCATAGATTATTTCTTTGTTTTTGAAGTGAAACCAAGACGTCTAGACCTAAGAAAGACAAAGGCTCCGATAGGCTGCACTGTCCAACCACCCGTAGAGGGTTTGGCATGGAAGGCCTAGCAACCCTGTTCATTTCCAGTTGTCACATTTGCTGATTTCTGGAATTTGGGTTGCATGCATTTGACGTCTCTTCAACGTGTGTGGATATTTTCAGGGAGAGTACTGTGGCTCAGGTAGGATGAAAGTTTAGAAACCACTTTGAAACCACAATATCTGTTGACACCAGCAATTTCCACGAAAACGATAAGTCTTTTTTTTAATGATTCATATTCATGTGTGAGGAATTTGTCCTTATGGAGAAACATGGACAAGCTGCCAGATTGTTAAACCCATCTTAAGTAGCCCAGTGTAGCTGCAGTTCAAAAACCTTAGGGAATCTCTACCCCATGTTACCCCAACCCCCATCCTCTCCTCCCTGCTTCATTTATTTAGTCTCTGTCATAGATTGTGATCTACAATTTATTTAAAGCGCCTAAGCAATATTTTTAAAAATACAAAAAAAGAAAAAAAAAGATGCACTTTGTGTATGGAAGAGCGCTATACAATCCTCCTATTGGAACTATATACAGAAAAAAAGATACTTGCTTACTATTCAGGCTCATTATATGGGAAAAGGAAAGCCTGCAGTTACTGTTGCAAATATTTATGTACTGTATATTGTAAATGTATATTGCTTAGGGTCGTGCCCACCCCTGTAGGTCCCTAGCCCCCACGCCGCTCACTGTCTGAAACCTTTTTTTTTTTTCCTTCTTACTTTTTTTTTTTTTTTTTTTTTTTTGCAACTGCACGACATCCCTCGTTTTGTTGCAAGGTCTTGTCCTTGAAATCTTTCACTTTCTGATCATTCCAAAGGTGGGGAACACTCCTCTGATGCTGCCGGACAAACTGACCACCCACTTCTGCTCATACAGAGACTTGAGACTGTGACATCTTTCCAGAGAGCTTTATAAAAGGACTTTATAAGCTGTTAAGGGAGAGAAGTGTAATTCTGCGGCTCACAGCGTTCGTATCTGCCATTGTCAGTCCAAGCATCAGGTTTAACTGCAATACAGGTAGTGATCAACGTCGTTGTAGTCTGTTGGAGCCGGATATTCAACAACTGCCACCTCTGTAGCTTGTGGAACAAATGACTAAAAAGATTGTTTCGGACCTTGTATTTTGCTGTATGTTTTGTACTTTTTTTCCTCTTCAATTTGTGAAGCTGCACTGAAAAACTTTCTTAAACGAACAATAGAAAATATTGCATTCTTTTCTTTTTTACACATGTATTTGTTTTACGTAAGCTTTCGAATAGCTTTCTTTCTACTCAAACATTTAACATTTAAACTGTCTGTTCAGCAATTCTGCTATGACCAGAGTAACAATCTTAGCAATTATTTTTTTTGTTTAGCACATGCATTCCTCAATACGGATTGCTGACCTTCCCAAAATGTAACAGCCTGACATTCCTGTGTCGAAACAGAGGTTGCATTGTTCTGGCCACTGTGCAACTCATCTCGGCGTATAATGATGACATCAGAATAGACTCTTGGCTTGTATGTTGAGGAACGGCTCTCTTTGTCCGGCAGCAGAATATGAAGTAGAGGACAATTAGAATCAAAGGGTCTCTCCACACACCACCCCCCCCTCTCTCCCCTTCCTCCTCTCCAGTTCTGACACTAATGTTAAGCTGCTTTCCAGGTCATATGTACATATGTTGTACTTAAATTAGGTAGAGCATTACATAGTATGAAAATGTCATATTTTGTACAGATGTTCATGTATGTACAGAACAAAATAAATAAAAAATCAAACAAAAACAAAAATTCCTCTGAAAAACCATGAAGTGGCTGAATTGGTGCTGACCTCAGAAATCCCAGGTGTTTTTTTAATAACTTTATTTATGCTTTTAAGGGTACGCTATTATGTTTTTTTAAGACTACTTAACCTGTATAGGATCTTTGTTGGCTAATCCCATACTGCTGGACTTCTAAACTTTTTCATGCCTCACCTTGTCACACAAACCATGAGAAAAGTTTCACAAAGTGAGCAATGGGATTTTATTGCACTTCATGACCTAAAATAATTACCACTGACACAAAAACACAAAATCAAATTAAAACACTGAGGATACAAACCCAGTATGACTGATTGGACAATTGACACATAAAAGGCGGCCTGGTAATAGAGCAGCCAGCGTATATGTATATATACACATACATAAATGTATATATCGTCGGAATGCAAGAGGAGCGGATATGCTTGGGGGTTCCTGATGCAGGTGCGGTTAAGTTCCTCCCCAATGTCCTTCACAAAGATCAGCTCACTTGCGCGGCAGCCGTAGCCCGGCGGTGCTCTGTCGCGATTGGAGGGTCTGCTGGACCATGTCCTTCCACTGGTCGTCAGAGATCTCCTGGGCCCAAGCGGGTATTGCCAGGGTGGGAAGGTTCACTGCAGCCATGGTCCTCTTCACAAGCTCCACGTGATCTGCGGGAGTTGGAGCAGGGACAATAAGTGGAGGGCTACGGCACTGGGAGTGGGGTCTCCTGAACACGGCGCTACCAAGTGAGGGCGTGCCAGTGAGGTGATCGGGGCTCAGATGGAACAAAACCCAGGAAGCATTCTTCCAAGACTTGAAGTGCAAGAATGCTAATGCAATGGCAGTGAGGATAAGTGCTGCAAGCTGTGGCCACGCCCAGACCTACAGGCTTCAGAGATGCACATCAACAATCTCATGTTTCTGAAGAATCTGGTAAACGGCTCCATTAACTGGATCGACATGGAGCGGAATGAGCACGTACGGGAAATCCAAACACCCTTCACTGATAATATGATACGAATATATTCCATTTAGCAGACGCTTTTATCCAAAGTGACTTGCAGTAGTGAATGCATACATTTTTCAGTAAATGTGGTCCCAATGGGAAATTAACCCACAACCTAAGTGTTGTCAACACCATGCTGTACCTACTGACCCACACAGAACCACTGCCATTCATCCTCTTAATACTTCACCCTTGTTCGTCCTCCCAACCAGGGGCGTCGTTTTGGTATGGCAAGGTATGGCACTCGCCATACCTTGGCTTCTAGCCACATTTTAAATTTTATACAAACTGTATAAACGCCATAATACTGTTAATTAAAATGTAACATATTCATGAACAAGTCCATGTCATGTTGTGTCAATACGAACACGTTCTATATGTTATTTTAGTGAAAAACCAGACTTCGTCACCCGCGATTGTGAAGCTAACAAGCTAGCTAACGTGCCTTACCGTGATGAGGTCCTGTAGCGCTTATCACTACATTTCACTAAAAAATGTTTTGTATAAGACTATATCATTATGATCCACTGGAATTAAAAAATAGGTTTACTAGTTACATACTGTAGTTGTCTCCTTTGTTTATTAATGTTACCTAAATATATAAGTAAATTGTACAGAAACAACTCACCAAAATTGACTATTGCACAACTGATTTGACAAAGAAATGTCACCCCCCCACACCTTCCCTTGCCATACCTTGGCTTTTGCTGAAATGACGCTACTGCTCCCAACGCGACCTTGGGTACTGTGTTTCACCTGAACCATTCCACTAAACCCACCTTTCAAAAATCTAAAACTACTGATTTGAACTGCTGATTATTCCACTTCAAACAAGTTCACAGACAAGGAACAGAACAAACACATTTTGGAGTTTACATATTTTTCTCCAATTGTCCCATTTATGCACAATTCTGCAAGACCCCTGGTCACAGTACAGGCATGATCCAGATTAGATCTGGGCAATAGGGCACATCTGTATCTGGATCACGGGAGCCTATGTTTAAATGTTGTACATTTGTTTTTAAACAGAGTTTGCACAGAAGGCTTTGAGGTGAGGGGCAGTTCAACAGAGGCTGAGGGAATCTCTCACCTGCGTCCATAGGAATTGAGCCTTGAATCTGCCGGGCAGCAGCACCACCTAGGTCGTTCTCCTCATCACTGTCTGGGGGAGGAGCCTGGGGCAGGAAGAGGCCCAGCGACTGCAGATCACACAGCAACTTAAGTACATAACCTGGCCACCCAATACAACGCCACCACTTCACCAATAATAATAATAATAATATACGCCATTTAGCAGACGCTTTTATCCAAAGCGACTTACAGTAGTGAATGCATACATTTTTTTCAGCATATGTGGCCCCAGTGGGGATTGAACCCATAACCTAAACGTTGCCAACGCTGTGCTCTACCAACTGAACCACCAAGGAACCGGGGTCCAAAATCTAGCCACCTATAGTAACACTGACACAGTTGGATGCATTTAGCTGTTTACTTACAGTCCCATTAAATTAGTTGAAAGGTAATGCTGAAAGGAATCTAGGACGGTTTTAAGAGAACACAGGTCCATAGGTTAAATCAGTAGTGCAGAGATGTCATAATGGCAAGTAGAATGACCTGCTTGATCCTAACCAATCCGGGTTCAAGGCAGGCCACTCCACAGAGACCTGAGGCTCTTCACGTGGCTAAGTCACAATCCCTTAGCTCCGTCCTCCTCCTCCTCCTCCTCCTCCTCCTCCTCCTCCTCGACCTGTCAGCTGCATTCGACACCGTGGACCACCAGATCCTGCTCTCATCTCCCGTCGAGATGGGAATCCCTGGATCTGCATTGACATGGTTCAAGTCCTATCTGGCTGACCGGGTCCTACCAGGTGGCCTGGAGAGGATCCCTCTCCTCTCCCCACACCGCAGGGCTCGGTGCTAGGCCCCGTCCTATTCTCCCTGTACACCAAGTCACTTGGTTCTGTTATCTCTGCTCTCCGCTCACTGTTACGCCAATGACACTCAACATCTCTCCATCTGAGACCCAGGTCCCGGCACGGATCTCCGCATGGATGTCCACCCACCACCTGAAGCTGAACCTGGGGAAGACAGAGCTGCTCTTTCTCCCAGCGAAGGGCTCCCCGATGACTGATGCGTCAATCACCATGGAAGGCTCCATAGCGTCTCCGTCCCAATCTGCCAGGAGTCTTGGAGTGACCCTGGACAACCAGCTGTGCTTCTCAGGCCACATTGCCACGATCACTCGGACCTGCCGATTCTCCCTCCACAACATCCGGAGGATGAACCATTCCACTACCGGCTAGTGCCATCAAGCCACTGCAACTAGTCCAGAATGCTGCAGCTCGTCTGGTGTTCAACCAGCCAAAGTTCACCCACGTCACCCCTCTACTCTCCTCTCTGCACTGGCTCCCTATCGCAGCACGCATCAGATTCAAATCACTGGTGCTTGCTTTTCAAGCGGCTAGAGGTACTGCTCCCCCTTACCTCCAGTCACTCATCACTCCCTACACCCCAGCCAGACCCCTCCGCTCCGCCTGCTCTGGCAAACTGACTGCCCCATCCCTCCGGGTGCCTAGCAGCCACTCCTCGCGGTCTCGTCTCTCCTCTGTCCTGACCCCTCGCTGGTGGAACAACCTTCCGCAATCGGTTAGGACTGTGGAATCACTTGCGATCTTCTGCAAGAGACTCAAAACCCACCTTTTCAGACTCCACTACCACTGAATTCTGTACATCTAGCTAATTGTCATCACCACTGCATACTTGCTCAACACTATATACCCCTGCTTACTCCATTTAATAAAATACAAATACATTTTTTTAAACTTACTAACCTTTTCCTTAAAATGTACTTGGTACATCCAAATAAACACTTCCCCATGAGTGTCTTTTTTTCTTTTCTTTTTTTAAAACAATAAACTTGTGTTTTCCAGCTGCAATTATCTACACATTAAATGATAACTGCAAGGTAAACTTCTGATAATTTTTTAAATAACATCCACATCTTTTAAGGAGTTGTTTGCTGCGAATCCAGTGGATAAGTACCCATACTTATTAACGTAATGCTGGGCATAAACTCAAATACATTGTGAGTTAAACAAATGCTGTTTTACATGCCAAAACAACAATCGACGGTGTTAGAAAACCGACCTTTCCAAAGCTATACCTGAATTATGCTTCGATATACGTATTTTGATTAGTAATTTTCATAAAGTTAAAGCTAGTCTTCCTGAAAAACGTCAGTTTAGAGTCGCTGACGATTCCAGGTTTTAGCTACCTATTTTGACCATGGTACACATTGTTAGCTAACGTTACCTCTATTCTTTCCTGAACTTCTTGAAGTTGTTCAGCGTGCGTGCCCGTTTCTTCAGAGTGGTCTATCTGAATGGAGTTTGACATCCCATCAGGATCCTGGTTTAGTGGCTGGTAATAGTAACCGCCACCCTCATCCCCCAATCCTCCCTCGTCTTCCTCGGGATCCTCGCCGCTCCACTCGCCGCCGACTTCGGTCACCCCTCCATCCGACAGCCGCTCCTGGCCAAGCTCTTCCTCGGAATTCGGTAAGATTCTTTCAGGACCCATCTCCCTGCTAGTCGCCACTTCCATCCACGGGCGCAGGACTCAGGCTAAGGCCCTAGTGAGAAAGAATGTGGTGAACCGTGCAGTAAGACAATGTGACAACTTCTCACCGTTTCTCGTTTCTTGTCAGTAATACATTTCCATACAATATTTATATAGATCAACCACCGTTTCAGATTATTTATTCTGCAATACAAACGAATACTGCAATCCCAATTGCAAGGGTTGCATCTTCTCCAAAAACAGAGAACGCTCTGTTTTGCTTATCACTGCACTGCGATTAAGTGGGTTAGCTTTAAAAAATCGCTCTTTCTCCCTAAAAAGCCTTACCTTATACTTATTTTATATAATATGAAATGTTTATTGTTGTAGGCAGGGTATCTCAAACAGTAAATAGCGATTTCCACCGGATCACGGTCTGCTTCCTGTTTAGAGAGGAAATGGTTTGTTCACGTCAAACGTCATGATGTCATAGCTTGGGTTGCCAAGTTGGAATAATATCCATGTATGAGGTACGATAGAGTGGTCGATTGGCCAAGAGGCTTAGCGACGGGGTAAAATATTTGTGAATGATTAATTTAAGAATAAGTCAAACTTAAATTAGTGTAACATGTGTATAGAGGTGAGTGATGCATTTATCATATTCAAAATCACAATCATTCACCCAGCTGTACTCCCACTTCGTCGATTATATTCCCCTTTGTTGATGTATACATCAACGGCCATTTAAGTAGGCTATTTTTATTTTATTTTATGTATGTATCCTTTATTCAGGAGAAAAAAACATTCAAATGTAAAGGAGAATACAGGTAAGAACAGAGGTTTCCTATAATGGCCTTGTTGGTGGAAAATGTACTAATGACTTAATACAGTCATCCGGTCCGTTAAATACAGCAGACAGTGGTGGATTAGTGTTTTGGTGTTTGTAACTAAACGTAATGCACCATGATATGTTGTATCAAAAGACCGCAATGTTGCAGAAGCAGCATGAAGTCCAGTATGTCTCCATAATCAAAAACAGGTTAAAAAAAACAACAACAACCAAAAAAGCAGTTTTAACTTCAACGTCCTAGGTAGGTTAATAAGATAGCATTCACAAAACATTGTTTCCAAGTATAAGGGCATAGGACAACCTCATGACTCATGAGGAGATAAGTGAATGAGGCCACGTTAACGGAACTTTAAATAACAATTATGTGAAGTCCTGACAGTCTTGCCATTTATGGGTGATCTCAGTTAACCAACAAAATAAATAATTTGCTTTATATGTCTGCCTGTGTTGTATTGTATCAATATAATACAGAACACTACACGATACAGTTATATTGACATTAGATACATCTCCGTGTTCATAGTTTATGTGCATACTGCCACGAGGTGGCGGAATATGCTCAACGTAGAACGGCTTCAGCACGCCAGCCGATTAAGTATTACTCGATTCGGCGTAGGTGTGAACGCTGGTCCGGTTTGCGTTGTTCTTCTGGCCGTGTTTATGATTTGGGTACCGTTAGCTGGTTCTTTACCAGTTTTTACTTAATTGAATTACTGAATTGCCTATGTTTTTGCACCTTTGTGATTGAAAAGGAAACTGGCTTTTAAAAAAGTATTTTCCTAAATTTCAGTTAAAGGAGCAAGAGATACTCGTTCATAAACAACATTTGTACTCCCCTCCTGATTCGTTTGTTGTAATAGCCTGTTGGCAGGTTGTGCTCTGTTTATGTTTTGTGTTAGATTAAAGGCGATGAGAACATTGACATTTACTTTGACTATACAGCGTCATGGTTTTGGCGACAGACAGGCAACCTTTGGGTTTGTATTTTGAAATCAGTCTGGCAGCCCTGTCGCGGTTGCGCAGCGTGCACTTGGTTTTTGGAGGCAAACTTCACAAAGCGGCCACCTTGTTTAGAGAGAGAATTAAGTTGTCCAGTTTTCAATCATTTTCGACGAGATAATATTAAGGCAGAAAAACGACAATGCGCATATATTTTTGTGGCAGCATCCGCGGGGGACGACAGGACGTAGTCATTTATCAGAGAATTGTGCAAAAACTACAGACGTACGGGAAAGTTTTAACGGAGCATGTCAGTCATGGTGATCTTTCGGAAAAGGGTACATTATTTCCTTTGTCTATCTTTTCGAAATCTGTAGGTTCGACAGCCTTTGACTTATAGTATAAGCTATCTTCAGTATAAGTTGTTTATCCATTAGTCGATATTACTGCACTCGGCATGTTTGTACTCCTTTCAATGACTTGTCACTTGTTTATCGTATTTCGCTAAATGCTGAGATATAGCTATGCTGGTGGTGATGTGAAAATAATAAAATAAAAGCTTTAAGTAGATCTACATCAGCATTCCTAGCTAGTTTCCTGGTTAATATTGTGAGCTGTGCTTGCATTCAGTTAAACTGGATAAAAGGATATCAGATTGAGGTTTTTTGATGTCAGATTTTTGGATTTAGACCAGATTGACACCTTGGTTTCATTAACTGAAAAAAACAACAACAACAACAATAACAACAGCGACTCTCTCTTTGGCCAGGTGAAGATGTGACATTGAAGGGAGACCAATCAATCCACGATCGAGACTTGGAATGGCTAGTGACCGCTGATGGTGAGGTTGTCCCTCCTCCTGCATAGTTCAGTTGTCCTAAAGTGTTGTTACCATTAACTACGTAATTTATAAACATGAGAGGTTGTCTGTTTGCATTTTTACTGGACATTAAGGTGTGTTCCGTCTTCCTCACTACAGTGATTGTGGCCGAGGTAACGCAGCCCTCTCTTGGCGTTGGGTACGAGCTAGGACGAGCAGTGGCCATGCACAAGAGGATTCTCTGCCTCTTCCGTCCTTCCACTGGACGAGGTAGTATGTTATGCTTAATTCCCCAATAATTTCAACTCTACAGGGTGATTAATTATTATCTTATATTATGGTAATGGCCCAGACTGCTGCTATTTCTGCTACAACCTACAGATATGTAGTGGGCAAAAATATGGAAACACCAATATTGTATGACTATGGTATCCTGCTCTGTTCTGGATGGACTGTTGTTGATTAAACTACCTGCTCATGCCCTAGATTGAAATTGCAATCAATTAATGCTCACCTGTTGCTCACCTGAGCCCTGTACCTCAAA
Organism: Aldrovandia affinis; assembly: GCA_029706075.1. NCBI lineage: Eukaryota > Metazoa > Chordata > Actinopteri > Notacanthiformes > Halosauridae > Aldrovandia > Aldrovandia affinis. Next base: position 10,577,927 of record JAINUG010000002.1, on the reverse strand, counting down.
CGAATGCATGGCCATCACAATCCATGCTAGCCATAATTATAGGCAACCAGGCCTGTCCAGCATTTGACCCTGAGCTTGCTGGGATCTTAAATTAACTCTGTGTGGAAGCACCTGCTTTCAGTATACTTTGTGTCCATTTACCCAAGTGTTTCCACCTTTTTGGCCACTACCTGCTGGATGTGTTTCTATGACGACATCTCATTTTCTGTAATAATAATAATAATAATAATGATAATGCATTCCATTTACTGTATGTAGGCCTAGATGATCTCAAAGCACTTTACAGTAAAGGGGAGAATCTCATCTCAACCACCACCAATGTGTAGCACCCACTTGGATGGTGCCCAGCATCTTGCACCAGAACTATCACCACGCATCAGCTGAGCTGGAGAGGGAGATCATTATTAAGCCAATTAAACTGGGAGATATTGGGTGCCCAGATCCAAGTACTAACCAAGCCCACACCTGCTTAGTTTCAGCTATTCAGCAAGAGCAGGGTATATGGTGGTATGGCTGCTGGCATTAGTAATCACAATCTACGATAGAGCAGGGCATCACATGGCAAACCTACATATTTTATGCCATAGTTTTGGTATGTAGAAAATGTTGCCCACAGGTGAATGTAGTGACACAAACTGCTATGGATATAGGTGGTTGCCAGTTTAATTTATTCCGGGACACGGAATGTCCACCCAAGCATTTTTTTTCTGCCTTTTATACCATAACTTATTTGCCACTTATCACTTATTAGCAGAAATCAGCAGTCTCACTCAAGCCCAGTTTATAATGCAGTCCCTCTATTTCCTTCTCCTGCCCCTCCCCACTGCTCTTTTCCTCCCTCCCTCTCTCTCTCTCTGATTCGATCCCTCATTCTTTCTCCAGCCCTGTCTGCCATGATCCGGGGAGCTGACAGTGGTTCTCAGAGTTCTCTGTTCCGGGTACAGGACTACACGGAAGATGAGGTGGAGAGAGTTCTGCAGGAGTATTTCAGTGGCCTATCAGCCAATACTGATACACAATAATGTGGAATCTGAAGGATCTCTCAGTCCCGTGACAGCATGGTAGCGCTACAAATAATTTACGCTGTACTCCTGTAGCCATTTCAGACTACTTTCAGTTCCAGATGTGATCCTGTAGTATTTCTTAGCAAATCGTTCTTGAATAGAACATGTTCCATAAACCTTTCTTTGCTTTTTGGAAATTCACAGAAATGTGTTGTAATGATTTATGGTTGCACACTTTTATAGAATCAAAGAAGCTCATGGTGAAAACGCATCAATGTAAATGAAAAAAATGTTCCATGCGGTTTGCTCTGTTTGACAAGCAGTAGTAATAAATTGTCTTATGCCTGACCAGTTGAAATTAAAGTTATTTTACTGTTTTATATACACTCCCAAGGCCTGTCTCCCAGTTCACTTAAGAATCCTCCTTTCCAATGCCGTTTTAAAATTTGCTCAACAGCTTTTTGTTCCCCATTTGTCCCTAATAGAGGATGACCAATCACAATTGTAGGCCTGTCCCATCACTCCTCAATTGTGGGAGCACACACTAGCACAGGAGTCCTTCAGCGCGCATGCAGTCTTTTCACTCTTAATATCCATCGGTGAAGCTGCCCAGTTACTGCGCCGGGGGACTGCGTAAATCACACAGTTGGTGCAGGCAGGTTGCAGGTGCCCAGCTGATCAGAGTAAATATTGAACGATGAGGAGGTGGGGGAGGTACTCAACCCGCCCCCGTCCTTGGGCAACATTATTCCCAATTGTGCTTTGTCTGGCCAAACTCCTGCAAGTTTGCGCCGGCTTGTTCCAGATTCAATCCGAACCACAGGGCACGTCACTTCACTTGACTGGATTCACCACAAAGGGGGCTTTATTTTAAGCTTTTCAGGTCCGTTCTGATCATTACTGACCTGCCTGTCTTGGACGTTTTGTAAGAGCTGTGAGAAATGGGAGAACTTTTTGTTTGTTTGTTTTGATTGACATCAACTCTTAAAACCTGAATTTAAATTCAGCGGCTACTAGGGAAGAGTTAATATCAATGACCTACAGAGCATCAGTCCATGGTAAGCAATGGAGGAATGCCAGGCAAACATCTGCATCATAGTCAGAACTCTGAACTTTGTCTCCAGTCAACAGAGCTTGGTCACAGGCTGATGCAGTTGTTGTCCACCAGGGGTCCCGGGTTGCTGTAGTGGAGAATGTGACTTTTGTTAAAGGGGTAACGTTAGGCATAATCCAAGTAAGATATGTGGGTTATTGGGCTATCTTTTGAATCATTATCAAATTATTAGGACATGTAACTTAATCAGAGTTCTTGACATAATCAAAGTATTTAATGATGTATGTCTGCATGTTTGGACACTGCACGTTTTGTGCAGCAAGTGTGATCAAATGACGATCAGGTGTTGTCAGCCTGCTGGCTAGTTATGGTGGCAAAACCCAATTGAAGGCTTGTGAGCGATGCTGGAGCGGCACCTGAAACAGCATTTTCCCTCACCATCAACAAAGCACCAAATGATTGAATTTCTTGTGGGAGAATGCTGTTGATCCCAACAATAGAATTCCAGACACTTGTATGACAGGCAATCTATGCCAAGGCACATTGAAGCTGTTCTTGTGGCTTGTGGTGGCCAAATCACAGATGTTTTGAGGAGGTGGAAGGTGTTTCCTTTATATTGGCAGTTAACTGGATATGCCATGACACTGCTATCCATATAAAGTGATCATGCTGTATTGTTGAGTGTGGTCTTTCAAGTGTCCCTCAAGAAGAACAGATGAGATTCTTGGATCAATAAGCTATTAACTACCCAATAAGTGAAGTTGGTCTATTTTATGTGGGGGTTCTTTATGTTTTCATCTATTGGCAGCAGCAGTTTAATGGATGACCTTCAGTGCGTGTACCTGAATCTGATTTCTCTCTTTCACTTTCTCTCTTTCTCTTTCTCTCTCTCTCTCTTTCTCTCTCTCTCTCTCTATGTGTGTGTATATATATATATTCATATTCATATTCCTTCCACCTCCTCAAAACATCTGTGATTTCTAAAAATCCACCAAATAAAATACTTTGACAGCTTGTTTACATAACCACTATTGTTGAAATATAATGTGTGGGTGGCCTATTTTGAAAGACTAAGACCCCAATTTAAATGAATGGTAATTGTTCAACTGTCAAAAGTTTTTTGGCTGCAGGTGCATATCATTGAAGTATTTAAATTTGGTTCCCCAAATATATATATATATATATATATATATATAAAGCGGAGAGTAAGCATGAACAAATGCTGAAAGAGATGAAATGGTGCAACAGCTATTTACTTGGTCTAAGGTATATCAGGGCTTTTCTGCATACACTCCTTAGCCAATTGGTGATTGATCTTGCTGGAGGTTAATACATTGTTTCAAGTGAAGCCACATAGGGCAATTAGCAAAGTAGTATTTGTAGTTAAAGTTTTGTTAAACCCTAGAAGTAAAGACCTGGAATTTTTTTTGACACCATAAATGGGTGGAGTTACAATTAGCTGTCAATCACTGTCTTTGATTTGAACCAATCATAAGGTTTTGCTCTACGCAACAAAACACAATATTTGGTTCAAATCAGTGATTTGGGAAGGTATTGTACAATATTGTATATTGTTTTGGTGTCATGACACCAATACTAGTGACTACCTTGGCCAGCAACCGCAGTGTCAATATTTTACCACTAGAGTGCACAGTTGAGCAAAGTAGTTGCTGTCATTCAACAGTTCCTGTTTATTTTTAAAAATAAAAATATCTTTATAAAATATGAATTACGTATCCAGTATGTAACCACATATTACATGAGTGTGGAAGGCGTTGGTCTGGACAAGGGAATCAGGGTGATTAACAGCCATGCCTACTAGCAGGACAGCCAGGGCACACAGCTGTGGGGCATTGTGTTGATCTATCTGTGTGCTTAAAACTGCTCTGCTTTCTTAGTAAGTGGCTGAAACCCGGGAGAGAAATACTCAAGAGAGAGGGAACCAGAGAGAAAGTAACGTGGCTGAAAAGTCTAAAACCATAGTCTAAATCCATGTTTTGTGTTGTGCCGAAAAGGTGATTGTGTTTGCTTATTTTGGGTTCTTGGTTTGGGTCCCAAACCCGTGAGGCCGACGACCATTACATTTGACATTTGACATTTTTACATTTTAGGCATTTAGCAGACGCTCTTATCCAGAGCGACTTACAGTTTACATTTCTTTACATACAATCCATTTATGCAGCTGGATATTTTTACTGAAGCAATTCAGGTTAAGTACCTTGCTCAAGGGTACAACAGCAGTGCCCCACCTGGGAATTGAACCTGCAACCTCTGAGTTACAAGCCCAGCTCCCTAACCATTACACCACACTGCCAGCCCTCATTGTCTCATGGCATGTGACAATGAGTTAAGTGAGTAGATTTATGGTATTCAATATTTTATTCGCCAGTCACCCTTCCATGCGACGTTTCTCCCATTACTTAATGAAAGAAGTGACCCTGAGTCCAAGCTGTGATGTGCTATCTCACAGTGTTTTCTTTATTGAATTTGTCCAAATTTGAATACAAACCTTTTTGTTTTATAGTATCACCAAATAAGAAATTGAAAAGTAAAAAATACTTTCACTTTGTTCATCTTTTTCTAGGTACGATTCAATGTTCTTCAATTAAGTTATTTATTATGTAGGAGTCAGACAGGCTCTGAGGGTGTGTGGGGCTTCAGACTGGCCACAGGCAACCAATTGGTGTGTCCCTGCCTTCTCTCCCTGCTGCTAATCTCAGCTACCTGCCACTGTGGTGGGCCAGATCATGCCACAGTTATCCTCAGCCTACAACAAGTTCTACATCCGTTGCTTCTGAGGGTTCTGAGGCCTTTCGATAGTTTCTCCAACCCATTTGTCACTGAGTCATTGCAGGAGTTTGGGATTATGATTTTTAACAGACAAAAATAGTGCTCGCCTATTTAAAGCGCAATTCCCAAATCCCAACCGGTGATGTGCATTACACCATTGGGCCTCACCAAAAAAATGCTTCTACTTTTGAGTGGAATTCGTTTAATGGGTAAAATTTAAAAAACCCTGTTAAAGTAACTTACATCACCATTTGGGATTATGATTTTTAACAGACAAATATAGTGCACTCACCTATTTCAAGTGCAATTTTGACACTAACTCCCACAACGACTCATTGACAAATGGGTTGGAATCACCATTGAAAGGCCTTAGAACCCTCTGTGTGCTGTGTTGGATGCTACATAGGACCATATCATTGGGGTGATTAACACAACAAAGTGCTGCATTTAATGGAGTGATCGTGGTCAAATCGGGTGCTTAGGGAGTGTCTCTGTAGTGTCTAGACAAAAGGAAGAGAAAATTAATTTGTTTCTTCACATGGACACCATCCAAGTTTAATTACTGGCCTTCCATTGCTCTTACTGCATTGCTATTGACTCTGCTGTTTTAAAGAGGTAAAGATAGGCTTACAGTATATTGTCTCCTCTATCTCCTCTGCCAGGGACATACCCATGAGAGTAGTGTGGATTGAATAATGTCCAAAGGCTACCCATCAGGTTGTGGCCTAAGGCCTCTTGGTCTCATTATTTCCACAAAGCTGAAATCTAACCAGCTTCTTTCCTTACACCAGTTTTAAAGTTTGAATCCCTGGCCTTGGTCAATTGTGTGAAAATCATTCACAGCCTATAACAATCTGCCCAGCAACAAAGGAGAAATGATTGCCCTTGTAGCTATATGGCTTATTAAATGTTGCTTTCGCACAGAGAACCTCGGTAAATGTATAACAATGCTGCACTGTCGTGGAGCCTGCGTCATTGTTCACTGGAACGCTGTTGTGATGGCAACACGTAGAGGGTGTCAAAGGGCATCCCGGTCTTTCAGCAGACTTCTGTGTTTTTTGAGTGTCTGCTATCTGCCAGCTGGGGCTACACAGCTCTCCAGTTAATTTCCTAGCTCTCATTTAAGTCTGCACACACATTGCTTGGCAGGACATGGTGGAAATCATCACAAACACCCCCCCTCAACCTTTACCCTTGGCTCACTTTTGTTCAAGTGTCTCACCTGACCCCCTGCCCCAGGCCCCTCCTGCACCGACTCATCTTTTTAACGCCCCCTGATGGGTGAAGCTGGCCATCAGCCAGCAGGTCCCTCTTTTAGATAGACTGTTGACGGATGCAGAGCCCTGCGTTGGCCGATAGGACCCTCGACTGCTGGACATCCTGGAGCTGTGCCAACATGGTTTAGCTGTTCTATGACGGAGGGAGGGGAAGGGGGGAGGGGGGAGGGGAGGGGAGGGGAGGAGAGGCCGATGATCACTAACATACAGGAGGATGTATAAACAGATGGAGAGTGAGTTGCCTGGATCTATGAATTGCTGTGCAAAACGACACAGAAGAAAGTGCACAGGCAGAAGGCATAAGGAGCAGACGCAGAAAGAGAAAGAGTGCCAGTCCTGTGGGCACAAAAACTGGGCCCACAAGTTGACAGACCAAAAAAATTAAGAATAAAGAATACCAAGAATAAAGACCAAAATACTGTAAAAATAAACTTGATTATAGATATTCACTGCATGGTTGAATTTCCTTCAGCCAAAACTGTAAGGTCTATTCAGTGGCTAGTCGTGAAAATGATAAGTAGAATCTCGGGTGCAAGTTTGTGTGTCCGCATGCATGTTTGTGTGTCCGCCTGTCTGCGTGTGTCTGGATCTTCTGTGTGGAGACTTGTATGGTCTCTTGAGTGTTGAGGGGGATGATAGGAAAGGGTAGGAAGGGATTGTGTCCCCTTAAGGCAAAGGCAGCTGCTGTGCCTGACAGGTCCTACGCATGAAGTCCTTGTTTCACCTCATTGTGCTGTGGCATGAGGCCAAGGACAGCCAGGTGCCAGCCAGGAGAAAAGGAGAAAAAAAAAAAAAAACTTTCTTTGCATCAAGCAGTTTTCCTGAAAACATAAGTACCACATTAGGACTGATTTAAAAGACCTGAGCAAAGGAATCATTGTTGACAATGACAGCTTATGAAATGCACTCAATTTCTCTCTCTGTTATCCCTATCTACTGTAGGGAAATTGCATTAAAATGGAGCTCTCAAACAAAAAAAAAACACATTTTTAAAAATATATTTTCTCTTTCAGCTTTTTTCCCCAATTTTTCTCCAAATTTAGTAGCCAATTATACCCCACTTTTCATATCAATTATCCCCTCCCTCATATTGAGAGCTCGCTGCCGTTGTCCTGAAACCGGCACTGACACATGGCAGAGCACTGCCTCCTTTGAGCTGGAGCCCGCCAAGCCGTCATCATGACACTGGCATGCACACAGGGCCACTCCTATACGCAGCGACCTCATATCGGTTTCCCTCCCCCGTCCCTGGGGTGGACAGCCAATTGCCGCCCCCTAGTGTCACTCCTGGCCAAAGCTGAAACTGGCGCAACCTGGAATTGAAGATCAAGAGAAAATCTGTATCCATATTAAATGGAAAGTAAAATGATAAATGTATACATTTTTTATAATTATAACATTTCTTTGACGTTCCCATATTGTTGCCCTTCGCATTTGTAAACACTGTACACTGCAGTTTGGAGGAAGGCGGACTGGAGTAAAGGCAGGGTGAAGATGAGGATATGGGTGGAGTAAAGGCAGCGTGAAGGAGAGAATGAGGGTGGATTAAGGACAGGATGAAGGGTTGGAGTGAAGGCAGATGAAGGGTAACAGCAGAGTGAAGGCTCTGGCAGTGCCAAGCCTCCAGGCCCATTTCCTGCCAAACTGCAGACCAGGCTGCTCTGCCGCCACCCCCCACCCCCTTGCAACTCCCACAGGAGATTTTGTCCTCCACATGCACGCGAAAGCTGCTTCCTCCGCCTCCTGGGGTCAGCAGCAATCTGCTGTTTACTACACAAACACACCCAGAATAGTCCCTAATTGTTTCCTAAGCTTTTTCTTTCAGTCAGCCCCAGCGTGATTCTGGCAACAGAATGAGCCTCGGGAGGGCTATTTGACTGTGATGTGCATACATTTGCAATTCAAGAATGGAACGCAAGACCTCTTTACGTTCATCTTTAAATCTTAATTTGTCATGTACTTCTATAATGGGATTTTTTTAAAGAAGCTGACGAGTTTGAAACTGTGCCATTGGTCATCCGTGTCAATGACCGGACGTGACCCTGTCCATTTGGTGGCGGTTCAGTCGAATAGCTTCTCTTGTCAAATAGACCGTCGCTTTTTATCATCTACTATCCTGAACGTGCTTCTGTGGCTGCTTTTCCCTCTGCGGGTTGGAACAAGGAGTTGGCTGCGGCTCTTTCCCACAGGAAGTGGGGACTCCTGTTTCAGTTATTCCTGGGGTGGGCGCTACTTCCTGCGCTGGATATAGTGTCAGAGTGAGAAGGAGCACAGGGGGAGAGGATCCTATGTCACACCCAGGGAGTTATGATCAGGCAGAGCGCGTGGCTGTGAGGAGCAAGGATAGTGATGCTTGTGCAGAGAGATGGTGCTGCGTAGAGACCCAGGCACAGCGGTCTCTCCGGGTAAGTCATTCTGGGTTGACTGAATAGAAAGGCAAAGTTTTTGTTGTTGTTGTTGTTGTTTGGACAGGTTTGCGGCATGAGCTCTGTGTTGTCGGTGCTTGTTGGCTTGCTCTCATCCATCTGCCCTGGATAGCTGTGGTAATTAGCAGCAGTGCCCGAACTGCAGGGCAGTCTCTCTTGTTGTGCAGGCCACACAGTGTATGGTTCAAGGTCCTCTGGCTAGACAGGAAAAACAAGCTGTGATGACCGCTTCCTTTTCACGTGAATAGCGCAGTTTGTGTCTCTGGGGCATACCTTTGTCTGACCTGTCTTGAGTATTGATGTGGCTGTGGCTTGTTTGAAGACCCGTTCAGGGTGGGATGCAAGCTGGATATAGACAGGGCATTAGTGATCCATTCTAAAGATTCCTGGCTTTGAAAGACTTTTGCTTTTTCCCCGATCAATAATCTCAGGGGTAGACTGAAGCACAGTCACACACACCAGACAGGACAACCTACCGACTACAATGCATTCTTTATAAGATCATAGAAGATCTCGCACCCGTACATGACCCACGACAGGACAGACGGTTCACAGCTTTAATGCACACATTCGGTATCAAAAATAGGACAAATTGCAAAAGAGACCATGTACACTTGTACGCATTTCACAAATAAATTACAAGAATAAATTACATCTACAGCTTCAAAATACTGTTGAGCACAATGCTATTTGTCAGGATGATGGGTTCACAGAGACACATTTCAGCATTTTTACTTCTTCAGTGCTGCCTGTCATTACACTCTGATCGTGCAGCAATATCAAATAAACCTGATTTCCATTTATTTTTTAAAAGTACTATAATTGCTTCCAACAAATGTATAAAAAAAATCACCAACGGTAGAGAAAACATTACAAAATAGAGTACAAACGTGTTTCCTACGACGGATGAAGATTGTTTTTGGGCCTCCCGCGTGGTCCAGTGGTTACAACGTCCGACGCTGGCCACGGAGACCGGGGTTCAATTCCCCGTCTCGCCAAGTGTCGGCTCTGGCCGGGAGTGCCACCAGGGGGCGGTGATTGGCTGTCCGCCCCGGGGAGGGGGGGAGCCGACGTGACGTTCGCTGCGCATAAGAGTGGTCCTGTAGTACCGGGTTACGGTCGACGGGCTGCGGGTGCCGTCTCGTAAGAGGCGTCACTTCGCTTCGTCACTACCGGTCGCAGGACTACGGCAGCGAACTCACATTACTAGGGGGGGATTGACGTAAAAATAGCGGGTCTAATTGGCTACCAAATTGGGAGAAAATGGGATAAAATCAGAAACAAAAAAAAACAAAAAAAAGATTGTTTTTAAAACAAGACAACTATGTCAAGTCTGTCCATCACCACCACTATTCTTAAAAGCATTATTTTAGGATATGCTTTACCTTATATCTCAGCATATATCACAGATTTCCTGTATTTAGATTATTTCACACATATTGGAACAGACTCTGAGGGTATTCTGTGAAATACACAGTATAGTCATTAACAAAGACAATCTTATTATTGCCTATTGTACACTTGGCTGTAAAAAAACCCTGCAGTTTTATCAATCTTGGCTATCTTTTGAGGCTGCAGTACATTGCAAAAAATCTGGCAACAATTTGGAGACAGACAGAGGCTGCATTAATAATTTTTCACAGAATCAAAATATGCCTCCATGTTGTTTTTGCATTTTCCACTGAACCTTTGTTACATTTTTCACATTTTCTTCACTGCCTATCTTCACTGTCTATTCTCTTGCAAATAAACGGTATTTTCAGGGTCCTGTTCTTCTCTCCCCCCACCCCCCAAGCCTCTAGGCCAGTCAGAGGGGAAGGTCAGGAGCAAGGCATGGTCTTCCCCATGCAGGTGTACGTAGTCTCTACAAGGCTCACAGCTGGCAGGGTTAGGAGGGGGCGGGGCTAAATGGCCTGTGTGTTGAGCCTCTTCTTCTCCAGCTTGGGGCCAGGAGTGTGCAAGAAGCTGATCTTGCACTCCTGCTCAGCGGGGGCAGGGCGGCCCTGGGGAGGTTTGCAGCGGCAGCGGGCGCAGCGGTCCTGCCAGTGTCCCCTTAGCACCAGGGCGGCCGTCAGCCCCACCACGGCCAACGTCATCCCGCCCAGCACCAGCAGGGTGATGAGCTGCACCTCTGTCAGCTCCGCCCCCCGCTGGGTCACCACTTCCTTCACGGAGATCTTCAGCAACCGCCCGCCGCTGCCTGACGTAACCCTCTGGGAAGCGTTCCCCTGGGTCACCCGGGCCCCTCCCCCACCCGCCCATCCGTGGGAGGTCCAGGTGGGGGGGCGGGTTTCAGGGCCCAGGCGCCACAGCGGCCCCTCACAGGCCTTCCCGGTGAAACCCGGCGGGCAGAGGCACTGGAAGGCGTTGACCCGGTCCAGGCAGCGGCCACCGTTGAGGCAGGGCCGGCTGACGCAGTCGTCGTCGTTAATGGTGCAGAAGCGGCCGGAGAACCCTGCGGGGCACGAGCAGGAGAAGCGGTTGATGCCGTCCAGGCAGGTGGCGCCGTTGGCGCAGGGACGCATCAGGCAGTCGTCCACGTCCACCTGACAGTAGGGCCCCACGAAGCCTGCCAGGCAGCGGCACGACAGCTCGGGGGCAAAGCCGTTGCTGTCCTCGCATAGTCCGCCGTTCTTGCAGGGGGACCTGTGCGATAAAAGGAGCAAAGTACAATCAAAATGGCGGATAAACATGGGCTGACTCAACAAGTGGTAAATAACAGTATATATAGATAATGGGTGAGCAATCTTTGCGTGATGAAATAGGGATTCATGTCTGTTTATCATTAAACAGTACTAGGCTCAGCATTGAACGAATAGAGCTCAAAATAGGCAGGCAACCCACTCAAAAAGCAATCAGTCAATGGCTGGACTTTGTGCACTCAAACAGAGCAAAGTTGTATCCCATCATGAAAAAATAACAGTGGGAAAACCGGTAGCTGTTCGGGACAGATGTTTTTCTATGTATGAAAATTAATATGTATGAAATTCTGCCACATGGCTAAGATTGAAAATTACATGATACCATATGGGAGTCCATATTTTAACCCACCACTGAAATTATAAACCCAATACAAGAAGAAACTCACTCTGCTCTAATCCAATAAATCATGTACAGTAGTACTGGTATATAATTTTTTCCATAAATTGATGTTTAATCCAGCCTTAGACTGTCTGCCTGGCAGCTCAGAGGCTTCTAATCCGTCTGCTCAAGATGCATGATTTTCAGCCATCAGACTCTTCATAAAGTGTCAATTAAGTGGCCCCAAGGTTTCTGTGGAAACCACTGTCTGCGTGTGCGTTTGGCGCCCCCCAGAGACAGTCAAAGCGGCTTTGTTGTGACATGTTGCAGCCTGGCACTTGCTGGGGCTGGTAATAAGCCCACCGAATTACACGATTGCTCTCCTGTGACGACGATTATCCAGCCGTGTCACAACCAGTGGCAGCCTGTGTAGCGGATGGGCTCACGTGAGGCCGCTGCAGAGTGACGTGGATAAGAGTACGATTAGTTCCCGGAGTTAGCGACTTGAGTCTTTAGCTTTAGCTCGGCGAGCTTAATCGCTCTCTTGTCGCGTCAGAGATCCCTCGGTTCGAAGCTCGCTGCGGGCAGAACCAACACCGTCACATTGGTGCCGTGACTCAGATAATACAACTGATGGCAATCGGTTGGGCCGTGGTTGCTGCCGCATGAGTTTCGAGGGGGAGAGTGTAGTGGATGGGCTCACGTGAGGCCGCTGCAGAGTGACGTGGATAAGAGTGCAATTAGTTCCCGGAGTTAGCGATTTGAGTCTTTAGCTCGGCGAGCTTAATCGCTCTCTTGTCGCGTCAGAGATCCCTCGGTTCGAAGCTCGCTGCGGGCAGAACCAACACCGTCACACCAGCAATCAGAGGTGGACTTTTTTAATAGCATGAAATGTTACTTATTTACACACACACACACACACACATAGTCCACTCGCCTGTAGTACGTCGTATCATATATTCGTGTTCATATATTTTGTGAGACAAGAAGACAATAAACATTTGCTCTTGTGAAATATTGCATTATTCCCTAAACCAACCAGAAAAAGTTGGAAGAATATGCGGGACAGATTTGTCAAAGCCAAAAAGAAGGTTAAGGGCAGTTGTGGGGATGCTGGCAGTGGTTTTGAAAGTCCCGCAATATATGTAAAGGAGTGATTCCGTGTGAGATTGGGACAAATATTTCGATGACTTCTTGGATTTACTTGAATTGTTATACCAGAGGGTTTTATTTTTCTAGTTGTTCTAAGTTCTATGAATAGTTTTATATGAATTATTTTCATAAAATGGTATTTGTGTTCATACTTTAATACTTGAAAGGTATTTTTTTAATCTTCTAAACTACAGTGTACATCGAACGTATTTGGACAGTGACGCTGGTGAGGGTATTTTCATTAAGTAGAAACTGTTCTTATGATTCCATTTTTGTTTATTGCCTTTCTCTTGACACTCTGATTTCCCCATAGTAGGTAGGCTACATGCAAATCAACTCCTCTTCCTCGTCCAGCATATAAACCAACTTCTTTGTGCAATGTTTAAAAAGCGCGCGGTCTGTGGTCGCGTGGACTGTGGGCTTGTGGTCGTGTCAATGAGTCAACTATAAATCTAGCATTAGTCTGCTTGCTGAAGGCTACAAACAAACGTTACTGTTGTTATACAGAATCTTTACTTATTATTTATTCCAGTTCTTCTGGACCTATCTACTACAGTTTTTAAACTGGACATACCAAACTCCGCTATGATAAAGTTCCCAACATCTATGAAGTTGCTTGAACTCATCAGAGTTCCAAAGTGGCAGTCAAACTAGGAACAGAATTACTATGGCAACAACTTTGACAGCATCCTAAGCCTTATATAAACGCACTAGAAAGTTAACTAACGTTACCAAGCTAATTTTATATCTCTCCACCTGACAAACTACTTCGCTGTCTTAATTTGACAAACTAGCTCTACTTGAATAATTTTTAGTAAGCTAGTAAGTATAGTTGAATATACTACTTAAAATATACCACTTCAGGTTTCGGCAAACAAACACTATATTTTGGTACAGATAACGTTAACTTAGCTAACCAATTAGTTTGTGTTTGTGTTACCAATTGCCTTATGTTCCTCAAGGAACGAAGAGGATTAAGTAAGTAAGTAAGTAGCTAACTAATTAAGGCGATACCAGATTCTATGGTTTTATTAAATTATTTTAATACCTTGCTATATGTTAGTCAATTACAATCAACCAAATCAGACTCAAACTAGCTTTCCCGCTTTCAGTGTCACTATGCCTCCCTAACCCCCTTGGAGAACTGTCCATAATTTAAAGCCTTAAAACCAGGGCAAATATATAAAAAATAGTATGGACAGTCAGTCATGCGGTTGAGCGCTAACATTAGCTAGCGCGCTAACATTAGCTCGAGCGCTGCCTACAGCTAGCTACAACCAAATAGGGTAGCTGTAGCCTACAGCGGTTTCCTATCTTGCAACCTAAACTTATCAAACTATAATGTCAGTTATGGCTTGTAACTAGCTAGCTAAAAATCATGTTACGTAAGGTTGGTCATTCATAAAATGAATAATTGTGTAATTGTTGTCAAATGCACGTCAAATGACCGGGAGCGTGTCTATGTTCCCACAGCCCTATGTTCCCACAGCCCTATGTTCCCCCATTTCTCAAAATTATGCCCTATGTTCCCCCAGCCCTATGTTCCCTCAGGCCTACATCCCCACAGCACAGGTATGGCCATTCCCTAACCCTAACCATAACCCTAACCCTAACCTAATAGGGCTGGGGCAACATAGGGCCTAATTTTACAGCGATAGACATTGCTGTTGCCAGCTGCATACCATACCTGTAACACTGGGAAGGAAAAGGTTTGTAAAACATTTTTTATACAAAATGTATTAAACAAGTAGGCAGTGGTGATGACAATTGGCTAGATGTACAGAATTCAGTGGTAGTGGAGTCTGAAAAGGTGGGTTTTGAGTCTCTTGCGGAAGATCGCAAGTGATTCCAAGTGTCAAATATTTTAAAGGATCTTGCATTAAATTCTGGAATTATGTACATGTGACAGAAGCCAGCAGTCAACACATTATCATAGGATTAATGTATTTTGTCATATGAATTCAATAAAAAATCTAATATGTAACGAACAAATCTTTGAAATACATGAATTATGTACATACTGTATTTGAAGCATATGAGTTCCTCAGTTGATTCATACATGCAGCATTTGCATAATGTTTGCTTAGTAGGCACCCTGCATTTTATATAGGGTGTCTGCTCAGCAAAAACAGATATAATGTTATGCAAATGTTTGTTACTCTTTATATATAGTATCACCCATTTACCACTGGATCTTTACTGGAACAGTTCAGGAATGGTCTTGATCCACCAAAACCGTAGTAGGCTATTTCCTATAGAACACAGACCACTACTACAGTGCCCCATGGACATTCTCACAATGTTTAAGGTAGCACCGTGATAATGTTTTCTTGTTTGGTGGTTGTGGAATGGGAGGGAAACTGACCTGGTCCTCTGGCAAGGCCCTGTCTTCATTTCACAGTTCTTGCCATGAAAGCCCTCTGGACAGAAGCAGGAGTAATCCCCATTGTCATTGGTGAAGCAGGTGGCTCCGTTCTGACAGGGCTGCTCATTGGTGCACACAAAGACATCTGGGGAGAGGGGATCTCCAGTGAGACAGATCTCTTTAATGGATCTGTAAGAGGGTGTTACTACATAGGTCAAATAATTCTGACCAATCTACCAGAATTCTACTCCCCAATTGTAAATTGGCCCTGTATGCATTTGCATCACTGTTGAACAACACAAATTCAGGGTTCAGAGTCTTTCTTCTATAATATATCAACCCTGTTACAAATAACCATACCTTAAACACACAAAAATGGAAGAATGTTATGTACTTGCTGGGAAAATGTTATTTCTTTATTATACTGTTATGAAATAGCAGCAAAAGCCCAGAGTTCGTATTTTTATTTTTTAATTAAATTAATACATTTTCAAGAACCACATACCTTACCCATGGTTATAATTCATTTGAGATTTGAAACTGACTATATCGACCCAAACAAACTCTGTATTCTAAGGTCTTTCATCAAAAGGGCAATCCTCTGGAATATTAATGTTGGCAAAAAGTATATTCTCCTAGCACACATACTACAAATTAAAATCCATAAAGAATTTTGAAGATTTATTGTGTTCTCTCATTGGGTGCATAATAGTTGCTATCAAAATACATTTGATTTAAGTCTTCTGCTACAAACCACTAACACTTACTGATATATTGTGCAACATTCATTAGCAATGTTGAACTTTTTTTTTACCTTGAAAAATATCTGATGGAATGTTTATTTAAGAGTAGGTGCAGTGTGTACAGACAGAAAAGGCTCACCTTTGTCACAGAAGCGTCCAGCCCATCCACTCTCGCACGTGCACTGCCAGGGCTGGTGGCATGAGCCATGGACACAGCCAGGCATTCGCACACACTCCTCGCACTGGGGCCCCTCCCAGCCTGGGTCACACCTGAAACATCCAACCCATCGCCGCTAAAATTCTCGATAACATGAGCCTTTTTATTGCACATAGCCTACATTTTCCTGGGATTTGGGATTATTTCCACAGCAGCGAATGTACGATAGTAAAACTGCACCGTTTCACCCCCAGTTCACCATTCTGGGCTGGCAATTAAATAACTAGACACACGAGGGCGCTAGTAATAAACAGCACACCAACACTCATCATTGAATCAAACCACCAGCGATTATGTTTTATTCTGTGGCACGAAGCCGAAAAATAATTAATAAATTAAAATCAGGGTTGCCATATTGGGGAACACAGAAATGGGGAAAGTTTGAGAAACTTTGCTTTAGATAGACATGAAAAATCTGATATTAAAAATCAGGAAATAATAACAATATGGATAATAGGAAAATGGGAAATATTCAAGAACCTTTATTACGAAGATGTTTGTTGGAATATCTGTGAAATGTAGCTAGCTAGTCGGATGTGAGGATGAATCCTGATGACTGACAATCATTTTATTCTTTTCAGATAAGAATATATATACATCTATGCTAAAATTAATAACAAATATCTTAATTAACGTTAATAAAAAATTTTTAATGTATTTTGCCTATCAAATAAAGATTTTGAATATAATTAAAACTTGGTTTAGAGTTTGTTCTTCAAATGAGAAGTGAATAATTAAGGGGCAATGGACTGGAATCATGAATAAATGTTTATGATTTATTGATGATTGCTACGATAATGTTGTAGATCATTAACAAAACCCACTGAAGCTTTAAATGTCAAAATACAAAGCAATATAATTCAATTTTTATATGCTGGAACAAAAGGAAGCGATCGATTTGCATTTTAAAGGGTTATTGAGTCTTGTCCTAGTCGCTTCATGACTCCCGCATACATTCGCATCCATTAACCGGCCAAACGCCGAATAGAACCTTATAGTAGCTGCATACTGTCTATGAGATGGACGGCCAGTACTTCACCAAGTAGTTAGTCGCAGTCGCCTACACTACAATATGAGAACATAAATCTTACATTCATTACAGCAATTTTATCTTGCCTTTATTACAAAAAGATACGTATAAAAACATAATTCGAGTAGATTCAAAACTATCTAACTTTTTTTTAAAACAGCATGATTAAATTATCATTGTTGAGAGAAGGCGACATGCAGGGGGGGTGAATAAACCTTATGCACAAAGGCCTATCCGCTGATTTTCTTGCTAGCTAGTTCCTTTTAAAACGGCTCTAGCATACCTGCACACACCGCTCTCGTCACACCGCCCGTGGCTCAGGTTACACTGGCAGTCTTCTTCTGAAAGAAAACAGGAAAACGACTTATTTTCAACAAGCGATACACCCACAAGTCACAATTGGACGTTGTTTTGTTTTTTTTTAAACCATCTCAAATTATTCTAAATTAGTCTTGTTGCACGAAGACAGTTAGTTCTAAGAGCCGTTTGATATTGAGAACGTTAATATAACTACCTGTGTAAAATGTGTAAAAAAGTTCTCAGTTGACCCTCCTAGTTAAATACAAATAAATAATTATAATGATATATATTTATTTTAATATATTATTTTTGTGTTCATAATATTATTTTACATGGTGCATAGCATAAATATATATCCCAATAACATGAACTCAGGAAGCTCCCTCCTGCTTAGATTGAAGTTACATCCTCAGGTGTTGGGACTTCTCATTATGGAGTTAAAGTGAGTTAGCTAACAAATGTAGAGTTTTGTGTCATTCAGACAACCTTGATTTCCCTTTTTTACACTCATATTTATCACGTGTATAAAGAGGCACTCAAATTGTCTCCTGCCTCTCTGTTTGTTATCAGGTAACCAATTCCACATTGTTGAACAGTATATTAGACCCCTTTCATGTTATGCCTTGCAGAACTCAATTGAGACTATGACGGACTGTTGCATTCATTGTGTATTCCTCGGATCAAAACCTTCAAAATACAGTTTGCAACTTTTGGAAGGACTTGCTGTTCTGTATTCCAAATACTCCATTGACACCATTAATATTACAATTGTTATATTAAGTTTGTTTTGAGCTGTTTTTATTGGTATCTGTTACCAAAGAAGTAGCCATTGATTCCTCATCTGTCTGAATACAGTAAAAAAAAACAGTGACGATCTGTTAAGACCTTGTTGAATTTTGCGTGTTCGCACAGGCTGTTGAGTACGGCGTTGCGAGAAAATGTCAGTACACTCGCTGCGACTTGAGGTCAGTTCGTTTAATGACACTCTACGCCAGATGGGGGAGCTTGCTAGTCGCTAGACTATGGAACCGGAAATGTAAATATACCAACGGTGAAATCCAAAACAAAGCAAACATCGGCCGAATGTCCAACACAGTCATGCTTGATGTACAAAATAACTCCATGTTTAAACCATCATACCTTATGATAGGATCCTGTAACAGACATAAGTAAGTGTGCACCATTAACTACAAAATGTAATTTCTTATTGTACGTTGTACATAGCATCAAGTGACTGTGAATTATATTTTTGATGTAGTAGACCATGGGTTAGCCTGGCCTATATTACATCAGCAATTGTCATTACTAAGCAGGGTTAATTTTATTTTGATGATAACTTTGAATAAATGGTATCTGACTATCCGTATTAATTTACTGTAGCTAATTAGCGAGGTGGTTAACTTGATTAGCAACTAGCCTATATCACACAATTGGTGGTGAACTGAGGCCAAATAGATAACAAGCTAATGTTAGCTAATTGAATTGAATTGAATGTCTGAACTGATAGGCCAAATAGATAACAAGCTAATGTTAGCTAGCTCCAAAAGCGGTGCATTTTCCCAAGAGCAAAGTTGCCAACTGGATTCGCAGAAGAAAAAAAATCGCTTGTCAACAGAAATAGAGCTAACTAGAGCTAACAACATAAGTAAAGGAACAGCTGGACGCGATGATAACCAGATGTGGACCGTAAACACGCGGCCCAAATACACAAAAAACACAACCAATCACGTGACACTGTTAACCAATTGCAGGCGATGGTGTATTGGGAGGGGTGAATGAGGCTGTGCGAAAAATTCGACAAGTTCACCTAGCCAGCCTGGACACACTGTGGCGATCGAGTGTTTTTATGATTAGATAAAATGGGTAACTTTATAATTATAGCTAACCAGTTATGTCATTAACATTAACTTTGTAGTATCATTCTGTTTTTATTAGCTAACAGTTTGCTAGAAATGCTAGCTTGTAAGGCAGATAATAACATTACGACAGGCTACATGACAAAACATTATAGATATCGTTACTTACTCGTTAAAAAGCTGGCCATCCGGTCAGGCTGGTTTAGGTAACCTTTTCTAGTTTATATTATCTTCAGTTATGCCTTTGCGAAGATTAGGAAGTGGTGGGAATATTTTTTTTAAAATGTCCCACCCATTACAAATCAAGATATGATTAGCAAAAAATCCTAATTGAACCGTTTTTCTATTCACTTTAAATGAACCCTTTCCTTTCCGAAGCAAACTAAATCAGAAGAAATGAGAAATCATTGTGACCGATATCATTTTAAGGAATCATTTTAAGGAATCAAAAAAAGGGATACATTCTATCGTGATTTAATAGATTTCAAATTTTTAATTTCATGCATTTTTCTTTGGCCTTGGGTGGTTCCCCTCTGGTAAAACATACTGGAATCCAAATTCCAGCAGAACCCTATGGTAAAATGCTAATGTCAAATTACCATCGATTTTGCTTTGCATCTCCACAGCAATAGAAATAAATCGATAAGTCCACTCATATTTGACATGTAACCTCCAATTGATCTGTGCACTTGGTCTCGATCAATATCAGTTATGCAGCTGTCAATGATATGATGAATGGCATTTGTCCAGTTTGTGAGTCAGTTGTTTGTAATACTTATCACATACTCCTATCGTGTGTAACTCAAAAGTACAGCCATGGTTATATATAATTGCTTATGCTTGACCCTCAAGTGTGTGGTGAGAGTTGTTCATGGTTTTACACATTTAAGCTAATCTTATGGAAGGTAAACTGGATATTTACTGTGCCTTTTTGCATTTTTATTGCATCTCTCACCAGCAATTCAACCTGTTTGACAATTTGTCCCTTTCTAGTAATTCTGTTTCAGTAAATATCTGGAGAGGCTGGCTCGTTTAACTTTTTATTTTTCATTTTTATGAAGAATCCGGTAATAGTAGTCACTCCACGCTCGCTCAGAGCACGGTGAACTCACCGTCCGTGATCGACGAGGGTGGCTGCTGCCCCGTACGTGCGTAGTGGTGACGGCAGACACGGGGGCGCGTGTGCAGAGTGAGGTGAGGAATGCACCGCGATCATGTTGCCACCCGTACGAGTTCTGCCCCAGCATTACTGGAATTCACGATTCCTCTCCTTCTCTACCCTTTACAAGAATTGTCTGTCCATTGCACTGTGGAAATTTACTCAAGACTGGGCCGTTTGACATTGAGTAATTTCGTACACCAGAGGGATGAATACAGGATCCTTTTGCTTGGCGTTATAAATCCTGTGTGAACATGTTACAAAACAACATTATTCTCTTAAAGCTTCACTGTTTTGAAATTGGGAGTTATTGTTGAAGTTTAGAGTGTTCTTGTATTAAAAAAAGTGAAGGTCTGATTGTGGCTATTGTTTCTAGGAATTTGGACTGTGATAATTGCTATTCTGGAGTTGCGTAGGATAACGTTAATTCATTTGATGTGGAATGCCAGGCATTTGTCATTAATACTGGCTACAGTGAGCTCTGTGTGGGAACACAGTGGAGCTAGGACAATAAACGCTGAGACTGTTGTGTTCACTAGAACAGCTGAAATGTTGTAACTGTTATCTGAGAACAGTTGAGTAGTCTAGATAGAAAACAAAAACATGATGTATAATCTCTTAAATACAGACAGCTGGAAAAGCCCGGGATTAGCAAATGTATTCTAAGCAGAGAAGAGATAAAATTGTAGCAGCACATGTTCAAGAGGCTTAAAAAGCTGTGCTAATAAAAATAAAACTTAAATTAGCAAAACGTAAGTTGAGCTGAAAAGTTTGTTTTTGAGCCATAAAAAAGCGATTAAAATTCTACAGTGAAGTGCTGATATTTATGTGTATGCATGTACATGAGTGTGTGTTTGTGTGTGTGTGTGTGTGTGTGTGTGTGTGTGTGTGTGTGTGTGTGTGTGTGTGTGTGTGTGTGTGTGTGTGTGTGTGTGTGTGTGTGTGTGTGTGTGTGTGTGTGTGTAAGTCATGCTTAAAGGGTAACCTCTTCTGGCATAGTCTAGTTAATCAACATCGACCATCCTTGAAGTGACATTTGGCATGCATACACTTTATATCCTGAAGGTTTAGCTGTGATCACATTTTCAGAGACGATAAAAGTACACAGAACTCTCTCTCTTTCCGCTCTGTCCCTTCAGGGCAGGCTACAGCAGAAGCCTGTTTCTGTAAAAGTTCCATCGGCGCGGGTTATTAAAGTCTCTTCAAAGCTCAGCTCAGCTCAGCTGTGTTCTGCTCTGCTCTCCGGCAGCAGTCCACCAAGGCATTAATTACACTCCTGAGTATCTCCTGAGGTTGTGTCACATTCCACAGCCCAGTCTCTCTCCAAAGTGTCCTGTAAATTAATCTACCGTTGTCTTGAGATTCCAGACAATGGGCCAGATGCAAGAACCACTTTTACGCACGAGCATTTGCCGCATTCACCAATTTTCTCGTATTTAGACTTTTCTCTTCGGTACGAACAAGATTTACGAGTGGTCCAGAGCTGTCCTACCAGTCATACGTACAATTTGCCTGCCGTTCTCCAAAGCAAAACAACTTTGTTTTTGACTAATGGGTTTAGTCTATTTCGTTACTTAGAATAACTGTTGAGTTTGAATATATAAATTACACGATAAATCATAGAATTCATAATGTATAATCATTTTGAGAGTATCCTGTTTGACAATTGTAAGACTGTTTTCTTTTCGAATTGTAGGATAATATTATTCATAATTAATTAATATAATTATATCATTATCATTCGTTTCAATTGTGCCTATTGAGGCTATGGTATAATACTACAATATCAATATAAACCTCATATTCGCTCGTCGGTGTGCGTAACGGAGACTTCCTCCTGACCCCCTCCTGTTGCAGTCATGGATCGCCTTGCTTTCGCGAGACGTTTCTTTGACTCCAATTTCATATCACACCATTTTTTTAATTTCTGTGATGCTACTGGCAACACGGGCAACAGATGATACTGCGTTAACTGCACAAGTAATTTTTTCCCACTCCTTGGTTTTAACAGGTCCCTTAATTCCACTGTTGACGCTCTTAAATAGTATGTGCTTTCGGTTACTTATTTCAGATAGTAGTACTTCAATCTCCGAGCTCGTAAAGTTTTTCTTGTTTTTTTTCGGTGCCATTGTTATGAATGACAACCGAACGCCTAACCTTATATAGCATTATTAGGGCGTTAATTATGCTAATTCACAAATCACATGAACGCGCATTCATGTAAGAAGACGTGGCATTCAGCATGTTTACGTTGTCATTTATGACAGTTTTGTAAAGTTACTAACGTTTGCTGAATCTGACGTGGAACACACGTAGAAGCCACCTCATGAAAAAAATACAAGAAAGATACGATAAAAATACGAAAATGTTCTTGCATGAGGCCCAATGTCTTC
This sequence comes from Aldrovandia affinis, assembly GCA_029706075.1. Classification (NCBI taxonomy): domain Eukaryota; kingdom Metazoa; phylum Chordata; class Actinopteri; order Notacanthiformes; family Halosauridae; genus Aldrovandia; species Aldrovandia affinis. The sequence goes on along the minus strand of JAINUG010000002.1, from coordinate 10,555,140 downwards.
TCTTGTTCTCGTGGAGTCACGTGGTGTTTTTATTGAGAATGGTCATTCTTCATCCGGGGAGGATGGCTGTGTATGTGGGTTTGTTTCTGTAACTAAATGTCTAAATTCCTCAATAATCACATCCAAATGTTGGACGAGGTTAACTCCAGTTACAGTGCTGTGTCAAGCAAAGGCAAGCAAAGACCGATCAATACATACGTTTTTCTCACTACATATTGTCTCAGTCCAGGGAAGCACAAATCAATTTAATATATTCGTTTTTCATAGATCATAGTATTGATCACTGTTATGATGGCAAGGTTCAGTCCTGTCACAGTAATTCTCTATAGTACATGATTTCAGTTTGGAGTTTATGCTATTGTACGTTAACCTGTTTAAATAGCACTCCCCCTGCCCCTTGTTTCTGAGGTGTTTTTTTTTAGCATGATTAACATTCCTGACCTCTCTGGTAAACAAGGCCAAGTGACCGCACGAGGCAGTGAAGCAGTGGCCAGTACGCACACATTTGCGGATAGACTAGCAATGAAGCTCTTTCAACTATTTTCTACTGTTTGTGGTCCAGGATAACAGCCCTCCTGCCTGCCCACCTGCCTGCCTGCCTACCATTCCTATAGTGCCTCTGACAAGGTGGAAAATTCACCAGTGGAATCCTGTCCAGCTGGGCCTTGCGCTGGGCTGGGCTGGCCTTTGCTCTCAGCCCGCCCGGCATTGACAGTACCCCCCTGAGTAAATATAACTATTGTGCCAGCTATAGATGTAGAGGGAGTTCAGCATAGGTGGGAGGCCATCTTCATGTGTGTGTAGATTTATTTCAGTAGTTTTTTTTACATGCGGAGGGAAGGAGAAGTGGATCATGGGTTGCGGATCTGGTCTTGTGATGTGAGCTTGAGGGCACACAGGAAGCCCAGGAGTCAGACTCTCATTGTACTCGCTGGAGAAATTCAGCATCTATCAGCCCCATAGGAAGAATATGGGTTTAAAAACAAGTGTGTGATATTCTGCAAGTTGTACTGTGCTGCCTCAGATAAAGGCCTACACTGTAAGTGGATCATAATTATAAAAGTAATGTAGGGTTCTTGGGGGGGTGTCCAGCTAAAGCACTGGTTTACGGTGCATTGTGAATACGGTGCATTGATACACCTATTGCACAACAGCGACTCCTCTGGTCAATTGTGGGCCTGCAGTCTGCCTACACCAGCAGTCCTTCAGTGCATTGGCTGCAGAGTGATGAGAAGCAGCATCTGGCTGCACACTCAAGTCTGCACCTACACTGAACTGAGACAGTGATGGGACAAGTTTACAATTGAGATTGGGCATTCGGAGTTGGGGAATAAAGGAAGAAATAGGGGATTAAAAAGTTGTTAAAGGGGGTGGCTCATGAAAATCAACAATTTTCAGTTATTATGTTCAATCAAAATACATGGACAACAGGAGAATAATGACTATAAATTTCACTAAAGAGTGTGGAGGAGAAGGTTCGAGATGTCTACAGAGGTCATGTCAGGTCAGTCAAAAGTGGTGTAATATATGCTGGAAAAGTACTGGCTTGTAATTACAAAAACATGCCTGACTGACGTATGATGGTGTGTGACAGAAAATGCCATATCATTCTTGTTGTGATGTTTTTCTTCGTTTCTGTGCCCAAGACCACAATCACCCTTGCTTGCTCTGCTGTTGCTAGAAAACGAACGAAAGGGGCGTAGCCAAAGTCTTTAGACTCGAATAAGAATGTTTGACGTGCATAGAGGGTGTGGCCCGATGTAAGAATGTTTAAAGATTCTGTACAAACGGACACATAACAACTGTAGTGCAGCTCACTCTCCATTCTAGAATGAATAAACAATTTTGATATTCACCAGTCCGAAACTAAGTATGGTTGATTTTCCAAGACGAGGAAATACTTCAATTATTGTGCCATTTTCACCTCAAACAGGGTGCAGATTGCCCACTGCAAACAGGGTTCAATCCCCAGCTCTGGCTGGGAGTCCCACTCAGGGGCGGTGATTGGCTGTCCGCCCCAGAGGGAGGGGGGAGGGAGGCCAGCATGAGCTCGCTGCAGGCACAGAAGGAGTCTCACAGTCTTACAGCGAATTGTATACATGTTAATTATATGTAATATTTTGGTTGTAGTGTAAATTATTTTTTATTTTATTTTTTACATTTGTTTCTGATTTTTCCCCCTGTTTTTCTACCAATTTGGAGAAGCTTTCTGTGCCTGCTGCAAGCTCATGCCGGCGTCCCTCCCCCTCCCCCTAGGGCGGACAGCCAATTGCCGCCCCCGGAAGGGCCTCCCGGCCAGAGAAATTATTTTTTCTTATTGCAAGAAAACTTTATACATCTGTTCCTAATGAGTTGCGTATGGCGTTCTTGCTGAGCTTGATTTAAAAAGAAACGCACAAAATGGTCATATCACTACAGTGAAAGCAGTTGGTAACTTTATTTAAAAAATTTTTGTTCATACATCTTGCCAGAGCCAGGTAAACCCCATTGTTTGTTTTCATTACAAATGTACTGTTATCTACCACGGTTAAAGACATGGATGAGCAGGTTGATGAATTAATATAGACGGAAGGGAAACTCCCACTCTAACCAGAGTCAAAATTTTGCTACACATCAAAGCAGGTTTTTGATCACTTCATTATCTTCTTATACACACACATATATATATATATATGTGTGTGTGTGTGTGTGTGTGTATGACTTGTGTATGATATTGTATTTCTCTAGACATTCAGATTTTAGGTGATTTTATGTGTTAAAAAAAAGTCATGAAATAACCACCTTTAAATAATAAAATAAAAATGGTATAGCCAGGACTGCAGACAACATTGGCCCAGCCCCAGTTGTGCCCCAGTTGTGCCCCAGCTGAAGAGGGACAGGGGCTAGTCTAGGCCCCTAGCTCTGCATCTTCGGACATGCGCCCAGTCCCCTCCAGGGGGGTCTCTCACTGACCAGCCTGCTCATGAGTATATTTGTGTTAAAACCCAGAGGGATCTAATTTTATTCCCCGGTCCATGAAACCCCATCCCGCCGCTCTGCCAGCGCCTCAGTGCCACTTATAAACAGGGGTTTCGGTTTCCTGCCCGCTGATCCCAAGGGGCGGTGTGCCTGCAGCTGGCCCACGCGCCAGGGCAAGTGTGAGCATCTTTGTCCAGCTCGCTGCATGCTGGGGCGGAGACCAAGGAGGACAGGGGCGGGTGCTAAAAGGGTCTGACGGAGCGACTGTAACTTAATCTCTATGAAATTAAGGATCATTCAATCTCGGCATCCACTCAGCTGCTTGCGCCGTTAGAAAAATATTTAGCCAGGACAGCCAAGCGCGGATCCGCCGCCTTATCCCTGGCTCTGAGGGTGCTGGTGCTGTTCTTAAGGAGGCAGGGGATTAGAGACTTGCTGCTCTTGCTGTCTGTAACAGCCTTCCTGCCTCTGCAACCTCAAAGTAAAGTAACTCTTGATAATACTCCATCTCTGCCTGTTTTCAGACCTTGTCTCCCTCTTTCAAACCCCCAAGGATTAAAGCCCCCCCGAACTCAAATGCTGTTTGATACAAATGTTGGAATGGGCTGTACAGTGGTCACGTAATCATAGAAATATTCAAAGAAGTGGAGAAGTGAGGGTGTGTTTTTGTGCAAGGTGTCCACCTCTTCCCCTCTCAGTGTCGCTCCCCCAAAAAACAAGGGTGCCTGGATGGTAGTTATAGCGCAGCTAGCTTTGCTCCTGCATGTAGCTTTGAGGTCGAAGACTCTTCTCCCCCTCCCTTACCAGAAAACCAGACTGAAATGCAGCCGTATTCATTTGAGCCGTTATCTCAATACAATAACGAGCTGGAGACGAATGACTATTGAGGAGGAACCAACTGAGAGGACAGGGGATGTGTTTGAATTGTAAGGTTAGCTAGCTTGACTAATGCATGTTTGTTCGTCTGTGCAAAAATGGACTTGCTCATATTTCTCTAGCCTAATCTTATGCTTAGCTAACCTCATTCATATTTGAATAAATGAATGATAATTGTATTTATATAGCGCTTTTCTTCCAGGGAACCTAAAGCGCTTACAATGATAGGGGTAACTCACCTCAACCACCACCAATGTGCAGCACCCATCTGGGTGAACACGACGGCAGTCATAGTGCGCCAGTACAAGCTCACTGCACGTCAGATATACAGTGGAGAGGTGAGGAGGGAGGGTAATGAATTAATCCCATGTATTCCATATATTGTTTTGGTTGGGAATTAGGACATCGGGTTAACACCCTACTATTTTTCAAAAAGCACCATGGGATCTTTATTGCCAGTGCCATGCTCTACCAACTGAGTAGGATTACGTACAATTGCAGCACAAAGAGCATTTTTCAAAAAGGGCACCAAGCCATTCATAGTTTGCTAGATAACCATGTGTAACTATTTTGCCCCCACTTATTTAAAAATCTGCTATTCTCAAAATAGACTATTTGTAACACAGTACAACCAGACTGCAACCAATATGCTACCAAAAATGTTTGAAGCATGACCAAATAAATCTGTTGGTGGCACACGCGCTACCATGATTTATTTTGTTGATCTCTGCTATACAAAATGTGAATGACTAGATACCAGTATAGGAAATCTAGAAGATGTTTACACTTGAATTTGGTTGGCTTCAGTTGGCACTGACAATTTTGCCCCCCAAACTGGCCAGCAGGCTAGCAACAAAATGTGCAGTACACGCAACTGAACAGTGTTGGTCATGTAATATTTTGATTATGTAAAAATCAGACTAAGGTGTTTACATGCTCTAATAATCTGATAATGATTTGAAAGATAGCTCAAAAAATCACCTATCTTATTTGGATTATGCCTACACCGATTATGTATTATGTATTATATTATTATGATAATCAGACAAAGGCATAAGACTCATTTCATAATCAGAGCAGTGCCATAGTCTGAGTAATATTGAATTATTACTGTGCATGTAAACATTCTCAATGACCAGGTGTCCACACTTTCTTCACTGATGTTGGCTGTATGAGTCTATCAATAAATATATTAAAAGCATCCACTTTTCAAAAGGAATCAGTTGCCATATTGCACTTTACAGAAAATGAAAGCATTAGTTGTCTGAGATCTAATCTGACTAATATGATTAAAAGTCCCTAAATGAATATGGAATATTATTTCTGTGTAACTTGAATACCTGTTTCTGACCTAATGTGGCAATAACAGATGCCACATTATTTCTAAAAAAAGTGTCTTATTAAAAACAACTAACAGCTCGTTATACTTCAGGAATTATGTAATTCATGCAATTATGCTTGTAATGAAACCAGCCTACATGGGGACAGAGTTCGGGAGCCCCTTCCTTATGAATGGCTGAAGGAGTCTACATGGTAAAGGCACGACAAGGATAGGGATAATGCAATGCACTGTGTGTATTGTATGGCAATGACATGGCCAAGTTTGGTCTATGACTTGGTAAGTTTGGTATGACTATACCAAGTTTGGTAGAGGTCCAGGAGGTCAGACTACAGATCATGGTCATAGGCCATGAAAGTGACAATTTATTGTAAAATGTATCTAAATTTTACCAATAAAAATCAATTTCTAGGGTGTGACTGAAGATTTAGATTGCCCTATAAAATCCTTTGCTTGGGCAACCCTACTAGGAAAAAAGTTAATCTGGAGCCCTGACTAAGGAGTGCCTCAGCTGGACACACTACCCAGGAGCCCAGTTGCCATGTACAGTGTTTGAGAGTGACTCTTACCTTGCCCTGCACAGTTTTGGACAAGCAGGCCGCAGCTCCAGACCAAAAGGCAGAGGGCAAGTCTGTGAGGCATGGCTGCAGGGGATCTGAAACGGACCAGAGAAGCATCATCAGTATCTCAGAGGTGAGGCCACCAGTGACCTCCCGAGCTATGTTGAGTTTAGGAAGAAAAAAAAAAGCATTAAAACAGGTATTTGAGCTTTTCATCTTTCAAATCCTCTGATCCTCGGCTCCTGGTGGAATCAGCAGAGTATCGTGTAGGTTTTAGAATGGTTACTCTGATTTAGAGAGTGGGTTAAAGCAGCAGGGCCTGGAGTGGGCAGCAGCGGAGAGGGCAATGACCCTTTGATCATACGGTTGTGGGACACTGCTTGTTTCTTCAGTGTAAGAAAAAAAGGGAATTCCACAATGTGTGTCACATGCCTTCCAAGCCTAGAGGCAATTGTTCCCTGGTTTAGAAAAAACACATCTGCATTATGTTATAGTCAAGGGTGGTGTCCTCGACGCCCCACACATTCGCCACACTCAACTTTCACCATTTTGCACGATTAAATGTTTTTGGTTCTGCTTGGAAAACTGTTGCACTGATTGTTGTTGTCTGTCCTACGTGGGTAGGAATCCATTAGTAGCCTTGTAGACCAATGGACTAACCTCAAATTTGCATGGGCTGCACATCCCCGGTTCAGGAACAAACACAACGCAACATTCAAGGCTGTCGCAAATGACTGTGGCTGGTTTAAACTGTGGCTAGGGGAGACGTTTCGGGCGGACACCTGGATGAGGGCGTATCCAAAATCAATAACTCGGCGCTGGTGAATAAAAACAAGCCATTGAGGCAAAGGCCGGGAGAGATGAGGGGCCTTTTAGGAGCTATATTTACTCTCAGCCCCTCAGCCCTCCACTCTCAGGAACCTGCTGGAAGTGTGGTGTGCAGTATGTCCGCTGGAGTACCTTTACACTGGCCACACGTTTCATCAAGCCTCCAAGAGATCAAACAGAGGGAAACCCAATCGCCGAACGGGGAACAGACACTCAACTTAATAATTAAACCGTCTTTGTAAATGTTTTATGCTGGACACTCACAAGTCAGTTTTTTTCCCGCCATCGCCGTGGTACACACTTTCATTTGTTTGCTTATTTGTTGTATACTTCCTTTTCTTCTCTTTTTTAAACCCTGATTGGTCCCATGGGGGGGTGGGGTGGGTAGTGGCGAGGTATTTCCTCGTAGCTATCTCAGTGCGCACAGGTGGTGTCTGCATTGGTGCAAAAGAGCAGCCTCGGTCACCCCAGTTTTCAACAGAAGGCCCTGCAGGGAGACCGGGTAGGGACACAGTGATGTGGTGGTGCTCTACATCAGATTAGTGTGGCACGACAGCAGTACACGGGCGATAATCCAGCTTTCATCGCCCCTTAGCGGATGGGCTGGTTGACCTTTCTTGTTTTTTTTTTTTAAGCTGGCAGAGAAGAGCGGCAGGGGAGGGGAGATGGCTTCTCATCCAGTGAGGTGGGGTGTGTATTTCAATCCATCCCCAGCCGGTGTTTTTATATCCTTCCCGGTAATCTTCGCTTGTTGTTCCTGGATTGTGGAATCGCCATTAGAAGCGGCCATGGGGACAACAATTGGCCTGTCCCTCGAAGCTTAATTGAGCTCCCGGAGCTGCTAATGAGAACGAACTTGGAAAACGCTTTGAACGCGTAACCTGAGAGCAAGTTTAATTCTATAATAGGCAGCTTTCTCCCATGCCACAGGCCATTGTCCTGGATGTCCCCTGGGAGCTATGTCAATTACTGCTCCCCCCTGCCTCAAATACAGATCGGCAACACCTGCCCCCAAGTAACCAACCACAAGATCGTTTTCATATAGCTACTTTCAGAACAACTATCTTAGGGGTTTTACTGTAATTTGATATTTTATAAAAAACAACACTAGATCTCAGAGGTCACGAAACATGACCCGCTCAGTTGATTTGACACGTGGGCAATTGCAGTCAGGCACAGGGTGCTTTTATCATTACCATGGAACAAACAAGCAATTATCGTTAATTCGTCTAAATCCACTCATGTATTATTCCTTATCCCCATTCAAAAAAATGTTGGCACTTCCTCTACCAAAATACCGGTACTGGTGAACTTTGTTCTCAAACAACGAGCAGCCTTCCTTATGCCAAAATCGCCACGTGGTCAAATTTACTAATATTTTATGGCCGTTTGCCATGAATGTATATAAATGTATATGTAACTTTGTGTTTTAACCAGACAAGGGGGATATTATGGGAACACTGCCCACTATCTGTCATTCCCTGAAGATATGTCTATATGTGAGGGACTATGCCTGACACCTCTGTTACCCGACGTACAGGGATGGGATAGTTCTGTGAAGTCGCATGGGCACGTGGAGTTAAAATGGGTGACGCATTTCAAAAGCAGGTATTACATTTTGGCTGGCTTCTCTAATGAGACTCAGTCATCAGTTTAAAAAAAATAACCCGAATAAGTGGGAGTGCCCTACCCCATATTTGTGTTCCCGTCCAGTATTTTGCATTTGTCCCAGAGAAAACTGTAAATGACTGAGGTTACAACAGTGGCAGGTAATAGAAGAAGTGGGAGTAGGAGCTACTGTGATATTCTTGGTGGCACAATGTTACTCTTACAAAGCAAGCAGGCACTCATGTCCTCTGAGAAACACCATCACACATTTTTTCTCTGTAAAAACACTAGTTGGAAGTTGTCGATCAGTTAGAGGTCCTCTTAAAAAAAAATTAACCGTTTGCTGGGAATGTCTCTGAATCTGACAACAAAGCATTGTCTACTGACATAACCGTGTTGGTTATCAACAGTGATACAGTAGTAGACCATGTTTAGAAGGTAATTGACCATTTATGCAATTCACAAGCTTTTGCAGCATATTTATAAACGTATATATAATATATATTATAATTTGCATTCACATACCAGAATGAAATGCTCCTTTTAAATAATTCCCATGGTACAAACTAGTTGAAAGCTCTGTGGTATATTGAAGAGGAATGAGAACTGTTTTTCATGTTTCAACACTTTACAACCACTTTAGCATCATTAGCATTATTCCTGAAACCCAAAAGGCGAAGAAACAAAATGATTTGGAATTTCAACACAAGAGCATTGAGGGTGAGGAGTACAATAAGGTAACCAGTATATTTATACCAAAAATGTAGCAACAAAGTGTAAAATGAACAACCCTTTCGCATCCAGGGCAACAGATTTTGGCGGTTTTGAATAACCACACAGAAAAACAAGACCACCAAAGATTCTCCACGTTAGTTCCCATTCCCCCCAAGCTACTCATCCCAGCTGAAACCAAACGGCACGCCACAAACATAAACAGAAGAAAACCACAGAAAGGATCCTCGTTCAAAACGCCGTACCTACTCTTGACACGGCACAGGAGTGTGAAAATACCTGTCTGATGGCGCACAGAAACACACGAGTACACTCACACACATACACACCTGAGAGGGAAGTTGGCTGGAGCCAGGTGGATGGGTATCCTCAGGTGAGTGGCAAAGGGTGTACAAGCACACGTGCCTACACATGCAAACACACGCGCGCGCACGCAAATGCACACAGGGCTCCCGAACAAGCTGGCAGCAAGTGTTTGTTGATATAAAGCCTGTTGAAGCAACAGAGGCAGAATAAAGACAGGCACAGATCCGCCTCCACACTCAACAGCCACAACCTGGGAAGGAGCCGCTCTTAAAGAGACAGGCGCCCATTATTTCCCCCAACCTTTCCTTGCCATAGCACCTAAAGGCACCCTGAAACCAAAGGAGTCGGCTCTCTGTGTGGTGCTTTCTTTATCCATGAAGTCATGCATTTCTCAGGGAGAGATTCCGCGATGAATAATTAGTATCCCACGCACACACTCTTTTGCTTTTTGCAGGTTGTCCTTGCTGCCAGAAACATTAGGTACGTTGCTCTGATATCTGAGGCTGTTGCTGTAGCAACAGATAAGAATCCTTAGGTTGTAGGTGGTTCTGCCTACACGTACCGCTAGGCAACGGTAAGAAAGGGATAATTTTTCAGGGGATTATCTGAACAATATCAGAGCTGCATGGTTTTGCAGGCATATACTTGTCTAACCGCAGATTGCGAACATTTGCATGTGTGATTCTACACAACGTTGGAAAGGATATGTTGATGACACAGGTAAAGCAATTGTGGTTCTGTAGAACCACACCAGAGCGGATTTTATTGGTTATTCCAAATACGCTCTTATAAAAGGTTCACAAGTTCACCCGTGATAATAGATATTAATTGAAACCCGTCAATTAATTTAACTGCAACATTTTAAGGCTAGGGTTGCCATCTACATTGTTATAGACTAACGCTTCAAACAAGATACAGGTACAAACAGGTACTAGTCTATGTTACATACAGTTAAATTAGGTGGATTAAAATCACCTTCATGTCTACTCCTGAGTTGAAATTAATGAGGGGAAAAACTCTTGTTCAGCTATGTTTGCCGGTGCTTTTAAAATGGTTATTGGCTTTGTTGACGGCAGATCCAAATATTTACCTCAGACGTTCTGGATTTATATTCTGTAGAGATTTTACCTCTGAATTTCAATGAATGGTTTACTGCACCCATATAAGTACATAAATGTTGGTTTTGTGTTTATATCTGAAAAAGGATGTGCTTATTATTTTATACAACCATCTAGGCAATTTTAGATCTTCATTGTGTGACTCCATTCAGCAAGTGCTGATAATGTTTCCACAGACAAAAACGCAGCAACACAGCAATTATTATGTACAATATATTGTTTTGCGTAAGAGTTCCTCCTTTCATACATTTATTGCTTAATAAGGCTACTGAGACCCTCAATTCAAATAAACACAATACTGTAACATTCGCTGCAATTTTGATAATTGCATACACAAAAGAGGCTTAATGTGGTAGTGCGCACACAACAAAAGGTTGGGTGATAACAACCATCTGTTGTGATTGCTCCGCTTTTAGAAATTCAATTTAATGGAAACGTCAAAATGGCCATGCTGTCAAGTCAACTACAGTTTTAAAAATAAGTTCAGCAATTACGTATTCACTGGATTTTTTTCTTTTTTTGCCATGTGTATCTATCCCCCTTTTTTATTGACATCAACAGTCAAAAGAGTCCCATGTACCATGATGCTATCTATATGGCTGTTAATTTTCAGAAGCAATGCACCAAAAATATATTTTTAAAGTAAAGACTGAACTTTCATACCATCATGAGTTCCCAGGCCATTTCCGGCTGCTGGTCCCAGTTGAACGGATGTGTTTCCCTGGAGCTGAACCAAGTGTGTTCCCAGTTCAGGGTTATTGTTATTGCAGGAACGGACCGTTATCATAGCCATGGGGAAAATACCCCTCAGCTTGTTCACACACTCTTGACATTTCAGAGTAACATCACTGACCGCACAGCACAAGTTATCCACTCCGATAAAATACCACTGGTGTGAACTACACAACTGAGCAACAATAAAACAATTTACAGGGCACTAAACCACACCTTGTAAAAAATATATAATCAATTGAAAAACTGCAACCTGTGTTTTCCCATGTTTCTATCGCTTCTCATTACCACAGGTAATAAATTGGCTTACATTCTTCTTAACTTGAACTTACATTAAACTTCAACCTACCTTTTCCTGAATAACTTGCCTCTCCTTTGTACAGTGTGGCAGCAAATGTGGCACACAATACATGGGTTCATTGGTTTATAAAGGAAAATGGGGTGTATTGCGCATGAGTCAAAGCTGTCTGCACTTTGCCTGTACCTTAAAGAAAGCATCTTCCCCCTTTGTTTGCCAAATCCCTGTCTAATCTTCAAGTTAAGCATTTACCTTTTCATGTGTTGATTCTGAACAAAATGGCTACGTGAGGAAAGCATTCCACAAAAGGTACAGCAAGCAGTGCTACGTGTAAGCGTGGCTCATCTCTTACGATAACAGCAAAAACCTGAAAAGACCTTTCGCTCCACAAAGGCACGATCCAGCCACAGCGAGGCTGATCGCAGAATGTGTCCACAGTGGCTGCTGTTGCTATGGAAACAGAGGGCCGATACTGTAAATGCAAGGAGCGACATTGATGTGGTGGGATTCTGTTGGAACTTCCACAGTTTAAACGTATTGCCCCCAGAAAAATCTATATTCAAATAAGCTTTTGTCACTTCGTCTTTGTCACTGCCGTTGCAGCAGTGAGCTAATTGTACGAGTGTGGGATAGTTGAATTAGAAGAGGCTACAATTGGCCACCAAATTGGGAGAAAATGTGATATAATGATAAATAAATCAAAATTAAATTCCTTATTTGAAGGTGACATGTTACAGTACTTCACATTCAAAAAACTGTATCATCTGCTTTGCTGCTATCCCTGTATGCCCTGTGAATTGGTCTAAATATAAGGCTCTGTCACTGAGGAAGTCTAGATCTTATGATTAAATGGTGCACTGCTTCTATCATATAGTTAGGAATCAAGATGTCCCCAAATCTCAGTAATCTCAACCAGCTCAGTTTTACCTCTACCACTATAAATTATCTTGACAGTTGGAACAACCTACAATAGTTACTCATTGTTTGAATAGCACTCCTGAAAATGAACAGTGTACAATATAAATACTGTTTTTTCTAGGAGTAAGGTCTGCCCATCATCTGTTTGAACAGCTTCAGTGTTTCGAACAGCTTCTATTGTAAGAATAGTAAAACTACATTTAAACAAACCACAGAAGTACAAAAGCCTTGGTGGGCTACCAACCCAAAATGTATTGAAATACTCCTTGGCAACACAACACAACACAACATATCACAAAAATGGACAGCCTCTTGCACCACATATGGTAGAGCTAAGAGTTGTCAATCTATATCGTATAAATCGAATGTACAGACCTTTCCATAAATGGACTCCCTTGTTTGGAAGAAACTACTCAGAAACCTGACTATTTGAATAAGCCATCAGAAGCCTTTGAACAAAAACCTTCTGAAAAGCAATCAACATTTGTTAGCAGTGCCTTCTGGTCCAACCCCCTATTTGACTACTATTTCTCCTTTCACACAAAATGTATCAATAATATTAATCTTCATTTCAAAATGTTTACAAGATTTCAATCACATTAATTCACATGAAAAAAAACACATAAATTTCAACTCACCACTCAGAGCCAATTTCAAAAACCTGCAATGAACATAAAATAACTTTATTGAAAATATAAAATAACCTAAACTATTTTACACATCCACCACCCAGAATTTTAACGGCTACAGAAAACATCGAACTGCATAATACCCCTCTAAAAAAACCAAAAAAACGGTATAATCTCAAGATAACGGCATATATATTCCAGTACAGCAATGGAACAAAGACCTTCTTCATATTACAGATCTCTAATGGGTTTTTTGTTCTGTTTTTGGCAACTCCAAATTACGGTTGATACAGTTGAAAGTCATTGTTAGTGTAAAGTAAAGCCAAACACAAACAATTCCAAATGAGATTTTTAGATTCAAGCATATGCACACAACATACGGCTAACACTGACAGCCGGCTTCCTTGCCAGGTGTCTCTTTGTCCCCTAGTTCAACATTTCTGGAAGTCAGTTATGAATGAGTTTGTTATGCTTCATGTTCTGGGATGTAGGATCCTTCTTACCCCTTGCTGTGCCTGATTGAGAATATATCTGGTCTTGAATGCATCCTCCAAGATAATCATTTTGAAAAACATGGCGGGAAAAAAAACCCCAAAGTCTGTTCATCACTGGTTAATCCTTGGTTAGTAATGATACTCTGGAGTACCTCACTGCCTCTCTTATGAATTCCGCAAAAAACATTGTTTGACATATGGGACCCTTTCCGCGCTTTACGAGGTACAAAAATCTCACCATCTGTACTGTTATTTTCCTATTTTTATTTTCCCATCTTGTTGTCATCCTTGATTCTGAATGTCTCATTGGATTGAGTCCAAGGCATAACACACCTACACGACATTCCATCTGGATCACCCCAACTGTCATGATGCCACCCCTTCTCTCTCCCATTATGTTCTCTTTCTTTAGCCCTGTAGTATTTCTCAGAATAGTGTGATCATTGTTTCACAGTTGTTCTTTGTGCAGTTGTATTTGCGAAAAATAATAATAATAATATGGTAATATTATGAATTCCTCCATACCGTCATTACATAATTCCTCCATCTCATGACTTCTGCTACACCTCAACATAGCCAGGGCTATTCTGTTAGGTGTCACTTTCTAACATGACACTCGATGTAGCCCAAAAGCAGGCAGAGCAGAAGGACTGTTTATTAAGGTGTTGTGGAATAAGCATAATGGAGATGCTTTTGTTCACATATCATGGCAAATGCCTTTCATGAATAAACATTGCAGCAAAGTGTGATCTTTTTCTTGTCAATTCAAGAAATATTAACAAAACAGGATTAAGTATGGAGGAAGAGGAATTAGTCATTAAGATGAGGCATTATTGGGGCCCATGGGTAGCACAACCGGCAACGGCACTTGTCCAAAACCATTATGGTCACTTGTCCAGAGTCACAAACACCATTGAAGAAGTTGCAGATTGCTATGTTAGTGTTATCTTACGCACACACGCGCACAAGTATTCACGCACAAACAGTACACACACCTGTTTCACAAGGCAACGTACCCCTTGCCCCTCCGCACTGATCCTAGCGCCCTCCCTAGGTCTAGTGTGGGGGTATCATAAAGCCTGTTACCTATTTTTATTAGGAAGTGATGGTATTTATGAACCTTATTTACTGGACACTTGGTTCATCCCTTGCTATAGTGACGGCGGTCATCAGTTTGCCTTTGGTTTTACATCACACGTCGCCAGTGTGCTCCACAAGTCAGAAAACAGGAAATTGACCATCACAAGCTATAATTTCTCTGCAGGGACAAATACACGTATTCTAGTGAATTACATTATCTTCAAAACCCTTCTTCAGGTATCAAATGAAATAGATAAATTGATAGAATTTTGATAGATGACCAGGAGTCATTAGATTTTTTTTTTTTATGGCATATTTAAAGTCATACAGCTATCTGGGAGGAATCATTGCCAATATATCGCTGTGAACTTTAAAAAAAAATAATGCTCACATTTAAATGGTACCAAACAAAATACAACATAACTGCCCTTGTAACTGAATGGAATTTAGAATTCATTTGAAAAAGTTCATTAAAATGCGACATTTCATTTTTAAATTGTTTAGTCTCTTAGAATGGCATGGTAGTTGGAACCTTTTTCTTACCGTTTTTGGATGGGAGCGTCCCTCTGTTGTCCCTCTGGTCAGGGAGAAGAAGCGAGACGTTCTTCTGGTCCAATCAATCAGTTGGTGGATTTTTCTGCCCTTGAAGCGTGTCCAGCTCCCGTCGGCGTGTGCTGGGCAGCCTCCCCGGCGGGTTATTTTGGTGCAGGGGTGCGGATAGAAGTGGAGAGGGGTTCTGCTCCCTCCAAGTGGATGACAAGAAGACGCATGCGTCCCTCACTTCGCACCCACTCTCACACCCTCTCCCCCGGGTCCTGCCCCGGGTTCTGCACTGGCTCCGCTGCCTCAGAGCCTCGTTGAGCAGAGTGAGTTGTTTTCTGTCGCTAAGCACTTTGTCAGATAACTTGTTGCAGCAGTGTTAAATTAAGCCCTGATTAGATAGCAGCTCCTCGGTGAGAGAACCTGTGGCTATTTTTTGCACAGAGTTCTGTGTAAAGGAGAGTGTGAGACGGGCAGACACACAGGGGCGGGGGGTGGGGGTGGGGGTGGGGGGGGGGGGATGTGGGGAGAGCAACAGAAGCTCCCAGTCCTTTGACAGGCTCTCAGCCAAAGTTGTCTGGTGATGCCATCAAAGGTGTAGCGGCCTGGGAGAAGAATGAGAGGACTGCTTGACTCAGAGTGCCCCACTCTCCCCTCTGTTTCCTTTTCGGTGTAAAGCCTGTCCCTGTCTCGCCCCACACGCGCGGGCTGATTCTTTTTCAGTTCACAGCAGGCTCTGTATGAAATATCGGATTGCAAAGTTTGTTCTCCTAGCGGCTGCCCGGATATTGTACACTGGCAATAAAACCGCACTCGGTGGACTTTAGCTTTTTTGTCGGCATCCAGCTTGCCGGTTCTCTGGTCCATGCAATGTTGGTATTTCCACTGCCGGCTGCACCGGTAGGATTAACTGCTCTGTGCATCGGATGCCAGTACACACTTAATTTATTTCAGCCCCTAAAGGTTTTTCCGAAGCCAGTCCAACTGAGCCCGGAGGCCAGGCTTGGACAGGCAGACATGGAGAGTGGATAGCGTTCCCAAATTATTTCGAGACACCAAATGTCTTTTTCTGGCCTGATATTCGGAATCGCTTTTATTACATACCCTGTAAGACCCGGTGCCGAATCCCCCTTAATCCGTCCGACATCTGATTAGGCGCACTCCCCTATCCCTCCGTAAGCCCTGTGGAAAAGCAGCAGTAACGGTGCCTCTGTTAGCTGAAACCCAGGGAAGGGAGCAGCTGAGCTCATTCTGTCCCGTCCCGCAGAGCCCCAGGTGAGATCGGCATAGCGAAGGAAGACGCTCACACAAACCTGTGGGGAGAAACCTGTCTCCGAGACACAGAGCAGGCAATTGGTTTTTCTTTTTTTTTTCTCCTTTTGCGCTTTGAGGATATTTGTTTTGTAAGGCGCCACCACTGTGGTCATTAACACCCTCCTTCCCTCATGCGCTACGAGCTAGCAGAGAGAATTAACGTTCCATAACTCGGATGCTCCCCTCCTATCACTATTGGGGGGGGGTGTCCCCTGCTGCACTCCAACAAATGTGTTGTCCGTCCCACAAATACAGGGGATGGGGGGTGGACCCATGGGATGTGGCCTGGTTGCAGTAACTCAAGCCCTGCTCATTGTTACGTGGCAAGAGCACTATATTTGACCGTGCCCAGTGGTGACTTTGAAATAGCTGGTGGATGGGGTGCCACGTTAGATGTATGGCGCAGCTGTGAGATGCCTCCCTCCTAACTACTTGTAATCTACACACAATGCCGGGAAGCTGTCTGTCAGTGTGGAGAGACCTTGATGGGGAGGTATTGAATGACCCTCAAATATGAGGTGCGGAGATGCCTGACCGGCCACCTGGTCCAAACTCCTGTCTGTTAATCTTGCTCTGGAAATGGAGTTGCGAGTGGAAGGGGGTTGGACCGGGGGGGGGTTAAAAAAACCAACAACAAGCATTCCACACTGGCAGCAGAATTGACTCGCGAGCAGCTGAGGGTTGGGGAGTCAGTGGGCGACACATCTAAGAGGGGAGGGGACGATGGCCAAACACACAGGCCTTTCCACAGAAACGCCACGCTTGCCTCCCACCACATTCGATACTCAGTTTACCTAAGCCCTGTCCTACGAGGGTCGATAAAATCAGCACCTGAATGCCACATAGTCCGATTCTTTATAAAATTGCTATAGAATTCACTATGTCTCATAAAGGATTTTTTTTTTTAGAAGAGCTTGAGTAGCTGAAGGCGGAAGCAGCTGAACCATTGACCTCTTAAATCCTGTGAACAGAAACCCAGATCACCCGGAAAACGTGCGTTGAGAGTGCACACCACTGCCGACACCACAGTTTCGTTTTGTATGACGGGCAATAGATCGGGGAAAGAGACAGTTTAAGAAGGCTGCATAATTAATGGCACTCTGAAGAACTGTAAGACATGAGTGCTATCTACTCCCTAGTATGTTGAACAAAGATGGAAGCGTATTAGTGGGGAAGGGCTCGGCCGTGCGTATGGAGACTGGTGGGGTGTGTTTGTACGCTGAGTGATAGGCCCGGAGCAGTCGCATGGTAACCTGAGCCCGTGCAAGGAGCAACAATGATGGATGTACAATGTGTGCTTGACCTCTGACCCCTGCGCTCCATTCTACTTGGAGGACAAACAAAGCCACGCACTGAGGTAGCCGATGAATGTGGAGGCTGGAATTTAGAACGCAGTTGTAAAAGTATTTGGACCTCTGTGGGTTATGATAATCACACATTTTTTTAACGTATTTCTTTTTGCTTTTTTCCACGTTTTATCCCTCTTTTGGAATCGGTAATCCGTTTCACTGCAACAACCTCTGCACTCTCGCATGAGCACTGAAACGGGAGGAATGCAATCCTCCGATACACGCAGCCGATGGCTATTTTTCGACCAAGTCCAACAGTGTACCACAGTGAGGTGGGCGCTCATTGGAGGATAGCCGCTACCCCATTGATGTCATCCAATGAACTCGCAGGTGTCTGAAGAACAGGGTGCCTGAGAGTGGGGGACGAGGAATCCCTGACCAACCTACCCACCCCTATCCCCAGGAGGAAAGAAGAAAATTGTTTTTACCCCACTGCTCTCCCGGTCATTGTCAGCAATTGACACGGGCCGGATTTGAACCTGGGTCATAAGGCTCAGCCTGCACTCAACGCGAGCGCTTTGCCGACTGCGCCAAC
Organism: Aldrovandia affinis; assembly: GCA_029706075.1. Classification (NCBI taxonomy): domain Eukaryota; kingdom Metazoa; phylum Chordata; class Actinopteri; order Notacanthiformes; family Halosauridae; genus Aldrovandia; species Aldrovandia affinis. Next base: position 10,536,926 of record JAINUG010000002.1, on the reverse strand, counting down.
GCAAAATCACACTTTTACGGCGAGCCGGTAGTGGAACCCTAAACTCCCCCTGAAGACTAGCCTGTCACAGACTAACCTGAAATCACCTGAAATGAAAGCACTCCTAAGTGCATCCTGGAGAGCAAATGTTCAGACAGCATGACCAGAAACAGGGCGGTGGGGTGAAGTGTAGACCCACAGATCGTATTGGTTATCTGTTATCCAGCTGTGTTTCTGGTTCCAAGGACTTGGCTGGCTTCTCTCTCACAGGTTTACGAGCACTCATTGGCAGTAGTGACAGAGTGGCACAAGTATGCGCCGTGAGGAGGGGAGCCCTGACACGCATCCAAAGCCCACAACATTTCAGGATGCCGGTATTGTTACAACTGCCACAGCTGCAGAGTTGGCTACTCGTGGAAGTGGACAAGTGGAGCCCGGTCTCTGTGCACAGCCATATTTGTAAATGACGGCGCTGTGTTTTTTAGATGAGCCGAGGTGGAATGTGTGTGTTTGTGTGCGTGTTGGGAGGGAGGGAGGGAGGAAGTGGGTTGGGTAGGATTAATATTAGAGTTGTGAAGTGGGGTGGGGGGGCTTTGTTGAACTTCTTTCTGGCACAGTGCCGGTCTGTGCTGATTTACTGCCATGGTCCAATTCAGAGTTCATGCAGAGGTCTGTATGTGCAACTGAGACATGATTTAAAAATTTTGAATTGGTGGGACACCGAGCTGTCTGCAATGTTTTATCCCACTGGTTTTACAAGAAAGATGTGGAAGCATTGCTGCTTCCTCGTGCTGCTCTGGTGGACGTCAACAGTAAATGGTAATGCTGTTTCCGGATTGTGAAACACATTATGAGTACATAAAGGAGATAGGGATGCCTGTTTTATTTAAGGGATCGGTGGAAGTGTAGCGTGTTAATGTGAATTCAGAAGATAAGGTCCTTCGAGTGTGCTTCTCTCCTTTGTTCAGATCTCACACCATCCGTCTCACTTTCTCTATACTTCCGCTCTCCAGACGTGAGAGGTGTTTGTGTACCAAAAAAAAAAAAATGCAGTTGGACTTTGCTTCAACGGGGAACCGACCACCAGGGATTTTGCGGAGTGTCAATCGCCAGGATCGTATTTAAAAAACGCACACTTCCTTTGTTTACCAATACCCCTCCTCCCCAAGCCACAAGAGCAAGGAGTGAATAACAACAGGTTTCAGAGGCGTCTTCAGCAGCGATTAAATATGGATGACCTCGCTCAGCTAGGCAGAGGTGGGCATTCAGAAGGAGTAATGTATACACAGGGGGAAACAGCCTGCATTCGTGTAACGACTGCTGTGAGGGTTTGACACCCGATCTCTCTTGACACAATGAGTGTGTGCTCGAGCTACATTATTAATATGCAGCGGGAGCCGATAAGAAAAGTGCCTGCTGTAGGATCAATAAGCCGGTTGTTGTAAAGGAGGACCCCAAACAGGCCTCCTGCTCTTGTTTATCCTCCCCGAGGCTGATGTAAGCCCTGGTTTTATCTGAGGAGATGGTGCCGCTGATGCAAACGAGACTGGAGACCATGCGTCGTACCGTGCAGATTGACAGTGCCAATGACGATAGTTCCTTCAAATTCCCTTCAAAGAGCAAATGAAAACACGCAGAATAAAATCAATTTGTTTAGACATACAGTACTTCTACATAACACTGTAATAGCATCAACAATCATCGTTAAAATAATTTATCTTCATATCAAACAAAGTACAGTTATGCAGAGTATGTTTGTGGCTCCCGTTCCCCTTATTCAGCATTAAATAAGCTTCCCCCCCACCCTCCCCAGAATTATCATTGTAGCAATTCATCTCGCATACAACAGCTAACTCCAATATAAACATTAATAACAATATCGATAACGGGTAAAACAAAGTTTAAAAAGGACATTCCAGATCTACTTCCTTAGAAAGTGAGGAACACAACCCAGTGTGGTTGATGGGACTGTTACACATCAATATGAGAACTTTTTTTTTTTTTTTTTTTTTTCATTTTCCATTTTTTATATATAATGCTTTTTCCCCTCTTTTTTCCCCAATTTGGAATGTCCAATCGTATTCTAAGCCACGCTCGCTGCAACCTCAGCTGTCAATTCAGGAGATTCGTAACACAAGCTCTCCTCCAAAACGCATGATGTCAGCCGCCGCTTCTTTTCACACCGCCGTCTACGAGTATAGCTTGCACAGACATGAAGCGGAGGAAGACACTTGCAGGTTCGCAGGTTTATACTGGCAGGCTGTGGGTGCTGCGATGAGACAAGGACAACTCGCCAACTGAATCCCTCCCTGCCTCTTTACCGCCAATTACGCGTTGCCCCACTGGGCTGCTGGCCACAGTAGGCACTGGCGCGGTCTGCATTCATCCACACGCTAGAACAGTGCCTTAACAGGATGAGCCACACTGCAGCCCCCATGAATAAGTGTTTTTTAATGCTTCCAATGGATTAATAACTTGGGATGTGTTACCCTTGTAAGGTGTCTGAATTTCAAAATGTACAAGTCATTATAGGAATGAATGTTAGAAGGTTTCCTTCGTTAGAAACGAGATAGTATCTCTTATTTGTGCTGCTCGAATGTTTTACGAATGTAAAGTTCTACTTTAATCATAAATTATGGATATTTGGTAAGTTTGGTTCACAAAAACAGAGGCCACACAGCAGCCTTGCCTCTGTTTGATGTGATTTTAGGGGAATATTGTTCAGGAGTCGTTTTTAAGATGAATCACCCCAGGCCACATCTCTGTCTAAGAGCTCCTTCAGACTAATTCATGTAATTGGAGTATCACACAATTGCTGGGTACTGTGGCTTCATATAATATAGTGTACACATCCTCCTTCATACCTCACCTTTGTCTAAGAGAAACTTCTGGTCACAGGGGTGCATGTCTGTAATAAGAACATAAGAATACATAATGATGAGAACGGGCCATTCGGCTCATCTAGGCTCATCATGTCCTAATCTAAAGAGTATCTAGTACTACATCTAGCCTGGACTTGAATCTGGTTTCTGCCTCTACTACCCGACCTGGCAAGCTGTTCCAGGCATTGACAACTCTGTGTAAAGAAAATGTTTATCTGTGTGGAATTTGCCTTTAACTCATTTCCACCTGTGGCCTCTTCTTCTGCTGACCCCACTTATCTTAAAACATCTTTGGTATTTTACTTTGTAATGTAATGGTTTGATCCAAGGATGTTTGGTTGAAGCCATAATATTTTACTGGGCCCATGGGTTTGTTTTCTTTTCATTTTTATTTACATAGCAAAGATTGTCTGGAAGTACTGCCATCAGAAACGGGACAATGCGGATGGCTCGGTTACGATAACGAATGGGAATTACAGTTTGATTTCAATAAAGAGGGAAGTCTAATCCTGCCTTGGATGGCAGATCTTGTTTTAGTCATCTCCAGGCTAATCCGACCACTCTCTCTTATTAACACTGAGGAAGATAGATTTATTGGCTTTAGAGTGGTGAGGTGTTCCGTGGAAGCTTCTTGCTTTCATGAAAATTTAAGCCGCAGGGTTTTGTGGGAACGGTCTCCATGATAGCGCTTTAAGCGATGCATATTTGCACGTCTGACAGCCATGGAGTGATTAGAAAGAAAGGCCAGGCCCATCAGGCACGGAACAACTTCTCCACTGGAATAGCGTACCGAAGTACAGGGGAAGTGGAAAACGTCGCCCGGAGGCTGACATGGGAGCTGCCCGAGTCGTGAATCAGAACATACCGTTCTGGCCAATTACCTGCGAGACGGAAGGAAAGCGGGGAGCCTTGGAGAACAGAAACATGCAGGGCAAAGGCAACGCCTGACAGTTGACACACTCGACACATCACGGCTGTCACATGGATCACCAATCAGGCGACAGGGAGGCCTGTAAGTGTGGCAGTTTCACATTTCATGCCACTCAGAATTTACGCCCCCCACTGCTGTCAGGTGCACATGTGCAAGCGGGGATTTCCACCCCCATGGCATCATCATTATTAATTTGCAGACACTTACAGTCATGAATGGCTATTTCCTCAGCCCTGTCGATAATGGAGTAATCCAGCACCTTAAATCTTTACTAGAGTTCTTTAAATCCATGGATGCAACCTCAGTGCGACATCCACGATTTGACTTGATGAGAGGACCAGGGTGCTGTTGTGTCATCCGTATAATATGAGGGCGAATTCCGTCTCGAAGGAGGCGGTGTTCGCTGCCCTATGAGAGTCAGCTTGCCTCGTAGAGACGAGTGGCGGACTCGTGTGGGGAGGGTAAATCTAAATAAATAGAGGGCGTAATTGGTTACTAAACTGGGAGAAACAAATTGAAATCTGAAACAAATTTTAAACGATTTTTTTTTTTTATAATACAGGAGGGAGAAAGGAGGAGCAACATCGTGTCTAAGATTTCACCCGCAGTTGAGTGACAACAAGTGTTGATGAGATCAGGGCTGCGAGGGTGGTGACTCATCCCGGGCGATCTGTCTGGCATTAAAACTGGATTACTTTCCCGGCACAGGCAGTGTCCATTCCCTGGAAGGAGCGTGTTGGATCAGGTGCCATCCCTGTCACTTGACTTCAGGCCAGGGCCATCTTTCATTGAAGTACACTTGTCAGCCCTTCCTCACGTCAGTCAGTCTCCTCTGATATTCCTCTTTATAAATACCCCCCCCCCCCCCCCGCTCAGCTATTTTAGAAAAGTGCCAGATTTGTTAGGTGGACTACGCAGAGATGTGTTCTGCTTCTCACTGCATTTCCCCCTCTGGCCGTGTCGCCATCGGACGACTGGCTCCTATAATAACTGGACACCTGATACATGCCTAAAGGAGGAGGCGGAGGTTACTTCATAAGACGTTGAGTGTCCACGATGCGGAAGGGCGAGACGTTGAGCACCAGGGCAGGGGACAGCAAAGAGGGACAGCATACAACCAGATGAAGTCTGCGACTACGTCATCCAAACTGCGGGAACGGGTCAGGCCTCATGTGTGGCTTGCGGTTTTCCATCAGAGTGTACAGAGAACCTTTTCAGCCAAAAGCAAGGCTAACAGGAGTGGTCATCAGTGTGGACCCCTACATTGAAATCAAGCCGGCTTCTATAAATGTGGCTCCAGCAGACGGTCTGTCCTGTGCGTTTGGACATATGAGGTCACATTAATATTGCCAGGACTACATAAATGAATACAGTATTATATTAACTACTGAACAGTATTACTGAATAAGTTAATATTAGACAAACTACGTAAGTCCATTACACGGACATCATAAGATGTCCTCTCTTTATTGGGGTGTCAGTGTCATGTGAATTATGTTCATGTGAATCTGTCAAACTGTTTTGCAATGAAAGGATGGTTTCCATTCTTTGCACAAAGGTTTTTACCGCAGGTGTGATTCCCTTTTGAGATAATATTTTATTTCCCGGACACACATACAGTGTGAACTTCCACTCCCTCGTGAGTAAACAGTTTACCCTTTTAGCCCTTTCCTATTAACACGTCTTATTAGTGACTCTTATAAATACTCACTACCTGGGAGAGGCAGCTGTCTCAAATGTATAGACAGCTAACATAAAGTGTGTCTCTGTGTGCGTCGAGTACAGCATGGTTCCAAGGAGTGTTAACCCTCTTTTCCAGTTCTATCAATTCTCCTTGCTATCCCAGAATGAACAGGTGTGGTTGAGATTGTGTTTTGGATAGTTATAAAATGTTAGCTGTGCCTGCCGTGGGTTCACTTCTTTCTTTTTTTCCACTGGTACCTGGGCATCAAACTTTGGCCCAAACTTCAGCAGCTGACTTTTGTGCCAGCCCCCCCTAGTTCCGCTGTGTCTCCTGGCATCCCGTCTTTACGAGGGAAGAGCTCAGCATCCGAGGGGGGGGTTAGTGGGGGCGGGGATGGGGCGTTGGGTGCTGAAATGTGACGCTATTTCAGTTAGGCGCGGGACCTGCATCCTTTGAAGTCTGAACTCCCCCTAGATTACTTTTATGCCGATGCTGTCATCTGCGGGTAGTCATATACTGAAACGTAAGTGCCCATCACGTCACATTCTTCACAAACAGAGCCTTCGAAGGAGAATTGTGCAGGAGGCATTCTAAAATAATGCCTATGGTAGGAGTGTGGGGGGCAGGGGGTGGGGTGGAAACAGCAGCTGCCACCCAGACTCCAGATACTTGCCATTTCTCTCATTGCTGGAAAAGGCAGAGTGGCCATTGTCTGAGGCAAGGGGGGCTTATTGTCTTTCTCCTCGCACACACCCAGCACACTTCGGCCCGAGCCGGAAGAATGCAGAAGGGTCTCTTAGGTCCCTGTCAAGATCTACCGGCCTGTCATCGCGGGTTGCAAAAATAGCCCCGTTCCCTTAGTCCTGGGGTCCTCAGAAACCAGCTGCCTCCACAGCTGCAGGCCAGTAATCAACAAAGACAAGAAAGGGCAAATTCAGAACAGATTGCTGATTGCCATGGGCACTGATAACAAGCAATCACCACATAATGAGCGCTAATGAATAAGCGCCATAGATGAATCAATTACCAAGAGCACCGGAGGGGCAGCGCCTTTTTCTTTGGCGGCATTGTGTGACCACAAATGCAATCGGTAAGTGCGTCAGTAATGATTTGCCCATTACAGTGATTCAGTCCTGAGGACCGGCTAAAGAGATGATTGAATTGTCCCATGCTGTCCCATCCAATTTCTTCCCCTGGAGAAATCCTAGTGAGGCCGATGTGAATACAAGAGCTCCACCACGTCGGCCCTCACTTACACTTGTAATGCTGTGCTCCAGAATACAGTGTATCTTCTTCCACGGAAGAACATAGCCATGGGGTCTTAACTGCCCCGGAGGTGTTAATTCCAGGTTGAGGGTCACGGTTAAAGGTGACATCCTTACAAGGCTTAAGGTATTAATAAGGTTATGGCCTAGGTTAAGGTCAGGGTAAATTGGATTTTTATTGTTAAAATTAAAGTCAGCTTTAGGAGATTACATTTCAACACAACCTCACCCCCTTGAACATAAAAGATTAAATGCATGGCAACCATATTCCCTAAATTTACGTTCATTCTTAAGCGTCGAAAAATATGCAGTGAATGTAAATCTGAATAGGTTTTTATACAATAGCTGTGATTACGTACAAACCCAGGCATAGATGTATGGCTTTTGCCAAGTCCAATTTGTCAGGCAGCACTTGAGACGCCAGGGGATTTGTCATCTGACTGAGCTCTGACTTGTTATTAATAGCAGAGAAGGCAGCTACCGATCCATCACACACCTTGGTCCCAGGTGCATCCTCTATCCCTGTGTTTACACCCATTTTATTTCTAATCAAAGCAGGAAGTAGTACAGTGGGCAAACAGCATCTGCCTAGGATGGACCAGCATGCAGGGCCCTAATTGCATGCATCTGACCATTCGCCAGGCTTAATCCACAGAACCATGAGGTTGAGGTATTTGGGGGCCCAGAGGATTTGTGGCATGACTTATTTGGGATAGGGTTGCTCAGGAAGCATGTACTTGATTGGAAATACAGTGATAAGACTCTCTCGGGTCTTAAACTTAAGTATTGTTTCAGTGTGTATGAAGAAGAAATGAAGAAATTAAAGGGCATTGAGGCTGATATTTTGAGATGGTTAATGAACTTTCAGATGGGCCAGTGGCAGTGTGGGAGTTTTCTTGTCAGTGCTTGTTATTTCCACCCTGACATTTACAACCATAAAGTATAGTGGCACAGCAATTAAAGCAAAGAAGGGTTTATTAAAGCGTGTAACTGATAAATTTTAATTAGTACATGTAGCAAAATCTGGCCTACCAGGTAATGAGACAGTATAGGTCTGGATAACATTTTTTTATTTTCTATTAACGTTTGATATTTTGGAGTGCAAGTAGCTTGTCCATATGATTTTAATTAGGAAAATTACACAGCTTAATATCAAGTGAGAATTTCAGCCTTGCATACATATTCTCCTCACCGACTTTTTAGCATTTTCAAATATCACTTTATTCTAACGCCATCGCAAAGTGGGTTTTTCAACTCATTTTGTTTACTCTTTGAACACTAGCTATTTTACAATAAACATTGATCTTGTCATCTTTTATTCCAGTAGAAAGAGGTTGCAAAAAATATGCACTTTATCATGATCTGTTTGTGTTCCTGTATTTCATGAGAAAATGTACTATGGTATATCTTTCTGACAGCAACTATTGAGTGTGTTTTGTTGAATATATCTTAAATGATTGGTCACACTTGTGTGTTGTGGCTTTTTTCACATACAGCATGACCAGTCAAGGCTTTATTCAATTATTAAGTGTACAGACAGTGTAATAATTGACACTTATCATCCCCTTGTGGTTTTTGCTGGTATTACATATTTAAAAGAACATGGAGGAACAGTAAAAAACCTAGTCCATGAATTTTCATGAATGCTCCTCTTCTCGTTTTACATTTTAATCATTGTATCTCCATAAATCAACCTTTTCTTTACTAAAATCCTCCTAAAAAATATGAATAATCACATTGCTTTTCTATGAGTGCTACACAGTACATGATTATTAGTGTCACACCCAGAGTATGCAATTAGAATTAATTGTGTCAAGATTGTATTTGTGCAAAAAAGGTAGTGCCATTACAAACCGCTTTCAAATCAGTCTTTTTAAAATTGTATTTATTTATTTATTTATTTTAAGAATTTGTTGCTGATTTTATCTCATTTTTCTCCCAATTTAGTAGCCAATTACACCCTCTCTTTTTCATGTCAATCCCACCCTCGTATTGTGAGTTCGCTGCTGTAGCCTGTGACCGGCAGTGACAAAGGCGAAGTATCGTCTCCTCTGAGATGGCACTCGTCAAGCCGTTGACCGTAACTCTGGTACTCCAGAGCCACTTCTATGCGCAGCAAACTCATGTCGGCTTTCCTCCCCCCTCCCTGGGGTGGACAGCCCATTGCCACCCCCTAGTGGCCCAGAGCCAACTCTGGCACGGCTGGTGGAATCAAACCCCGGTCACAATGGCCAGCGTTGAACGTTGTAACCGCTAGACCACCCAGGAGGCCCCTTATTTTTTATTTTTTAGTTCTGCCTAAGAGTGACCAAATCTGGGTGGGATTATGGAAGGTATTAGGATTTTATGGTTTTAAGGTTGCAGGTTTGAGTCTTGGGTAGGACACTGCTGTTGTACTCTTAAGGTATATACATGACATACATTTATTTACTACCTGTTCAGCTGCATACTTGGATAAGCGCTCATCCTCAGCTGGCCTCCTCTCCATCCCACCAACCAGACTCATCACAATGGGCGTGCGAGCATTCAGCTCTGCCACCCCCAGACTGGAACTCACTCCCCCCCCCACACACATCAGACACACGGAGACAATACCCTCCTTCAAAAAACTGCCCAAAACCCACCTATTCACCATGGCCTACCACTGACACTTCTCCCCTGTTTCCCCACTGTACTATGTTGTATGTTGTTCATGTGTTGATGTTGATGTCGTCCTTATGTTTGACTTGAACTATTTGCAGGTATTTTTGACCTTTTATTCTTTTTTTTTTTTTTGTACCTTGATTGTAATTCCTGTGTTGCTTTTATTTACTTTTATGTAAGGTGACCTTGGGTGTCCAGTATAAAATGCAAGCAAGTGCAGTATTTGTGTAAGAAGGTATCCACAACACAGATAGACAACAATGAGGGAGAAGAATGTTTTATATCGCTCTCGGTAAGCAATTGCGTCAGTGAGAGTGCTATGGGAATTCTTATTCAGAACACAGCAATTACTTCAGTCAAATATCACCTCTTTACTCAAGTCTAATCTCTGCTCCAAACAAAACGGCTCAGTTGTAATTGTTTGTATTTGTTTATTGCCGGTTTGCTATGGGCTCGATTAGTACTTCATATTATACAGGTCCGTGCTCAGCTCCAGTTTAACTGCAGCTGAGGGTATAATTCCACCCAGGATGTATTCATAGGTAGGACTGCTGAATGGACCATAAGATGAGGTAACAGATGTATCCTCCCAATCACGGAAACCCGAGAAGAATAAATTAGCCAGGTCCCTGTGGTTTTACATGCCTGGTTCTGTGGTATCCTAAGCATTTGAAAAAATATAAATGCATTCTTTTTACATCCCTATGGAAATCTATTGAAATTGATTCCGCTGTACTGTCACTCTCCCTGTCTCTCATTGACAAGTCCCACCATGCATGCTATCTCGGCTGAAGAGCGGCAGATTTTCGTGCTGTGCCATGAATGGGTTTTTCTAGTAGTCTGGAACGTTCTCAAACCAAGGAAAACAAACATTGCTGGAGGCAAACTGCAAGTAGGATAGAGGAAACATCAACAATCCACATGGGATGTGGAGGCAGGGGGCTTCCGAAGTGCTCACAATGCTCCTCAAGTACGTCTGCGCCTTTTACTGCCCTGTGGGGACTGTATGGAAAATCAAACTGTGCTTAGCTTTTTGTGCAATTGTAGCCTTCAAGTGGCAAAAACATTCATTAAAAATGATCGTAGCTACAGAACAATACAGATGAATTTTGTTGGAATGCTGAAATTCAAGAGAATTTGTCATGTGGAATTTGCCATTAATTTGCCTAATTTGTAGGCTGTTGTTGCAGTATTATTACGCTTTCTTGGACTGACTGAATACGTTCTTTTTGCTGCTCATTTATGGTCAATTCCAATTTATAGTACTTTTGTTTTTATCATTGTGCTCTATTGTTGTTGCATAGAGAAAAATATTTGCCCTTTGTAACTGCTCTACAAATCTTGTCTTGGAAGATATCATTTTCCTCAATACTTGAGTCTGTTTATACAACATATTCTTACGCACCCATTGTATCCAAATGTATGTTATGGAACAAACAAAGTGTGAGTCATGCCTGGTAACATACAGGAAACACCAGTATAAAATGTCTTAACAGGGTGTTGGGCCACCACAAGCTGCGAGACCAGCTTCAATGGACCATGACATAGATTCTACAAAAGCCTGGAACTCTATTGGAGGGATGCAACACCATTCACCACCATCAACAAAACATTTAGTGTTTTGTTGATGGTGGTGGAAAATGCTGTCTCGGTTGCCGCTCCTCATAACTATACAATTGGGTTGAGATCTGGTGACTGAGACGGCCATGGCATATGTTTTACATTGTTTTCATGCTCATCAAACCATTCAGTGATCACTCGTGCCCTGTGGATGGGGCCATTGTCATCCTGGAACAGACCACTCCCATCAGGATAGAAATGCTTCTCCATAGGATGAAGGTGATCACTCAAAGTGGCTTTGTATTTATTGACGTTTACCTAGCCCTTTAAGGGGTTGAGTGGACCTAAAACCAAGCCAGGAAAATGCACCCCACGCCATAACAGAGCTGCCAAAACCCTTCACCATGGGAAACAAGGTTTGTAGCTTTGTTTTGGCATGCACCATACATGCACTCGTCCGCTTGTTGAGATCAGAGTGAAGGATGACTTATCTGACCATAAGACTGTTTCCACTGCTGAGTAGACCACTTCCTGTGTTCTTTGCACCAGTTTAAATGCAAACTTTCAATTTTAGGTGTAATAAGGGGTTTACGCGCTGCAACCCGACTATAGTATCCCGCTCTGTGAAGTTATCGACGGACTGTTCTTGATTAAACTGCCTGCTCACATCCTAGATGTATATTTGCAGTCAATTTTCAGAGTTGCTCGACTGCTTTGCCTTGCATCTCAAATCAATGCACAGACACCACGGTCGAGGAGCATGCATTTAAGACCAGTTACCCCTAGTTGATGATGTCTTTCCCTCAGACTTCCATGCCAACATCACCTTAGTGACTGATCCATGTGAAACATCAGCAAGTTTAGCAGCCAACAATCACTCTTCTTCTAGCCATGGTAGACACAATAATGGGCAACTGGGCTTGCCAAGCATTTTTACACATGACCTTAAGCATGATGGGATGTTAATTGCTTTATTAACTCAGGAACCACACCTGTGTGGAAGCACCTGCTTTCAGTATACTTTGTATCCCTCATTTACTCAAGTGTTTCCTTTATTTTGGGCAATTCTAGTTATTAATTTTGGAATAAGGTCGGTAACCTTAGAAAGACTTTCTATTGTTTATTGAAATATCTGATTTATATACTGACGCTATGAACATAATGTCATTATTTTAATTCAAGGCAATGTAACCGACAAAAGAATAATACACATTTTTAATCACATTTTTTAAATAGTCCGCATACTCTCAAAACAATCAACCATTTAGCTCATTTCCAAAACGGGAAGTAAACATTAACGCATTTAATTGAAATTTTAATCCGCTTGCCTCTGTAGCACACAGCCAAGGCGCACGTGGCAGTCACAGTGCAGAGTCACCGCGCAGATTTCAAGGGATTTAATTTGACGCAGAAACTCACAGTCTGCAACGGGGGTTTCAGACGGCAGGTGTTGCGGAAAATTATTCAAGCTGACTTTGTGGTTTTTAATTTATTTTCCTGTTTCACCTCAAATGCAAATAATTGCTTCCCCGCTGTCTGCTCGTCGTGCCGACGGTGCTGGAGCGCCGTGCTCGCAGACTATGACACACGGTCCCAACCATCTGTTCTCAGGTCAGCTGCCACCTCACCTCGTCTGATGGGCAAGCAAAGCATTAATATTCAACCTGCTGCTACCAATCGGGACAATAGCATCTCTCCAGCTCAAACGTACCATGACCAGCGTGTCATCCAGAGAGGCATGTAAACGCAAGGGCAAGGATTTACTCAAGCCAGTGTTTTATGCGGTGTAAAATAAATTGTTGTTTTCCGCTTTTTCCCCCTCTCTGTCCACTGCACATTTCAAGGACATGACAGTTCCACCAATTGCTTCAAACTTTGTGCTGCACAATTGATTCCAAAGGCTGCATTTTGTCATGTCAGGTCTCCTTCATTCTGGGAGGAACAACCCAATGTACTGAATGTTCACTTCTCTGCATTTAGCCTACAACATATATGAAAGGATGAGATCTCTTAAGAGAACAATTGCCTGCTCTTTACAGCGTGTGTGTGCTTCTTATTGGTGGGGTTGGTATCCCCTTGATTTGCAATAATACCCATGCCATTTTGTGTCGGAACAGTCAATGCCAATACTACCATATTGCTTGGGTCAATGTGACCTTGAAGTCACAGATTGGGGGGGGGGTGTAATTTGAGGGTGTTGTTCTTTGTGATGCTCTGCTTGCACCACTGCAGCGTGCCTTGCTATATGGAATTACAGAGCAGTTAGAGTGCCACCTGCTGCTGAGTCTCTAACCAGTGATCCCAGCCACAGCCAGAGGGGCCTTCAGAAAGCGTGTCTTTGCTTGTCCTGACCAGATGCTCAGTGACAAATGGTGATACAGCCCTATGGCGCCTTTCCTGGTTGAGCGAGGCATTTATTATGATCACTGCTGATGTTTGCATCTTGTGATGGGGGTCAAACGCAGCTCTTTCCACACAGGTAAAAATATGTTCATTAATTTGAACATGATGAATTAAAAAATATATTGTAAAAAAAGGCAAAAATTATAAACCAACAAACATTTTTTGTATTTTTTTTTCTGTATTACTTTCCTCCAGAAATAAATGATTGTTTTGAATGCCTAATGTTGTAAAATGTTGACAGGCAAAACTATGCAGGTATCTCTCAACATTGTTTCAAATCATAACTTCACATAGGCGTAAAGGGGGGAAAGAGAGAGACAACCCCTCCCAATATTCAAAACAGTCATATCTGTCCCCCCAATAACTTGTAGATATAAAACATTCCCTTTCATTATAGTCCCCCCCCAATAATATGTGTTTACGCCCTTGTAACTTCACATTACATTTTAGACTAGAGGATGGAAAACGTACAAACAAATGAAAGCTCTTTTGTCCTTTTGAAAAACGACATCAACTTGGGACTTGGGAAACAAATAACCCACACCATGTTTTTCTTTAGCCAGGTTGATGAGATGTGACAAGGAGCTACAGTAGAATGACCTTGCTTCCACATCTTAAGAAGTTAAAGACATTTTTGTTGACTAGGCCTAATGACGACTGACAAGTCTTCCATGCATTGTTGTCAACGAACAATCGACTTCACTCGGGACAGCACCTGCCGCCTCTTTCCGAAAAAACCCAACTGCACGTCAGGACGCGTCGTACGTGGGGATTCCTGAGGATTACCCGGCGTGCCCCGCGGGGAAAGATGGCGGCAGAGGAGGAGAGAAGGAGATAAACTTTATCTGAAAACAGAAATAGCCGAAACGCGGATAGCCACCTAAAGCAAGACTGGAAACCCGGAGAGAATTGTCAGATGGTTAGCTAGGTAGCTTACTGGAGTCACAGTGTGCATATGCGGCGCTAATCAAGAACGTCAGGATAACTTATCAGCTACGACTAGCTTGCTAACGTAACCCTAGCTACTGCTGCGCTGTCCGCTCAAGAGGAAAAAAGAGGATAAACTTTATTATCCCGCACAGAGTCCGTATTGAATTTTAGAGTCCGCAGGGTGTGACTGGCACTATTTGGAGGCTGAAGAGGTAAGGTCGATTTCAAATAATATAAATCGTATTAATTACCACTTCTTTCGCAGAATATGGAAAATATAGGTATGCTGTATTTTAATTGTAATATATCGATCGCTTACATTGATTGGATGTGGGCCACGGAACCGAGCCGAATTGTAGCTAGCTAGCCTATATTGCTAACGTTGGCTAGGATTGTTTCGTATGCAGAGGCAACCTTGATTCGTCATGGCATAAATGACAGAAACCATACGTTGGCTCACATTTGATTGCAAACCGTATACTTCAGATGCCTGGAATAAAGTTGGTGGCTAGCATGCTTGCTAACACACTCGATATCATCATTTACAGCGAGTCTGTGATTTAGTAGGAGACGGACACCACCGTAGGCAATCTGTTCTGCCAATCCTCTCAGCACGAAAAGGCATACCTTTACCACGAATAGTGCCTGTAAACCGCAAAGTAGTTAGCAGACCACCTGGTAAGGTCGATCGTTAGGAAGCAAGATCGATAACGTTAACTAGTTTGGTAGCTGGCTAGCTTGCTATATAATTGGGTAACTTGACTAACGGCGTTATGTATTTCGCTAGCCAACGTTAGCGTGCTAGCTAAATAGTTAGCTAGCTGTAGCCACCAAGAAATCGTACACGTTTGGTCAGAATTATAATGTCTGTGTTTTTGTTGCATGTCTGCGGCTTTGTTTAACTTGCTGAATTATACAGATCTTATTGTCAATGTACTTACAACTTACTGCTAGCGACCGAGCGCTAGCAAACTGATGAAAAGGTTCGAAAATGTGTCCTTGCTACAGGTATCTTGTCAAGTTAGCTATGTGGCTACCGGTCAAGAAATCAAGCGAGATCAGATCAGAGAGTTGTCGACCATATCGGCTTGGAAGCACACCACAGCCACGAACACTGCCTATGGCTGTCAGCTTTGGCATTCGTTGATTGAAGAGCTAACGTTACTATAGTTTGGGCAGAGCTGTCAAGGCGCTACCACGTTTGATGATAGTTATCTTGCTTAGTCAAGTCTTTTCATACCTGTTCCGCTTGAACTTGTAATGTGTGATGCATAGCTACATATGATTGCTATTGATATTGATAGCTACCTAGCGTTAGCTAGCTAAATAACTCATGTTTGACTCGTGCGACATTCGGAATGTAGTTCGGCTTAAAGAATCGTTTCGGTGAGTGAACGTATTTACCAAGAACTTGCGTGCGTTATTTGTAACTATGGATTCCATCCAGTGTCACAAAATTGTCTTGCAGAAATCTCTGATCATAGCTATTATTATGAACAGTTTTAAATCATTAACTTGCTAGATTTCATTATGAATGTGTCTATGGAAACGGATACGCGAATGGAAGGGAGTGAAGTGCACAGTTCAAATTCTGTTTTCCGTGGTTATCGTTAATCATTTGAAGGCTGACGAAATTATGAAGGCTGATATACGCGTGTTTGAAGCCATTATAATCGGCCTCCTGCCACATCCCTAAGATAACATTGGACTTTAATCGGTGCAGCCCTGCCAGCCGTGCTGAAGCGGGCTCGTTTTCGCTTCTTGTTCCTGCTGACTTATTGTCTCATCTACGTGCTCCTTGGTGTGTGAAGCCATAAGGGACAATTTGTTACCAGAGGAAATTGACGTATGACATTGGCGTGATAATCCCTGTCTACTCAAATTAGATGAGCATGCTTCCATTATCTGCATAGTGTATTTGATGAATGAAGTCGAAATAACATGGTACATTTGGATGAATAATGTACCACTGAATTAGTTTTGATCACCCCTCAGGTTAATGGCTGAGGATGACAGGACAGACCCTGTAGGAAAGATGCACATAATAATAAACAGTTAAAAACTGAACAGGTTGTATGGAGTTCTCTGATGACGTAACTGCCGTTTATTTGTGGTCGGTGAATATTAGAAAATTATTCAGCTGTATATTCACCTCAAATTTTCATGTGCGGATTGCTTTGCAGTGCACATTGGCGAAAGTAAAACGACAAATTCTGAACAATGTGAGCAGGTTATGACTTATTCTGATTTTCAAATTCCTTGTTACTCTATGACGGTCACGCGCGCGATACGAGGGGTTCTGAGCTACCAACGGTCAGATCCTCCAAACCATTGAGAGCAGATCTCCTGAAGCAGTCGTGTGCCGCGTGCGGGGTTTTACGTCTGAATTTTGCCGCAGATCATTGTCGTCCACCGACCCCGTCATCTCGTGCTGAAGGAGATGCAGATGCAGCCTCGCGCACGAGGCGGGGAGCTCGGCTCCAGTCCGAGGTGTTGCCTGACAGCGGCGCAGACAGGGCTCTTCTGCTAACGTCTGTTCCAATGAAGGGGATCTTCCCGCCGGCTCATTCACTGGGACACCCGCCCTGGAAACTGCCTTTAAAGACCTGTCAGCGGCGCTTAGCTTCGCTTCTTATCTCTGCCCTCAGAGAGAGACAAACCCCTCTTCCTGTCGCCCTATACAAGACCATGCTCAACAAAAACGTATCACAAACTGTTTTAATTTTTTAAATTTTTATTTTTTTAACCTTTAAAAGAAGCTTGGGTGATTTGTTACAGCGATTTGTTCCAGTTTATGGTATGCGATGCACTGTGGAGAGTCCACTGAGGTTTATCAATTAGGAAACCAGTGGTGTGAAATGTTTGCGCAGGGATTTTGTGGGATTACACTGAAGTAACGCTGCTGGTGTGCAGTTTACAGCGAGAGGGGGAGGTCACATGCGATATGGGGAAAGTGGATAATGGCTGCATTCGATAACCCAGCTCCATAGCTTCTACTCAGACCCACTCGAGAGATCTGACATGTGCAAATGTTGTGGGTTAGGCCTGGGACTGGGATCAAGATAATGACCTTTTAGCTCCTTCCAGGAGTCTGACTTGTGTGTGTTTTCTTTGTGTGTTGGACCCAGGCTCAGTGATCCTCGTAATTGGAGATTGTAAAGCGTTGCCGTTTCTTTCACCAATTGTCCTGTGAAAATTAGGTGTAGCATTTTTTCCCCCAAAGCAAATGGCTGACTTTCCAACAGGGCCACCAAGAAGGTAGGATGTGAATAAATAAGTAGCAGTCTTGCATGTGGATTGTTGAACTGAAAGTATACATCTTCCATGATAGACAGGGCAGGAAAGTCAAAAAGTGTGTGTGTGTTTGCGTGCTTGTGTTTGCTTGCTTGTGTAAATGTTTGCGCATCTGTGCGCACGTGCGTGTGCGCGTGTGTGTGTTGGGGCAGTGGGGGCAGTGGGGGTAGTTGGGGTCAGATCTACCCCACCCAAGGCACGAATTCCAGCTCCAATCTGTTTGGCGGCACAACAGAGGAATCTGGGTGGAATACCAACATCTCCTCCAAGGGTCTGTAAATATTGGGGTCCCCTGGGGAGTGTGTCGGGAGACCGAGCTGTTGTGTTTGTGCGGGACGAGCTGATAGGCTGGTGAAAGGAGAACAGCTCTTTCAGCTCTGGAGACTGCGGAGACTTCTCCAGGGCCCTCTGGGAGTTGTGCACTTCAGAGGCATGCGATTCTTGTGCAAATTGACTCTGCTGCCACATGGTCTCATTGCCATGCTGCCGGGTTTTTGTTCTTTCGACGTTGGCTGGACCAAGCCTATTCATTAGCGACCTGCTACAAATTTTTCTTCAGTGTGAACCTTCACTCTAGTGAGAGTTGCTTTTGTGATGCGAAGAAAGCAACAACCAAAAACACCCTACAATATTTACAATATTTTGGTGTTTGTCCTCCCCCATTATAAGTAGTTATTTGGGATTATTTAAGGTTAGTGAAGTTGTTTGGCTTTTACTCATTTGTAAATTAAGATTCTGTAAGAGTATGTCTGCTGGAAACATTACAGCTTCTAGTAAAAGGCTCCTTTTGACTTTGTTGTTTAGTGCATTGTGTTGAAAGCTGTGCTGGCCCATCTCTCTCCTAACTGATCCTGGGGCTTGGATCCTCTGGTTCAGTACCTGAAAAACAGGAAATATTTGTGAGTTACCCTTTGGCACAATATTCTTTTACAATTGTGTAAAGTTGCATGAAGTATCTTGCACTCTGGAAGACTGGAATAACACACATCGGGTTTTCACGCACCGTCCCTAATTTGGCAGTATTCTCGATGAAGTGCATTGGTCCCCACTCAAATTAAAGAAAGAAAACATTCGCCTGCGGTCGATAATTCTACAGTGGACAAGGAGTGAATTATAAAACACAATTATTCGTTAAACGTCTGGGCTCGCGCTCGACTAAGCATTTAAGCCTTATTGAGAATTAACCTGCCTGAAACCACCTGCCGCAATATCTTTAACGATGACATACGGCCGCTATTGAGGAGCCCCGGCTCCACCGTTCCCTCCCTATCGTCTCTCAGCGCGTGCTAGCGTTACGCAGCGTTCGCTTTGGTGCTTTAGGAGAAATCTGAAAGAGTATCAGGCAGGGGACGGTAATCCAGCCAGGACCGCGTGCTGCATGTCAGCTTCCCACCAGCTGCTCACAGGGGCTAAGCTTACTGGATCCACGTGTCTTGGGCCTGTGAGCCAAGCCGGTGGGCCATACCGAGGAACAGACTTTATTACTGCGTACTGTTTACAGTGAATGCCTTCTACTGTTGAGCACAAAAAGAAAAATCCCGTAATGTATTCACCATGGATTAGGTCTGACGTTGATTAGTCTGTCATGCATCTAATTGGATAGGTTCTGCAGACAGTTTAAAAAAATAAATAAAATTGAAGCCATTTTTATTTTTACCATGTTGCCTATTCAGCGAGAATCCGAGGAAGGATGTAATTATGTATTTTGGGATAGCTCAATATTTAATTGCATAGATTCTATTCTGCTGAGTCTCCACATAGGTAGTCAATACCAAAGCCTGCCTGCTGTTACGAAACGGAAAGCCATCTGGAATGTGTCATTTGTCAGATTAGATTTCTGGATTTTTTTTGTAGAATGTTTTTTTCTTTTTCGGAGGGGGCGGGGGTCTGGTTAGCTGAAACGGATCTGCGGTTTCTTGATCGTGTTCCAAGTCGTGCTCTGCCATGCACTTAGTTTGTTTCCCAGTCCCAAAATAAGAAAGAGAACCTTTCTGACTTCAATAAAGAAGCAGCCATCAGAGCTAACATTTAGGCCCAAGATGAAGTACTATTTTAAGCACCTTTGAATGGAGTGTGCTGAAGATGATTTATCCCTGATCCGGGTTTCACAGTTTGTTCCCGCTAATCCTGATGTCTGAAGACTGGAGCGTATCCCAAGGTTGCTCCGGCTTGAGCGATGGTCATGAACGTACCGATTGCACATTATTGCTTTGTGTCCGTGTGACGGTGAATCATGAAGGTAAAAGCAGCATCAGCATTGTTCCGACCTCTCGCGGGCCTGCTTCGCCGAGACAGAGGTCGCCCGCTTGAAGGAAACTTTGGTCACCGCGCGGCGCGCCATTCGTTCTTCCGTTGGCAAAAGTACACAGACATGCACTCACCATGCAAACATACACCCATTCATAGTTGCACCTATGCTCTTATACACAGGCGTACACACACACACACACACACACACACACACACACACACTATGGCTCTCTCACACTCACTCTGCCCCCTTTGCATTCCGTCGTGCACTTGTTGATGTGTTCGTCTACCACGTGTCATGTTTTGATGCGCTCTCCTCTCCCTTTGCGATGTCCTTTGACATTGTGCGTATGTGTGTATGGGTACAAAGATGTGTTCAGCCACTCGCCTCACGTGTGGAGAACAAGTGTCTCCTGGCCTGGGCTCACCTGGTGCGGCCTCTGTCCCCCCCCCTCTGCGTGGTGCTGGTGGAGGGGCCGCGTGGCGCCCGCCAGAGCCACCGCGGTAGCTTGCCAACTCTCAAACAGGAAAATGGAACGATGTCACTTGGGGTTTGTTGTGGTTAAACCACCCACCTATTTTATTTAACATTTTTAAAAATGAATTTTCCTAGTCATTTTCCCAAATACTTTTTCTCATCCTGTCTTTTAAACCCCCTCCCCCTCCATTTAGCTGAATTTCCTTCTTAAAAATAAATAAAAATGTAAACACTGAAAAAGAAGTGCAGCGTAGCCTCAGGTTGTCTCTTTATGTGCACAGCTATTTCTCCGGATATAGACGGCTGTAACGAGCAGTGCAGAATTTCTGGGTTTGGATTTCTCGGGCTGCCCTTATTAGAAAACTGCAATTAAGCGTCTCCTGGTGGCGGATCTCTGGCTGAGTTGTGTCAACATTGATTTAAGGCTGTTGCTCGTTCATTACGGAGGTTATTGGGAGTGATGTCAGTGGATAAGGGTGCATACTGTTTGCTGTGTGTTTGTATTGGTTTTTTTGTTTCGTTTGTTCGTGTGTGTGTGTGTGTGCTTGTGTGCTTGTGTTGTGTGTGTCAGAATGTGGCACTGCAAAGTGCACAGGTTTAACCTCAGGGTAAAAATCAACAGAAGGCAATAAAAAAGATCTCCACTCTGGATTAGCCCATCCATTCCCAATATCTTCTGTGGTCTCAGAGGGGTTTTCACATCTGATCATTCGGAGTGTCCGTAAGACTTCACAGGACTCTGGAGGTCCGGCTGGGATATCGGGCTGTTGGTGGAGACCCCATTTTTTTTGCATGGGGGACTAGCGGGTTGTTTTTTCCGCCAGGTGATGCGGCTTCCAGTCGGATTTCCAGCACGTCTCGGCGGAAGCCCTCCGGAGGATACTGGGGTGCAAGTCCTGCAAATTGGAACGTTTTGAAGAAAGCCTACGAAAAGCCCCTTCCCCCTGCAATATCTCTCCTGTAATCGTCGTCCTCAGCGGCACCTCTGCTGAGAGCGAGAGCGGTCTGCAACGCGCCATTAAGCCCACGCGCGCCGGCGACCGGGCTCATAGCGGCTCTCAGCGCTGTTACACCAGCCCCATGATCTGTCACTTAATCAAGCCTGCAGAGTTCAACTCTCGCAGTGCCCCGGTGTCCGCTGGCTTTGTGGGCCCAGCAGTGCCATAATGATACAATAGTACCTG
The DNA here is from genome assembly GCA_029706075.1 of Aldrovandia affinis. Lineage (NCBI taxonomy): Eukaryota > Metazoa > Chordata > Actinopteri > Notacanthiformes > Halosauridae > Aldrovandia > Aldrovandia affinis. Next base: position 10,515,443 of record JAINUG010000002.1, on the reverse strand, counting down.
TCTCTACTGGCTGGAGAGGCACAAAGTGGCTGGCAGTGTAGTGTAATGGTTAGGGAGCTGGGCTTGTAACTCAGAGGTTGCAGGTTCAATTCCCAGGTGGGGAACTGCTGTTGTACCCTTGAGCAAGGCACTTAACCTGAATTGCTTCAGTAAAATATCCAGCTGTATAAATGGGTTGTGTGTAGAGAAATGTAAACTGTGTAAGTCCCTCTGGATAAGAGCGTCTGCTAAATGCCTAAAATGTAAAATGTATGTAATGTACAAAGAAGCGAATTTCCCAGGCATTCCGAGAAGCCTGCCGAGTTCTGCCAAACAGGCAGGAGTTCTGTCCCCACCTCTCTGGAACCAGTGTCACAAAATCCACAAGATCTATTGGGTCTGGGGTGTGCCTTGTGGAAACCTGAACTATATTGATTAACACAAGGCTTTGAAAAAATAAAGAATGTCTTCACCTGGGGCAAGAGTCGCAGCATTTGACGCAGAGTTGAGTAAATATACCCTTGGTAATCCCCCCTTCACTCCAGCAATAGCGGGAAGCCCAAGACAAATCTGGCCCACATTGGGAGGGATTTGGAAAGAATCTTGTCCCAGTGGAGATGCCTGTCATGTAGGAGTGCAGATTTCCGAAATAATTGACTGAACGCTTATCCGTTGCCAATTCCCAGTTCGTGACAAATTGCACTCGTTTCGTCATCGTCCTTTGCCCATCAATTTATGTCCAGTTTGCCCCGGTTTAATCAATCTCACTGTACATCCCACGTTTCCTTCATGGTGAAGATGGCTCTGTATATCCCCCTTCCCCTCCCGACTTTGCATGCACCATTCAACGACCTTTCTGTGGTCGCCGGCCGCGATTTGAATATCCCACGTCATCGCCACGGCTGGATTGACCAAATACGAGATGCCTTTACTTCACCTGTTTATGCGGTTTTCCGAGAGCCCAAATTGCCTGTTCCAGTCATGGAGCTCTGCTCTTGTTTTGGTTTCCCTTAACCCCCTACAAATGGCACCTCTGCTCTGCCTTGTTCCTGACCGCTGAAGCATAAACCTGGAATACAGATTTTTTTTTTCCCCTCTCTCTCTCTCTGTCTCCCTAGTTCTCACAAGGGCCCTGTGCGCACTTGGCGTGTTATCTAATAATAATACAATGGATGGGCCTTGGGAAGTACAGTGGGGGGTGGGGGTGTGAATATTTGCGTCCCTGTGATACGGCAACCGTTGGAGCGAATACGTTTTAAGGCCCACCCCCTCTGATTGCTGTGCTGGTCTTTTGGTGGATGGTCTTCCCAGCCACGTAATCCTCCTGTGCCAGTAGCAACACCAAGCTTCACTTCGCTCTCGCACCTCAGCTCGGCGTAACAGTTGTTGAATAACTGTTGAAAAGGGGTTTAGTAGCGTAAAAAAAAATCATCATTCTGGGTTCAGAGAGCTTGAAAGGACACGAGCAGAAAATTCAGAAAGCCGACACCGGTGTAATTGGGCTGCCGGAGCGGGATTGTATGCAGCAGAATGCGGGTGTGCGAGTGTCGGGTTAATGAAAGAGAAACATGACTTCACGCCTGGATAGGAGTCACCATCTGTCCTCAGGCTTCAGATAACACTGCTAGATTAAGCAGGTAGATCGGCTTCCCATCACTGAGTTTTTGAAAGCGATACAATTCCCCCCTCGCCCCCCCCCCCACCTGTCTGTGTCGTCTCCGAATTCCAGAGGAACCTTGCGCACGCTGTAATTGCACAGTAAATAATTGTGTGGACTTGCCTGTGCTAATGAGCTCGTTTCCCACGGAAGGCTAATTTTAATGAAAGCTGTCACATTTTGAACATTTAAATCACGGTATCTAGTGGTTGGTTTATTACATTTACCATCTGGTTAGCGCTGTGCCGCACTTCCCTTCTGAATGCAAAGCGGACGTGTCTCGCGCGCGCCTCCGTGAATTGCTTGCAGTGCAAGACATTTTCTGCTATTCAGGCGCGGGGAGCTCGCCTTTATTTACCTCATCGTATGCAGAGTCACTTGGCTATCGTTTGGAAAACAGGCATGCGCAGATAAGGGCGGGGGGGCTGGGGGCGCTCCTCTGGGATGGATGAGAGAAGGCTGTGTCCCATTTATGCGACCTGTGTCACATTTTCACATTTTGTTGAAAGTTCAGATTTTGCGAAATCTCACGACTCGGAATTTGATGTTCTGAGGTCTGGCAGGCAAGACTTGTTCCCGGAGCCCTTGTTTAAAATGCAGTGCCACTGAATTCCCTCTGACATTTCTGATATCTCTGTTTTTGTTGCCGGTGGACTAAATTAGTCAAACTGGCATTGTTCTTTGTCTGGTAAATGGCACGGTGGGGTTACTGCTTGGCACCAGAAATTAGTTAGAATGACAGCTACAGTATTGCACAAACGCTTTTTGAACCTTTTATGTCAGCTGCGTTGCGTTAGTCATTCTCACAGGCAATAACAGGGAGGGTGTATTAATTATGGAACTTTTGACTCTGACATTTATGCGCTTTATATTATTTCTGTAATAGGGGTGCATTTCATTATTTGATGGATCGCACACATGGCTGGCCCAGACAGCACACGCTCCCCCCCACCTTTTCTTTTATTAAGGCGATGTTCTATTTGTTTATTTATTTATTCATTATTTAGAGGGATGATAATTAATGCAGGGCCTTCTGCTCAAGGAGCATGACCTCACAGATGGTTCTATTAACCGAAGGCGTAAGGGAGACGGCTCTGATCATTTATCAAGTGCGATTTGATTTTCCCCCGAAAATAAGTCCCGCGGCAATGCGGCGTGGTAATCTGAATAAAGCACCCCGGTGGCTATAGGCGCGCGAACATTCAATGGCTTTTCTGCATATGGCCGAGTCACCTACCACATACAGGCGTACAATAAACGCATGCAAAAGCTGTGAACGGGATTAAAGCGCTAGGGTTTTTTTGTTTTGTTTGTTTGTTGGTGAAATTACTTCTGCGGCTCATGCGAACGGTCACCTGTGAACAATTGCGTTTTGAAGCGGCTGTTAATGTTCAGCCGCCAGAGTGACGCGATGTGCGACCACTGATTTAAGACATTTCATAAAAATCTGCTTTAAACCCGGAGAGTTGTAACCGACCGGTTTCAGCTCAGCGCTTACAGCTGTAAAATTTGATTTGGGCTATTTCACAGCAGTCTGGGGGTTTTCCAACCCAGTGGTTTCCTTACAGCATTAGACTAGGGACGTTGAATCTTGTTGCCTATATTCTGGGTTTCCTTCTTTTCCTGCTGATTTAAGAACATAATAGGCTTACCATCAGGGGGCCATCAGGGGGCCGTGGTGGTGACTACCATTGAGGACACAGAGGTCATGACCTCAGTATTTTTCTTCTTCTTTGACTTACGTTTTTTGCGCGTTGTTTAAAATGAATACAATTATAAAAACCAATAAAATCAGCTATGGTGAAATATATCTACTCCACGTTGATTGTCCCCAACAAGATGATAGCAACAGGTACATGCGTCACGTTATGCATGACTCGTGTTCACCACCATCCGTCTAGCTAAAGCTTTTATTTCTACCACGGCACCTTGCACACTGTAAAATGCGCCTTTGTCAAACAACAGAATCATCAAGAATATGTCAATGATGGGTAAACAATTTTTTTCCTCCTGTGCCACCTGTTTGCCACCACAATTTCCACTGAATACCAATAACCTAGAATACCCTACCTGAGCCCATGAGAACAGTGATTAAAAACATTGGTCACATTGCAGATTTCACAACTGCTTTCAAATTATTAGCACACAACTAGAAATGTATAAAAGGACTCTAGGGCTAACTGTTAAGGCCAGTTTAAATCAAATGTGGAGAAAATACTTTATGCAATGTTAATGTGCTTTTATTATAATAATAATAATGGAGAATTTGATCATCTTCTCTAAGATCGGGGGGTTCCTGTGCTTCTGACCTCAGTAAAAAGTTACGGCCCTGCAGGTGGCAGGTATTTTTATTTTTATTTTTTTTAATAAAAATTTGTTTCTGATTTTATCCCATTTTCTCCCAATTTGGTAGCCAATTAGACCCGCTATTTTTACGTCAATCCCCCCTAGTAATGTGAGTTCGCTGCCGTAGTCCTGTGACCGGTAGTGACGGGCGAAGTGACGCCTCTTCCGAGACGGCACCCGCAGGCCGTCGACCGTAACCCGGTACTACAGGGCCACTATACGCAGCGAACGTCACGTCGGCTCCCCTCCCTCCTCCCTGGGGCGGACAGCCAATCGCCGCCCCCTGGTGGCACTCCCGGCCAGAGCCGACACTTGGCGAGACGGGGAATTGAACCCCGGTCTCCGTGGCCAGCGTCGGACGTTGTAACCACTGGACCACGTGGGAGGCCCTATTTATTTATTTTTGAGTCTTGTTTTTCTCTCCAGCCCGTGCGTGCCCGTGCACGTCCGTGCATGTGTCTGAGATTGTGATTATCAGTGCGGCAGGTGTGGAGGTCCAAGGTGAACCTTTTAGCAGCGGCCGCAGTCAGACGAGTGGTGTCCAGCTGGAGGAGATGAGAGCCCTTGTGCTCTGCAACAGCCGAGAGGATTAGGGGAGTAGGGGAGTGGTGCGTCGGGCCTGAAAGGGTCTGGCACACAGTGAGAGATGGGCCTAAAAGCATTGTTAAAATATTCCTTCGCCCACCGGGAAAGTGAAAAATTAGCAAGGGTATTACTGATTAAATCAGAGCTCCACTGGCTATCTCCCACGTGCCTTAACTCCAGCTCCCTGCCATTTCAGTCCTACAGAACATTGCCGGGATAGAAGTGGTACTCTGTTAAATGCAGGCTCTATAGGCTAACGAATTCAAAATGGATGGATTTTCTGTAAAACTCATTCCGCCGCAGTGTTGTCAAAAGTAAATGCTGGTAATACAAATGAACCTTTTGCCAGTGCTTCACAATTTGCACGGATGAATAAGTGGTAGCCTAACTGAGTGGAGAAGTATGGATATAGCCAGGAAAAAGATTGGACCCATTAAAAAAACCTTTACGTTGTCTGCCATTTCATCTTAGATCAGAGAAATATCTAACAGTGGTTACAGGAGAGCAGTGTTTCCCATGTAAGAACATAAGAAAACATAATAATGAGATTGGGCTGTTCTTAAGTATCTAGTTCTGCATCTAGCCTGGACATTTCTGCCTCAACTACCTGACCTGGCAAGCTGTTCCAGGCATTGACAACTGTGTATAAAAAAATTAATAATAATACTAATATCCGTGCAGAATTTGCCTTTAACTAATTTCCACCTGTGGCCTCTTGTTCTTGTAATCAAACTTATCTTAAAAAATCTTTGGTAGTTAACTTTGTTAGTTCCTTCTTGGAATTTAAAAACCTCAGTCAAATCCCCCCCTAAGTCTCCATTTGCTAAGCTAAGCTAAGATATAATTTAGGGATGCACCGATATGAAAAGTCTGGACCAATACCGTTAATTCAAATAACACAATCAGTGAATACTGATCATTTATTATTTATTGTTCTGTTTGTGCCCTGACAAAAAAATACAAAATTCCAGCCTGCATATTACTTTTCAATGAGCACAAATTCAATCATACAAATGTATGGAACAGCTTTTATTGTAACATTCCTTCACATACTCGTTGTACTGTGCTACATGTCTTACTTGTAAATGGATGATCAGATTTGAAATCTCACTGGAGCATTTGTTACAAATAGCAAATTGGTTGTCTTTCTCCAGCACCTTGTAATGTGCCCACACAGCCGACATTTTGTTCGTTTGACAGTGTCAACAAAAACAGCACGGCATGGCGATAACGAATGTTACACCGTTACTGTGATTTCAATGATCAAACGTGCCAAATTGACAAATGTTGATGATTGCGGTTAGGCTGTTGCGTGGAGGAGAATAGTTCCTGCATTCGTTTTGGCCTTTTTCCAACCAACACACAATGCAGCCAATCACAGCCAGCCTTCAAAATGAACCGAGTTTAGTCCCTAAGAAAGGCTGCACGTCAGTTGCGTGGGGTTACTTTGGTTACAAACAAGCTGACGAAGAGCAGAAAGGAGGAGTGTTCTGCAAGCACTGTAACAAAGTGGTCCCGACGGCAGACAGGAATACGTCTAATCTGTTCCGTCATTTGAGAAGTTATCACGAAAATTAATATGAAGAATGTATGGAAAAAAGAAAAAAATCATATGCAGACACAAAAAGACAGCCACATATATATATTTGTATTTGTTTACGCAAAGTAAGTAGGCCACACAGCCTTGGCTTTAAAATCTGAAATCACTACGCTTTCAGGCCATAGTGGCTCTGCCCCCGATCCACTATCACCAATCATAAAATGCAGCCCCCATCGAAACATACATCGCCTCAGAGTGAAGGATTTACCGTAACTGTTACATAACCAGTCGCACTGTTCAGCAGGCTAATGTAGACTGAGAGGCGGGAGGCTCAGATTGACTGACCACAGCATGGAGCGTCACCTTGCCTTGCATTAAGGCAAGAGTCCTCAAGCAAATATAGGCTGCATAGCCTATGATATTCGTATGCAGATGTGCCATGATCAGGAATGTGTGTGCATTACAATAGTAGAAGACTGAGTCTGAGACTTCTGTGTTTATTTTCTTTAATCAATTTCCAGTACAATATTTGTACTCGCGCCCTTGCCACTCAGTGGCACTCATACTGGGGTACTCGTGGCCATCCCTACTAAGTATAGTCTGTAACTTATGTGGGAAATATGTTGAAATAAGGTGATGAAACGTCAGCATATTGAAGCTGGGCCCAATGGTTCAGATACACTTGCCCACGTGGACAGTCTGTATGGATACTTTGAAAGCTCAGTCACATTAAAATTTGACGCTGTACCTTGTCAACAACTCCCCAGAAAGGCAGTCAAAATACTTGCATAACATCCTGACAAAATTGATAGCCACTGGTGAACTACACGTTAATTATTTTAGTAAAACATTCCCCCCCCCCATTTAACTCAGTGGAGCAGTAGCCCATTCCTCTGTCGTTCCTAGGGGAGTTCCATGACGTCACACCGAATTCCTCCATCGGTAAATGGGCCACCGGTCTGAGAATTCCCCTTTCGGCAGGCAATGGAGGTTTTCTTCTCCGAGGAGAGGAAAATTAAAAGTGCTACAGGGAGAACTCATTTTATGTTGCTTTTGTTAATTGTTTGTCTTTTAAAAAATGTTTGTCTTTTGAACCCTATATTCAAGTAGATTGAGTTGGGTAGGCTGTTATGGGCAGAACATTTTACTATTATTTTCCCTCTCAAATGTCACAAAAATGCATGAAATCTCTCATAAACGGAAAATTTTCAGGGCAAGCCCCCACCTTGGATTAAAATTGCATTTCCACGCACCAAAACATGAAATGTGGCCCGCCGCTCCAGAAAACAAAACCTAGGGGTTTTTGTACCTACTGTAAATGTGGAATATAGAGCTAGCCTTTGATCCGGAATAACGGTTAAGAACAAAGTTGGCAACATTACATGCCATTTAAATTATTTTTACAAATTATTTTTTCAAAACATTTCCCCCCCCAGATAAAGTAGTCCACATCCAGATAAAAACAGTTGTTAGGTTTTTATAGCTGCTTTATTTTTCACAGTGCCTATTCTTTGTTTTTAAATGGCCGTGCTGTATTGTGGATGAATGGCGAAGATGAATGATTTTCGCTGTGTGCGTCGCGCTGTCCGTCGCCTCTCCGCCCTCGCCGTGGTCCAGTCACGAGAGAAGGCGGCTCGCCATGCGGAAGAGGAGATGAGACGGGAGTGAGAGATCCCTGCCCGGCGCTTTGGTCTCTGTGCACTCAACCAGCTGCTTGCTGCCATCTGCTCGGCAGGGAGAGGAGGAGGAAGAGGAAGAGGAGGCGGGTGGATGAGGAGCCACCGACGCATCGAGATGACAGCTCTTAGACACGGCCATTTATTCATTCACTTATTCCCCCGAAACCTGCCCCCCCTCCCTCTTACTCAGCCCCCTCCCCGTCACGTTAGGAACGCGCATGCCGTGGAGATGTCTCGCGTCGCCATATGGATCTGTGACCTGTCTTGGAGTAGAATAGAATAAATAAGTAAATAAACGGAGGTGGGATAGCGCATTTGCTCAAGTGAACGGGTTTAGCGCGGACGGAGAAGGATTTGGCAAAGTGGTGTCAGTGGGGTGAGGTGGGATAATATTTCCTGGCCTGGGGGAATCCCACCGACGCTTGTTGTGTTGGGCCTTGGCAGGCTGGGGTTTCGGTGTAATTACACACAGGCACCACCAGAGGAATTCAGCACGTCCCGTGTTCTGCGTGTTAGTGCTTCCCTTAGCTCAGCTTCCTCTCACTGGCACTGACAAGCTCATGTGTTTGGGCAGAGTCCTCAGCATCTGGGTTAGGGGTAGTGTTGAGATGCTCTCTCTGTCCGTCTTTGGCATTTTTTTGTAACATTCTGCTTTTTGCATCTCTAACTGCACAATATCCCAAATGTAGATCTCATTTGAATGTTGAAATATTGAAATATCAATGTCGATATTTTGGCACCCATTTCATGATGCAGTCAGAATTGGTGATGACCAGCAATGCTTTAAATGTTCCATTTGTGAAAGCTTTGTCTCATGAATCGACTTTTTGTTTCCATGATTATCATTTTAATATAAAAAATGTTTATCATCCATATATTACAAAAATGCACACAATGGGGTAGATTTTACACAACTTACACAAGAGGGTATACAAACATACAAAATCAAATGTACAATTAGTCTATCGATCAGTTGTTTTCCAAATAGATTTCTAAACAATAGCTTCATTTATTTATTGCATTATTATGTTATAATATTTTTATTCTGACTAGATGTGCACTTACTTAATTAACCAACCAATTTAATAATTAATTAATCAATTAACCAAATTATCATTGAAGCAAAACAATAATGGATAGTGACAGACAGTGAAGTAAATGAATATGAGAGAGGTGAAACACCAGAGACAGCCCATCCCTCACCCTGGCTTGTGGAACCCCCTTGCTGGTTATTTTCTTCTTTTTTTTTTTTTTTACCTCACCCAGCCCTTTAAAAAAGAAATATGTTGTTGGACAAATTACTTAAATGGAGAAAGTGTTATCGAGGATGTTCTATGCATTTTGAAGATAAACATTTTACAGAGTAGAATTATTGTATTGGTTATTGTAGGACAACGGTCACTCAGGTGTCCTGGATTGATAGTCAATGGGTTAACAGACAGTGGTATAGTTTACACATAAAGCCATTTTTGTATTTGCGACCGCAGTGGGACAAAACCAAAATAAAGGTAATTTATCTTCCTCCTCTTCCTGTCAGAATTGGCCACTGGTGTCTTGTTCTATACTTCAAATATAGAATTTTGTTGGTCACAAAAATGTTATGGGGTAATTTAATCTGGAAATACCTTGAATGAGTGTCTCCTGTTACTTTGTGGACGAGATTAAAAACCTGTTTCCAAGGAATTGGATAGTTGAAAATGTCCTCCCTCCCAGTATGCCTGGAATGTATAGGGTAAGGCTGGTAAATCACAAACATCAAGCATAACTTTATGCAATTTAAAGCGGATTTTGCCTTTTTTAAATATGTAATTAACTGCCAAAATGAAAGAAACACCAACATAAAGTGTCTTAATAGGGTGTTGGGCCACCATGAGCTGCCAGAACAGCTTCAATGCACCATGGCATAGATTCTACAGGTGACTGGAATTCTACTGGAGGGCTGCAACACTTCTTCCATCATTTGGTGTTTTGTTGATGGTGGAGGAAAACGCACAGCTGCCATTCCAGAATCTCCCATAAGTGTTCAATTGGGTAGAGATATGGTGATTGAGATGGCCATGGCATATGGTTTATATCTTTTTCATGTTCCTCAAACCATTCAGTGACCACTCGTGGCCTGTGGATGGGGGCATTGTCATCCTGGAAGAGACCACTCCCATCAGAATAGAAATTCATCACAGGATGAAGGCGATCACTCAGGATGACTTTGTATTTATTGCCGTTTCATTGCCGTTCCTTGATTCACGAGTGTTGACATTTAATGCATGAGCTCATCGTTTCATTTTCTATTCTTTTTTCAAAACACCCCCCCCAGATAAAGTAGGCCACATCCAGATGAAAACCGTTGTAAGGTGACTGTTACTGCTTTTGAGAATTATTTTCCATGCAGAGCCAATGGCATCAATCAGTTGCATACATTTATGTTCACTACATAATTCCCCATATTTGTTACACTATTTATAAAAGGACATTATCACACCATTATCATCCACAATGCCATTTATAAAAAAAAAATTCTGATTTGATTTTACCAGATAATGGTTTTTGAATTATATCTCCAGAGGATTCTGGAGGACAATGAGCTTCTTTGGAGAAATGGTGATAAATTGGTAAATCAATCCTGCATAACGGCTGTTGACAAAGGGGAATAATTTAAATTTGAGGAAGGGATGGATATTACTATCTCAGGGTTCCCACGCATCATGGAAAAACCTTGAAAATCATTACAATTATTCTGTCATGATTCCATGTAAAGTTATATATATTTTTTTCTTCCTTTCCGATAATGTTACTGCAAAATGTCTGTTCCCCTGCCACCGTTGTTGCCACCTGCCACAGCTGTTCACACACACACACACACACACACACACACACAATGAGATGTGTATTTGCACTGGCAGCAAAACGCGTTAAGTTCTGAAAGTAAAGTCCCATTTTTGCGTCAGTCGCAAAAAAAATGTCATGGAAAAAGCAAATTTGATTTCAGTGGGAACCCTGTAATCTGCAAGAGTTCCAGTTTGGGCTAAAGTATTTCTTTTGCATTCACAATCCCTTCAAGGTAATGCCTTCAAGGACAGTAATTCAGTACCTTTTAGATGTATCAGTTTCAACCCACCACATTCAGGTGAATTATATTAAAGTTTTCTCTTATACATTACATACACATTTTAATATTTTCTGTTCATCATTTTTTAAGAAACTATGGTCTGGTGATAAGAGACCTCAATAAATAAGTGAATTAACTACCAAGGAGTTTGAGCGTAACTTTTCCATACAGGGATAGGGATGTGCCTTCCCAAGAATGTCATATTTTATCAGTCCTTAATAAAAAATAAAAATGTTATTCAAGTCTATCACACACAGTATCAGCTTACACATTTTTGCTTATCAATTTGTTTCTCGAAACATGTTGCGAGGTGTGGTTTGTTGGGAGAGGAGGCTGATGGAAATATGACCAGTATTGCTTTTAATTAAACTGAATTAAATGCATTTCTCCCTCTCCTAAACACTTCTATTTTCTGCCATAATATTGCTAGCATCGGACTTGAAAACGGAAAGGAAATGTTCTCTATAGTCAAAGGCAGAGCATGTAATGGATGTTAAAGTGAAAGAATCTCTATCCGGACCCCTCCCAACACACAACCTCTGTTTCATATTCTATCATTCCGTCGTGTTTGGGGAAATACAGGTCAAGTGTCCTGATTGTTAGAGCAGCCATGTAATTGGCTGGCAGAGTTTCCTTGACCGCTTGATTGGACAGGCTTTCTTCTCTGCCCAGAAAATGAAAGGATCAGCTGGAAATTGGTTTTTGGACAGAACTGAGCCCAGTGCCTCACTCTCGGGCCTTATTGGCTGAGCTGAATAGGTCTGAAAGGAAGTGTGGTACACTGGGAGTAAGGGATACCGTGCCACTGTGTAGTCTGTAGCAGTGAGGGCTTTAATCAGGGAAGGGGGCCTCGTTTGACTTTGCCTTTGAAACAATGAGTTTAAAAAGCACTGGACTCTTCATTTGATCTAAGAACATAAGAATACATCATGACGAGAACGGGCCGTTCAGCCCATCTAGGCTCATGTCATGTCCTAATCTAAAACATCTAGTACTGCATCTAGCCTGGACTTGAATAGCCCAACTGTTTCTGCCTCTACCTGCAGGAAAGGGGTACAGGCCTGCATGTTCTTTTGGACCCATTTATTTTATATTGAGGAATAGGACATTTGTGTCCCACATGATTTTTTTCTCACGAACTGGGACCTGATGAAGGGTTGAAACTTACTTGTCAACAGTTATAGGTGCAAATTAGCATGCTAGGCTTTTTTTAATGCACTGGTTTATACAGATTCCTAAGATGAGAGGGAAGTCTAGTGCACTCAAAGATTTTTGTTTGTTTTATTTTTACACTTCAGATAATGTGAAATGAAAGCATTGGCATGCATGCTTTTGTCATAGAAATGAATCAGATTTTCTGAACCGTAGAGCCGACAACATCGTGCACGGTGTACAAAGTGTTTAGTCTAATAATTGCCACATGGCCTGTTGGTTGAGGGTTTGTGTAAAAGAAAAAGAGGGGAAAAAAAGAAGGCGGCCCTGGATTTACCTTGACCAATTGGATTGCTTCAGCCTTGGGCTTGTGTCGGGACAGCTCTCGCTAACGAGGGGCATTAAAATCCACTCACCGCTGTGTAACACATACTTCATTCAATGACTTTGAAATGGGAGACCTAATGAAAAAATAGCAAGGGAAAGGAAGTAAAGGCAGTAATAAGCGTAGAAATTAATGTGCAACAGTTTACATTAGCGCAAACGCCTGCTGTGTTGAGTTCATCTTTTAGGAAGGACATCTAGCTTGTATGGAGTCTTTTGATCTGGCAGCCGATGTGTGCTCATACAAGAAACCTGCGGACAGCAGAGAAAAAGGGACAAAATGTCCCATTGAAGTCTGAAAGTGTAAAAGTATATTTATTCACTGTCGGGTGAAAAGTGTTAATAATTTCTTTTGCTGGGAGAAATGGACAAACAAGCCATTGCCCACATGCTGAAGAAGTGTTATTGATTCCGGGGGTGTTATCAATGTTATCACCAGAAGTAAATCCAGTATAATCCAGTATAATCCAGTATAATTGCATCTTGTCTCCCATCTTTTGCGTTTGCATTGGCACAAAATTGTGAGGAAAGCTCTTGAACTGGCACCCCGGCATTGCTTATCAGGCTAGCTGTTTAGTTGTTAGCCAACGGTCCTTGTGGGTGTGTTCACAGCGGGTGAGGGCAATGGAGAGCACTTCAGTGATCCTCTTTATTTGCAAAGTAATTCACATAATCATTCTACAAATGGCAGGAACCAGGAAGCCATACGCCGCTCGCTATGAATAACATGCATCGGTAATGTCCGTGTCCAGAAAAGTGATGTTGCGAGGAGTTTCCACTTTGAAAAGGCCGTCGTTTTTATTTGTGTATTTATTTTTAAACGAATCCTTAATGCTGCCGTTCTGTAAACCGGACAGTAACTGCCTTTGGGAATGCTAGTTTCCTTGGGGACTAGCGAAAGTTAAAAACGACAAGGAAAATTGAGACTGGGTGAACTAGCAGGGGAGGGGGTTGATTGACCATTCACAGTTCAGAAAGATGGTCAAAACCTGTAGCAATCTTTGCATGATCCAAATCAAGTCTGAGCTCTGAGGTAGCAGAGAGATTAGATTTCACCCCCCATCCCCCAAAGAAAAAACAAAAAATCTCTAGGTTCTGATTTACTAGGGCTGTCCGCTTAGCTTTCAGAGCCCCTGTCTGGGCAGTCCGCCTCACTTGAGCCGGGTTGATCGACAGCTGGACTGACGCCTGCCGTGTTTTTTTCCATCCACCTGCTTCTGTTGCAGTTCATCAATAGCCTTGAGGTCACATGCCAGTGGAGAAGGAGGAGGACTGTGGGATTGAGTTTCCAGCCGGAGAGACCGACTACCGGTGATGATTCCGGAGCCAGCGGCATCCCTGCTTAAGGTGAGGGGGCTCTCGAGAATACTTCTGTCATTACTTCACTTTCAATTAGACCACAGGCATGGGGGGACACTGATCTGTTAACTGGGGGTGGGAAGGGGGGGTCGGGGGCGTGCCTCTCTCTCCTTTCTTAATGCTTGTAATTGTTGTTGTTTTGTGTGTTGCCGTGACTGAATTGCGGGAGAATGCTCTGCTTCCCTTTTCAAACTTTTATGGGGAGTAACAATGAGAAACACGAGAAACTTTGTGATTTCGTTGCTCCGGAAAAGGCGGAGGCATGCTCCTGCCGAAATGACTCGTACGCGTCGAGGAAGTCCCCTCTTTAAGAAGCCTCTTTTCTCATCGAAGTTTTGAGAGGCAAGAGCGGGCTTCCGAGATGCGATTTCACCGACCGATGTCATTTGAATGTTGAGGCTCTACCGGCCGACGCGAAGGCAAGTGCCATCGTTACCCCCTTCCCACCCCCCCTTCCCTATCGGCAGAAATAGAATACAGGCTGCCTAAGTACGGGCGACCCAAGTCAAGGAGCCTCGGCGTGACCTGATGAATTGAGTTATTATTCTCCCTGCTGCGCGGCTGGAAAATAATGACTTTTTCCAGAAGCACGGTCATATGAACCTTAGCTGTCTCCCTCATTAAATTATTCATGCTCAGCCCAAACAAGATGAACACGGCGGGTGCAGAGCACGCCCGCACGCCCGCCCGCCCGACCGACCGACCGTCGCCCGTCCAGGCACTTGTTAATAATGGAGACTGGTTTTTTCTCCACTGGTGGAAACAGCTGAGGACCATGGCTGCTTAAAACTGTCCCGGAGGACATGAGGGGAAAAGGAGAAGCTTTATTAACTTCCGAGCTTTAAATGCATTTCTGTTTTTTTTGTATCCACTGCAGCAAATCTGTCAAATTAGTGAAAAGGCCAATTTAAAACTGATAATGGCACGGTGTAGATGTGCAGATACTTATGTCAGTGGTACGTGTGGTAGCAGGGCACGTTTCAGCCTCGTATTCATGCTACAGGTATGGAAGTCTAGCTCTTGACTTTTTTTCGTTTTATTAAATGCAAATTTTTTAACTACAGCCAATCATCAGCATTACGTTTTGGTGGTAGGAGGGGGAAAAAACGGCTCGACATTTTGGCTTTTAACCACGTAATTTCCATCTCAGATCTAGGAGGACGTGTATTTTACGGTTTTAATATGTCTGAACGAGACGCAATATTAACCCTGAAATGCAGCTGGTGCATCTACCTTTTCTGGGCCCTCGTCTAGATGTGTTAATTTTTTAACCCCCTCTGGCTAGATGTGGCAGTGCGTTGAATTGATTAGACTGAAATGAAATCGCCCTGATCTCCGAGCCTTGCCTGATCGCCTAGCTGAGTGACCCCCTCCGGCCGTGAGGTGGGGACGGGGGTGAGGATAGCGGAGCTGTTTGAAGTCTCCGGTGAGTCCCACATTCTGTTCCAGGGCTTCACCAGCTGACTGCCACACAGGGCTGCCGGCCACAGACTCATGTTTGTTATTCTGAGTCACATCCTGCCCCGAGCTTTAGTCTCTATAATGGAAGGCATTGAATGTACAGGGGATCAAAAACATTGTGAAAAAGAACATGCCGTACACAAAATGAATATCGAGCATGATTCGGTTTGCGTAGCAAATGCACGTTTCTTGAGAAAAGGCTGAAAGTGGTCAGCTGGAAATGTGTTATTATTTGTTTTTGTTTTTTTAACAGAAATGATTGTGTTTGCATGACAACTACGCTTGTTACTTTGGTCTTTCTGTACCAGAAATGTGAAGGATGGCTTCACGTCTCTGGGGAGTTTGAAAACGGCACGAGAAAATGTAATTGCGTTACTGTTTTCAGCAAACTGTTCCAAATATAGCTCATGTTGAAAGTATTTTTTTAGTGTCTATTGATATGACTCAAATACCAACTAATGCTAATTTACTCTGCTGCTTGTTAGAACAAATCTGACAATAACGATTATGTTCGGAAAATGATTGTCTATTAGGATAAGTGATTCCGTACATAGACTTTTCAGTAAGATTATATTGTATATTATTTGAGTGATTAATAAAATAGTGCCTTGCCGAAGTTGCCAAAAATTAGTCAGTAGACACTGAAATGGATTGCCGCTGTCATCAGCAAGGACATGCGTGTGTTTCTGGAAACACAAACTGTCAAACGCTTCGTGCGAGAATGACAAATTGCTGGCAGGGTTTATGTAACAGTGGCTCGCTAACAACCGTCGCATAAGAGGATAAAGGAGGCCACTGCCGTTTTGTGTCAACACCTCTGTAATCCTGACAGATTTGTTTATTTTCCATTGATCTTTCTTGCACTTTTCAGGTTGTCTGCCTGAGAACCTGTGGATGAAGAGACTGCTGGATCATCTCCGATTTTGGGTACAGTCATTATTTGATACAACTCCTCTTTTAGCACATCGTTCGGTTGCCGTGGGACAGAGTTGCGTTGTAGGCCTTCCAGAAATAGCCTTAATTGGCAACCGCGCTTGTTCGGCTCCCTCGTAAAGTGCAACCGTTTTGGTAATGACAAGCAGATGCAAATAGCCGTAGTCGGGATGTGCACACAGGGGCGTGGGGCTTGGTGTCTGACTGATGACAAAGAGCCCAGATTCACTCACTTCCTCTGTGACCTTTGACCTCTGCTGCAGAAATGTGTTTTCCTCTCATTGTAAAATGTCTATTATTTTTGTTTCGAGATATTAGATGTTTGATCAAAGCTAATGCATGTCTGTTTCTCCTCTAAATGAAAGCAGGTAATTAACTCACTTGGCCGGCTCGAGCAGGATTCCCTTTAGGCAATGTCCTCCTCCCCTGACCGCTTTCGCGTTTTGCTTCATCCACGGTCTGGATCACTCCGTCGGGGAACATTGCCCCATTATACACAAGCTTTTGGTTTGTGTTTGTGTGGCTGCGAAATTCACAAAAGCTGACTTTCCTTATGCAGAGATTAGACTTCAGGGAGTGATGCCCTGGCCTTGTTGTTAGGAAGCAGGGCTGTTTTTCCCCCTCCACTGTGAGTTGGGTCTTTTCGAAGACTCATCTTTACCTCGCTATTGAAATTGAGCATTCAGCTGCGGGGGGATTTTTATTTATTTATTTTTGTTTTGTTTTTAAATAAGTTTTGTCTTGCCTAGCAGACACCGGATAAACCCAGGTCTAACATACAAGGCAGATGATGAATATGTGTACTTCCAATTCATTCATCATGGTTGCAATGTCCCAATACCTATCACACTTAAATATTTTTCAATATAAATGATACAGATTTTTCTTTAAGCGTACCTTATTATTTAAACTCATGCTACTTTACCAAGACCTGAGAGTTGCCCTGAACAAGATTGGAAAGCCTGCAGGGCTTTTGCCCTTCTTGCGGCTTCAGAATCAGTTTAAAATCATGAATTCCAGTCATTGGAAGTCTGGGAATTTTATAAAACTGTCGAAGTGGTCATGGACAGTCAGGGAATTACGGATTTGGTTTGTGTAGATATTAAATGTGTTATACATATATTTCTATGGTGTCTATTTCAGAACATTAAGTTGACTAGCTACCTTCATAGATGTGTGCATTATCACCACTTTATATACATTAGCTTGCTAATTAGTAAATGTGTTGCATTTTTATTTGCTTCATTAATTGATCAATAAATAACCACTTACCTGAGTAAAACATGCAGGGATACTGATACGTGCATATATGCTAGCTAACCAGTTTGGCTCAACTATGGTTAGCTACTTATGTACTGCTAGTAACGGCTAGCTAGTTAATCCAAGACGACAACTGGTAGCTTGTGGACACCAGGTGTGTTGTTGAGATGAGCTAGAACAGTGGTACCATGGAAGCTTGTTAAATTTAAGGCCAGCCTGCCCATGGGAGGACAAAGTCAATTCTGTCCTGCCATTGCAGCCTGGCAGTCATTGTTCCCATAGTGACGCAGCCCAAGCTCAAACCAGTTATGTCTAGGCTATAGGGCCCTGCCTGCATAACCTCAGAAGAAGAGGGTTTTAAAATGCTTTTTCCCCCTTCTCCCAATTTGTTAAGGCCCGCTCGCTGCAACCTTCACTGTCAATTAGGGAGAATGTAGACAAGTACCCGCTCTCCTCTGAAATAAGTACAGTTGCCACTCCTTTTCACACTGAAGTTCACAAGTTAAGCTTGCACAGACACAATGCAAAGGAAGACACTTCATGTGGAGCATTATACCGGCAGACTGGGTGCCCGATTGACCAGCGGGAGTTGCTGGTGTGCGACACGGGCAACTAAGCCGACTGAATCCCTCCCTCCCTGGGACTTCCGTGGAGCGGGAGCTTTGATCCCTCCCTGGGGCTGCTGGCCACAGTCTGGATTTGATACCAAACCGCAGGGCTCATCCACACACTAGAACAGTGTCTTAACAGCATGCAGACCTTGGGGCTAGGGCAGCATCATCCACACACTAGAACAGTGTCTTAACCCCCATGATGCAGATCGAACAGTGGCTCATCCATCCACACACTAGAACAGTGTCTTAACAGCATGCAGACCCTGAACAGGCTCATCCACACACTACAACAGTGCCTTAACAGGATGAGCCACCCAGCAGCCTATGAGAGCCTTTTTTATTGGTCATTACAAGTTAGAATACATTGAGATTTGAATTATGTACCATTGGAACATTTTACCTTTAGAGCAATTTAGGTTACCGGATTTAGTTTGAAAAGAGGGAATTTTGTATGGGGAAAAAGTGTGGGAACCGTAACATTTATATGGTACAATACTTACTCATGTTATAAATAGATGGTCTGAACTAACAGCTTTGGGGGACAGCAGTTTCCCACACGTTCCCAGCTCCAGTCAGGGAAGTGCTAGCTGTTACATCTGTAAGTGTAACATCTGAAGGGAATTGGATTTGACAGAGATTAACAAGCATGTGAAGGATGGTGGCCGGGTCAGTATTGTAGCTCCTCGTGTATGATAGCTTGAGCTTGTTCTCCTGTTAAAGCAGCCATAAATAATGTTGAAACATTTCAGGGATGTGCATTGCATTGACTTAACTAGCCCTGGGGGGGCAGCATTATAAATCTGATACTGAACTATGGGTAGAAGGGTTTCTGTCTCTCCTACACACCTTTTTTCCAACTGCCCATCTGTTCATTTCAAATGCAGATTGAACCGCTGTTGCCTTACGTCATGGCAAATTTTGCTCGGCAACGCATAACGGTGTCAACTAATTAATGCTTTAATTTAACGCGTTGCGCATTTGTGTCAGGCGGCCGCGTACACAGTTGACGTGCATTTCTCGAGGTTTTGGGTGCATCGTTCTTTTTCCGGAATTTCACGGTCCCATTTACCTGCTGCGGTCTTTAGCGCACTGAAGTGCTGTTTAGCCTTCCCTGGAGATGCGTTAAGCTGTTTTTCTTCCCCGGTTTTATTTAGCTTGAGGGAACATGCTGTTATTCAGCTGCGTAGATCTTTTCCCAGATGCACTAAAAGCCCTGTTTTATCAAGGCCTTTGTCCCATATATCTCTGTAATGTGTCAGTCTATCTTAAACACCCGCATCAAGGTGCATGATCCCGGCGAGGAAAAGCCTGTCGGTTTAACTTGGGAGAATTTAATTAAAAGGATTTACGGGGGGGCCGGCAACGCTGCGATTATAATATTGAATTCCAAATGGCACTGCGCGGCAGAAGATGCGTGCGGCACGTGCTGGACTCCCGGGGAGAAGTGGGCCATATTGAAAAATCCAGCTCCTCACATAAAGTAAGGAGAGGCCCACAGCCCTACCCGTGTGAGCGCTAAGGGTTCGAGACCATTAAGGGCGCTTGTTATGCAATTTTCACAGCTCGCTATCGACACCGAGTGCAGCCGTTAACGTGTCTCTTAAAGACCGGCGGTACTCTCCGCCCCGTTCCGCTGTGCTGCGCGCGCGTGAGAGAGAGAGAGAGAGGGAGGGAGGGAGGGAGGAGGGAGAGGGAGAGAGAGGAGAGAGAGAGAGAGAGAGAGAGAGAGAGAGAGAGAGAGAGAGAGAGAGAGAGAGAGAGAGAGAGAGAGAGAGAGAGAGAGAGAGAGAGAGAGAGAGAGAGAGAGAGACAGAGACAGAGAGAGAGACAGAGACAGAGAGAGACAGAGACAGAGACAGAGACAGACAGACAGACACGGTGGGCTGCAGATGAGCGTGGTGATCGACACTCCCGCTGTAAAGAGCTTCCCCGGCCGAGGCGTTGGCTGTCAACCCGTTGACTGAGGCGTTGAGTCATTTTAATTTCAGCAAATCAGTTGGCTAGCTTGGGAGGAAAAAGAACAATTGACCTTTAAAAAAACCATTTCATTTACCTCTCTTGTTTTAAGGGATTGCATACTTCCACCGAGATCTTGATTGAATTGAACATCGATTGGGTTTCACAACCGCTTCGCTACAGACACCACTACATTGTACAGTGTGTATGTACGATGCGATCAGATCAGTTCATTTTGTGTTATTTGAGGGGGATTGCACAGAGAAAAGACAAAGATTTTGTTTAGTAAGTTTATAGTTTTTTTTACAATTATTCACCTGACGTGTTAATGCAGATTTAATTTGTTGGATTTTATTTAAAATAATTATTCGGGGTGTGAACAATTGTGACATGCATCCTTTTGAGGAAAAAATATTACTTAAAAAATATTTTTCTCTGAGCAATTGTATAATTAAAAATTATATATTTTTTGGAGAAAAATGTAGCATTGCAAGTATGAAATTAGCAGAATGTGAAAGTAAAGATATCTGGAAATAGTTCTTCATACTCTTAACTTTAGTTGTTTTTCCTTCAACTCTAGACTCAACTGGGGGGGAAGTCTTCAACTCTCACAAGCTTTAAAAAAAAAAAAAAAAAAAAAAGTTAATCTTGAATTTTTAAAGTAATTTTTTATGTATTTTGTGATAAAGAATTCAAAGACATTCCTGAGTTTTGTACATAAAGGATATTGTATTTTAGTTCTTTAATTTCCCAAGACAGGCGAGTAGCTCATTTTGCATTGCGTTAGCATGCCATGAGCTAAAGATTAGCCATTGGTTTCAGATGAAGTTGAAGTTTAGTTTTGAGGACACGGGTTATGTTGGTAATGTTTGAGAGCAGATTGAGGGCTGAACTCAAGGTCGAGTCCAGGTCATCCAACATTGAGGCAGTGCTAAGAATCCAGTCGAATGAGGACTCTCAAGGCTTTTACAGAGCATGAACTAGTAGAAAGTAACAAGACAAATAATTGGCATATAAGTACATATCACCATAGCAAGCAAATCCTTAACGAATAGTTTTATAGAAATAAAGTCTTGCGTTCCTCTGAGAATATTCCATTTGCTGATTCAAAGGGAAAGTTTGATTGAATTCTCAGCAGCCTGCCCAATTGTGAGTACATTGTTTGAAGTAAACCAACATAGTTACAGTACCGTAGCAGGTGTCAAAAGCAGTGTGTGTTAAAGACTTGTCAGTGCATAGGTCAAGATAATGGACGAGGCACTCGTGAATTTCACGTCTGTTTTGGCCTTTCGCCAACTACTAACTCACTGAAAACATATTTTGGGGGTTTAATTTATATTCAGCAGTAGACATGTTTATTTTTTTATTTTGGGATAAAATTCTAAATGTGTGTATACGCATGCACTTGGTATTTGAAAACAAACAGAACGTGCACACACTGGGCGAAGGAAGGCAACAAGCATGATCTGTGTGAAGTCAATGTGAAGTTAGACTGACCATGTCCCAAATAAATCGCTCCTACAGTCAAATTACTGCCTTCCTGTCACCCTGTTACTTAAGTTAATAAGACCGTAATATAAGTGACAAAATGCCTCACCCACGTTGTTGCATTTAAGGAGTTTGGAGGGAAAAGCACAGTGAACTGTGATTGTGTTTGTGACAGCTGCCGTAGCACTAATTTAGCAGTATTTGTACTAGCCTTGTACCTTGTTAATGTACATTATAGATTAGTTGGCTAACAACATGTTAAAGTCACACTGGCTACTAGACATGCCACATTGTCTTGCGAACGAGCTAGCTAGCTAGCCAATCCCATTACCTGAAATTAAATGAGCTTATAACCATGTAGGCATTTTTACAGGGGGAGGGGATTTTTTTTTCTCTCCTCCTCAAACAGCCTACAGTAGTGTCTAAAGGATAACCATGAATGCATTAGTTGTGAAAGATTAGTATTTATGTATTTTAGTATTTAGCATTTATCTAACCATAGCTTAATTAGTAAGCCTACACATTAAACCGTTTCTGCACACATTATATGAAATGTGTACGCACACATGCACTTACTTCATTAACGATTACATTGCAAATGAGTATTTTTTTCCCTAATTAAAAACTCATCAGCCGTGGCACATGCCCCACTCGCGTGTTCCCGAAGCGCATCGCCAGCCGTGCGGAAAAAGCATCGATTTTCATTGGCAATCAACGGTGACATGCCCGTGTTTCCGTTGCCACCCGTCGTGAGGGGTTCACCGTGCTGTAAAAATAGCGGCGTGGCGCCACACTCACCAACAGGGCACAGGAAGCGGTTTTGGGGATCGATGAGTGCCGGCCATTGGCTTTCGCTGGGAGAACTAGCGATGTGTGTGTGTGCCTTTGACTTGAGGGAGTCCACTGACCCCAAGGCCAGGGGGTAGTGTGAGATGGAGGGGTGATTTTTTAAAATAAATAAAAATAAAAATAAGTTTACCAATTCACACACTGTTTTGCACTCACTCGCTTACCCCATGTGTGTGTGGGCACATTTCAGCAGCTCACCCATTGTGCCAGTTTAATGCACGGCCCCACAAAATGTCCCTAAATCGTCTCGTTCGTAGACACGTTTCTTATTCAGTGTGCTATTTATTCCTTAAAATTTATTCCGATTCCGTTTTTTCTTTGGGTGGGTAGGGGGGGGGATTCCAATGAAAGGAAGAGTTGATTTGGATGCAGAGGCATAATTTGATTGAGGCAAATTGACGCGCTGATCATTTTCCTGGTATTTGCATTCTAAAGTTTCCTCTCTGTCTCCCCCGCCCCCCCCCTGTTAATGGACTGACTCAATCAATGAGCCTCTTGCTGCCAATCAAAGCTGGCTGTAGGTTAAGAGTATTCTCTATTGGAAAACACACTTCTGCTTGTAATCAATCGCTAGCTTGGAGGCATGCTTGCACCCCCCACACCCCTTCCCCCTCCCCAACGCCCCCCCCCTTTCCTCTCCCTCCCTCCCCTCCCCAACCCCCCTTCCCTCCCCCCTCCCTCCCTGTCAAAACACACACCGTTCTCTTCATCCACATACAGTATGCACAGTATTCATGCGGGCGTAGGCAGAGGAGATTTCAGAAACGACTCCACATCACAACACAGGAATTGGCATGATGCGCTTGATGCTTATTTGAAACGTCAGCCCCTCCACTTCCCGGCTCTCTTCCAGCGACTGCTTTTACTGCCGTGCCGCTCGCTGGCCCGCCGTGGCTCTGCTCTCATCAAAGCGTATTGATTCAAACTACTCTCCCCCCCCCCCCCCATAGTCGCCAGGGAGAGAGGGACACAGCCCTCGCCAGCTGCCTCCTGCACAAGCGGCTGGGCTCTCCTGGCCAGCGCACCGTCTCACGCTTGTCTCTTGGCAGGACTAACGGAGCGCGGAACGGAAACGCCGCCAGGATGACAAGCGCCGCCCCCGCGAGGAAGCCGTACCGCAAGGCGCCCCCGCAGCACCGCGAGGTCCGCCACAACCCGCCCGTGTTCCGGGAGGACCTGGGTGGGACCGGGACCGACCGGGACCGGGGCCGGGGACGCCCCCCAGCCGGAGCCCTGCCAGGTAACTCGCCCCCAAAACCGCGCGCCCCCGCTGCAGCGTCCCGCGCGCCTCAGGGACCCTTACCCCAGGTGCCCCGACGACCTCGGCGCGCTCTCCTCCTCCCCTGGTCCCTCGCCTCGGACAGCGAGCTGGACGTCTCCAGCCTGTCCTCGCTGGACCTCACCGTCCTGCCGCCGCCGCGCATCTTCAGCCACAGCGCCGCCATCGCCGTGAGCCAGACCAAGGGCATGAGCCGCTTCATCAGCCGCAGCGAGGACCTGCTGGCGCTGTCCGGCGAGGACGAGCGGCCCCCCTGCTCGCCCTCGCAGTCCCGGAGCCTGGAGCGCTCCCTGGTGTTCAAGGAGAAGGCGGAGATCCTGGCCCCCGCGAGCAGAGCCCGGCCGTCCCGACCCCGGCGCCCCCCAAGGGCATCCTGAAGCAGCCCAACACGCTGGGCGTGCGCGCCGAGAACCTGCGCAAGTCCAAGTCGGCCGAGGTGCTCGGCCAGAAGCGGCCCTGCAACCCCAGCCCCAAGAGCATGTCGCTGGAGAGGGAGCAGGGGAGCCGCGACCAGGCCCGCTCGCCCCCCGAGCAGCCCGCCCCGCCGTCCCCCGTCGCCCACCTTGCCCGGGGCCGCGGCACCGGAGCGGAAGCTCCAGCTCCTGGAGGAGAAGCTCAAGTTCTCCCGGTTCCTGGACGAGATCACGTACCGCGTCCTGAGCCCGGCCCACTTCCAGCTGCTCCGCGGCAAGCGGCCCGATGGCGGGAGGGCTGGAGCGAGCCAGCGGCCCCCTCTCCTCCTGCCCGGCAACCGGACCCCAAGGAGGAGGGGGGCACGGAGAGGAAGAGCCGCCGCGCCCGGGAGGACTCCGCGGAGAGGCCCAGGCCACACACCTGGCACGTCCCGCTGCGAGGACGGGACGGCTCCGACGGGGAGCCCGAGCCGGAGCGGCGCAGAGTCGACGCCCGCAGGGAGGGGGCCCGGCCCAAAGCGGAGGGCCAGACGAGAGCGGGGGAGTCCCGTGGCAGCAGCGAGGCCGACTGGGAGGACGAGACCCAAGGCGCGGTCCATCTCCGCAAGCACCGGCAGCACCAATCGCAGCTGGACGGCAGGACGTCGCAAAGGGACGCCGCGGAAAAGCCGGATGCTCCCAAACACGCGTACCCCGTCCCTCACATAGAGGGCGACGAAATATTAGGAATCCCTTTCTCTGTATTTTCACAGACCCA
This sequence comes from Aldrovandia affinis, assembly GCA_029706075.1. Taxonomy (NCBI): domain Eukaryota; kingdom Metazoa; phylum Chordata; class Actinopteri; order Notacanthiformes; family Halosauridae; genus Aldrovandia; species Aldrovandia affinis. The sequence goes on along the minus strand of JAINUG010000002.1, from coordinate 10,490,646 downwards.
GGTACGTGAGCAGGAGGGGTTCCCCCCTGTCGAGAATGTGCCCGTAAGCCTTTTCAACAGAATCTCTGAGGTGTGATGTTAAAACAAATGGCATGGCCGCCTAAGCCAGCAAGTTGCTTAGCTACGCAGCGCCGACTCACATTACAAATAGACGGACGTTAATCAAAATCCATTGTGAAGATCAAGGTTGTTTCAATTTAAGTGGTTAAGTGGAAAACGGCCATTCACAGCTTATGCCTGTGGGGACCCACTGTGTATGGCGGCTTTTGTTAAATCATAATTGCAACCTCTGCATTTTAACTAGCTGTTAATTGTTCTTATTTGGACACTTCATTTCTATTAAAGCACGATTTACTCTCCTAAGGCCATATTAGGTCAGAAATAGCTATGCATGCCACGAACGATAAATGTACCACGTTCACATGCCAGGACTTTAAATCAGTCAGATCAACTAATGCTCACATCTGTAATGTGCCATGTGACGCATGATTCCTTTAGAATGAGGTTACCTTTTAAAATAGATTTAAATGTATACTGGCAGGTGAAATCAGTGGGGGCCTAATTGTTGGAAGTGTGGACACCTGGTCACTGAAACGGAACCATATGTGGAAAATTAAGAGTTTGATGGCGAGCAAGCAGTTGGCAATGAGGCAAACCTGCATTGTGTTAAATTAAGTTTGATGGTAGATCTTGCACACACATTTTCAACAGCCTAAATTGAGCAAGAGATTGGCTGAAACAAAAACCAGCATACACAGTGGTTTGGAACCACCGCCGTAGACGTTTAGCCTCGTGCCTGTAAAGCAGGGTTCCTCAAATCTGGCCCACGAATCCAAATACGGTCCTGGTTTTCCTTTCTCTCAGGTAGTTAATTGAACAATTAATGCAAGTGATTGGTCAGTGTCTTCACATCTGACTCCCAGGCAAAAGAAGGGTGGAAAGACGGCAGTGCTCGGCCCACGAGGACCGTGATTTGAGGAACCCTGCTGTAAAGTGTAATGCTAAAAGGACTGTGAAAGTGTAACCTAGAAATATGGATGTCTGATTCTGAGCGTAGTTACGGCTCCAATATAAGGGGTATATATAGTCTTTGCAAGCTCTTTCAATGCGACAGTATTTTTAGTGTACAAAATGTTGCATGTTGTCACCTCGACTAAAATGGCTGTCAGTTCTCTGTTCTGTTGTGTGTGTGCAAATGCAGATGTCTCTGCTTAATATGTTTAAGGCTACTTGAAATGTTCCTTTTCTTTTTCTTTTTTATTATGATCAAAATGACCAGCTTGTCAAATTGATTCCGCACTTTCACAAAGCGTGTGGGTGTGCAGCTCAGTGTGATATTTTGCTCAGGCTATGTATCTACAGTGGGTATAAAAAGTATTCAATCCAATTACTGAAATTCACCTCTCAGAGACAGGTGGGTTTATTTTTAAATCATTTGAAACACCTTAATTGTACACAGGTGGACTCAAATCAAATAATTATGTGACCTTTGAAGACGATTGATTGCCCAGAGTTTATTTTGATTTTTCTTAGAAAAAGGGGTATATAGTTATGCAATCAATTATAGTTTTTTTTATTTGTAATTAAGAGAAAAAATATATATATTTAAAAAATATATATATTTACATTGTAGACTATTTTGTGTTGATCAGTGGTAAGAAATCCCAATTAAATCCATTTTGATTCCATGAAGTAAGAAAAAATGTGAAAAATGACCAAGAGGGGTGAATACTTGTTATACCCACTGTATGTATCTATCTGACTCCTGTGGTCCTGGGCTGCTGTAGGATTCTTGATCTTAATTATACGCTGTTCGCTGTTTGCTTCCCTTGAATATCTCACCATTGGAAACTGAGATACCATCTTTTTGGTGTCATCCTTCCGACATAATTCTGCTTCTTTGATTTGCTTAGTTTTTCGGTGATCGTTGAATGATGTCTCGCTGTACTCCTGTGTTTACTTACCGGTCAATTCTATATAATCCTGTGCATAATGTAATGCAAATGTGACAAGCCTGTCTCCTTAACCAATAGACAATACAGTGTCACCAGGAATGCCTTCTGCAGTGTGCGAGTGCATGCTTTATACCCATACTAATGCGTTCCCTTCATGTTTTTGTAGGACTCCTTGTGTGACGCCGACAGGATCAAGTGAGTGACTTTACGTTTTTACACATGGTGTTCAACGTGTGTCCGTGTTTTCCTACTTTAGATGTAAGAATTAATGTTTCGCTCCTTTTCCTCTGATCTGTGAGGAGTCCGTATAAATCCTGCTGAAGGGGGAAAGCAGCCATTTTCTGTGACAACGTGACATGGCTTTTTACGGTACGGTGTGGCATTGTCACATATGGTCAGTAGCCCCACACTTGTCAGCGATCCGCCCGAACATGCCGGCCTCCATCCCTTTCACATCGACCACCCGGGGCGGTGTGCCCTGATTTGGGAGCGGGGCGGACGAGTTGTCCCGGCGACAGCCAGGCCGGTTATGAGCCACAGTGTGACAAGTGCACCGAAGCACCTGCTGGCACTGTCTGGAGACGCTCCGGAGAGCGGGGGCGTCCCAGACAGAGCTGGTGAATGGACAGGATGCAGGTGGTAGTAGCTAAAATCCACAGGGGGGGGAGAGACACCCCCTGCTGGTGCCATAACGGAGCTGAAGCAGGGCAGAGGGGGCGAGCGGAGTGATGTGTCGGCTTCGTCAGCCCAGGGCTCCCGCTCACCCCTGCTGTGTCCCCTGGGAGCCTGCTCAGCATGAGCCCCTCTCTGATCAGAGACCGCTCATTGGCTGGCACGCGTGGCCCCGGGGCCCGCACGTATCTCAAGCTGCGTTAATGCCCGTTCTCGGCGTCGGGGAAACCGAGCGCGATGAGTGGAACTTTGAACACATCAAGGAGCCACCAGCGAGCCCAGGCGAGCAATTCCGCATTCTAAATCGAGGGCGTGTTTCTCTGCCGTCTACACGCTTATTTTTGCTCTCCTGCTCTCCTTTCGCAGTTTCACCGCGCCTCTCTTTCACCGGGTACCGCGACGCTGAGACGTTTCAAAACGTCTATTTTTGAAATCTGATCGGCTGTGGCTGCGAAAACGGGAGCGATGTTTCCAGGTTTAGATAAATATCCGTTTGGGTTTTTTTTGTCACAAAACTACTCGAGCTACAAGCGGCGTCCAAAAAAGTGAAACACTTCTGTTATCACAGAAATACAGCATCGTCTCCCGGAGCTAGTTGTTATGCATTGATTCTCCACACAGGAATCATTCTTCCGCCGCGCAGTCTTCTCTCTCTCTGACAATAAAAACTCTACTCCGTCCGGCGTCGGTTGAAGGCCATTCTGGGACATGTTGTGCATTGATTCTCCTTAAAAAAACCCTTCTCCCCCCCCCCTTACCCAGGCAGATGTAAACTCATTAAAAAGACAGCTGACGGGTTTGACGGCTAACTCATACGTGTGTAAGTGGGGATTGCGATCAAAATCATCACGGCTGGCAGCTTCCCCCCCCCCCTTTTCCTCATGGCAGTACAGAGGCAGCAGCCTCAGTGGAAGTGTTGCTGTTGCCCGGGTAAGCTAATTGATTGGCCTAGAATGCTCTGTGTGGGTTTAGAGGCGTGAATGATTCACAGGACTGGCGCTTTTCTCCCTGGCGCAGTTGCTGGAGTCAGGCACCTCTACCCTCCGCTCTCCACCAGACCCAGAGAGAAAATACCACATTGCGCCCTGTTAGACTACAGAGCCGGGTAAAAAAAGCCTGTTCTGTGAAGTATCTGTGCCAAAGTGTCGAGTTTGTTTGTCCATGCTCCAAATCACAAAAAACAGAAGATTTTTTTCCCCCTGTACTACAGATTTAGACAAAGATGTGAGCATAATCTAGTCTCTCGGAATTTAGATTTTAAGCGGCATCAAATGGAGGTTTTCCTTTTGATCCCTCTAAGTGTATGTATTGAATATCTGGTAGACGGCTTCGTTAATCAATTAATTAAGCTCCTAATTAAGGAAAGTTGCTTCTAGCCAAACCGCTTGAGGGAGATTCTGTTTTGCAACTTCAATGTAATTTTCATGGCCTCCGCTGTTCAGGGTGTACGTTTTGAAATATTAACTGTAATGGCAGGGCATAATGTAATCGCCATTTTAATAATGCAGTAGTTCATGAACACTTGTTTATATTAAATTCTTTTTTTCCAAACATCCTTGGGAGTATTCCCATTTGCCCCCCCTCCAAAGCACACCACCACTCTATATATTCAGTAGAAAACCATTGAAGCTAAACAATGTGTGATTCTTATTTGGATGCATGAACACGAGTATTGTGCGTTTGTTCCCAGGAGATTTATTTCGGGCATCACTGCCGCAATTTCTGAGAGGCCTGTGCTCTTCCCCCGTTTCCTCCTCCTCATCGAGGGCAATTTATCCCGATTTTTGGACAGGGCAAAATCGCTGCAATGAGGATCGATCCCCTCGGTCTCAGACGATCGCTACAACAAGTAATAAACCATCCCTGCGCTTCCCCCGTCTTACGCACGCACACAAAAACTCAGAGCGGAGTAAACAAGATATATTTTTCAGCTGGTCCCCCCCTCCCCCGTGAGCTGGCTCTTTGAGGATCTGAAGTGGACCGGCTTCCCGTCGTGCGGAAATTGCTCCGCTCCTCAGCTGACTGTGGGCTATCTGCAGAAGTCTCTTGAGCGACAAGGGCCTTTCGGCGGTGTAGTGACGGACAGCCTTTCGCCACAGGGCATCGGGGCCACCTGACAGATGGACGGCACCAAGGGGGTTGGGAGGGGGGGAGTTATGTGGCCAAGGCGTGTTCGTGTTAAAGTATTAAAAGCTTAGGAGTGCTCCTGCTTGCCTCGGAGTGAGGATCAGTTGGGGGAAGAGAGTACTGTAATGTTGCCAAAATGTCCTTCTTTTTTCTTTCTCTCTCCCCCTTCCCCCCCAGGCATCTTTTGATCATGGTGTTCAGATCTGCCAAGCATTTATGAATCTTCCTCATTCGAGCTATTTACTTGGTGTGCAACTGTGCAATGTTCAGATGTGTATTGATTATTTTAATCAAATGTTCAGTTTATTTTACACTCCATGCATGTACACACATACATACAATAAAATATTTCCATACCCACATACAAACATGTTGATTTGTGGTTGTAAGGTGGTCTACTGCTAATAGTTTTGCTGAGAATGGTATCCTTTAAGAACAATTTCTGGTATTTTCTGGTATTTTCCTCCTAGAAGTATTTATTGTAGAGATGGTAACCAAGGTTGCCAAACAGTATTTTTCTATGGAACTTCAACCTCCCCCCCTCCTTACAAAGAGCCAGAAGGACAAAGTCTAATGAATGTTAAACTTGAACCTCTGAAAATGCGGTCAGAGGTAAATTGAAAATGTATTTTCAATTCCAGTCTCCGGATGACATTCGAGAGCTCCGGTGTATCTATTTTCCCTTTCTCATTTTTTCCCCTTATGCGCCGCCTCGCCGTCTCACGTAGAGCATTTCAATTTGCACAGGTGTTTAAGGCCTTTGTAACAGGCCAGAACCAACTGCACTCAGACACAGCCCACTCCCGACTAAGCCCCCGTTTTCCTTCTTTTTTTCCCCCTCTTTACTGCAACAGGCTTGCTTCACCGTTCACATCAAGCAAAGGACTACGATAAAAAAATATTAATAGGTAGTAATGCGGCGGTTTCTTTTATTGCTTGCTTTTGTATCGATGTAGCTGCTCTGTCATTCAGCTACGCCCGACATCTATCTAGAGGAACCCTATTAAATTAGTCCTGGCCTTGCATCCCTAATTGGGTCCCTGTACATTAAACCATGCTGGAAGAACTCTGTTGCGGTTGCTCTTTTACCGTTTAATTGTCCAGGCAGTCGATCTGCCCCTGTGCCTAACCGGCGCCTACCACCCCCCCCCCCCCACCCCCCCCCCGCCCCATCCCCGCCTCTCCCTCTGTCCCGGGCATGAGCAGCCCACTCAAATCTGCTAAAGTCTTTAGTATTTTCTGCTGAACCAGACGTCTGTGCTTAGGAACTGTGCTCTACGGGTGGCTAAAACAAAAAGAGGCTTAGACGAGGGGATGAAAAATTCAGAGCGTGTATTTATGGAATAAATAGAGTGTTGCATTTTTAACACCAGGGAAATGGAGGTTCTCCCTTCAAGCTGCGGCATGAATCTTTCATGGCCCTCGTTTGTGCACCTTGAGCCGCAGTGGTCCGTAGGTGGAAACCGGGAGGGTCAGGGTGGGGGAGTGACGTCAGGGTCTCGTGCCGATTAAAGATTTAACATTTGCGTGCAGCCGGGACAAACTCCCATTGATGTTGATCTGTGGAACAATGGGCCCTTGTTTGGTTCTGTGCCATCGTGACCCATCAGGCAACCCAACCCCCCCCCCCTCCCCCGGTCTGTGCACCATTTTCACAGAGGCCGACTGGGGCTGCCTCCATGCTTCAGGGGGATCGATTCCTGAAGAAAAAAAGTTAAAAATGACCGCACTCATCTCATGATCTGGGGAAAACGTTTCCGGCCAGAACGGTGGGCGTGGAGGCGTCTGATGTCGCTGTGATGGTCATAAAGGATGAAGCGGGTGAGATCCTGCCGTTTTAGCCCAAGCAGAGTACCCCTTGTCTGGATCCGTCAGTCGGAAGCCTACCTGTGTTGATGAACAATTAAAAATGTGTGAATTTAAGACTGGATTGAATGTAAAGTGAACAGGTGAACAAACTGAAGGTGGTAAGTTTATTCACAGGTAGAGGCGCAACAGAAGAGGGGACAGTACAATCAAGGTTATCAGGGTCACAGGGTGTTGACTGGTGTTACGTACCACAGTTCTAAATGTTTTTTAATGTGCCATATTATCCTGAATCCAAGGAAAACCTTGTTATTTTAAAAATAGTTTAGGTGTATTTTTGTTTGTCATGTTTTCAAAAAAGTTCAAAGACCTGGTGTTGAAAGTACCAACATGTAGTAACCGATTTACAGTAGAAAGCTAGCAATGAACATCAAGCCAGTTTTTAAGGCTACATTCACTTGGAAAAGGTAGCATGCTTTCTAGGGGGGCAAGGGATGGCTAGCTAACGGTTGAAGTAGGAATTCGCATAGATACAGAGTTGGAGTCTGGTTGCTTAGCGACGTCGTGGCTGGATGACTTCGCAGTGCACTTGTAGGAGGATGTTGTGTTGGGCAGCAGCTGTGTCCTGCCCCATCGCAGCTGTCACCGTCCCCCAAACACCTTGACAGCTGCTCCCATTAAACTCCACCGACAGACACCAGCAATGACACTGCACCGACAGTCACCCAAGTGACAGCTGGTCGGTCACCCAAACGTTCGCTCCGCACATGAAGCAAGCCAGCTAATGAATTCATAAGGGTCTTTCATTCTGAGAAGCACCTCGCCAGTCTTGTTCAACATGTTGTTGATATGGATGCGTGAAAACCATTGAACTTGCATTTTCTTTTTAATTAATTTTTCATTTGTACACATGTATATTTTTCAAAGACATCGTTGACATCTTGAAACATGGTTTGCAATAGTGGCACCAGAATTAAGTTTAAAAAGCGACAGAACAAACAATTTCTTTCCAGTTGAGGCTGCGTATGGGGCTGGGGTGAAGTGTTGAGAAACGTTTTGGGTCAAGGTGGCTGTCATGTTCAATGAGCTGATGAGTGTGCTCCCACGCCTGGACTGACCACTCTCCTCTCCTCCCCCAACCCCCTATTTCTTTTTTTTGCCTGGTCAGGATTCTGCAGCAGCAGAATGAAGACCTGCGTAGGCGGCTCACCCACACCACTCACAAAATGGAGGCCATGGAGACTGAGTTCCAGTCCAGCCGCCACTTCATGCAGGCAGAGATGGGCCGCACCAAGGATGACCTGGAGAAGATGAGGGATAAGTTTCGCAGGTGAGCCCCCTCCCGAATCCCAAGTGCACTGGAAGGGCCCACCGCACTCCAGTGCACTACTGGCACTGGTCAGAGCCACATGTTAAGTCAAATCTACCATCAATTCGCTCATAAATGCTTACATTTGGGGGATGTCAAGTTCAACAAACTCAGCAAACTTTTTTTCTGATAATTTAAGGTGAAGTGTGCTGATCTACCTAATGGTCCCTATATTTGTTGTATTTGCCAGGAATTGAATTTGAGCTCCCTTTTACAGTAATAATGTTGATTAAAAAAAGGTTTTATTTCTGCATGTAAAATTAAATGTATTTTTTCCAAAACCTGCGAATTGAGAAATACCTTCCCCAGCAATGCATTTTTAATGAGAGTGATCAAAGCGTTTAATTAATGAGAACTTTTGGTCTGATTATTCACCCAGCCATTTATTTAAATCTGACAATCTGAGGTCTTGTAGGGTCGTGTGAGAGAATGAGGGGGAAGCACAGGCGGGCTTTGCCCTGGAGGGGGAGGGGAGGGGAACCTGGCCAGGGAAGTCTCTACCCAAACGGAGAGATGTGGGACCGGAATCCGGGCGAACGAGACTTTCCTTTGATTTGCGTACGACTCTCACAAAGACGGGCGTGGCCCTGCAGCTTCCCCCCCGGTGCACGCATTAATGAAAGCGAATCAACAATCTGCTGCTCGCCTCTGGTGTGTGGCACTGTTTATCGCGGGGAGATACGGCCAAAAGTTTTCATTCCCACCACACCCACGCTCGCTGTCAGCTCCGGTTAGTTAACGAGGTCCAGAACCTCAGCTGAACCGCGCAGCCACCGAAAGTCCTGCTAATCGGAATGAAAAAACAAAACAACAAAAAAACAACCCTCGGAGGTTTTGCTAATAAACCGCGCTCTCGTCGCCCTCGGATCAACCGTCCCTGCGCTCGTTATCGCTCCGGACGTTCCCAGGCGCCCCGTCGTCTCGTCTTTCTCCCCAGCGAACCGCGCGGGGGTCCGCCAGGCCGGCTTCAGGGCGTTGCTCGCCGCTTTGGCGCGGAGGGAGCCGTACGGGTCGGCCGCTGCGTCGCCGTGGCCGCTCACCTCCGTGCCTGCCGCGGCGGGAAAGTGCCTGCCGCCGCGTGAAGGTGACAGAGCCGTGGCTTATTTTTTCCGGCGGGCTCGGCTGCGCTTTCACACCGGTGTCATTTGAGGGCAATGTGCCGCGCCGGCTTAAATCCAGCCCGGCTCGCAGCCGTTTGTTCTCCGCGGCGCAGTGCCTCGTTTCCTTTCTTCCCCGTGATGCAACCACTCGGCGCCGTCTTCAAAGGGCTCCTGCGGCCCCCTCTCCGGCAGTCAATAGCACTTTCCCAGCGTGAGTCATGCCATCCTGACAGGCTGATCTCTGGAAGGCTGAGATCCCTCTGTTTGCGTATTTTGAGGCCCACCCCCTCCTTTTTTAACAAAGGAATCGTATATCGCAAACCTGGTTCCATTTTCAGAACCCACGAACGACTAAAGCCACAACGGCTGGCATCGGGGAAGCCACGATCGGGGTTGAAAACAATTAAAATGGTTTGATGACCCGCTGCATTAAATTGTTCCTGTTATTGTAGGTAGAATAAGAGGCGATGCAATGACAAGCAGGTTGGCCTAATTCTGCTTCTAACACGGGAGGCATTTTTAACAACAAAGTCCCAAAACCGACAGGTTGATGAACGATCTGATTCCCTTGGTTCTGCGGGCACCTTAACTCAGAATGCACGCTCGGCAATCAGAATGTCTGAGATGCCCTTTTTGGGGGGGGGAAGTGAACCGAATCGGGTGAAAACAGGACAGCCGATGGGCCGGCCAGGAGCATTCTTGCATATCGTCTACCATGGGAACTCGCGTTTCCGTCACAGCGGTCTTGAAAAACCTGCACAACGTTTCGCAGGTAGGCAAGTCAAGAAAGGACTCCCTGCTGTGGCCGGGAATAGCATTAGCGTCTCCCTGCCTGTCGAGGCTGGAATTCAAATGCAATCACACTTGTTTGTCTCCAAGCGGTAGCCTTGTCTGCCTTGCACAGATTGGACAATCAGGTTTAAACGAGCTTAGATTGCTCCTGTAGTAAATGTACGAATTAATTTAGCACGTTCGTCGGATGTACGTTTACTCGATCCCGATGTCGTAATGGCTGTAAAAATATGTATTTCATCGTGGATGGGTAATGATTAAGAGCGCCATTTAGAGGTGTCACGTCTGGCTCGACTTGCACGGCATGACAGGGGCTTCGGAATTGAAACGCAGAACTCGCAGTTTAAGAATGTAATTTTACTCGGGGCCCCAGTAACAGCCAGTGCGTGTCACGCTCGGTCTCAAAAGAGCTCATTTAATTTGTTTGAGGCTGTGAGAGTATTCAATTTGACTGTTTTGTGGAATCATTAAGTGGTAATTATGGCGCACATTTCTTATTACAACGATGGATGAATCTTCCTGACACGAGCACTTATTGAGCTGGAGGGTTATGATTCTAAACTCGGTATGATTTGGCATAGCTTTTTTATTTTTATTTTTTCTCTCCTCAAAAGGAAGGAAGGAAGGGGGAGGGAGGGGGCTGGCGGATAGCGAAGCGGTCTAACGCACCCGTGTTTGGCTGGTCCAGTACGAATGTGAGCTGCCCATCAGCCACACGTTTTGAAACCCATCTCTGCCCTTTATCCCCTGGCCGTTAGGGCAATCGCACTTGGCTGTCTGCCCCAGGGGGGGGGGAGGGGGGGGGGGAGGGGGTTTGGCACGAACTCGCTGTGAAGCACGAGGGTGTCTCCAGAGTGAGTTCCATCTCGAAGGAGGCTGATCACCGCCCGCCTCGCAGAGTAGCTTGCCCTGTAGACGGGCGGCAAGTTTGTGGGGGAGGGTTAATCAAAATAAATGAAGGGTGTAATTGGCTTCCAAATTGGGGAGAAAAACTGGGAAGAATCTGAAACAAAATTGATTTAAAAATTTTTGAAAAAGGAAGGGGGAGAGAATCTACCAGAGAGTAAATCTCTATTGATCAACAGGGTTGGTCTGCAAGAGATGGATGAAAGTCTGAACCTCCATTAACAGCGCCGTGTGTCATAAGATGATGCTTCACGCAACCAAGTGCTCTTTGTAAACATAAATTGCATATTGATATCCTCCCAAAAGAAATCCATAAAAAACCCTAGGGCTCCCATGCAAGGGACATGAACAGAGCTTTCAATGGTTGCCAAGTCCCTCAGGACCCCTGAAAGCCCTATAGTAAGTAGGCGAAACCATACAGGTTTAGATTGGCTAGTTGTCAGGGTGGATGCTGTATGCTGCATGCTGCTACCTGTTGGAATACATGGGAGTCTTCAATTCAATTTTCCCCCTGATGTGTTACACCCTATGCTGAAGACAATGACCATTTGGCACCATTTGTGATAACTTCATCAAACCGCCCAGTTCAGTTCCCCTCTCGTCTCCCCCAGGTGCAATTTCCACCCTCTTTGATGTCTCATCCTGTTCAAAACAATGACTTTTTGTGATGTGATTAGCAGCATGTGTGCTCTGTGGGCTAAAGAAGGGTGTGGAAGGCCCACAGTGTATAAAGTGCCTCCATGCTCTTTCCATTTTCGTTTTTTGTCGATCTCTACTTGGGGGACAAACCCAGTAGGTTCTCTGCTTTATTAGACGACATATTTGAAACATGGAAACACATTTTTCTACTCCCAAAAGGTATGAAGGAATCACTTTTTTTTAAGCTCTTTAAAAAAAATTCCACACTACCCTTTTTGTTTAGTTTTTTCTTTCGAAGCCGGATGCGTGAAACGTCCTCTGCTGCCGTTCCCATTAACTGCCTTTTAAACGCCTTGCCCCCTCATTGAATTTTCACACACATACCCGTGCCATCGACGACCGCAGAGACCACCAACGCCAATGCAGAGAGCCGGGGGGAGATTAAGGGCACCGTTCCTGTTCTCAAGCCCAGGCGCTCCCTACACAAAAACAAATCTTATGTAGGCCTGTGAGGTGTACAAATCTGGAGGCGTCACTACGTTAACAATTTATCCAATATCTTTGTGGGTCTGTGCACCGCTGATCTCGGTTTGCTTTTACAAAACTTCAAATGCATTAGAAATGATAAACGGTTTGCCTCTGACTTCATTTCATTCGAGTACATTTTCGATTGGCTGTTTTGATGCAGTCGGAGCTGAATCCAGGGCAAGGTTACCACACTGCGTGTATATAATATTGCTCAATCAATTGGCCAATTGGCCAGGTGCTACAGTGAAAACTGCTGGCTTGTGAATCGGATATATGCTGGCGTTTGGAGAGAAGAGGCAATCGAACAGTCCTTGATCGTGAAGCTTGGACAGCTGCCTCCACGTGAATGTTTGTAGGTGGAAATGAGAAAACGGTGCTTTAAAACTCCAGGTTCTTTAAAACTCCAGGTTCTTTAGTGCAGCTGGTTTTCAAACTCGGTCCTGGGGACCTTCTGTGTGTGCTTTTTCTCATTCCAACCATAAGTGCAACCTCTGAATTGTAACTAGCTGTTAATAGTTTTTTATTAGACACATTCAGACACATGCCATGGCCGCCTAAGCCAGCGAGTTGCTTAGCTACGCAGTGCTAACTTACATTACAAATAGATGGACGTTAATCAAAATTCATTCTGAAGATCAAGGCTGTTTCAATTTATGTGGCTAAGGGAAAAACAGCCATTCACAGCTTATGCCTTAGACCAGTGGATCCCAAACTCGGTCCTGGGGACCCACTGTGTATGCTGGCTTTTGTTAAATCATAATTGCAACCTCTGAATTTTAACTAGCATGATTTACTCTGTTAAGGCCATATTATGTCAGAAATGGCTATGCATGTTGTGAACAAGAAATCTCCCATTTCTATTTCCCAGTACTTTAAATAAGTCAGATCAACGAATGCTCTCATTTTCTGTAATGTGCTATATTGCACACGATTCCTTTAGAAAGAGGTTACATTTTGAATTTAATCAATTATGATTAGGTGAAATCAGTGGGGGCCTAATTGTTGAAAGTGTGGACACCTGGTCTCTGAAAAATAACCGTTTTTGGAAAATGAAGAGTTCAATGACAGGGCGAATGGCAACGAGCCAAACCTGCGTTGCGTCCATATAAGCTGAAGGAAAAAAACGACGGTAAAACTTAGACACAAATGTTTTCAACAACTTTTAATTGACCAAGAGATTAGCTGTAACAAAAACCAGCATACACAGCGGGTCCCCAGGACTGAGGTTGAGAACCACTGGTTTGGTGAAATGGTGGTCAGTAGGAAAAGGCACTGTGTGGATAGTGAACGGTGCCCCGTCGACTGTTGATACGAGTTCAGAGTCCATAAACAGCTGTGATTTAATTTTGAATTACGGCGCTTTGAGTGCTCACAGCGGGACGCTTCTTGTGGCCGTGCCCACGCCTTTGATTTCTCTTGAGAAGGGACCACGTTAAAGGCTGCGTCCCACTTCCAATTGAGTTCTCTTATGGGCGCAAAGCGCTTTCCTGCATCGCCACTGGGGAAATAGTCGACTTTTTTCTCTCGAATTGAATCGCGCGCCTTGCGCGGTTTGCCTGTCGTGCTGGATTTGCCAACCCGGTCGCCAGCTCGTCATCTTTCCATCAGTGGAGGAGAGAGTGGTTAACATTTGGGAGAGAGAAGGGGAGGGGAAAAAGCCTCTCCTCAAAGCTAATGGAAGCCGCTCTCTCCGAGCGAGATCGGTTTTCGTGCGCTCGTCTCCGCGGGGGATAAAACGACATCGCCGCGGCAGAGCGACCGAGGAGAGGCCATAATGAAAATGCATAATCGCAGTCGCCGGTGGTTATTGTGTCTCGAGCGCTCGCCGTTTCCACCAAAAATGATACCCCTTTAGGGTACCGTCGCGGTCCCTCGCGTGTAAAGGGATACGCGCGTTCTTCAGTTCAGCGCACTGTCACACAGCGGCCTCGCAACCTTTATTCGGTTACGGAAGACCTATTCAACCAATTACAGAGCTTTAGACGGAGTAGGCAGTAATGGATATTGGCCTGATCAAAATGGGTTTTATGTCAATCCGTTTTTGGTCTATTCAGTCTACACTCGCTTAACTAACTAGCCCGAAGTATGCGCTGAATTCGCAACGTGTTGGAAAAAGAAAACGACACATTTTGACGGTTTTATCTTCCAACCGATGTATGCCATGCCAGTGAAACGTGGAAGTCTAACATTATTGTTATTATTGAAAAGTAATGAAATTATCAAATAATAATTCAAAAATTAAATGGTCCTTATGAACGTCACTTTGGCCACAGCATCATGTGAGCTCCTGTGTCAGTGTGTTTGGCGCCTAAGTGTGTCTGTTCTTGTTTCCTCAGATTGCAGAACAGCTATACAGCATCCCAGAGAGCCAACCAGGACCTGGAGGAGAAGCTGCATGCCCTGGTAAACCTTACCCTCTCACCCCCCAGTTTCAATCTGGACGCCAAAATCCCTCCCTCTCCTTTGATTCTGCGTATTGATCATTGGTTACTCAACTTCACTACTTGTTTTTTGCTGCTAACCCTAAACATTTTCCAGTGAAAGTAAATGAAATGTATCGTAACCCCCCCTCCAATGAAAATAATGCAATTAAGGTGCAAATGTTCCAAAAGTGTCATTTTCACCGCTGTATGTTCACTATTCCTAGGCAATTAAATCGAGTCTGTTTCTCAGTGAGGTTTTGACTAGATGTGTTCCGTTTGTGTCGAGGTCGACGGTAGGAGGTTGGCCACAGGCTGATTGCGTAATGCACCCCACGTTCCCTGATAATCTGGCCCCCTGGTCTCGCTTCATTACCCCCCCCGCTCATTACGGCAGTGCGTGCACGTCGGGCTCTCCGCAGTAATGAGGACTGTCACCGCCGGAGCTCACCCTGACGCTGGTGTCACATCCCTCGACTGACGCGCCCGTAAATTCCCAGGCCGGAGTTAACCTTGCGTTAAATTGATCAAACGCAACCTGTTAGAGGCGCGAGATGATGTGCGACTGTTTTCACTCTGAGTGGCACGCGGGGGTTGATTAGAGGCCGTTTGTTCCCGCCGCCTGTCATCCCTTGCCAGAAGTGGCCAATGGCGGCCTCGGCCCCCCTGGAGGTATGTGCGGAGTGTAGCCCGTCGCGTCAGGGGGCTGGGAGACCTTCGCGCTTGTGTGCTGCCGGGTGCCTCTTACTTTAACTGCGGTGCGCTAACGGAGCCGCGCCCTCACCGCGTGAGAGGACCGCGCTTCCTGCGCAGCTGCTGCAGCTAGACTGCAGGCACCTGCACACCTGAGGAGGAGCTCTCTTTCAGTGCCGACTGGACACTCACACGGTCAGGGTTCGATTCTGGAGTGTGGGGGCGAGTCACAGCATTAAGGACTGGACACAGCACCCAGGAATAAGCACTAGCTGAGAATAACTCTGCAGGACCACGGCCCCCAATTCGGCATGTTATGACCCCCAGCAGCCAGTCCTGGATCAGTTTACCCCCTTCCTAATTGTACTCCCAACTACTACTTGGAATAAGTAGACTGATCCTAGATCTGTTCCTCCAGGGCAGGATCCATCCATATGGCCTCTCTCCAGGGAAAGGACTGAGCACCTCCTAGTTTATGTAGATAGTGCTCCCAAGCATTGACCCTGAGTTAGACTTGTAAAGAATATCTGGGCTTTGGGTCAGGGTTGTGTTTGCTGGTCTTGTATTCCATTGCCCTGCTTGAGCCTCTTGCCTGCCACACAAGGGCACAGTCCAATACGGTTTGATGACACTGTCCTATTACACCTAGCTCCACAACAGATATTGAGTTTTTTTAAATTGTATATAAATGGGATAGTTGTGTTTTTTGTCCATTCAGCAACTTTGGTGCTGCTCAGTTTATTTAATAATTTTGTTTGCTCCTTTCCACTTTCAGTCTCAGACGTTTCGTTTTTTAAAATATTTTTGCTAATAAGTGATTTTAGCAAAGGCATGAGTCGGGCCTAACGGGGGGACAGACACTAACCGCTCCAGCAGAATTAGCACAAATACGAATGGCGATTCTGGCGAGTGTCACCTCTGCGGTTAGCCGCTTTGCTCAGCCCGGGTATGACAGGCGCTAACTCACAGCTTCAGCACTATGTGTAGTCCTTCCTCACTGTGGGTGGAATTACCCCACCCCACCCCAACCCAGCTCGCCTGACCTACTCTGCCCTTGGAGTTAACCACTTTTCCCCAACATGACCCACATAACTTTTCCCCAACATGACCCAGTCCGGATGTCCACCCCATGGATGTGCAATTCCACTTTTTTTACATTTTACATTTACATTTTAGGCATTTAGCAGACGCTCTTATCCAGAGAGACTTACACAACTTTACATACAATCCATTTATACAGCTTGATATTTTTTTACTGAAGCAATTCAGGTTAAGTACCTTGCTCAAGGGTACAACAGCAGTGCTCCACCTGGGAATTGAACCAGCGACCTCTGAGTCCAGGTCCCTAACCATTACACTACACTGCCGCCTTTAGTGGTTCTGTGCAGGTCAGTAGGTAGAGCATGGCGCTGACGACGCTTTGGGTTGTGGGTTTAATTCCCATCGGGACCACATGCACTGATAAAAAATGTACGCATTCACTCCCGTAAGTCGCTTTGGATAAAAGCGTCTGCTAAATGGTTTATGTTTTGTTATAAAAGCACTTAGGTTTATTCTGTGAGAAAATAATACCCAGGGAAAGTGTTTAATTTTCCTCGGGTTCAGTTATTTGTGTGTTCAAATGTAAATTCTAATTTGCAGATGATATCTGGAGAGCCGTGCTAGTTGCCGGTGTTGACCCATTTTATAGCTGCAAAAGTAGGAGCTTTGATCTCCGAATAATAATATTGTGCATAGCCTTACCAGTCGTGACCCGAGGAGGAATGAACAGCAGCGGTTCCTCATCTCCGTTCCCATCACCGTGGGACTCTGAGCACAGCGCTCACTGTTAACCTTTGCAGGTTAGCCCCGTGGGACCAGAAGCCTCTTTCACATCATGTTGTGTGTGTTGTGTTTTCATTACGGCTCTCTCTCATTCCATTTCTTTCTCTCTCTCTCTCTCTCTCTCATGCTGCTCCATGCTGCCACTGTCTCATCAGGCCGCTGTCAGTCAAACCTGGGTCTACGCAGTTGCGTTTTAATTCTTCATTTTTCCTCTCCCATTTTATGTCCTCCTCTAAGCGCGCATAGCCCTCTTTTGTTGCCGCCGTTGTCATTCCCATATGGTTTCATTACCTTTCCCTTCCAAGCCAATTTCCTCCCAGCTGTGATTTGTGTATCTCGCTAGATTGGCAGGCAGAACTGCAGCGGTGCTTTGCATGCAGTTTGAGACGGCAGTCACCACCCTGTAGGTTGCCTGATGATTAGAACCAGGCCAACTTTAACCCCCCGCCCCCCCCCCCCCCTCTCTAGCCCACTGCTTTAATTATACACCCATCCCAATTATCCCCATGCTTGAGTCACAAAGCACAAAGCTGTGGACATCAGCTGGATGTTTAATGGCTTTGGTTTTAACCCAGATAAACAGGGCGGCTTCACAGTGAAGTGCTGGCCCTGCTCTCAATTGAACAGCATCCGTAAAGATAATTGGTTAATTATCGGAGCGGCAAGCAGAGAGCAGGAGGTGCTGTCTGGCTTTCTCTCCCTCTCTCCCTCTCTCACTCACTCACTCACTCTCTCACTGGCTTGCACCCTACAGCTTAAGAGCAATTCACATTTGTGTGTGTAAGCCGTCCCCAGAACAGCCCTTCAGGCACTGAGTGTCGGTCTCCAATCTTCATCTGAGCAGATGCACCAGTTTTTAAGATTCTGAACAATTCAGTGGAATAAATTAGATTTATTCTGAAATGAAGTGCTGGAGCAGAATCTGTAACTGAGAGCAGATTTTGCCGTACAAGATGAGTGGTTTTGACTTCCCCCCCACAACCAGACAACTTGCACCTTAATTAAACAAATAAAATAATCATAATAATAATTTTAATCCACATTTTTCATCTATAATTCCCCAATTTGGGATGCCCGATCGTCGCATCGCTCCTCCGTCAATTTGAAAGGGCGCACGCTAGCACAGGGATCCGCTGAAAAGGCAAGCAGACACCCACCACTTCCTGCTACACTGTAACCCAGCAGCTAAGCTGTGCTGGTATTGTCCCGGAGGACTGCGCGACTCGCGGAGACGGGTGACAGGCATCCGTTCGACTGGAGGAGTTGCCGTTGCACGATGAGGCTGCGGAGTACCCAGTAGATTTGAAACCTTCCCTTCCTTCTCTTCGGGGCAGCGCTGTGGCTAATCGCGGTGCATCGTTCCACTGGCCACCTGTCCGCAGTCAGAACAATACTGGGCCTTATCACACAGATCTCCGCTTGTATATTCACATTGGATGGATTGAACCACAAGCTGGCATGTGTGCTACTAATGTATGTGTGCGTTCACCAACTAAAGCTTTTGCTTGAAGTCCACTGCTCTCCCATCTTTCAGAAGCCTTTAATGAGAGGAAAGGCAGTGTGTGGTGAATATTAATGCATAATCTGTGTCCGTGTTTATTCGGTAGCAGTCAGACAGCATCTGGATTCACTCTGCGCACTTAATTGGTATGGAATTCTTCCAGTGCCGGGATCTGGGGTTTATTTTCCACTACAATGTGAGCAAGCCGAGGAATTAAAAGCCATTTTTAATTTAAAGATAAATTGCACAAGGCACACAATTGGTAGCAGTTCTAAGGGCTACGTTTTACAAGTCCTTCACTCCCCAATTAGAGCCCTGCGCAGGACTGTTTTAACGGTCCCGCTGCCACCCGCACCCACAGCATTTTCTGACCAGTCCTGCACGATTTTCTAACCACTCCCCTGCCTGTATAGCCTATTTTTCCATCTTACAATTTAACTTTGAATTGCTTCCAGGGATGAACATTTGAAATATTAACATAGGCTGCATATTGAGAAAACACGCACACGCACACGCACACACACACGTTTAGAAGTGTTTTAATTAAAAATCTAAACAAATTCAAACCAATAATTTTTTACAGACAATCAAGCTACTCGTCGTTTCGAGACTTGCAGATGCTTTGATTGAATAAGAGAAAAGTTGCCTGTCAATTTGACTGACAAGAAAATGAATGGGAACCAGTGACTATGCTTGATTGAGAGTCTGTGTGCAGAAGCGTGTTTGTTAAAGAGATTGATTCTTGAGGGGAAACTGTTAGCCGAAATGCTTCCTCTTTAGCTCCAGAAATTGTGGGAAGTCACTCGCATGGGTGCCAAATTAATCCACATAAAGATTGTTTTTAAAATGGACACCTTAATAAGCTACTACAAGCGAACAACTGTGACATTAACAGAAAGAAATGATGACGGATCATTTTTAACCCTCTCCGTCAGTTGGACTGATTTAAATGTAGAAGAGGAAACCCTCGGTTTGTGATAAATGCGGTTCATAAGCTGACGGCTTCAGTCTTTCTGCATGAACGAGTTCATTAAAAATGTGCAGATCATTATAAAGAATATTAACCGTTTCGTTTCAAGGCCTGAAAATGTCTATTTCAGCATTTTTCACTACTACTAGACCAAGCCTAATATCTCCAAAAGTACACCTTGCACAGACACGGCTGAGGGCTTGATGTGAAGTAGGCAGTTGTACCATGAAGAATCAAGTGTCAGCATCTACAAATGTGTCACCTATGAGACCCGATGCACTTTAGAAGTACATAAAATGTCAAATAAAGACAAAACGATGCTAATATTATGATTTTAAAAAGCCATAGCAGATTCCAGATAAATAATTGTTGTATGTACCCCAATGTGTTGTACACCTCCCCCAAAACTGGACGCAAATATCTAAAAACAATCAAATGTGCAATGTCGAATGGAATTATATTGTGCTTATTGCGCATTTTGGATCTCTGACCACCCACTCCCTCTCGCGACAGTAAAAATGTCCTTCTCCCCCAACAATTGTCTTGGGTCCCGCAGGAACCTAATCCCGTTGCAGGGCTGTACCCCCACACACACACACACACACACACACACACACTATCATGAACGCACTATCACACACGCACTGCACACTATCACACCCACAATATCCTGACAGTGAAGTAGAGCTTGCTTTCGCAAACAACCCAGAATGTTGAATTTTACTCCATACCATCTCTTCTCCACTCTGACTTGTCTCACCTCTTGCTCTCCTTCCTAACCTCAGGTTATTTGTGTATTTAACAAAAGAATAAAATAAACATTTTTTTTTTGTGTAAAAAGCCAAGTGGTAAGTGTTATATGGTTGCACGGTTTAACGTTGTTACTTGCATTGCTGTTCTTAGAAAAGCCATTTTAAGGATGCGTCCCTATTCAGCCCGCCCCGACTCCTGCCCTGCTTGCCCTGTAGTTGTGTAGCTATTTAAAAAAAATCTGTTATAGAGCATCTTCGGTGCAGTACTGCGACTCTTTTTAAACGGGCAACCAATGTTGCCTCCCCATAGCAATTTCCTCTAAGCAGAGACTTCATTATTTGGAGTTCACCAAAGTAATCCACCGCCGTTGGTGCCCCGGCTTCGCTTTGTCATGCCATAATTCGTGATCGATCCATTTATGTTGGACAATTTCCGAATCGGCTTTTTGTTTCTCCTAACCACGCTCCTGAGCTGATCAGATGGCAGCCTCTTTTTTTTACCTAAGCTGGGTCAGCAAAGAGAGGAGAGGAGGCTTTTCAAAAAAACGATCCTTAATCAATAAGGAAATCACTTGTCCCACTGCCCTCTGGTGCACTTACTTAAGTAATATGGAGCCCAAGCAACCACTCAGCTGGGATAACCCTGTCAGATATGGAATGCTTACCTCTTACATGTCCATTTATCCCCTCCACAGCTCCGTAAAGTAGAGAGGGACAAGAAAACGATGGACCAGGAGATAGTGGAACTCACTAACAAACTCCTGGATGCGAAAAACACCATTGACAAACTGGAGGAATTGAACGTAGGTGCATCTCAATACCCTAGCCTCATTGTTGTTTTTTTGTTGTGTTATGGTTTCTTTTCCTAGTACAGATTACATTTGTAAAACCCAAGTTTAGCCTCCTGACAAGACTGTTTGTTGAATTGATGTTAGAATGGTGTTTGGGAAAAAATGTAATTAATAGCACAAATGTGGTCTAGGATGAGGCATGGATGCAGTCTATCGTAATAGATGTATTACAGCATGTAAAATCTGTTGTTACGCTTGCAATTTTTCCCCATCTTGTCTCCAACAAATGTGTCTTGGGGCCACAGGAAGCCAATTATTCTGCACGGCCGTATTTCGTCAATGTTTTCACAACAGCCTCTCCTTGGAGAGCTACACATACTTAATGATGTAATTTCATTTGAAGGCATTTCACGGCAGTGCTTTTGTTGTGGTAACTCAAGCCTTTAAATACCGACTCCGTCGACCACGGTTGTTTGATTTGTCCCATGAGGGAGGCTGGGTCGTGGAGATGGATGGAGGGCTTGTTCTGTTGCCTTTTCCCTTCCCGCAGAGTGACTGAAGCGGCCCTCTCGTTTCAGGAGCGCTATCGGCAAGACTGCAACTTGGCCGTGCAGCTGTTGAAGTGCAACAAGTCCCATTTCAGAAACCACAAGTTTGCCGATGTAAGTATATCCCGGTCTTCTGAGCCGAGTGCCTCAATCGCAAGTGCTCCGTCCAGTCATGACGATGGATGGATAGATGGATCGATAGATACACGGGTGGATGGATGCATGGATGTGTGGGGTTGGGGTTGAGGTTGGGGGCAAAGGTTCTGGAGAATCAGAGCTGGGCCGCAGTCACTGTGCTGCATTTCACAGTTTCACAGTTTTTAAAGGACAAGGAAATCCTCCGGCTCTCAGAGAGGGGAGAGGTTCGTTGGTGTGGATTTACAAAATAAACCCAACAAGAGAGCCTTTGGCAGCAGGCTGCAGGTTGGCCAAACTCCAGACACATTTGTCTTTTGGCGCTTTTTTGGGCCGGGGGCTTTTGTTCATGTGGGCAAACATCAGGTCTTTGTCCCCCAAAGCTAATGGATAGATTGTTCTTCACCAAATCAAGAGACAAGTGCTGAGGTTTGCACAGGCTTTATTAAGGCTGCTGGGAAACCTGCATATCAGCTGACTACCAATTGTACTATTAAGCCAATCAACTCAAATAAATAATTTCCCAATGTCTTTGTGTATTAAATCAACGCATTGACCCCCAAACGCATTTAGTCTGCTGTGCTACCTCCATATGGAACAGTCCCATTGAAAAACGGCATCAGTCTCTAAGGGGCCAGTCAGATCAGCAGGCCAGGCTCTATGCCCAGAGAGACTGCTGCTCCACTGCTGATCTTTCAGGGCTGCTCTTGGCTTCACATGGAACGAAACATGCCATTGTCATACAGCGGGGCGTGAGCACAAATGCACACGTCAAGAGATTTGAGTGGGAGGGAGCGGGATGGGTCTGCTTTCATGTCTATTTATCCTGAGGGCTAGCTTTCACCCCCCTCCTCCTGTTTTAATTTGTTTGTTTATAAATTGACAGGACTGACTCATCTCTGGGTATCAGGTCTCTGAGGACTATTACTGCCGTTTCAATAGGTTGTCGCTCCGGGGCACAGCAGCTATTTTGGGATGTATAATTTATCAGCACTGAATTATCTCAGCGTCCTGCTGTAATTCATTATTGCGTGTGCCACTGCAGATGAGTCAAGCTCTCTCAGGCTCTGAGTTTTTGTGACGTCACCTCGAAATTATGACCTGTCAGATGCTCCAGATACAATATTATTAACCTGTACTTTTAACAGCAATAAGCCCTTTGAAGAGCAAACATGGTTGCACAAAGCCTTTCTGCCTCGATATTAAACATAGCAAGCATACGTTTCAGGTAAGTGGTTGTAAGTATGTAGAATGTCAAAACATTTATGTCAGAAGCATATTATTTCTACTGGGACAGTGGTAGGTATATTTTCCAGGAGAACAATTGACTCTTTTAGATATAATTTTAGACTTTCTCAAAAGCGGAGGGACGCATTTGTCTCTTCTAATGAAATCAAAAGCCTTTTTCTGCTGTGCGGCAAGGTTCCTCTGACAGGTATTGGGTCCACAGAGAAAGCCTGCTCTGCCTGAAGTAGATAAAACCAAACCAAAGGGGTACATCAATAACTATGGTGACGCTGTCCTCCTGGGATGAGCGCTCCAGAGAAGGGAAGCAGACTAACAACAAGGGCTTTCCTTCCATTAGGATGTGCTGATGCTGTGCGTCTACTGCAAAAATAACGTAATTGTGTACAAAGTGGTTTAAATCAAGAAAAATATATCGGTAGCATGTTGTATTCACAGGCTGACCTTTGTGCTTTAGGGGATTTCTTTGTGAAAGAAGTCTTGATTGTAGCCAGATGTCAGTGAGTTAATTGTCTAGTTGTCAAACAAGTGGCGGAGCACGCCATTAGTATAAGTGCCCATTTCCGTCACGGCACGCATGCTTTCAGGTCATTTTGAACTCCCTTTGCTGGAGCTTTGTGCCTCCCTCCTGCCACGTGCTGGGAGCACAGACGGGTTTGCCAGCAGCAATCATGTTTCAGCGCTAACCGACGGCCCACTTTTGATTAAGCCATTATTTCAACAAAAGAAAGCGCAGATGAAAACCTCTCACAGAAAAATGCCTCAATCAGGGATACATGAGGAGTGCGTTCCTGACGTCTCTCCCAGCTAGCGGCTGCCTCCCCACCCCCCCCCCCCCATATCCCCCGCATCATGTAGGGCTTGAGCTTCGCGTTTGCAGTTTGGCACTCGACATTGATCCCTCCCCTCCCGAACCAGAGGTAGTGAAGGGGTGTGGGCAGTCATTGTTTAAGAGGATCGTTACCGCATCAAGCAGCGGGGCCGCGAAATCGCTAATTTGCTTTGCCCATTTTTCCACCGATCGATACAGGCCTCTGCCTCGTTCATTCACTCTGAATATCAGAGTGCCAAGCGAGGGCGGTGAAACTTCAGACGTCTGCCCCCCTCTCTCACGCTCTCGCTCGCTCGCTCACATCTTTTCAATAATAAACCAATTTTGAGGTGATATTTCTCACCGTATTCCTGTGACAAGGAAGGCCTCTATAGCTGGGAAGTAAAGGCAAAGGGAGTTCATTTTGACCTCAATCTGCGGCCGATGGAAATACTCTTCGTTGGAGCCTGTCCAACACCCCCCCCCCCGGTCTGGATTTCAGTAAGGTGTCTGGGCTGAAATCGTACTCACGTGGCATTGTCCATTATTCAGTGTTGCCCTGGTTAAGTCTTATTACGTTTGACAGCAGGACCCGAATGCGGGAAATCTCTCAAGCATTCATACACGCCGTTAAAAGCATACCGAGTCGAGTGAAATTTGTCATCGCTGAGAGCATGCAGGTTTTTACCCTGGTAATTACTGTTGAGAGCTTGGGCCCAATATTTCTTTTATAATCACAAATTGTATTTGTGCAATGTTTCTGTTGGCATTTCAAACTCAGTTATTGTAGCTTTTTTTATTTATTTTAGATTTCCCCTTTTTGCAGCCGAAAATAAGCAATGATTCTAAAATGGCAGTTAACCCTGAGTGAGGACACTCCGATAAGATATTTGCCGTTTTCAGTGTCCCAGTCGTCAGTATCTAGTTCCTGCAGCGCTCCCACACAGCATATGAAACCTATCACACTATTCTCCTTTGTTTTCCCCCTATCTCACAGCTTCCCTACGAGTTGCAGGACATGGTGAACAAGCACATGAAATCCAGCCTGCCAGGCAAGGGCGCCCAGGCCCCCGACGCAGACTCCATGAGCCTCACGCCCGCAGACGTGGTGCCCACCTCCGTCATCGCCCGCGTGCTGGAGAAGCCCGAGCCACTGGTGCTCAAATCGGCCCAGTCCTGTAGCAGCACTGGCCGGCCGGTGGCAGAGGACGTGTTCGTGCACGTGGACATGACTGGCCCCCCGGGGGAGGGGAGGCAGGAGAACGGGGGCCAGGGTCTGGGCCGCCCGCCGAGCCAGGACCAGCAGCTGCTTCAGCAGAACGGCATGTCCCGGAGCCAGAGCAGCCTGGACGGCCAGTCCGGAGAGGAGGGAGGCCCGACCACGGCCTCCTTCGAGAAGCTCAACCCCTACCCTACCCCCCCGCCGCCCCACCCGCTGTACCCCGGACGCAAGGTGATCGAGTTCTCCTCCGACGACAAAGTGAAGATCCCAAAGAACAGCCCGCTGCCCAACTGCACGTACGCCACGCGGCAGGCCATCTCCCTCAGCCTGGTGCAGAGCGACGAGGCGGCCGGCGAGCGGCAAAGGACGGTGCCCAACAGCCCCGGCCGTGTCCGACGGGGGTTGGCGGTCCGGGGCCTCCTCCTCCTCTGGCGGGCACCCCCACTGCCCCCCCAGCCCGACGTCGCAGACCCCCTGTCGAGCCAGTCCAGCCCCTTCAGCAGCCCCCCTCAGGCCCCCAGTGCCTTCGCCAGCTCCGGGAGCTCAGAGGAGGACCTCCTGGCCAACTGGCAGCGCATGTTCGTGGAGAAGATGGCCCCGTCGTCGGAGGGACCCTGGTCAACCGCACGTCCTTCAGCAGCGAGACCATCAAGGACCTGGAAGGGAACAGGAACGGCAAGGCGGGCGGAGAAAGAGGGGTCCACCGGGGTGCCTATTCTGACGGGGAGGAGTCGTCGCCCCAGAGTTGGACCGTCAGCCGAGAGTCCAGCCTGGACACCGACACCAGCAGCGCCGACCTCCGCGGCCGGAAGGGCCAGTACGGCGGCGACTTCTCCCAGGAGGAGAGCGAGCAGCTGCTCATGAGCCTCGACCCGCTGGACGACGGGGACAGCTGCGACACGGCCGTCACCGTGGCGACCGCCCTGGAGCAGGCCAGTCCCGGCACCAAGAGGAAGGAGTACGTGGACGCCGCGTCGGCCGGTAGCTCCACCGAGGAGCGCGACATCCTGCCCCAGGATTTCCCCGCCATCGCCCCCAGGGTTCTGGCCGGCCTGGAGGACTGCGCGGAGAAGCCTCCCCTCCACGCCCAGGCAGGGCCTCATGCCGCTTCCGCCCGCCCCCAGAAGAGTCCCAAGAGAATGGGCGTCCACCACCTGCACCGCAAAGACAGCCTGACTCGGGCGCAAGAACACGGCAACCTGCTGGACTGACGCATCGGTTCCCTCTCTGGCTAACTCGGTACTCCCTCTGCCCTGTGAACTGTCAGTCCTCCTGCAGGGGGCCGGGGGGGGGACGGGGACGACATTATCAACATCCGCGCCGTTCTCCCAACTGCAATGCTGTGTCACTGTCTCTACAACAGGCTATGCTATCCAGTCTGTCCTCAGCCAAGGGCCTGGCTTCCGGAAAGGGTTTTGCAGAGTTGTGTCTAGACGTTGATTGTAAAGAGGTGGCGAAATTCTTCTCTACCAATTTCCCGGACTAATCTTTCAAGGTACAGAACATATTTCAAATGTCCACTGCAATTTCGTTCCTAAAGGAACTGACTTTATTTTTAATATTTGAACACCCCTGTGAGAAGACTAGCATAAATGATAACATGACCGTGGTCCCAAGGGAATAGTCAACTCCGGGATGTCGCCATTCCTTGATTCTTCCCGTGAAAAACCTTGCAGCCAGTGCATGTGTAATGCTCGGACGGATCAAGCAGAAACTGGTGACGATTGAGGTATTGTAACCCACGCTTGTCTGCACCCCCGACTCTTGACGCGCAGAACTGACGAAGCCGGGCAGCGTGGCCATCTTGTTTTCCCTGCTTTTTGTGTGCGCCGTTGGATTCACCCTTGGGAGTTTGGTTGTACATCCTCCGATGGCTTGTTCAGCCTCCAGATTCCCGATCGGGTAGCGGGAGAGAGTGAGAGAGAAGGAAGACGCTCATTGTCCGGGTGGAGTCGCCTGGCGTCGATGAGCTGCCTCCTGAGCGTGACGGGCAGCAGTGGGTCCTATCGCAGTTTACAGAAGGGCTTTCCAGGGACCCTCTCACTCACTCACAGTGCCTATTCCTCTTCGGCGGGAGTTCAGGAAGACCTCAGAGGTGCCCGGGTCCTTTTCTGGCGCCTGTCATTGTCGTCGTATTGCATTTGCTCTCGGGGTTCCCTGAAGTGCTCGGAGATCAAACACTACTCACCGCGCCGGACGACAAGCAAACTTGGTTGTTTTCACACCAGTGCCACCCTGCTCCGTCATCATTAAAGAAAAGATAATAATAATTCACAGCTGCACTTTTACTTCCTGCATTTTGAAAGAACACCTTTTTGTTTTGTTTTCCCTTCCTCTGTTGCTGTTGTTTGTGATTTAGATTTTGAATCATTTTGTTTTTCTTTTACCATCAACCACCATTTTTTTTTGTTTAGTTTTTTTTTTTTTGAGTGATCTGGAGATTTTGTTTCGCCTTGACTACTGGTGCTGATTACCAGAGTGTGTTGGATGTTGTGAAGCAAACGATCATGCCCATCACATTCGTCTGCAGGAGAACAAGAACAGTGTTTTCTCAAACAGTCTTTAAATGATGAGCGCTCTCAATCAAAGTGTTACCGGTGTCAGCATTGCGATCATTGTCAAATCGACATCGCTACATTCCAACGCACAGGTAAAGCGCCTTGCATTAAAAGAATGTGCAGTTTAACCCTATAGCCACGCGCATGGTTGTCACGTGCATGGTTGTCTTTTGACTTGCAGGCATGGCTAAACCATCATAAGGCTTTCTTTGTTTCATTTCCTGCCCATGTGAACCAGTACAAAGAACAACCAGAGGATGCTTAGTCCTCATTCGCAAAGATGTTGCTGCCCTCTATGCCAACAATCAAAAACACCGTTCTCTAAAAGGTATTTGCTTTAACTGAAGTATTGTGAGAACCAAGGTTCCCTCCATAAACGGGTGTGAAAGTAAAAGGTTGTTCTGGTAGTATTCAATGCACACTTGTTGAGGGTTGGTTTTTGTTTCGTTTTATTTAACCTGCTCCCTACCCAAAATGCACTGCTGTGCATTCCAGTGGCAGTATTGGCATCCCATCTTGTCAGTTGGCAACCTGCGGGACTACCATATATCCATCCCACAGTGTGTGCCTCTCTACACCAGGACAACACTGCAAATGAGAGAAATCATAGGTTTATGCTCCTGCAGTGAATCTCGCAAACCCGTAGCTGGCTGATACTGATATTTTGAGTCTCTTGTATTTCTTGACTTCCTGACATTTTAATCCCTTTTACCAATTCCAGTTAGCCTTTGCTTATTGACAGGTTGTGCATGGTTGTCTTTTGACTTGTGTAGAATATCTTTCTTTGTTTCATTTCCTGCCCATGTGAACCAGTACAAAGAACCCTACACCTCCCCCTGCTCAAAAACGTTGTCTCTGCCAAACAGCATAATGTTTGAGCGGTTGTCTATCTGATTAGCTAAAAGATTGCTCGCTCAACAACGGCCCAGATAATAATTTGCGCGTTAACGACATCACATCATCTTCAGAGTGCATTTCACGGGTGACGCCGAAACGCATTAACGCGCAGATAAAACCTCATTTGGGCCATTGTTGAGTGCACGGTTGTCTTGAGTGTGTCATGTAGATGTGCTCGCCTAAACTACCCGTTGTGAACACCGCAAACGAAACGGTTTCTTTCCCCCAAGTTGTCCATTGAGGACATTGAGGAAGTGGGAGGATGTCCGTCTGTCCGTCTGTGATCGGTGGTGCGCAGCCCCGTCACCCGGTTTCCATTCCATCCTATCTATTGGTGGTTTCGATCCGAAGCCTCACATTTGCGACTGCATTGGAGTATTTGAATTTGTCGCGGTCACTAAGGACACTACTTTTAAAAATAGTAACTGACTTTCTCCCATTTTCTCCCAGTTTAGTAGCCAATTACACCCTCTTTTTTTCCATGTGGCTCTCTGTGGCTCAGTGGGTAGAGCACGGCGTTGGCAACCCTTAGGTTGTGGGTTCAATCCCCACTGGGGCCACATATACTGAAAATGTATGCATTCACTACTGTAAGTCGCTTTGGATAAAAGCGTCTGCTAAATGGCGTATATATGTCAATCCCCCCCTCGTATAGTGAGTTTGCTGCTGTAGCCCTGTGACCGGTAGTGACAAAGGCAAAGTATCATCTCCTCCGAGGCTATTCTTTGGGTGTATTGAATATTCATGCCATGTGGGATAGCCCTACGTGTTGGCACATATTAAGCTGCGATCTTCGACTCTTGTCCTAAGTCATGTCAAATGCTTATCATTTCAATTTTTGTTTATTTCTTGCAGCCACCAAACTAATGGTAAACTGATGATGTGTAAGAAGGGAAGAAAGTGATGCTTTATATTTCATTGGTTAAGTTAAAGACAAAAGGCCCTGGTTAGTTTTGTACCCCCCGCCTACGTTTTAACCACACAGATGGGTGGGTAACCAGTTTCAATGTTTCATCCTTTCAGACGCCTTTTCACTTTCACACATTGGAGAGCGTCGATCTAGACCCGTTTATATAATGCATGCAAAAAAACCTAAAAACCCACAGGAAGCCATGATCCCGGTCTTGGCGGATCGTCTACACTACCAGTTGGCTCAGGGCTGTAGTACCCATGTGTTCCACCAGGCTTTCAGGGAAAGTTCTGTCTATGTGGATGTAGCACTGACACAATGCAATTGCCCATCCTTTTAAAATGTAAACCGAAGTCCTTTTATTTACCGGATCAGGAATGTAATCATAATTACTGTAGCATTAATCTTGTCTTCATTAATATTTCATTTTTTAAATATTAAATGTACCTGCTATATGTGTGTATATATATATATATATGGAGAATATATATACATGCATTCAGATATAAATGTTTTTGTGTGCATATGATTTGATTTTGTGTTTTGCTTTGTGTTAAATTGTTTTCTTTAATTCATGCACCATTGATGAAAATGTCAATACGTGTTCAGCGTTGTTGTTTAATGTGTTTGTGTGCTCTCCCCTGGTTTATTTTCGATCTATTTCCTGGTGTCATTTAAGTCATTGAGGTTTTTGTGACGCTGATTACGTTCGGGACATTCAGAAGGATACAGTGAGGTATTTGGGACAGTAGCGTGTCTTACATAGTGTATATTAATTTGTGTATATTTCACTGTAATAATTTGTCCAACCAATGTTTTTCTATGGGTTGTAAAATTGACAAATCACGTTGCCTTTTAACTGCAGTTCTGTGATGTTGTTGTTTTTTACACTGTCCCACTGTCTTATTAATGTCCATCCTGGGGCAGGCCCCTCTCCGGTCAGTCCACAGCAGTCTCTTTCTGTCATTTTCCACTCTGATTTTACCATTTCACTCATTCATTTCAATGCAGTATTTGTCCTCTGCCACTGGCCTGAAAAGTGTTAACAAGGTGTTAAGTTAGCGTCGTCCGTGTATTTTGGTTTATTGCCCCCCAAGGTCTGATATCTGATATCTCTTAAATGCTCTCCCCTAATGTGTCTCCTGGGGTGCAGTTATGAACACAAGGACTGATATTAACCCCCCTCCCATCTTCAGACGAAAGAGGACAAGCCACACCACCACTAAACTGCCTCCTGTATGTATATGTATTGAAGGGGTAGAGCAGAGCGCCTGTCGCTGTCATTTTAGCAGTTTGAACATATCGGTGAAGGAGAAGCAGTGCTCCAACTTAAAAAGGTCACGCGTTAGGCAGGAGTCTTCCTTACAAGGCGTGAGTCATTTAGCCCGGTATAAAAGGCTTTCCGTACACTTCCAATGGCGGTTGCTACCAACGCGCTCCCCACCCTGAATAATTCAATGTTTTCTTCAGCATGACGAGCAGGCAGGCAGGCAGGATGTTGGGCAGAGATTATAAAAGATCCTGCCCTCTGGATGGGCTTCTGTTTCCTCTTTGCTCTCCCGTTTTTCACATTTTGCATTGTATCAGTTCTCCGTTGTATAAAAAGGAGGTATTTCCAGGCCATAATTAACACAGACTCTTCAGAATAAATAATGCATATGCTTTATTACTCTCTAAAATAAGCCTCCAAAAGCAAATTTGTCATTGTCTTATATGTGGAAATGGCCGTTTTAAATATTTCATGCTCTTGTAAGATGTTCTGAAGAGGGTACTTGCAATCCCTCATGCAAAAAATAAAAAGGGTAAAAGAAATGCTGCGCTTTGAAACTTATGTATAAATAGGCCTTTACATCTGTCTCTTGCAACTTTAATGGTTCTCTTTCATGAGTACAATTGAACACATCTGTGCCTGACGCTTGCTGCTCTAAACCAAGGTCACTTTGCCAGGGTGTCTCGTATGAAAGGAGTTAAAAATGTAAAAAAAAGAGAAAAGAAACACTTGTCTGATACAAAAGCTTGCTTTATCAGCTGTACCGAAAATTCAGCTGCAGAACATGCTGCCAGTAACCCAATCCTGCGGCACTGTCAGGCCTGGGTTTATTGCCCCCCCATTTCATAGCACTGTTGGTTGATTCAATCTTTTACTGTTGTTCGGTGAAACACTAAGGTTCTGTATGTAGACAGTTGGTGTGGGAAAGAATGATTAGAAATCGAGTTGTGATCTTCAGAGGCAGAGCAGTCTGCTAAGTGTCCGTTATTTCCATTTGCTTATTTGGTTGGGCCTGCACTCCCTGGTCCAGTGTTCTGCTCTCTGGGGCCCTGGTTGTTTAGCATGTGATCCCAAGAATAGGCCTGGAAGGTGATTGAATGAGGCACTGTATCCCAATCCATGAGCAACTAGTGGCTTCATTACTAGTTTTGTGCCACTGCTTTTGCAAAATGTTATAATTTCCCCCCCCCAAGTTTTCCACTAAACTGGATACGATTGGCGGAAGCGCTTCCGGTTTCACAGTCTGGATAGACCTTCCATGCACTTTTTTGGGGTTTGTTTCACTACAGGTGCAATTTATCGTAAATGGTGATTTGTTCTTCATGGCGCCGTTTCACCCGTGTGTATTCTAAAGGGGGTGATGATGCTGATGGCCGAAAGGCTCGATGGGGAATGCTGTTGTCCATGCTACCCTGACCTCCATGGTTGTGAGGAGGCCGGTTGAGGTAGAAAAGGAGTGCAGTTCCGTTCGGTTTGTGTCCCATCCTCTGTGTGCACACGCTCCATGCCTACCCCTCTCTTGGGGGCACAGTGACGATCTGGTGCTTCTCTTACTGGGGAAAATGTGTTTGTTTGGATTTTTTTGTCTTGTTTTGTTTTTTGGGTTTATTCACTACAATCCCAGGGCTGTTGCAGTTCTTCCATGGCTTTTAGATTTCCTTTGCTTCCATGTTTTGTTTTTTGTAGCGACACCTTGTACGATTTTATTTCCTCACTGTAAAAAAATTGAAAAAAGAAGAAAAATACAAAAAAAAGACTGTTAAAACCTGTACTAATTTTATTTTCTGAATTTGTAAACTGAGGATGTATATTTTAAAACAAATAAAACTATTTTATGCTTACGTTTGTTTTGTTCCCATCCTTGCATTGTGTTTGTGCTTTAGAAGAATACGATTTTTAGCATTATTAGAGCTTATTTCAAGAGTTTATTTAAAAATGAGCAACTGAAGACTAGCCTCGCTTGTGGTGGTATGACCAGGTTGACCCTAATGATCAGCTATTACTTCTACGAAATTTTTGTTCATGATTTTTCTCCCAATTTAGTAGCCAATTGCACCCTCTTTTCATGTCAACTATCCCCCCCTCGTACTGCGAGCTCGGTGCCACAGCCCTGGGACCGGCAGTGACGAAGGCGATGAACCGCCGCCTCCGAGACGGAACTCGCCAAGCCGTCGACCGTAACGCCGGTACACAGAGCCACTCTTCTACGCGGCGAGCCCCTTCCCGGATTCCCTCCCCCTTCCCGCGGGGCGGACAGACAATCGCCGCCCCCAACGGGACTCCTGGCCAGAGCCGGGCGCTATCACTTCTGACTCGTCATGATCTTATGTAGGTGAAGCAGTTTGTGTTGAATCAAGCCAACTCAGCCGCTGACCCTTTGCTAGAACCAATCTTACTAACTGTAACTTCCCTTTCCAGATGTTCTAGAGCGTCCGGTGTTGAGACTAACCAAAGACTGATCACAGCGGTAAGAGTTTATTTGCTGCCTCGTATTCTTTCGAAATGACACTGTAGTAGGGTTATAGCCACTGAAACGGCCCCCTCTGGCAGAGATGGGATGGGGGAAAATGTCTAGATCCCATCTAGACCCTCGAAGCAGTGGTGGGGTAATATTGTGGCACTGGCTCATGACACTAGATGATAAACCCAGAGTGCATGCAGACTTTTGATGTGAAGTACATTTACAATAGCGCAGTTCTTTACACAGAACAATAACGCAGAGTTCTTTCCAGTCCACAGCATCTGAAACTTTTTTTTTTTTTTTTTAAAACAGAAGAGCTATTAAGATGATTAAAATTCCATAATGTGAATTGTGTTCCGTTGCTGGTCAAATTAGATTTCCGTGCCTCTGAGGTTGTCTGCATTGTTTTAGTGAGCCCAGGATGGCATTCAAAATGGACTGATTAAATTAGCTCTCCATTTTGGCAAGGCGATCCATCTACAACGTCAGACAGGCTTCCGATTACATGCAAGCTGTAATATACTATGCAAACATTGCACCAGATTTTGCTGACTGGGAACAGGAAGCTGGTCTGCCCCCTGTTGGACATAGGTGCACTACACTGGTACTGCCAGTTCCTTCAGGCCCTGCTTTAACAGTTTTCTTAAGAATTAAGAGAAATATAAATGTACAAATGTATATCATGGGATCCCTCACAATGTTTGTGAGGGATCCCATGCACATTGATCAGCACTGGGTCAGACTGCAGTCAATTCAATTCTTATTTAAAATGTATTTTACTATAAGGTTATATTTTTGGCAAATCAAAAATCCGAACTAAGGTGAACCAAGGGTGGATTGTCATAACAAATTCCTTCACAGGGTTGTTGGAACCTGTCAGTATTGACTAGGGCTGTAACTGTATCACAGGGGTGTCTTTGTCAGTTTGCTCTGGCTGTTTTACCATTTCATCCGAGGTCTTGGTTGATCATCAGTCATTCACTACTTTAATGATTTGTTCCGTGAACCAAGGATTGCCTTCTCATTCCTCTGTCACATGCCTGTCCTGCCAATGATTGCATGGAATACGAGAGAATTGCGGAAGCGGAGGACAGTGAGTCTCTGGAAAACTACCCTTGTTTATCCCAGTCACTTAGCAACCAGGACATCGATCTGAGATATTCCATTAATTATAGATTATGCTTTCCGCTGGTATTATTTCGTTTTCCGTATGCTGGGCGGTGCGAGGAGAGGTTTGAGAGACGGTGAGCCTTTCGTTGTACGACACCCATCGTCCTCCATTTTGTTCCATCCTCAGAGGTTTGAAGTTTGGCCACGCTGCCTGGGAAACAGCTGGTTTCACGAAAGATCAACGGATGAATTTCACACACTCACCTCGCAGTCCATTTTTTTGTGTATCTTTTGTGGGGGGAACAGCATCTGTAAACCGATATAAGCAGAAATGCATACAACTAATGGCACAGGAAGTGTGTTCAAAAGACTATGTACTATGATGCTCATAATTTATTAATAATATAGTAATAATACATTGCTTCACAGACCTCTTTAAACTTGCATAGTTAATATTTTCACTTCTTTATACAGCTGGATATTTCACTGAAGCAATTCAGGTTTACGCACCTTGCCTAAGGGTTCAACGGGTACCCTACTTGAGAGCTGAACCTGCCATCGGTGGTAGCATCCTATTTCTACACCTAATTACTAAATGGATCCTGTTATGTACTGTACTGTACTGTACTGGGCATGTGTCCACAGACGCGTGTGTGCTCCTTCCACAGCAACCAAAAGCAAAGCGGAGCAAGCAAAGCACAGAAAGGCGTTCTTGGGGGAGACAATTTGGCAGCTAGAGTAGTAGGCTTAAAAATCTTTATCAACACGAGACTGTCCGGAGAAAGAAGGCAAAAGAACTGGTGGAGGGAGATTAGATTAAAATCTCTCGAACATGAGTGGCTCAAATAACGGGGTTCCTCTAATCTCGTTACGGTGGTAAGCGCCACATTTGAATCAGCGAATGCAGAGGTATCCGTGTTACCCAGGTACCCAGTGTTCTCTCTAGCGGTAGCCGCTGGAAACTGTTCACAGCGTTCATGTTTAATTATTGTGTGTGACAATGATGCGTGCTAACATTCTAATGAAGCGGTATTCAGCATTTTCATATTCGATTTAAATCCGTTCAAGACCAGCTTAGAATGGCCAGACTGGTTCAAGCTGACAGGAAGGCGACAGTAACTCCCACACGTTACAACAGTGGTATGCAGAAGAGCTTCTCTGAACGCACAACACGTCAAACCTTGAAGTGGATGGACTACAGCAGCAGAAGACCACACCGGGTTCCACTCCTGTCAGCTAAGAACAGGAAAGTGAGGCTACAGTGGGCACAGGCTCACCAAAACTGGATAGTTGGAAGATTGGGAAAACATTGCTTAGTCTGACGAATCTCGATTTACTTCTGCAACATGTAGATAGTAGGGTCAGAATTTGGCTTAAACAACATGAATCCATGCAGCCTTGTGTCAATGGTTCAGGCTGGTGGTGGTGGTGGTGTAATGGTGTGGGGATGTGTGGATGTGTGGACTGTTTTCTTGGCACACATTAGGCCCCTTAATACCAATTGAGCATAGTTTAAATGCCACAGCCTACCTGAGTCTTGTTGCTGACCATGTGCATCCCTTTATGGCCACAGTCTACCCATCTTCTAATGGCTACTTCCAGTAAGAAAATGCGCCATGTCACAAAGCACACTTCATCTCAAGCTGGTTCCACAAACATGACAATGAGTTCACTGTACTCCAATGGCCTCCACAGTCACCAGATCTCAGTCCAATAATGCACCTTTGAGATGTGGTGGAACGGGAGATTCCAAACATGAATGTGCAGCTGACAAATCTGCAACAACTGTGTGATGCTATCATGTCAACATCGACCAGAATCTCTGAGGAATGTTTCCAGTACCTTGTTAAATCTATGCCACAAAGAATTCAGGCTGTTCTGGGGCAAAGGGGGGTCCTACCCAGTACTAGAAAGGTGTACCTAATAAAGTGGCCATTGAGTGTATATATATATATATATATATATGAATAAATGCAAGAAAATATTGGATTAATGCACTACAAAATAAAATGTGAAATAGATATTTCAGCTCTATGTTTCCATTCATATTTGTATTTATTCTTTTTGTTACCTGCCTTTATTGTAACTTGCTAATGATTGCTATAAATTAAAACTCCAATGGGGTGGGAAGAGACCATTCTGGCCAATGGAAGCAGTTTCTCAGGTGCTACTCCAGTATCACTAATTCCTAGGCTAAGGATGGGTGAATTTATTGATGCTTTTAAAAGTGGCATGGTAGCAGTTAGGTTGAAAAAATGTTAATGCAGCTGTGTGAGGATTTCAATATAGTGTCCTCGCAAGAGCAAGCGCACAACGTTTCTCCCTTACATCTGGGTCTGACACCACCCACTGCTTGACAGAATTTATTAGCAGGATATCAAGTGGCACATAAAACATAAATGTATTCATAAATAATAGTCATCTGTCAGTATAATACTCATCGGTGTGTGTATTCATGCTTATGTATCTCTTTTGTCATCGATTTATGTTGAATTTTGGCAGGTTTAGTCCTCCCTATATGGCGATAAAATGCTCTGGAACTTGGTGTTAAAGAAAACAAAAACGCGTTGTTTTAAGAAGATGTAAACAGGTTTATTCTGACATCAGACCATAACAAACACAAATCGCATTTAGCTGATCTATCAGTATACTTTCAATGGTTACATAATCCTTAAATATTTAATTATAAATAGACTGTACATCTTGAAAATAAATAATTCACTATTGAGTATATTAAGTCACTTGGTGTTCAAGGTTTGAAGCCTGCTTGAAGCCTTTCTTTAGCTATGTACAAGTGCTACAGGTCATGCAAAGTGATTGGTTGCTCGCCATCAGATGATCCCGATCGCTGACTCGTGCGCAGTGCAAAAAGCGAGGTGGCTTCCTGGATCACATCTCGGTCTCGGCCAATAGGCTGTCCCCGAGACCTGACGTCACCAAGACCATCTGGGAGCTGGAGTCTGGCAGGGGTGAGAAATGGCGTAAATATGTTCAACAACTACCGATGAAGAATTGGTCAACGGCTGACACGGCACAACAGCTTTCTTCTCTCTCGTTCCTCATAGGCCGGGGGCATTGACTTTTTTTCGACCTTTTCCGATCAGTACTCTGTGTGAGGTCTTGCTCTTAAATCAATTGCTTGATTAGATAAGGTCTGCAGGCTCTGTAATCGAATTGGCTTCTGTGGCCGCTCCCGAAAGCAGCAGTCGCATACAGGCTCCACAAAATCCCAGCTATAGCCCTCTGGGAGGAGCGGCAGAGACCTGTGTGTGTGGGCGCCGTGGCCCCGGCGGTACTCACTGCTGTCGGGGAGCCAGGTGGTCTTCTCCCTGCCCACCCCGCCGCCGCTCCGCGCGCCGCCCTCCTTCTCCTCGTCCTCCTCGGCCTCCGACAGCAGGTCTGAGATCTGCTGCTGCAGCTCGGGGCTGATGGCGTTCTCGGCCAGGACCAGCACGCGCAGACAGGTCGGGTAGTTCTCCACCATGTCCAGGAAGATCTGCGGAGAGAGAGAGAGAGAGAGAGAGAGAGGCAGAGAGGCAGAGAGAGAGAGGGGAGAGAGGGTGGGTGGGTTGGCCCCGGACGCACTTACCGCTACGTCCCTCGCAGCCCCCTTGAGCCCCACTGACCGGCCAGCTAGACCCCGCTCTATTCAGACAACAATCAAAATGGCCGCTGAGCATGAACCCCCCACAGAGGGCAGAGTACCAGCCTGAATCTCGATAGTCGCATCCCAGGTGGAACGACAATGCGTGCAATGTTCAAAGTCGACGACACCTGCCTCTCAGCAGCGTGCGCTATCTCATCGGGTGTTTAAACCTCCCCTTGCACTGCTGCGACTCCACTACACCATGGAGGCCCCTGAGAACAGGGTTTAATCAGGGCTATTCCCAAACGTAAACCGTGCTGTGGAACTGCGTCAATCTCAGACAATACAGCGAGAGGCATCTTTATGGCGAGGACGTGGCAAGCGCGTCTGCTCTGTTCTGAACTGGGCCGGAGAATTGTTGAAAGAAGGCACTGCAGATGCTGCAGTTCGACATTCTATAACGATGCAGATGTTAAAAAGGTTCAGGGTTCTCTTTTTTCACCTGCCTTATTTTAACAGGCTGTTATAGTGCGTGGTGAGAGAAGACTAGCATGTCACAGCTGGAAATAAGCACAGCTTCACCACAAATGAGATCCAGGGTTATTGGTCAATGCTGCTGAGAGAGAGAGAGAGACTCCCTTGTAGATGTGGTGCAGTTAGATCAAAGACCAAATGAAGGTCTGCCGGCTAACCGTGTTTGACTTTGGTATGCTAGCCCTGAGCTCTGTTCAGCCTCCCGGTTGCTTCTCACACATTTACGCATACATGAAAGGCATCATCTCAGAAAGTGGATTGACTTCACAATTAGATTGTTAGGAGGGAGATTCTGGCCCGAATGTTCTAACATTGTGCGGTTTTGTGGGCTACGGCACCACCTAGTGGTCATAAATTGAAATCACTTGCTGCTCTTTTTATTCTATGAGGAATGAATACACTTTACAGAATTGCGAGTAACAATAGGTGTCACTACGTGTGTATATACTAACATGCATTCACTTGGGCGGTGAATTTAATTAATATATATATTTATTTTTTTACTATTTATATTACATTAAAATGGACAAGGAATTGGCAGTCTACTTCCACTCAGGCAATCAGTATCTCATTATTTAAAGACTTAATGAGAATTGACTCAGGCCACACAGCCAATATGCTTAGGGGGAATCGCTTTCTCTTAAATGTATGTAACGGGTGACACGGGGCACTACACTGGAGAGGAACAGTCATGAGAACACTACTGTGTGCATTCGATTAGACATGAAATGTGTGTAGGATTGCTGTGTGTGAGGAATCAGCAGGAATATGTGACGGTTGGAATATGGCTCATCATAAGAAATCATATGCATCCGCACAGCTTAAGAATAAAGGGCCGCTCCCAACAGAACCAATAACCAATTTTTTTTTTAATAAACATTTGAATTCTTATGAATGGCTGTGTTTACACTGCAAAAGATAACTATAAAATTGAGCTAGATCGATAACAACAAATTTTTAGCTATTTTTAGAACGTTTCTCCAACAATATATATTTTTCACAATAGAGTACGTTTTGGAACCCACACGCTCCTCCTGTTACACCTCCGCATGTCTTCAACTTTCGTGCTTTTCTTTTTAGTTTTTTCTCAATCAAGAGGCGACAAGTGACAACCGTTAATAATGCATTTATCGTCAGATATCGATTGCAGGGGTGTTTATTGTTGAATAGCGTGTGTACACTAAGGATAAAAATATTCTTGGTGTAGATGCAAAACAATGATTTATAGTTATATGGTTCTGGTGGATACAGCCCTTAAGACAGTCGCCTATTACTAACTGTATAGGCGCCAGTGTGGTATAATGGTTAGGGAACTGGGCTTGTAACGTTAAGGTTGCAGGTTCAACACTGCCGTTGTACCCTTGAGCAAGGTACTTAACCTGAATTGCTTCAGTTAATATCCAGCTGTATAAATGGATTGTAAAGAAATGTAAACTGTAAGTCGCTCTGGATAAGAGCGTCTGCTAAATGCCTGTAATGTAATGTATACTTATATTGTCTACAAGTCAACCCCCCAAAAAATAAATAAATAAATAAAATGGTTTTCAATGGTTTTCAAAATCGAAACCAAGTGGAAACGCGTAGCCTTATAGGCCTTTTTAAATACTGTCCCGGCTTCCTGAGTGCCAAACAATAATGACAATAAACAAGGAGTACAACCTTACATTGCAGAATCCATTGAACAATATGTGCTTCCAACATGTGCTTCAATTACTCAATAGCAGTGTTCCGAATGCACAGAGTCACAATGCACAATCGCATGTGCCCCCGAGTGCACCGCATCGCATCATGATCGGTCAAAGCGTCGCTCAGAATGGAATGCTTTCAGTCGGCAGGGCTTCCCTTGCCTCACAACAGCGCCTGCCGTCAGTTGTGCAACCCTCCAGCTGCAGCTCAGATGGTGGATTGATATGAAGCGGTGGCTGGCTACAAGCATTGTGGAGGAGGCGCATGCTACTGTGTGCCCTCCATAATAGACCGAAGGCCTACCATAGATAGGACCAGCCTACAACACGACTGAGAGCCCCAAAATGGAAAATAAAAAAAAATTGGGTTAAATTTTAAATAAAAAAAGATGTGTAATTTGACAGATTAATTTGGTAGAAAACATAAAGAATGTATTGTTGAAATGTGTCACAGGATGGCTTGAGTGCTCTGTGGTAAAGTGCACAGTGCTGCATTTATGGACACTCAAACAGTTTTCAGGTTGCTCTCCCTGTCCTCATATATATTGTCGGTGTATACTTGCCAAGAAATTTATATTAATATAATTCCAAGGCATGGTAGACAAACTGTATGGTATTTACTGTCATGGGGTGACACTTGTGACACTGTAGGTGTTCAGGCTGCTGACCTGAGCAGACTGGTTTGTGAGCCCGGTCCCCTCCAAATCCAGGACCTCCAGCGTCCTGCTGGACGAAACGGCAACTGCCAACATCCCGGCAATCTGGTCTCCTGCAAAATCAACCAGCATCAATGGGTCAGCTGGGAGAGTATGGCAACTGTGGATTGGTATATGAGATATTGCCTTTTTCCTCCCGGAATTCACCGGTGCTCTGTAAGTAAGTATGGCTTCTTACTTGCAGCCCACAATCCATAAGATTATTTTGCCTATTACTAACATTCTTGGGACTGAGAGGGAGTGTTTACCATTGGTTCGATCAAAGTGAAGTTTAGATGAATCAGGAGATTATGTGCTTGAGTGAGCCCAAACCCTGCAGACGCTGCAACCGCCTAGCGCCAGGGTCGAACAGCCACACTTAATAGGATAAATGGTTTTTCTTTCATCCGTTTCATCCTGAGCAGTCTGGAGCAGCGGTGCGATTGAAGCACTGAGCTTTCTGGACCCAAACAACCTGGGTTCCAAAAAACAACCAACCTGAAACACCAAACTTCATTCGTTCTGTTGTTTAATGATGAAACGGCAGTCAGAGGGCAGAGGAGACTATCTAGAAGGATTGTAAAGGCCCCCATTTTAGGGGCTAGTACGCAAAACTGATTACCCCAGCCAAGGTGATGTTTGGGCCCTGATCAGCCAATGGACAACAGAGTATGAGGCCCGTCTGCCAGGATTCCACATGTAGAATACTGAGGACTTGAAATCCCTGAGCCAATCAGAGATTGGTTCACGTGGGATAATGGTGTGGTGGTACCATTTGCTTCTGCACTGGGAAGTATATGTATAGAAGCAGAACAGACGACTGTGCTGTAGTTAAGCATTCACTTCAAGCCGTTAGTTGAAGTCTAGATAAAGATACATTTAGATGGAACATCAGGAGGAGATGTTGATAGCGAGGCTTGTTTAAGGAAAGCCCTGTGTTGTACAACAACATGAAATAAGGTATACCTTCAGAAATGCAAAGTCCAACGGTTGGTTGGCTTCAGCTAATCAGTGATGATTACGTTAGTCTTTGCCGACTATAAAAAAAAGATAACCTTGAACTAATTAATAAAATGATCAGTCCTCGTGTTCCCAATGCTAATTTAGTTCTTCTCATTCATAATCAGTGAGGGGAGACCCACTGGGACTGTCTGGGTAATGTAATACAATGGGCCTGAATGATAAACTGCTCATTTTTGAATGTATGATCTGTCAAGCCTCCAGCAATCAGCTCAGTGTACTCTTGACCTTACACATGAACCAATTAACTGTGTTGATTAATCCACTAATGCTTTCACTGGAGATGAAAAAATGCATATATTAACTTACAGACAGGTCCATAAGTATTTGGACAGTTACACAATTGTCATCATTTTGGCTCTCTACGCCAGCACAAATGAAACAATCAAGATGTCCTTTAAGTGTAGACTTTCATCTTTAATTTAAGGGTTTTGTCAAAAATATTCAATCACCATTTTTATACATAGCCCCCCCATTTTAGGGGCTCAAAAGTAATTGGACAAACTAACATAATAATACATTAAATAGTCATTTTTAATACTAAATACAAGGGAACCAGTTCCATTGGCAGCCATACATGCCCACGCCATAACACTACCTCCACCATGCTTCACAGATGAGGTGGTATGCTTCGGATCATGAGCAGTTCATTCCCTTCTCCATACTCTTCTCTTCCCATCATTCTGGTACAAGTTGATCTTTGTCTCATCTGTCCATAGGATGTTGTTCCAGAACTGTACAGGCTTTTTTAGATGTTTTTTGGCAAACTCTAATCTGGTCTTCCTGTTTATATCTTGTGGTAAACCCTCTGTATTTACTCTGGTGAAGTCTTCTCGATTGTTGACTTTGACACCGATACGCCTACCTCCTGGAGGGTGTTCTTGATCTGGCCAACTGTTGTGAAGGGGTTTTTCTTCACCAGGGAAATAATTCTTCTGTCATCCACCACAGTTGTTTTCTGTGGTCTTCTGGGCCTTTTGGTGTTCCTGAGCTCACCAGTGCGTTCTTTCTTTTTAAGAATGTACCTAATGTTTTTTCTATCTCTCTGATGGGTTTGTTTAGATTTTTCAGCCTAATGATGGCTTGCTTCACTGGCAGTGACAGC
Source organism: Aldrovandia affinis (assembly GCA_029706075.1). Taxonomy (NCBI): domain Eukaryota; kingdom Metazoa; phylum Chordata; class Actinopteri; order Notacanthiformes; family Halosauridae; genus Aldrovandia; species Aldrovandia affinis. The sequence goes on along the minus strand of JAINUG010000002.1, from coordinate 10,448,009 downwards.
TCTTCGAACTTCATATTGAGAGTTAACAGCAACAGATTCCAAATGCAAATGCCACACTAATCAACTCTAGACCTTTTATCTGCTTACTTGTAAATGAAATAATGAGGGAACAGCACATACCTGGCCATGGAACAGCTGAGCAGCCAATTGTCTAATTAGTTTGGGTCCCTTATAAAGGGGGGAACCACATTAAAAAAGTTGTGTAATTCCTACACCGTTCACCCGATTTGGATGTAAATACCCTCAAATTAAAGCTGAAAGTCTGCACTTTGAGCTCATAATAATTTACTTTCAACTCCAATATGCTGTGGTAGACAGCTAAAATAACAATAACTTTGTCAATGTCCAAATATTTATGGACCTGACTGTATATCAAGTACCTTTTCAAACCATAAGCTGTGGATTATTTCAATAAAGACACTGTAAAGAAATTGTGCCTTATTTTTATTTCTAATGCTTCGATTCTTACAAATTACATGTCCTGAGATCCATTCTCCAAGGCAAGAAAAAATCCTCAACATCTTAATGTTGTTTAAAATAATACAGTTTAACTGCACAAAGCCAGCCTCCTTGCCTGTATGCTCAAATGCAATTCCTTTCAAATAAGAGCTCATTTTGCTCTTATTTAAAAGAATTGCATTCCTCGTCAACAACCGACATCATCTACATGATGATGATGTCATCTGATATGATAATCATAAATAATAATACATTTTATTTATCAAGCGCCTTTCAGGACACCCAAGGTCACTTTACAGGGAAATCAGGATGTGTGTCTTGTCCTGATTTCCCTGTACAGAGGATAAACAATAAAATAATAAAATAGCAGAGAATTGGGTTAGAAAATACAATCATGAAGGATGGGAGGGGGGGCGGGGGGGACAAAAAAACAAAGGTGTATATAATAATAAGTTGATATCATATTATGATATCAGTTGTTGATGAGCTTGTTTATTATTGTTATTATCATTGTTACTAAAATGACAGTGCGACACAAACAGGGGTGTAACTGTTGTGTACGTTTGTGCGTGAACCCTAAAAATAGAGAAAGCACACACTTTCTGGCTCTGTGGGCCCTATATTGTGCGCTACTATTTTGGCAGAAGGCACCCCATAATTCAATATCTATCAATCTCTCAATCCCTCTCTTTCTCCCTCCCTCCCTCCCTCCTCCAGAGGCCCACCCCAAGCTATGGCAGAAACAGCAGGCAACAAAAGGCGGGTGCGAGAGGGGTAGGGGGGGCTGCTGGCTGACCAACAGTACACAACAGAATCTCATCTGTGTCGTTCACCTGGTAAGTCCAATGAAATGTATTTCTGTCAGCGCAGGTGGTCATTGTTCTAAGATCACAGGACCGAAGGCGAGGCTCCACATGGCCTCCCAGTAAGAGGGTCCCTGTTGTCTCCCACCACAGGTTCATAATCGCAGGTGCCGTTGCGTATATTTTTGAGGCTATAGTTTAAAATGTTGCACATATTAAATTCAGATTTTTGACAAGATTAATTTTAATTTAGATTTTAAAATTTTAAAGAGGCAATCTGGTGAAGGTTGGAATCCATTATGGCTGCAGTTCTGTTTGTGCTTAACTTTGATAAATATATTTTAAGCAACTGTCAAGTATACTTGGGAACTGCCAAATTCATAAATGTGTATTATATATATAATTCTTCTCAGATATTTTTAGCTTTTATATTTCTTTTGATTTTGAATGCCCAATTGTATTTATCACGTTTTCCCAGACACGTTTTTTCAGTTCAGTACAGGGTCATTGTTGTAGCTTTCCCTGGGCCCTACATTTTGTTACTGCATCAATTCCATCAGAAAGTGAAAGGTGAAAGCCTGGGGCAGTGGAATGTGACCAGCGGGCACGTGCTAAACTAAACTCACTTTGCCAGCATATTAGGATTATAAAGAATCAGCCACGATGGGTGGAACTGTCTCTCTTTGATAACCGTCTCTACAGCAGTTTTGATTTTGATGAGGTGGTCTCTGATGGCTCAAGTAACTGGATGATTAGCTCCTGTAGGCAGAGAGCAATGGTTCATTTAATATTTTAAAGTTTCACAGTGGAGGAGGAAGAATTTATATTTTCAAAGCTGTCCCTCAGCTAAAAAACCTTGTAAGACCTATAGCAGGTCCTGGCTGAGAAGACTACAAGAACTAGTTTGATACAGAGATGGCCAACGCCAGTGAACTTGCCTATTCCATGGACGCAGGTACGGGAAGTAATACACGATAACTATGTACAATTGTACTGTACTGTAAATTAGGCACAGCTTGATAACTTAATAACATAGTTGGCATGGCATCTGGTTGTGGATTAAAGTCATTTTTGCTAGCTTTGTCTACAACAGTTGACCTGAAGTAGCCATCTGTAATGTGGTCATCTGAATTTCCATCTGTGCTAAAAGTAAGCAGCAAGGTAACACCTCATATTGGCTGACACAAGTACAGTATGTTTACAACATAAGCTAAATCGGAGACAGCTTATTTGATATACTTCCTATACATACACTCTCACTTCAAAAGAAAGAAACAAAACAATGTTCACATGTACAGTCAGGTCCAGAATTATTGGCACCCTTGTGAAAATGAGCAACAAAAAAAGCTGTAGAAAAAATAATAACATTATTGAGATGTTGTGTAATTTTCCATCATGTGGAAAATATTTGTCTTTATTAATGGACAAGGAACCGACCAAAATAACTAATTTATCAAATCCCCCCCCACCCAAAAAAGGTTTCAAAATTATTGGCACCCATTTGTAGTACTTGGTGCAGCCTCCCCTGCTAAGGATAATGGCACTGAGCCTATTTCTAATGTTTAATAAGATTGGGGAACACATTTGAGGGATCATGGACCACTCCTCCATGCAGAACCTTTCAAGATCTTTGATATCCTTTGGTTTGGATATTATGGACTGCCCTCTTTAATTCAGACCATATGTTTTTGATAGGGTTTAAGTCCAGAGACTGAGATGGCCATTGCAAAACCTTTTTTTTAATGGAACCATTTATTTGTTGATTTTGAGGTATGTTTGGGGTCATTGTCTTGTTGGAAGGTACATCTACGGTCAAGTCTCAGCTTCATGGCAGAGGCAACCAGGTTTTGGGCTAAAATGTCCTGGTACTTAGTGGAATTAATTATGCCATTGATCTTACCAAGAGCCCCTGGACCACTGGCAGCAAAACAGCCCCAAAGCATCAATAATCCACCACCATATTTGATGGTAGGTATCAGGTGCTCCTCTTTGTATGCATCCCTCTTTTGTCACCAAACATGCCGATGGTGTAATGGGCAAAACAATAATGGTCTCATCTGACCATAGCACCCAGTTCCAGTCATAGTTCCAATGATGTTTGGCAAACCCCAGATGCTTGATTTTGCTGGTTGCTCTCAGTAAGGGCTTTCTTCATGCAACCCTTCCAAAGAGCATGTTGGTATGGAGGTGGCGTCTTATCCTTGATTTTGAGACCTTGTGACCCCAAGACTCGACTAAAGTCTGCAGTCCTTGGACTGTGGTCCTTGGCTACTTCTTTGCCTCCCTCACCATCTTCCTTGTTGTGCATGGGGACAACGTGCACTTGCGGCCTCTTCCTAGCGAGTTTGCAACTGTTCCCGATGTATTGATAGCTTTTGATTATTGCCCTAACAGTGGTTAGTGGTATGATTAACCAGTTATGTATTTCTTTGTACCTATTACCTGGTGTAGGTCAACAACCATCTGTCTCTTTTGATTCTACGATTCTTTGGCTTTCCCCATGGTGATGGATGACAAAGGGATTTTAGATGCGTGTTAGCTCATTTTTATACTGTAGTGAAACAGGAAGTGATGGAAGGCCACAATACAGTTCCTTAATACTGAGATTTAACTTAAATAAGTAGAATTGTATTGCATATTTAACTCTGTTTAGTTTTATTTAAAATAATCTTTAGGGGTGCCAATAATTTTGACACCTACATTATTAAGAAAAAATAATTTTACTTAATACTTATTCTTAGTGACTTTCAAGTTCTAAAACCTTTCATTCTTTAAACTATGCAATGACGGACTTCTGTGGAATTTCCTGTCTGCAGAATGTTCTCACTCAGGACATGAGTCAGTCTGTATCCTTCTCCAACACGATCCTTCCTGCTCTGAAAGTTGTCCTCTTATGGACAATTTTACTTCGCTACTTTACAAACTGAGACAGCGCTCGATAGCAACCTTGACGCCAACACCCTCCCTCTCTCAATGAACCAAATAATGGCAATTATGTTTCAACCCTCCAGTTCAGTGCTTTAAGATTTACCCATTTATAAGAAAAGACAGTGAAATATATGAGAGCTACAATTAAGTCATGTTCCTTAAGCAATTTTACAAAGTGAGATAGAGTGAGTAGAAAAGCTTGTTCTTTTCCTCAACTAAACAATTCCGCTAGCTCGCTAGCACTGTAACACATGGTAAACTAGCTTAGATACAAAATAACGTATAAGATGCAGACCTTTATGTGATCCTGTGTGTAACATCACAGTATATGGACCTCTAAGACTTGATTGTAGGCTGGGTTATATTTACATGAATAGGGTATTCCTGTATTTATTTTTCAAAGTTAACATCCCATACTACATTTATAATGAATTTATGAGCTATAGTGTTACTGGGTAGAGACTAGAGACAACTACAAACTCAGACGCATGCCGTTCCTGGCACAGTGATTGGTTCTTACCCAGGGAGTTGTAGTCCAAGTTAAGGACACGCAGCTGGGAGCTGTGCGCCACAGCAACAGCCAATCGGGCCCATCCTTTGGTAGTGATGGCCGGGTTTGCGCTCAGCGTCAGTTCTCTCAGACCTGTGGGGACACAGCCTTTCATTATCCATTATCATATGACCTACACACCCCCCCCCTTCTACCACAGACACACATAACAAAAATCTATCACAAATACTCAATCATAGACTATGACACAGAACAAAATCTGGACTGATATTTGTTTTAAAAAATTGCACTGAAAGTAACACTTGAGGCATGCTTGGGGATGTTAGGGAATGTTAAATTAAGAGAGAGCTTATTGGGGAATAACATTCCCCAAGCATGTTGCATACAGACAACTTAAAACAAGTGTCCAGCATCTCAATGAAAATGTCACATTCATAGTTTTCTTGAAAGACAAATGTTTTGGACCAGCACAATGACAGGGAGCTATTGAAAAACCACAAATTAGACTGGGCAAATATACTTTTGGTTACAGATTTAGTTATGGACATTCTAACATCCCAAACCCAAAAGCATAAAACTGTCATTGGCAATTAAAAACAATGTCATGGTCCAATGGTACCTGTAAATGGGAAAAAGGCAACATTGCAGCACTGACAATATGAGATTCCTTGCTTTAAATGAATAATACAGTACTATAAGCAGAAAATGGTAAACTACACAACAACTTCATTAAGCAATTTTAAGATTAAAGTGTAACTTTTACCTGTGCCATTTGACAAGCCGCTATTTACTGTCTTGATCTGATCTGAACAGTACATAATAAAACACTTGCATCTTACACTCTGAAAATGTACACAATGCAGCAGGAGGCAGCACTGATGTAAACATAATTGTCTTACACAGATGTTCATTTGGATATTGCTCTACCCTTCCACCCGAGAATATCTTCCGTTCCTCCAACAACATAGTCAGGAACAAACTTTTTACAGTAAAGGACGGTATGCTGTGAACACAGTAGCTTTCTAGGGGGACAATGAATAGGAAGGAACATTAGATAGACTAACGTTACAAACAAGCAGGCTAGATTCAAATCCCAGGCCGTGTCTGAATACCAATTGTCGGGTTGGTTAACAGTACTCTAGAGGAAATTCGTTTTTTCAGCCTTCACAAATCAAAAAAATGCAACGTTCTTCATCAAAACCATGCAAAGCAAATCAAGTTGGCCATAGTTTAATATTTTGACGGCTGCTGTGGCTTCAAAGCTGTTGGAGGAGATAGGATTAAATTGTTCGTTATGAAAACATAACAATAAGTAATCCTGATAAAGAACAATAGTCTTGGCATGTTTCACATGCAGACTAGAACGTAATAACCTGGGTGTATAAACTGTTGAGGGACAGTCAAATTAAGCAGCTGTGATATGGGTCACCTGACTTCGCCCCGTCCGGGGGCAACATGCCACAGATGAGCTGGATCGCCTCGTCCCCAAGCATACAGTCCCCCAGGTCAAGTGACACCAGTGACGGATGTGTGGACAGCGCCGTGTTCAATGCCACGAGCCCCGCGTCCAAAAGAGGACTACCATGAAGGCTGGCGAAGAGAGATACAGAGAATGGGGAGCCGTAAATATATGACAGTTTCCCATCGCAGCTCAATAATGTATTTACGCTATCAAAGTTACACATCTTTACTTCTCCCCAGACATGAATTCGTTTGTCCCACATTCACCGAGAGCAAGATTGAGTAGTGTCGTGGCTGAGTGTTTAACCTGAACCATTAAGTATTTAAACGGTGCATATTCGTCTAGACGTCGCAATTAGTTTCGGGTCCTCTGAGGGAACACACGACGGTTAATTTCCAGATTAGACTAGGGCTTCTGAATTGTATTTTCTCAGAACAGTTGGGAAGCGCTGTATGAAAATACAGAAAGACAACAACAGCGCCTTTGTTCCCCATCCTATTCAATCGCTTCCATGTGCACTCCCCTCCCAAGTTGATCTACTGTATTTCTCAAGGGCTTAGATGTAAATTACAGAACGCGCACCAAGACAAATCAAGCGGTTGCGTTTCATTTTGGGCTTCATTTAGAAAAGACTTTGGTAGCTAGATACATCAGCTAGCAACACAATGTATATGCTGGCTAGTCAGCTACCGCGGCAATAGCGAGTACCACTTTCGTCATGAAAACGTATAATTTGCAACATTAAAAATCCCCGCTCTCACATAGACAAATTGGTAAGCAACTAGTTCAATGTTTTTTTTCGTGGCCCTTTCCTGCCGTCGTGCGCAATACACACAGCATCACTGCAAAGAGTTGATTGAGTGACTAGCTGACAGAGTCGAGCTGCATCACTGTACCGTCAAGAAATTGATTTGTTTTTACAAGAAGGATATTTTACAATACGTGTCGTACTCACAACAAAGTCTGGAATCGATCTGTTGGTCTTGAGTGCGTCGGCAAGCAGCTTCACCCGGCCGATGCTCGACACTACGCCGAGGTTGAGGTTGAGTTGCGCCAGCGAGTGAGACTCCGCCACGCCGCGACACACCCGCCCGAAGTCCCGGTCGGAAAGCTGGCAGCCCCGCGCCGACAGCAATCTCACGCTGTTCTCTTTCAGGCTGTCGCAGATGTCTTTTATTTCAGCTCCAGAGAGCGTCTCTCCCGTTATCTGGATAGAGCCTGGTAGCATTGCGCTTAGGCAGTTGTAGTATAGCTAGATAGCTAGCTACCGTCCTTTCATTCAAGAAAACTAAGCTGGCGAGCCGAGCATGTATGGACTAGTATGGCTGGCGGATTCAGAATCGTCTTCTACTTTTGGACCAAGGACCTTTAATGATGTCTAGTTTTTTCCTTTGGTATAATGCAGAGTTATTGATTCCTTACAGTGACTTCGCAATACGTCCACAATCGATCATACTAGCGAGCGGTTGCTAGTCTGTTCTATCTTAGTATAATCCTAATGCCAGGCAGTGCGATTGTTTTCTTCGATCATTCATTAGACAGCACCTTTGTGCGTAAGGATAAAACTTTAACGTTACATTCAGATTTTTACAACGGGTTAGTTACATAAATACATGTTGCAAAGCTACAACCACTGGGTTTCTCTAAACGCTGACATCATAACGTTCGTAACATTATAGTAGCTTAGCTACGGTAAATCCTCAGTCAACACTGCAGTTCAGCTACGTAACGTTAGCTATGTAACGTTATGCATGAATTTATTCGACACTGAATTATTAATGAACATACAATGCTGTTATACTAAAGAATAAAGTATATGCCCTTTGAATAGTTTACTATTAATTCCGCTGATAATATTCATCGCCACTACACTACAGAAAAACATTTAGCATTCTTGTCATGTGTGGGTTTCTAGGCTCCAGCGTTGCAGCATTGAGGCAAAGACGATCGCGGTTTGTTTGCATCCGCTGCAGGTGTCGGTTACTATGGACACACTCCTCTCAATGTCACCCTGCCTTCAAAATAACAGTTACAGGCTAATCATACGACGAAAGAAATGTCTTCCATTTTTCAGTCATAAGTTCACGATCATTGATCGTTCCAACAGAAGTAGACAGTTCGCTAGATTACAAATTTCCTTGTCTGAGGCGCGAGGGATCCATCCCTAAACTCTCTGCGTTGCTTTAACCGCTAGCCCAAAATATTGCAGGCATGTGCATGTTTCTTGAGGAAGGAAAATAGGCGAGCCAAGAGTTATAGATGTAACAAGTGAAGGGCCAGCTCTCAGAGCTATGGGCCCCGGTACACTCAGGCGATCAGGTTTGATTGCTTAGGTCTAGTTTAAGCGTATCGTGTCGGTGACCTAACCATGAGCGTGTGCTTTAAAAAAAGAGAAAAAAACACTAACATGCGTTTACCCGTTTTTACTATCCTAAAACCACAACCACCTCATTCACCTGACATTACACATCTGGGGCCAATATGAAAGTTGTTTTTGTCATAGGAATATGATAATGTGGGGGGGAACAAAAACCCAAATAAAAATATTCTTTCAGTGTCAATGAAATAGTAAGACCCTCATAACCTCTAGCCCTTTCCATGGCTCCCTGTGTTCCTTGGTTGAGCACAGTCGCACACAAGAATCCCATGAATAATAAATCCAGTGGGACAGAGTGGCCACAGGCGCCAATTGTACGATAGAACAACCTGCCCCGGGGGGGTGATGGAGGATAATAAATGTCTGCTGCATCTCTACAGAGGAGGCATCTCTGGTTGCAGCATTGCATAACCCCTCCGACCCCCCGTGAGCGCAGAGCGTAAGCTGAGTCCAGAGCCAGGATGCCAGTCAGCTGTAACTCGGAGCCACGGCCACAGCCACAGCAGCATCCAAGCCACCAATTGTTCACCAGGTGGGTGTTTGTCAGGTTCACCTCGGGTCAACCTGCCCTGCCCTGCCCTGCCATGCAAAATACACTCTGGCAATTGCAAACTATGGTCACTGTGCTGTACCTGTGGCAGATAACTGATGTAGGCTGCATGTGAACTCATAAAGCCAGTACAGACAGGCAGCCTGGTGGTTAGAGTTCCAGTGTGTTTTCCAGCAACACAAGAGCATTACTGGAGTACCAGGCTGGGATCCAATTAGGCTCATTTGACTAAAAAACAAAACACAGCCAGATTAAATTAATGATAAGAGTATGAAAATACACCTCTAGATCACGGTTTCTCCAACCGTGGGTTGCGGCACCTTCTGAATGGGTCGTGAGTCCGAGGTGAAAAATTATTTGCATTTTAAACCAGCCAGACAGCGCCTTGATTCATGTGTGTTGGTTAGGTGACATGTGCTTCACTGTGAAATGAAAATAACTGCAGATCTAGGATCAGATTTCACAGCTCATACCCGAACAGAAACCCTTCAGGAAAACTGATCTTGGATCTGCGATGACACAAAATGTGAGTAGGCTCTCTCTCTCTCTCTCTCTCTATATATATATATATATATATTTTGTTTTCTAATTTCCTCCAGTTTTTCTCCCAATTTGGTAGCAAATTACACCTGCTCAATCCCTCCCTCATAGTTCGCTGCCGTAGCCCTGACCGGTAGTGACAAAGGCGAAGTATCGTCTCCTCCAAGACGGCACTCGTCGTGCTGTCGACCGTAACTCCGGCACCCCAGAGCCACTCCTGTGCGCAGCGAACGTCTTGTTGGCTTCCCTCCCCCCTCCCTGCGGTAGACAGCCAACTGCCGCCCCTGGCAGCACTCCGGCCAGACTCTGGCGCGACCAGGGAATTGAACCCCTGTTGCCGTGGCCAGAGTCGGATGTTGAAGCCATTAGACCACACGAGAGGCCCTGAGTAGGCTCTATTTTAAAATGTGTTGCAGTTTATTAATGTGTTGCATTTGAGAGAAAGTGCTGGCTGTTTTTTTTTAAATAAATATCACAAATGTATTTGTGGGTTGCCACTGAGCTGGCATCAGTAAAAATGGGTCCTGAGACTAGAACTGCTCTAGATTATAGCCCAACAGTCCTAGTGTATGCAGGTCATCCCTGAAAAGTGTTAATGGAAGGCAAATAAACACAAGAAACAAAGGTGGAAGCAGTTGCCATTAATGTCCAATGGTTCCATAAAATGACATCCATTCAATGGTGACAAAGGAAACCGGTAACTCAGAGCTGCATTCAATTAACATTTCATCCGACTTGTGTTATTTTCTTCACAAAGTTTGACAAATCAACTGTGTTTGTGAATGAAAACACTTGCATTTAACTAACACTAACAAAGTTAAGGGCAAATGTTGATTGAATCCAGGCCTGAGACTATTATTTTTAGGGCCAAAAAAGCTCAGTGAGGATCTAAATGAACAAATTCCATTCACATGTATCTGGATAAGGAACTAGTAAAAGGAATTGATGGTAGATTTTTGCCAGTTTGAGCAAGTACGAGTTTTCTAAACAGTTTTGACAGACTTGGTAATAGACTGCGCTAAAGTCAATTCATCACTATATCCCAATCCCCTTAATTTAAGCAGGGAAACTAAAGATCCCCTCCCATCTGGCATTGGGCAATGGTCTTTTTCCTTATACTCACCAAACCAATACTGGCACAAATGGCTGACATATGAATGATGGCATCAACGTTATGCCTGAGATCAGGCCATGTGACAGTATAACCTTGCGTTCCAATTATGTCGTACGCCAAACAGGTTTACATTCAATCACGAGCGCATATCTCGATTTTCTCAAGCTTTTTAAAATCCTATAGCGTTGTGGTAAGTCCATTTAAAATGACAGGAAAGACTTGTAAGTAATACACATCAAGCAAACTAAGGACTCAAAGTTCCTTAAATGCTATTTTTATTTTCTGTACAATACCTCTATATGTACACATGAGGAAAAAACTGAAGATGATACAAAATAAAAATAAAAATGACATTCCTACACCTCACCCCACAAGCACACCTGAAAGGACCATGGAAATACAACACCCAATTCTACTGGAGAACCGAAAGAAGCCTAAGAGGACAAGAAATAAAGGAAATACCTTCATTGTTTTCCAAAACGTTTACATTTTCATATAAACCAAAGACTTAAATTGGTTTGTGGTGATATACGAGTCATTACATACATTGCCCTTGATGGGTAAGAACGGAAATGCTCATTTGCTCCGGGCAGTTGTTATACGTGGCAAATCTTCGACTCAAACACAAAGGAAAACATTTTGACATGGTGCACACGTAATCGGGGGACCCACCACTTATTTCGGTAAAACCCACTCCTTTCCCTCTGTAGTACTGTAACAGCACTGCTAATAAATGCGCGTTTCGTTTTCCGAAAAACACACATTATTTGCAACACTTCAAACATCTCCAGCAATTGAACAAAATAAAATAAAATAAAATAAAATAAAATAAAACTCACACCTAGACCCACGGATGGTGTGATAACCTTACAAGGCAAAAGTGACGACCGAGAGCTTAACTTCGCTGTACTGTTCCTGGCCTTCAAGAACCAATGAGACTACGCTACAGCCAACGAGCTTTAGGTTTAAATACATTTAGAGTTAGGAAACCTCTTAAGATTCAGTAGGAATGAAGGTTGACACACAAGGAACATTAAATCTGCAAAAACACAGATGCCTGCTTTATGCTGTGAAAAAGACAGCTTTCTCAAATTTGACTTACTGTTTTTTTGTTTAGTTTTTTCGGCCAGAAATAAACACCTTCTGTTCTAGCCATGTAATGTAGGACCGGTCTTTTCTTAACGATCAGGTGTGTAAACGGGCATCCACATTTTTGTGCACTTAACATGACTATTTGTGCACTTAACATGACTATTGTGAAAGGCATCCAGACAAGACGAGTGACCCACTGAACAATAATTTGAACTGTTAGGGTTGCCAATTTCCAAATAGGAAATCGCCAATGTATACTGTTTGCGTAAGCCTACACAAACCTTTGCATGTTTTCTCAAGATGAAGCCCCATTTAAATATCAAGTAACATGGAGCCAACTCCAAGCTGATGGGAACATCCCACAGACCAAAAACACATTATGGGTCACCAATGTGTGCTTATGTGACAGATAACTTGAAGATGTTCCCTTTCAAGAAAGAAATCAATGTTGTTCACCCTCTCTTGGGCTGGAGTACAAAAAAGAATCTTCATATCAATTTCCCCCCCACCAATTATTTTAAAATGGGACCAGCATATCACATGCTTTAAGCCCTAAGGATGGATGTGCACCGCATCACTGCGACAACAGGGAAATGCCAAGGGACTTCACTGTGCCGTTAATCAGACTGGTTGCCACTTCAGGTAAATCTCTGGCCACCCTCTGAATGGGAGGAACATTGGGTCCTTCCAGCGTGTCCAGAATACCTTTGGGAAAACAAATGAAAGAGTTTACACAGCGTGTCTTTTAATGTACACTCCAGTAACAAAACAAATACTCAATTACACAAATTATAGCTTTACCTTCAATAGAATCATATTTTTTTTAAAATAATAATAATTCTGAAGAAATTAAGCAATTAATCTGTGCAAAAAATTAGGCCAGGGGTCTTAAACTCAATTACTGGAGATCCACACTGTCCGCTTTTTTGATTCAAACTGCTATTATTTGATCAGTATGCTCAAATGTAGTAACTAATATGTTCCCTTAAAAAGAAAAAACATTGTGCCAGTGAAAGATTTTTGGAATCAAATAATTAGATCTACACAGCCAATGGCTAATGGGCCGGAACAAACCAGCACATGCTGCAGCACACCAGCAGCTGAGTCATGGGGGGCTCATAGACAGGCCAAACTTCACAGTAGCACCTGCTAGTATGAGTACGAATATGGGAATCCCACTTTTCCACAATACACCCTCTGTCACTGCTGGTGATGTAAGTAGCCTTACCTTCAACAATCTTGTGGTAGGCAAAGTGCAGGTAGAGCAGAAAGAGCATGTGCAAGGCAGCCAGAGTGCCGCACAGGATGAGACGAGGCGTCTGGCCCACCGTGCGAGAGATCAGGGCAGATACCTGAGGAACAGAGACAGGAATGAGGGCATTCCCAAACTGCCCTTAATGACACACAGTAATACACACGCAAGAAGCCCCAATTAAATCCATTTGGATAACAAGATGAAGAAAATGTGAAAAATTCCAAAGGGGGTGAATACTTTTTATACCCACTGTGTGTGTGTGTGTGTGTGTGTGTGTATATATAATCCCTTTTCAATGCTCCTCCTGATCTGCACAGACCGGGTGTTACTCTCAGAATGTTGTTTTGCATGGTGCCCTCAGGGCCATTATTATTTATTGATTCATTTATTTATAACCCAATTTTTAAACCCGATTTCATTTCCTCCCGATTTGGAATTCCCAATTGTATTCATAGGTCCATCTCGCCATGCAAAATCCTCCTTAAATTAAGGAAAGTGCAGACAAGCATGTGCACTGAGCTGCACAGTCACTGTGTCAGAGGAGAACCCGTCATCAGCAGCTGGTGCACTTAATCCAGTAAACCTCACTGATTTTGTCAGATCCAAGCCTCACCATTCGCAGCGTGGAGAGTCCGCCGATTACCAGCCACAGGATGTAGAAAAGGGAGTGGAAGTGGACGTTGTACGTGACGAAAAGAACCACACAGTGCCCAAAGAGACCATAGCCCTGAGGTCAAAGTAAAAACATTTTTTTTAATAAAAGTATTTCAAAATAAAAATAATTCTACAATAGTGATAAACAACCAAAGCTAAGAACATATATAAATCTTCTCACCTCCAAAAATGCTTTTTACTATCACAAACACACACTAATAGCACATTACGGCAAGATTTATGTAGCTAACAACTCAAACTTAATTAATCAAAAGCTATGCTGGAACAAAAACAAGCACATTTGGTGTGGCCCCAGAACCAGGGTTGGGAAACATTGCAATGAGGCTCTCTGGATGTTGCAGGTTGACGAGGACTGTGCCTGCGTTGGGGGGACGGGTACGTACCAGGAGGGACAGCATCTGCAGCATGGTGATCTGTGCATTGCAGAGGTATGCCAGGAAGTAGATGAAGGAGGAGACTCCCATCCAGTAGCCAAAGCAGGTCCCTATCGCCGTGCCCATCAAGGTACCCTCTCTCTGAGCGGAAAAGACAAACCAAGTCAAGATGAGAAAGTGTCACCAGCCAACATGGCTTGGAATGTCATTATCACTAGACTTGTGTTTGGTGTGAATCGAGATGAGTAAATAGGAGACCGCTTTGGACAAACTGAGACAAAAGGACCCCCAACAAGAGAACAGACTATGAGTTAACAGACGCTACCCTCTGTGCCAATAGGTTTTGGGAACTGTTGAGAGAAAAAAGCTTCTGTTGAGGGCAATCAGCAAAAATAAACATTGGAGTTTTCTAAACGGCATTGGAACAATTGGAAACATTGGAAAAATGTCATGCATACCAGCAGTGGGTTAGTGTTATTTTCCACATAAGCATCCTTTCCGGCCAATTGTCCTGGAGAGGATCGGTTTCCCCCCTCACACTCTTTGACTAGTGTCCCGCAGGGCATGGTCAGGTCATCTCTTCTCATGGCCCTATTTACCATTGTTACCCAACTCTTCCTTTCATTTTCTCCCTCCGACACTCACGTTCCAGCACGTGTTCATGTCGGGCGATCCATTACATCCCTCCATCCAAGCCGATGATGTCATTAAAGCCTTAATACTGCATGGCTATTATAATGCTCCAAAATACATTACTTTTATCAAAACAAATACTGTTTTAAATCCCTGTGGTTATACTTGTGTATAAAGATACAGATTATTTGGTTTGGTAAAGTCTCATGATAGCCATGCAGTTGTTAGGCTTAAATGACATCATCAGCTGGATGGAGAGATGAAGAGATTGATGGATGGATGGATGGATGGACAGATAGAGAGAGGAAGGACAAGTAGCTTTCAGGTTACACATTTGTACAGACAGCTACCGTTCTTATTTTTGTGGATTTTCTCTGGACAAGTTCTTTAGAAAACTTAGAATGCACACAGCAATATTTTCTGTCTCTGTGGCAATGGCAAGCCAGTCTAGATGGTCCAAATTAAACGGAGGCAGGTTAAACCCTGCAGTACTGTGTGCTCTGGGAACTCTCTTACAATCACAGTTCCGGAGGTCTTCATCCCATGCAGGAGGATGGCCACCAGGGTGAACACCAGCATCATGGGTCCATAGAGCTCCCCAGCAATCTTCTGCAGGTTTGGAAGGGAGAAGTTCCAGTCTTAATGTGCAAATTCATAATTATTGACTAGTTTGACACTGGAAAATTTGCATGCAGTGATGTTGACAAAAAAAACCATGTTAACTCAATTTGGGCTACATGTATGGTTGGGAATTTTCATGTAGAGTTGATTACAAAAAGGAGATTCACTCATTAAGTGGGCCCTGGGCTTCCCCTAAAATCAATGACTAATGGGTCATTACTAAAAGGGTAAGTGTACTTACTAGAGTGGGCATTCGGATAGGTTTTCCTGTGTATTTGAGGTTACGAAACAATTCAGTTCCGTATCCATCTCTAAATACCACCTCAGTTTATTATAATTAATTTCCAGTTTCTGAATAAACACCTTAGTGCATAGTCAGTACTGCATTTTACGCTAGGCAAGCAGTCATAAAGTTTTCCCCGCGGGGCTGCTGGCCACAGTCAGCACTGGCACTATGGATTCAATACTGGACCGCCTTAACTGGGTGAGCCACCCAGTAGCCCCATAGCAATCATACATTTCAAGTTTTCACTACAAGGTACATCTGAAATGTAAACAAAAATGTTGAAGAAGGCATTATCTCTTTTTGTACCTTTGCCATTGTCATCACCTTACATGTGTGTCATATGAAGCATGCAATATGTATCTTTTCCATTTTACTAAATGTGTTATGTGAAATTCTGTTGAAGTTCACAATGGATTACAGATATTGACTCCATACAGTCAGCCATTTATACTGGTATTTCACACTACCTTAACACAGTGAAGCCAGACCAGTTTCTCACCTGTGGAAAGTTGATCATTCGGACAGGAATCATCGACTCGATTAACCTTGCAGTAAAAAAAAAAAAGGGCTCATATCAGTAAAAATATTGTGGGATAACATCACAATATCACCGACCTACAATGACAAACCTCTTAAAGTCAAATAGTTGTTTGTTTTTCTCTTAATTCACACTATGTACAATCTTTGATCGTTGTACACACCCCCCACCCATATGTATGGTTCAATCAAAAACAAGTCCAGAGAAAACCAACACACCCAGAGTGCATTGACAGCTCATTGGGCTCTTTCTTTAAACAATCCTCAGTTTTCTTATTTAATTTTCTTTTGCTTTTTTTTTGAATGCCCAATTGTATTTGTGTTTAAGCCTGTCGATTCTAATTCATCACATGTGTTCTGTCGGCCACCTCTTTTCATTCCGCAGTCCACCACCTGAGCTGCAAAGTCATGGAGTCGGAGGAGTACACTTCCTGCTCAGGCAGATTGCAAGCATACAATGAACCCGAGGTGAGACAAGGACAAAAACCCTCTCTTCCTGTGCACAGCTAAGGAGGCGTATTATGCAACAACCCGCGATGCTGCCAGCCACAGTCGGCACCGGCACAGTCAGGGTTCTATACCACACCATAGGGCTTGTCACTACACTGACAACCAACGCATTAACAGGACAAGCCATTTCGACAGCCCCACTCAATGTGCAACAACAAAGACCTCAGATCCCAGACACAACACCTCACCTGTTCCTGACTTGAATGGGCTCCACGTCAAAGTAGGGCCTGAGGATGTCAATGTTGGCATAGAGGTTGAAGGCCTTGGAGGCCTGCCTCTTCCCTGCCTGCCACACCTGATGGGATGGGGTCAGATCAGATCAGTTCACACCTCTTATAATATGACATTATTCATCAGAGTTTGGGCAACTTCTCTCACACTCCATTCACACACCTGTCCTTTCAATTACTATTTACTTGCAATGTCGTTATATTTCCAATACTGGTTATTTTATAATAATAATAATAATAATAATTATTATTATTTTATTATTATTATTATTATTATTTTATGCGTGACAAAGCAAACATGTTGTCAATTTTACTAGCGTAATATCCATTGGCTCATTACCCATTAAATGAGCCAGCGTCTAAAATGTTTAGAAACTGAACTTTTAAAGAAGCAAGTTAAGTGCAAATGATTTCATTTAAAGAAGCAAATTACTGAAGAAATGAATTATATTTTTAGCTAGTGATCTATTTTAGCACAGGATCAGGGCCCTCAGTTCAAGTCCAGCACTCACCACCACAGTGTGCCCCGTTTTAAGACATTTCCTCCTCCCCTCTTCCAAAGACACAGCATCCCTTGGTGCGCTGTGAGCTCACCTCATCCGCCACTTGCCGCCCCAGCTGCCCTTTAATGCCCTTCATGCCCAGGAACTCCCCATCCTCCCCGGTGTCCTCCTCTGTTGCAGCCGCCTCATCAGCCACCTCCTCCTCCCTCATGCGCTGGTGCATCTCGCCCATGTCCTCGAAACTAGAGCCCGAGGTGTCATCCATGTTCTCCATGTCAATCACCGCCGAGCCAGTGCCCTGGAGGAGAGGTGGCCAGTGACAAATCAGCAACATCCCAGGGTCAGCAGGCACCCAAATAGGGCCCCCTTTTTGCAGAACATTGAGCTATTAGGGGGCAATTATGGGTTTAAGTGTACACCTGCAAAAATGAACCCTATGCAGAGATGGAAATACTCCCAATTAATAGCGGTTTGAACCATTCCCAATTTTAGACATGTTAGTGTACTGAGTGGAAGCCTCCAACAGGTGCATTCAAGTCTTTACACACTCCTGCCGTATATGCCATTTAGCAGACGCTTTAATCCAAAGCGACCTACAGTAGTGAATGCATACATTTTTCAGTATGTGTGGTCCCAGTGGGAATTGAACCCACAACCTACGCGTTGCCAATGCCATGCTCTACCTACTGAGCCACACAGAACCACTGCCTCTTGTAAGACCCAGAATAGCCCAAAGAGCTAAACTGGGAGGGTTCATTCCATTTCTGCTATGACAAAATATTTTGTTTGAACACTGGCGTTTCTTTTCATTCTAACCTCTCTCCTACAATGAGAATAGGCCTGCTAATGTTAATATATCAACCAAACTTCCCTATCACAGGGAATCACAGAATCACCAATCATACCCCTTCTCCTGGAGAGCTTCCCATTGTGCTAGTCAAAGACAGTTACCAGCAGAATTACATCCCTAAAAGTTGTAGGGAGGTTAAAAGAAGGTCGAGCTTATTCCTGCTGCAACTCTAACATAAAATATAACAAACTATTACGTTTACATCTAAACAGATTTATGTTATGTCAGTTATGAGCAACAAAATATCACCAATGTAACTCCTTTACTTAAGTATTCTGTTCTGTTTTGGCTAAACAACATATATTCTTCCTTCTAACTTCGATTCACGATGGCTAGCAATCATTCTTACAAATCAGAAGAAATGTGCAAATCGAAGACGTTACAAGCTAAACAAACTCAAATGACGTTAAGTATGATGTCTATTGCTGTATTCCTGCACTGATCTCGTGCGCTATCTATGATTGTTCCTACCATGTATTAATGCACATCTTGTAAGTCGCTCTGGATAAGAGCGTCTGCTAAATGCTTAAAATGTAAAATGTAAATGTATTACTAGGTAGAATACACAGAATCTCTGGTACTACCTTACCATCATTATTGGCTAACTGGGTAGCATAAGCTACGACATTGCTCTACCGTTTGTGAGATTGAATTGACTGAAGTGGGACGGTTTATACCTAAAACCCTTGATCGGAAAAAACGTGTCGCTGTGCATTTAACTAGCTACTGTAGCACAACTTGTTAGTTACTGTATATATTGCTAACTTACGTTATTTTAAAAAAACTATCTAGCGCTACCTGAATCAGATTGTCATCAAATCCGCCCCACGCTTCCGTGTTCGTGTTTTTGTTTGCTTCGGGTACCGACATCTTCGCAAGCTATGTTTTTTTTCTTTAATTCAGAAACTTCTGTACAACAATTCAATCTAGAATATACATAACTAGAGTATTAGGCATAACAGAGTTAGCTAACTACTTTGTATATCCCTGTTTAAAATTGTCCAGATTGGAACTTTAAAAGCTAGCTAGCTAGCAATCAGCTGCGTTCCTGATAGTGAAGCAAAGCTCCAATAATACTTCCGGGTATGGATTTCCGGCCTGCATTTCGTCAATTTTTCTACCACAATAAGAGTTATTGTCGCTTTCGTAGGTCTACAGACAATAATAATTTAATGTGACGAGCACGATATGGAATTATTACTTGCTATACTTGATACTACACCCTTAGGCATATGTATGTATAATTATAGCCTTATTATCATGCCGAAGGCTACAAGAACTACAAGAACAGTTGTTCAAGAACAACTGAACAACTGTTTAGCAAAAAATACTTTTCTTTTACAGAATCGTTACTTCTTACTACTTGGCCTTTTTACGTTGAAAACGTTTTTGTTGAGAAAAACATATTTTAACATGAAACATTGTAGTCTAGTATTTGACCACCGGAAGTGACATTATTATTGGGGCGGAGTCATCTATGCATGTTCATGGTTGGGGCGAGCTTCACGCAGTTGTGTCTTTGCTCGGTTTGGATTGGACCAGAGACGTCAAACGCTAAAAAATCTCGATTACATAGGACCTCGCGAGAATAATATTTGTTGTTGTTATAAAATAAGGTCTAAGATTACTGTGCTGTAACTCAATGCTTAAAGATCACGTTTGTAGTACTGGGCTTCAAAGCCTTTAGTGAAACTGTTCTTTTAATTTGTTTATCAAAAGATAATCTATGTGACACGCGGCTCAGTAGCGCTTAGGTGGAAATTACGTCATTATCACAGGAACGTCAATATTTTTCAAACATGGCAGCGCCCATGAGCAACGTGGAAGAGATTCGTAATAGAGTGATTTTGAGCGAATTTCGTGTTAGCAATGTGAGTGATCGTGAAATGGGTTGATATTAACTACTTATTGCAAAGGTGTGCATAATGGAGGGTCATGCTTTACGCCCCAAATGGTATGTTTTCCATTTATGGACAGAAGTGTGCGGGGCACGTTATTGTCTTACGGACGAGTTAGCCAACTTATTTGAGGTTTAAGCTATGTAGGGAAGTATGTTTTTGCAGACCAGCTTCACGCACGAGCAGAGTATTGAGATTATGTGGTACATATCTCAAATTATGTTTCCCTTAATTACCTTAGTAAAGAGGGACAACTCAATGCTACATTTTATAATGTATTGATGAGACAAATGTTGCATGCCATCTTTTCAGGTTCACACCACTGACTTCCCTGGTAACTACGCAGGTTATGATGATACTTGGAGCCAGAAGAAATTTGAACAGGTACATGATTTAACCGTTTTGGCGCAGTTTGCGTCTTTTCAAACTTGTTCTTTGATCTCTTCATCAATGTTGTTTCTGTAACGTTTTATATACGTGCCCCACAGAATTTCAGAATCGACGTGATTCAGATGGATGAAACTACCCTGGAGTTCGATATGGTGGGGATAGATGCCGCCATAGCCAATGCTTTTCGGCGCATATTACTAGCAGAGGTAATGTCAAACAGTGGAGATATTATAATGATGTACTTTATTCTAAGAATTCGATGGATTTTGGATGCTATTCTAGGATATGCGTAGCCTACTGGTTAGTCAAGATGTCTGATTGAAGATGTTGGTCATACTGTAGCAGCCAAACTGAAAGTTTGTGAATGCTTAGGTGTATCTCGTCGCAAATACCTTGATTGTGAGTAAATTGTTCAAGTTCCCTTTTTACTTATTATTGCTTCTAAGGTACCCACCATGGCCGTGGAGAAAGTGTTCATCTACAACAATACTTCCATTGTTCAAGATGAGATTCTTGCCCATAGACTGGGTTTGATTCCCATCAAAGCTGACCCACGCTTGTTTGAGTACCGAAATGCAGGTAAGAATACACGCACTCACAGAGAACCGGTCAGTTTTTAATTTGACATCGACCTCTCAAAAAAACAAAAACGTAAAGTCACAGAGCAACACCTCATTGCTATAATGACTTTAAGTGGATCTAAGCAATTATAAATCACCTAGTAGTAAAATAAATATGATATGATCAAATTACATTTGATAAAGACAGAGATCCATACATATGGTATATATAATATATGGTATGGTATCATAAGCAAAGAGGAAAGAAAAAAAAACCCTCAAGAATAGTATGTTTTTGAGGGAGGAGGAATCAAAGGCTTTCCCCTCTGTCCCTTTATGGTATCAGAACATAAGCTTTAAGAGTCTTGATAGATCATGTATATCTATTTTGATAGATCATGTATTTGAGCAGACTTGAAGCTTAATAGCAATAATTATAATAAAAATAAACTATCAGCACATGATCCAGAGTAGCACAGGGCTACTGTGCTGATCCAGGGTTTGGTTACCTTGTGTACATCTTGATTTCCACAATGGTGTTAGGTTGGCGCAATGGCTCGTAAGCATTGATTGTACTATATGTACAAGAAATGTTAGAATGTCATGCCTTAGTAGGGTTAACATTTGGTCAAACCTTTTCTTGGAAAGCCACAATGTGTTCCTCTTTATAGTCAAATCAAACCAAACCATTAACCATACTGTCAGATTAATTATGACTCCTCTGACTCGTAAGTCAAATAAACATCCCTGGTAAAGTAATTTTACTGAGGAGAAACGTTCCCCGAAGGCCATTAACACTTCACTCTTTTTCTGAAGAATTAGGGTGGTGTATTGTTTTATCATTTTGAAACTGATTGTTGTATGATTTTGTTCTGGACTATGCCCAGGAGACGAGGAAGGCACAGAGATTGACACAATTCAACTTCAGCTGAAGATCAAGTGCACGAGAAATCCCAGGGCCACTAAAGAATCTTCTGATCCTGGTGAACTCTATCTAAACCATATGGGTAGGTCACCTCATGGCAGCATCTCTGGTAGTGTAGCATCACTCAGTCCATGCATGATTCCAGTATTGAACAGTAATATCACACACACGAGTCAAAAATAGTTTGTTCTGTTTGTGAAGGGCCACCTTGCTGTAGTCACACCACTCAGAGATGTAATTCTTGGTGGTGGTGGTGGTGGCTTGGGCAAGGCTTAAATCGCGAATTGTTAAGAAAACATTATCATAGGACTCTGACCTGTGTAAAATCCTGAACTTAATAAAAGCAGACCCATTAATTCTGCTTTGCCAACAAAGAATGCATATGAATAAAATATGCATCTGAGAACAGCCTGCAAAGCTCAAATGACATACTTCACTGAAATAGATTTTGTTTAGATGGTGTTCTTTTTCATTCTGTATTTCTACTTGCCTCTTGACAAAATATTTTTTTCTGTTTCTCTCAGTGTACTCCAGGGACATGAAGTGGGTACCATTGGTAACCAAGCTGACGTGTTTGCAGATTCCAACATTGGTCCTGTCCTTGGAGATATCCTTCTGGCAAAGTTGCGGCCAGGACAGGAGCTGGATATTGTCATGCACTGTGTGAAGGGCATTGGTGAGGCCTGTGGACATATGTGGCTAATACAGTTGAACGGTTGTGTACAGCTGCTACAAGGATATACAGTTCCAATTTTTGATGTGAAATTATGTTGGGTTGAATTAAGTTGTATGGGTAAGTAAGGTTTCATGAACCATTTTAATGGGAGTTATCGTGCTCTAGAAATCTCAAGGAATTTAACCAGTCATTGTGTTTTGAGTTTGAGAGGAAACTTGTTTTGCTTTATTGAAATGAATCTAAATATGATAAGAGTGACATCGTGACTGTCAGTCTGTAGCTTTACTTGTGATGGCCATTTGGGTTTTGTTACCAGGTAAAGATCATGCCAAGTTCTCCCCAGTGGCCACAGCCAGTTACCGGCTCCTCCCAGAGATCACTCTGCTGCAGCCTGTGGAGGGAGAGAAGGCAGAGAGACTGAAGCGCTGCTTCTCCCCAGGGGTCATTGAGCTGGAGAACTGTGGGGGTAAGAATGTAGTACTGAGTGCAGTGCATTATGGACTATTGCCCCCCCCCCCCCCCATCCATCAAACTTGCGTACTTCATACTTGCATCGTTTCTGCATTTCTGCATTACAAAGTATGCTCATGTAAAATAAATGTTATTTGAATGAAGAAGCTTGACATTGATTTTCTAGCCTGCATTCTTTTCCTTCAGGTTTTTAAACAATGTAACGTAATGTTTTTCTTCCGTTGGACTTTTTTCCCCTCAAGTGTTTATCACAAAAACAAAAAAATTGTTCCCATTACTGTAGTTTAATTAATCTGCCAATTAATTGGATGCATGTTTGAAAATACATTTCTTAGTCTGGCATTTGTAACTATTTTTTAATTTGAATCCGTTTAGAAATGAATTCACAACTTAACTTTAGTGACAAAACGTGCTATATTTAAGATAACATATTACCCCGATTGCACTAAAAACTCCTGATGTTGAAAATGATTGCCCTATCCAGCATTCATTTGTGTTCTTATGTCAAATAACATTTATCAATTTATCCTGAGGAAATATAATATTATACTGAGACAATTTAATAATGAAGTTCACATCTATTTAAAAATCTTATTATTTTTTCTCGTAAATGATTTGGTGATTAAAGCATTATTTGATTAATCGGACCAATTTAATAGATTAATTGTCACAGCCCTAGTAAAAATGTATTGAAACAAATGTCAGTGTTTATTTTTATCCATATTCATCAGATGTAAGCCTTCTATTGATTGTACCATATTGTGTCATATTTACTTTCGTCTCCCAACCTTGTTTTTTTTTCTTCTCTCTCCCAGGGAAGCAGGTTGCCAAAGTGGTAAACAGCCGCATGGATACCTGCAGTCGTGAGGTCCTTCGGCATGATGACCTCAAGAACTCTGTGAAGCTAGGAAGAATCCGGGACCATTTCATCTGTACGTCCCCAAACTTTAAATAGCTTGCCATGAGAAAACCAATTATGCTTATCCCTTCATTTAATATATTATCAAAATTTTCAAACCTTCCAGAAAAGTGTTAAAAAAATATGTGGTAGCAATTTGCCCAAAAAAACATGTCAAGACCATCTGAGCCACCCCTGGCTGGCTCAACCAGTAAAAGCAACTTGCCCAGAGTGCAGGTTGCCCACTGCGTCTGGGGCTCAAATCTCTTGACTGCGCCAGCCCAGCTCTGGCCGGGAAGTCCTGCTCGGGGGTGGCGATTGGCTGTCCACCAGGGGGAGGGGGGAGGGAAGCCGCCACGAGCTTGCCACAGGTACAGAAAGCTTCCCTACGTGTATGGTCCATCTCGAAGCAGGCAGTCTCGCAGTTCGCTCACCCTCGTCACTACCAGTCCCAGGGTAGCGGCTGGTCCCGTAGCTGCAGGCAGCAGGCTCGTGGGGAGGGTAATTGAATCAATAAAAAGAGTACAATTGGCCACCAAATTTGTGGGGAAAAATCGGACACATCGGATCGGATCGGATACTAAAAAAGTATGAGCACAATAAATTATGTTGGCTATTGCTGCACTATGTCACTTCCTTTTGTAATGTACATGGAGTTACATCAGCTGTTCTGACTATGGTTCTTTTCTCCTGAACAGTTTCAGTGGAGTCCACTGGGATCCTGGCCCCTGACGTTCTGGTCAGCGAAGCCATCAAAGTCCTCATGTCCAAATGTCAGAGATTCCTTGGTGAACTTGACTCTGCAGAGATGGAGTGACAAATTGTAGCAGTGGGAGTGTGGGCACCACACATGGCACATTTGTGGGACGCACATGGAGAGGCTCCAAAAGATTAAGAACTGAATGACTGTTCAGCAGTGTACCACCACAATTACTCCATGCTGTAGTTGTTAGATTTGCCGCCCGCGGTTCATCATTGTGGTATGAAGTTTTTTCAAACACATGTATATAATATATTTACAGTACCCTAAATTTTTTTTGCTATTTTTCTTTGTTGGTTGAAAGGAGAATGTGGTACTTCCAATATCAAACTGGGAACAGATATTTCATTTGCTTTTGGCTGAACAATATTGTTAAACTACATTTGTAATTAAGTGACACTTAAGGATCATTTGCTATGTTGCTCAAATGTCGTGAAATATATCTTGGACACAAAATACAATGTACAGATGAGGTTTTGCACTGTATTAAACGACTGTTCCAAATCTGTGTGCTGAATCTGCTTTTGACAAGTCTTTCTATTTCGTGAGCTATGGAGTTGTCATGAATATTATTTTATGAATGAGTAAAATACCAATGTTTGGTTTATTGCTCCACGAAAAAAGGTAGGGTACTAGGCTGGTAGGGTACCAGGATACATCGACCGTAAGTAGTATGTATCGTTGATCATAATGGAAACCGTCAAATACCGTGTGATCATATCACCTGTTAATAACAATGACCATTTTATTATAATTGATTTGAATCATGGTTGGTAGTGTATTGCACTCTGCTTAAGTCACCTATAAATTAGATTGATTCCAAATTAAATTGCGGTGTTAAGGGAGCGTGTTGGAATGATTTAATCTATTTCTTTCGTTCACATGGTAAATGTCCCTTTACCTTTTGGGCATTAAACGTTACTCTTCGATTGCTGCCTTAATATTTTTGCATTTTGTCATTATCGTATATCGTTATATATACCCCCCGAGATAGGAACTGTGCCCAAATAATTATTCTGCTTTCCCTGTTCATTATAACAATATAAATTAACCAATGGTAGAACCTTAGATGTGTACTAAATTATAGAAATGTGGCTAACGAATTATGAAGTACCTATTTCCTACAAACAATTGCATATGTTATGAATGTAGGTAAACTCTATTTCGCCTCGTTGGCTACGTCTGACTTTCAGTAATAACTTTGCCATTACAAAAAATGGATGCCTGGTTTTTCATTTTTCGTATTTCTAATGTGATCACGGGGCACTTCCTCTTTTAATTTGCCCTTAATAAACGTCACTTCCCTGATTCCTTAGGAAACGAAGATGGCGACTGTGGAAGAGAGACTCGAAAGGGGTACCGGAGCGCTGGATTCCGATTCGGTTTCACCCAGATTGTCCACTCCTCCGCCGGATCAGCCACATCAGAACAACCCGCTCTTAGGACTTCCCATCGTGGCGATCGAGACCATTCTAAATTTCCTGTCTTACGACGAAATCAGTCTACTGCGCTTGGTGAGACGGAACAAAAACAAACCACAAATTGCCAATGCGGGAGCGAGAAAGGGAGAGTTTTGTGTTGCTCGTGTTTTTTCCCCCTCGGTGTTCGCTAATGTTAACGGTAGCTTGTTAGCTTGTAGGTTGAAAGCCGCGTTTTGTCGATAACTATGTTGTTGACAGTATGCATCGTCCATTATTAAGGCTTACATTTCCGTGGAATTTGAAGGAATTGTGTGTAGGTAGTTGGACAACATTTGATAGCTAGTTTGCATGTTAACCTTACTGGCTATCCCGTATTTCGCTAGCTAGCCAGCTAGGTACGCCTACGAATATTAAACAAAGTAGCTTACACGTTGCACTTGTGCTATTGCTAGCTACGCAGATGTATCAGTTTGAGAAGCACCGAGTTAGTAAGCAAGATGGGTGGATAACTAAATATGTAACATTAAATTACTTGCTAACGTTTTCTAGGATGATGCTGGATCGACTACAGTTCGTAATGGGAGCAACTTGTTATCCCATGGCATTAGGCATAGAATTGTCGAACCAATACGTTAGTAGGTAGGGTTGGCAAAAGGTTACCACTTTTGCTTGTAGGGCGTATAGCAATTTTGGCAGTCACTATAGCTAGTCATTTGACATGGCAAATATTCGCCAACCAACTATATAGCTATCTACCTACCTACCTAGCTGACTTGACTGGCGACCTAGTTCGGCCGTAATCTCTTCTAGCTTCGGCTATGTCTGTGAAATACTTAGCAAGCAAGGTAGGTGAATTAGCTACACGATAATTGAGGGAAATTAATATTTGTATATTTGTGATGGCAAAATACTTTCTTCTAAGCTTGCTAACGTTACCGGTTAGGTTTGCCGTGTTCCCCAAGGCCTTACAGGTGTACTTCCTATCCTGCTTGCAATTGTGCACATGCGCGAGCCTGCATTTGTAACGTTAATTGGCCGATAAAAAATATGAACGTAATATTACCGGGAAGAACTTGGAGGTAGCTTGTTGGATATATACACGAGGCCTACACGCTTTGAGTCAAACCGTTCGTCTCGGTTATCTTGTTTGACTGTCCTGAATTTCTAGTTGAAACGGGTTTGCTTCACTAGTCTCTTGGATACCGGGTAGCTTGAAGTTCGACAAAGAAAACTCAAGTAATAGAGCTTTACTTTACAGGACTATTAACGCGTAAGGACTAATACACCTGGTTTGTTAATTGTTTAGTTTCCATTCCAATGCCATCACAACCTGTGTCCATCTCTTCTGTGAACCCAAGGTTATCCAAAACAAGTTGCCTTTTTTCAGCTGACGTCTTGTAACCTAAGCTCCCAGTCTAAATGCAGCCTGTGTGTGTGTGGGTGTGGGTGTGGGTGGGGTGTGGTAGATGGATATCTGCAGCAGCTGTCTAATGCCTCAATACCCGTCACACCCACACCCTGTAGTTATACCCTCCATTGGTACCCGGAATACAGTGTGCCATTGTTGGTGAGCTGTAACCAAGAAAGGGTCCTGAGATGTTTCGGTGGGTGGGGTGTTAGTTGTGTGTCACTATTCAGCAGTTGCACATTCAGTACAGAATTTTTTAAAATATTTTTTTACATATATATTTTTTTAAATATATTTTAAAGTTTTGATAGATGTTCTACTAACTTGTATTACGTTTGGGCTATAATAAATGTTGCTCAAAGTTAGGCTACAAAAGTCAGTCTTGCATTACTTTAATGACTTATTTTTTAGGGTAGGTAATCAGCTCCTGATGCAGTCTGGCTGACTGCTGACAGCTGACCTTTTAGGGTTTTTGCAGCCAATCAAGGCTCAAAGATTAACTGTGATCTTGTCTGGTCTTGTTGTTTCAGGTGTGCAAGCGTATGGACATGATCTGCCAACGCATGCTAAACCAGGGCTTCCTCAGGGTGGAGCGCTACCACAGCCTGTGCCAGAAACAGGTCAAAGCCCAGCTGCCCAGGTAAGTACCACTAGGGTTTGGGCCCCTAAACCATGGTCCTGGGGTGCTGTAATCCAGAGGGATTTCCAAAGCTCCAGACCTGCCAACGTGCGCATTTTGCGTTACCAGCGGGGCATTTTAAGGGCAGGGTTCACGGGTTTCACTTTCAACGACGCAAATATGAGGCTTCAGTTAAAACGTAGTTATGATACTGAAGTCGTTGTATTTTGACCTGAGCCAATGAAAGTAATACAATTGAAAAAACACATGCTTACGCAAAGTAGTATTTCTCACGCATTTCTTGAAAGTGACTTTCCCAGCTCTTGCTGTAAATATTGAATGTTTAAACCACCAAAATCAGTGCATATACTTTGTTTATACTTTAACAAAATGGGGGGAGTTGCTTGTTCTGTCAGTGTTATATAGGTCCTTTTGAAACTCTGACTTGCTGATTTCAGTGAACATGGTCACTAGTTGTGCTAAACGGTATCTTTCTTGGGTGGTTCTATGAGAGGCAAAAAAACAACCATTTCAACCATTTACAGATGACAGTTACAGGGACATGCAACATAACACTTTTCCCGGGGCTTTCAATCAAACACTTGACGCGCTCCCGAAAATGTAAAGCCGGTTGTAAAGTTTCCTTTACTTTGAATTCTATATCTTTTAGAAGTGCCCTGGGTGCTCTAACTGAATTGACAGGTGGATAAAACAGACCTGCAGCTTTCCACCTCTAGACTGGGGGAGCCCTGGCAGGGGGAGGCGGGGGGGGGGGGTGGTACAGCGATACCTGTGACAGATGCGTTGGCGCACATGTCAGAAGATTTGCGCTGTGTTCAGCGGAACAGAAACGCAATGCCTAATCTCTGTAACGGAAGCCGTCTTGCGTTTCCTTTCGCCGGTAATCTCAGAGGAGGGCAGGGTGCGCCGTTGATAATTAAAGGGCGAAGTATATCGCCGTTCGCTGGCTGACACGGAAGAATGATGCCGTGGCTTGCAGGGGGAATGAATATTTCACAAGAGTCGGTTCGCAAATGATGTAATGAGCCTAACCCAATTATGTCAGCACGGTCATGGTTGTGCAAGAGGCGCGCTGTTATATCCCATTGCACCATAATCGAGACCGATCCATGTCGATTAATCCCCTCTATATGCAGTTTGTTGAAAAATCCTGACACACCGTCTCATTGCTGAAGCCCTTTGACTGCTATAGTGTATGACACTTTGATTTTGTGTGGCATGCCCCTTTACCTTATGTTGGCCTGTTTATCAGATTTCCGTAATCCTTTTATTATCCTTAAATTGGAATACAATTCTAACTTAAAATGTAAGAAATACAAAATGTAGTGAATCATTTCTGAAAAGTCTAGCAGGATTCTGCAAACTGTAAATGTGCGTATGTTGTGCTTGCAGCGTTTCAGTAGACTAAACAAATCCATTTCCCTTTACCGACCATTGCCCCCCCCCCCCCCTTAATAAAATCTGTGACCAGCTCTTCCGTTGCGTGAGTTATGTTCCTTGCTGACCACTGATGCGTCTCGTTGCCCTTGGCAGGCGGGAGTCAGAACGCAGGAACCACTCGCTGGCTCGTCATGCAGACATCCTGGCGGCGGTGGAGACGCGTCTCTCCTTGCTGAACATGACCTTTATGAAATACGTCGACTCCAACCTCTGCTGCTTCATCCCCGGCAAGGTAGGGCATGCATGTGATGTAACCCCTGTCCAGAATGGGCCCAGGTCTTCTTTACCTAAAGAGCTGAGGAACTTTACTGAAACCGATGTGAGAGGCACTAAAACAGTGGCACTCAATCTATAGCTTTGGAGTGTTTCTTTCATAGGTTTCATTTCGATTGGAGGGCTGTCTTCTTTCAAGGATTGTCCATTCATCACCAGTGGGAGTTTGCCTTTTCTTTATTTTTTTTTTTTTTTTTATCGTGATTTCTTCCCCCACCCACTTCCTCCCAATTTTGTGCCCAATTGTACCCTCCTCTAATTCAATAAGCCCCCTTGCCCTCCCTTTGTACCAAAAGCTTGCCGCCACAACTCTGGGACTGGAAATGACAAAGATGCCAGACTGGCTCCTCTGAGACTCGCCAACTCGCCAAGTTGTCAGACTGTAACTCAGACACACACAGAGCTGATTTGCACGCGGCAAGCTCATGTTGCCTTCTCTCCCGCCGAGCAGCCAGTCGCTGCCCCTGAACCGGCTGCAGGTGGCAACCTGCACTTAGAACAAGTGCCTTTATCAGTTGTGCTACCCAGGGCCTGGGAGTTAGCATTTTGATTGAATGGGAATGTCTTTAAAGTGCTCGTTTGTGGGTAAACACCATGCAGCACAGCAGCAAACTGATGGCAAATATCAGTCTCACCCAACCACTCACCACTCCAAACTCTAGGTATCTGCTTGGCAGTAGACATTATTTTTTTGGTGTGAAATTCCTTTTAATGCAAAGGTGTGTAAAGCTGTTTTGGCTCCGATTGTGTGATCTATATATTTGATTGGCTACATATATTCTCCTACTGTCCTAACCCATAAATATTGACAAGCTGTGTCCAGTCACAATCCCTTTCATAAGGTGCTTAAAATGTCAGTGGTCTCGGTGAGCAGTCGTTTCACTTGGGAGTAGAACTCCATTGGACTCTGGAATTTTGGCATATGAATTGGTAAATTTGTAATTTAAGTTTAAGGCTCTACCACTAGATGGAGCTGTGGTACTGATCTTGTCCACTTTAAGAAATTGAAACAAAGCTATAAAAGGCTTAGACATGATTGTGAACTCTGATTTATTTTCAAACCGGTAAAACCAGCATTCCTTGGCTTTGTAGGGTTGAGGGGAAATTAGAAGAGAGAACTACAATGGCAACCTATTCAAACAAATGATAGAACAACCAAACAAAACGTACGTGGTTGTTCCAATGCTTTTAAAGACCATTCAAACCCGAGGAAGCTACAGTTTCTTGTCAATGAAATAATTATTTGCTTTGTTGATATCATTATTCTGTGCTCCCTGCTGCTTTTTGTTTTCTCTCACTCTCCTGTCTTTACAGTCTATGCACAGCCTTGAGCCCAGTGAAACCGTTACACGTTAACAGGGTTGATGTAGTCCAGAGTTTGTTTAGGGGGTAAAGCTTCTGCAGTATCGTAGCAGTGCTTAAACCCTGGCAAATGATTAGTGCCTAACCACCAGCATTTTTCAGCCCACTGCTTTTTTGCAATGGTCCCAACCCTCTCCCCTTTCCTGTGTGACCGCCTCAGGTGATCGACGAGATCTACCGCGTGTTGCGCTACGTGAACTCCACGCGGGCCCCCCAGAGAGCCCACGAGGTGCTGCAGGAGCTGAGGGACATTTCCTCGATGGCCATGGAGTACTTTGATGAGAAGATCGTCCCCATCCTCAAGAAGAAGCTTCCAGGTGCTGACCTCTCAGGACGCCTCATTGGCTCCACCCCAGGTGGGTGACCCCCCCAAGCACCATAGGTGCAGGGCAGATGTATTTATGGTAGCACAGTCACCGTTCTGGTTTCTGTCCCCTCCGAGCCTGTCCCCTCCATTTCCTCTAACTCCCTCGCTCTCCTCTTTGCCGTCGCTCACAGTGGCAGGCCCCTCCACCTCGCTGACCACCATGTCGCTGCTGGCCAAGAACACGCCGTCGCGCTCGGAGATGACCAAGGTGCAGCAGCAGGTGAAGGTGAACGGGGCGTCCATGACGGCGCTGCGACGGGAGATGTCGGAGGTGCGGGTGAAACAGCTGGAGCAGCAGAAGCAGCTGCAGGACCAGGAGCAGAAGCTGCTGGAGCAGACGCAGGTCATCGGCGAGCAGAACTTCCGGCTGGCCGAGTTGGAGCGCAAGCTACGTGAACTGATGGACAGTGCCGTGGGGGGTGGGGCCGGAGGAGGCCCCACCCCTGCTGCCGCCGCCACCCCCTCCTCCTCCTCCTCCTCCTCTGGTGCAGTGGCCTCAAGTGGGGGGGCAGCGGGCACTGACAGCCCCCCCTACAAACGTACGAGGAAGAGCCCGGACTCTACCCGCCAGTCCAAGCGTCTCCGCAGCAAGAAATAGAGGGACTTTCTTTTCCTTTATTTGTTTATTTTTTTCTCCCTCTTCTCTTCTATCATTAAGAAGCCACCCCCATGCCCTGTGTGGTCATTTCCCCCCCCCTCTTTGTTTTGAATGTCATTTGGAGAGAGGAGAAGGAGGGGATGGTGAAAAGGCAAGTAGGGGCGGTGCCACAAATCAACTTCCTGCCCAAAATCACCCCCCAACACACACACACACACGCTCGTACATATGGCCCCATGCATGCACGTGCCCCGGCATGCATTTGGGTTTGTTCAGACACCACAAGGGGGCAGCACTAAGAGAAGCTGAGGCAGTCAAAATGTGCCCTCACACAATGAGTCTTACACAGGCTGGGACATGCAGTTAGCCAAAGAAAATCTACAGTCTTGTCCATCTGTGTAGCTAGCAGATGGAGACCTGAACACACTTCACACTGAACACACTAGCAGATGGACACACTTCACCTGAAGTATCTTCTGGGAGGGTGATCTTCTGGGAGGGTGTTCTTCTGGGGAACAATCATGGAGTTAAAGGCGCCAAAAATGAAATTAGTCATGCAGTGACACTGCCTCGGTCAAGAGGCACTTGAAAATCTGCGCTTTCAAAAATGATCTGTTATGAAATGGTCAGTGTAAAAGACCCCCCCCTCTAAACCAACCTTTTTGAAAATAATAAATGCCCTCCATGTCGTCTGTGTATGTTCTGTCAGCTGTGTATATTGCCCCTCTGTTGCAGAGGTCTGAATATAGTGCATCCTGTGGAAATTCATAAATTGTACATTCAGGCTGATGGAAGTCATTTTTTAAATTATGAATATTATTTGAGGCAGACTGGCCACAACTGCCTGAACATGTGCAGTTTGGCTTGGCTGCCGCCCTCAACCTGCTGCGCTGAGCCTAGCGTCAAGTTGATTTCTATATCTAGGTGATGCCCCCACCATGCCTAGCAGTGATATTTTTCCTTTTTTTGAACATGGGTTTTAAAAGGAATCCATAAAAGCTCCATTGCAATAAATTATCTTAAATGTGAAGGTTTGTGCTTAATGGGAATTACCATTTATTTTTATCGCCCCTCCCCCCTTAAGCCTGGCATACCGTTTTTAGATTTTTTTTTTTTCCCCCTTTGTGCCACAAAACTGTTGCTGTCCTGCACAGTGAATGGGCGTGAGGCTGTAGAAGGGTGTCTTCAACACCTTCAGAAGGTAAGATGTTGGCACAGGAATGGAGAAGTCAGCGAATGGCCAGGAAAGGCTGTCCGGTGCATGATGTTCAGAGCAATCGAACCGAAATATCCAATAATTATAAACGTTGGTCTTTCTTGGAGCCTTTATGTGGGCTCTTGCACACAAGTCACGTGCTAGGCCCTGTGACTTGATGCTTAAGTCTTGAAGTGGGCCATGCAATTTCACAGTGAAGGGAGGTTAGAAATGTTCCGTCACACATGCAGTGATTCTGTGTAGCCTTGATCATCTGATGGTGGGTGGGGGGCCTAGTGTTCAGCCTCTACCATGACATTGTTCTTCCGTGGCAGTTAACTTGGCGGCAGTTGGGCATGAAAGGCCTGGAAAAAATCGGGCAGAGCGTGAGGTTCATGCCTCGAACGCCAGACAAAATGTCGTCTTTTTTTCAATCTCTCGAAGGGCCCGCAATGTCTTAGAAGTGATATTTCAGGATTGAATGATTCACAAGTTCGAGTCTTGGGCTATGAAAATCACAAACATACGTTGACTATCAAGGGAATACGAATTTGCCAAATGGCCAGACGGGAAGCATACCAACCCATACCTATTTTCTGTTGAAGGCTTTTGGAGGCGAGGGGCATGGGAGGACTGAAGTCACACATTATTGTAGAAAACGTTACAGCTTTGTTTCCCCTACGTGAATAACCAGATTCATTTTGCACATTTCTTTCTATTGCCTTGTTCGTGATCTTGTGAACCCATCTATAGGAGCATTGCATTAGCTAAGGATGACACAAGCCGTACGCGGTGAGGGACTAAACATGGTTTCCCAACCCTAAGACTGAGGCATGCTGAGAAAATGCAGGGGAAAAGGGCAGAGGCCTGCAAACGGTCTCACTCGCGCATCAAACATAGCCTGGCCACGGTGTGTGAGCAGACCGAGGAATATGTTAGCTTGTGGCTTCATGCGAGACACCGTCTCCTGTTTAGAAATGACTGTACTGTAATCTTTATGTATTTCAGAGTTTAGATTGTGGATTATTTCATGTATGTAAAAGAAAAATAAACGTAAATCTCGTAACTGGCCTGTTTTTGGTTAGCTAATGGTTTATTGCCCAGATTTAAAAACAAAATAAACATTCTATTAAAAGGGGTTAACGACGTTAACTGAATTTGGCAAGTGCTTTTTAACATGCAATTGGGATACATGTTTTGTTTGAATATGATTACCATTGTAGTTCTCTTTCTAATTTCCCCTCGACCCTACAAGGCCAAGGAATGTCAGTTTTACCTGTTTCCTTGTTTGTAAATTTGAAGATGTGAAGATGGATTTAGATGATGGCTCTGTGATCAACCATGGCAAATATGCCACTTATGTTATCACAGTAACGAGCGTCCAACAATGACCTCCTTCCTCTTTGCTTTGCACTCTAATAAGGCCCATTTCATGCCCGGTGATTGGCTACAGCTGTGCTGTTTGCAAATCCTGCTACCTCAGGCCATAGAAGGGCATTCATTTTACTTTGTGTAACAGCAGCCAACAAAGGGTTGAAGAGGATTGTCTTAAGTGCTCACATGCAAACATTGTAAAACCTAAGCACCACCCCACCCCCACATTTAGTTCTGGACCCGTATTTGGCTCATAATGGATATGTTTAGGATATGGAGAGGGGAAACCTGATCCTAGATCAGCACTCCTACTCTTAGAATCTTTGTACATACAGCCCCTGGTCTACGTATTTCAGGCAGGCTTTTCACTCACATTTACACCATAATTCTTTGTAGCCTAGCTCATACACAGTGTGGTAGACCAGACTTGACTTTTGCGTTTCCGTCTGGATAACGAGAAGGACAATTAGCTGATAAGGCTGCACTGGCAGTCAGTCAGTTTTCCATGGTGACTAATCACAGTAGAGTCCAGCTAAGGGAAATGAGGCTAATGCAGAGGCAAATATTAAATCACACAAATTCTTAGGTGTCTTATTCACATCCAAACACTGGGTGTTTTGTGTCACTCCACTGAACGTCTTTATCCCTGCCTTTGGCTGTTATTGTGTTTATATCTTGAGACTAAAGAGTTTAGCGTTTCATCACTGGCCCCCTCGTGGTTTGACCAGTCAAAGAATTATAGCCCGTCTCAAATCCATAATGCATAAACTCGTATACGAAAAAACCCGGTGCAATTTCCCACTCACAGCCTTCACTTGACTAGCCTGCAGTTAACAACACCACTTGAGCCTGATCAGCTCTTCCTCCAGCTCAGGGCGATACAAAATTTGACCCCCTCCCAGCCTTTATTACACCCTGTAAAATGAAAGTTTATGATGTATCATAAACTTTTATTTTCCTAATTTATACAGTCACCACATCTCATATCTTTACGTCCAAAAATCGGATACCTTTTCAGCTTTCAGGACAGCGTGCTCAAACGCTTAAGAGCAGGGTGTCAAACTCATCTAATAAAGCATTTTTTTGTTGCACTACACCGGGTGATTTCACTGTTAGCTCACTTCTTCAACTAAGGAGGGAACCTAATTGAAATCACCTGGTGTAGTGCAAGCTGCAAAACCTATGGATTGAGTTACACCTGTAGAGCATCTAATAAAGCATTTTATTATAATCTTCAATGTACTCATCTTTCAGCCACTTCTGGGTATCAAGCTGCATATGGTTGTTAATAATATAATATCTGGTTGTATTTAGAAATATGATTATTGGGGCCCCCGGAGGCGCAGCCAGTAAAGGTATTTGTTTTAAGTGCAGATTGCTCACTGCAGCCTGGGTTCGATCCCCAGCTGCACCAGCCTGGCTTTGACCGGGAGTCCTATCGGGGGCGGCATTTCACTGTCCACCCCCGAGGGGAGGGGGAGGAGGGAAGCCAGCATGAGTTTGCTGCACACACAGAAAGCGTCTCTGCGTCACAGTTGACAGCTTAGCGAGTTCCATCTCAAAGAAGGCAGTCTTTGTCACTGTTGGTCCCAGAGAAGTGGCTGGTCCCATAGCTGCTGCTGGCTTGTGGGGGGAGATAGTTGAATCAATAGAAAGTTTGGGAGTAGAATGGGGGGAATTAGAAATAAAAGATTAAAAAATAAATATGATTATATTATGATCGTAAATGTGATGACCCCACCCCTACATTCGGTTCTGGTCTATGTGTTTCAGGCAGGCTTTTCATTTATTTAATGGCTTTTCCATTATTTTTAGTCGCCGAGCCCGTGCACTATCTAACAGCTGTTAAAGCTAGGTTGTGATAGGTGTAGTGCGGTAGACCGGACTTGACTGCTGTGTCACGATCTAGATAATGGCAAAGACAATTAGCTGATGAGGCTTCACTGAGGTTTCCATAGTGACTAATTGCAGTAGAGTCCAGCTAAAGGCAATGAGTCTAATGTTCCTGTATCCTTGCCCTTTTGTGTACTTTTTGATTCAGTTGAAAATTCAAGGTTTTTAAGAGGAAATCATTTTACAATGTAAAGACAATCCAAAACCAATAAAAGACAATCTATGGTTCAGGAGCAAAAAAATGTTGCAAACGGGGCGCTGATACTGCGAGTAAGGTAGGTAGAGTATGGTAGTTCAATAGCTACCATAGGAAAACTATTCTTGCTGGGCACACCACTGGTGGTGGAGGGTACTGGAGGCAGACCCTTCTCATCTGAAGAGATGCATCGTATCCTGAGGATTGGGTAAGAGT
This sequence comes from Aldrovandia affinis, assembly GCA_029706075.1. Classification (NCBI taxonomy): domain Eukaryota; kingdom Metazoa; phylum Chordata; class Actinopteri; order Notacanthiformes; family Halosauridae; genus Aldrovandia; species Aldrovandia affinis. The sequence goes on along the minus strand of JAINUG010000002.1, from coordinate 10,410,738 downwards.
TTCAATTGGCCCTGTTTGATGTCAATAACACTTCAGGCATGTTCTTGTGGCTGTGACGTGACGTCCTTGTTAACGTGACAGAGGAAAATAGAAACCAAACAGAGGGCATGTTGGATAAACCCCTGTAGAATTTGAATTGTTTTAGATATCTGCGCCAAATGCAAGTGGTATACGTGTTGGAGATAAACTGTTTACATTAATTTACTCCCTGGCTGATGTGGAATTTGCCTAAATAAAAAGTACAGTTTTTAACATGTTTATGTAAATAATGTGCATACTATGAATGTGATAAATATAAATATTTCATGGGTCCTGATGGTGCACATGTTCCCTTCAAATCCAGCCATCACCCATGTCTCTGCTGTGTATTGCTACAAAGTTAGTGCTATAAAAGTTTTATTTAAGAGTAGTCTAGAACAGGCGAAAAAATAACATTTTCAAGCGCTTGGGGATAACATTACATTTACATTTAGCAGACGCTCTTATCTAGAGTGACTTACAAAAAGTGCTTTTCAACATGGTAAAATTAATCAAAGTTAGTGGAAGAGATCAGTGTAGTAACACTGCAACAAAACATTGTTGGCATTGTTGGCATGCAAACATTTACATTTGACATTTTAGGCATTTAGCAGACGCTCCAGAGCAACTTACAGTTGACATTTCTTTACATACAATCCAGCTGGATATTTTACTGAAGCAATTCAGGTTAAGTACATTGCTCAAGGGTACAACAGCAGTGGGAATTGAACCTGCAACCTCTGAGTTACAAGCCCAGCTCCCTAACCATTACACTACACTGCCAGCTGTTGGTGATGGCAGTAATTCATGTAGAGAATCAGTGGTAGTGGAGTCTGAAAAGGTGGGTTTTTAGTCCCTTGCGGAAGATGGCTAGTGATTCCGCGGTTCTGCCAATGAGGTATTGCTTTAGTCCAGACGTGAGATTACCAAAGCTTGGACCAGAAGTTATGTGGCCTCTAGGGTGAGGAATGGGCAAATTCTCCGGATGTTGTGGAGGGAGAATCGGCAGGTCCGGATGATCGCTGCAGTGTGCCCCGAGAAGCACAGCTGGTTGTTCAGAGTCCCACCAATGTTCCTGGTAGACCGGGACAGAGACACGATTGAGCCTTCCATGGTGATTGAGGCATCAATCATCGGGGAGCCCTTCGCTGGGAAGAAGAGCAGCTCGGTCTTCCCCAGGTTGAGCTTCAGGTGGTGAGTGGACATCCAAGCAGAGATGTCTGCCAGGCATGCAGAGATATGCGCCGGAACCTGGGTTTCAGAAGGAGAGAAAGAGTTGAGTATCATCAGCATAACAGTGATATGAAAAACAATGAGCAGAGATAACAGAACCAAGTGACCTAGTATACAGGGAGAAAAGGAGGGGGCCTAGCACCAAGCCCTGCGGAACACCAGTTGAGAGGGTGTGGGGAGAGGAGAGGATACTCTCCAGGCCACCTGGTAGGACCGGTCAGCCAGGTATGACTCAAACCATGGCAATGCAGATCCTGAGATTCCCATCTCAGCAAGAGATGAGAACAGGATCTGGTAGTCAACGGTGTCAAATGCAGCCGATAGGTCTAGCAGGAGGAGGACAGAGCTGAGTAATTTAATCGGAGCTCTGTGATTTAGATAAAAGGTTAGTTGGCTATTCTTCTAGTCTTTTGAGAATAGAATTGCATCCGTATGGTCCCATTGGCCATCTGTAGTGGTCAGGCCACAGAAAACTGCCTAAGACTGAGAGATGATTCTGTTCCAGAGGCACATTGCCATTCACCATTTCCACAGAGTAGGTTCTGCTGATCAATGTTCTGTCATAAACCTGGCAGGTACCTACATACAGGTAGGTGCCGGTACAGTCAGCAAATCCCAAGGATCTTCATAGCAGAGCTTTGCCTGTCCCAAGTGTCACAAGTGCCATTATCTTATTTTACATTCCAGGTTCTGTCACACATTTCTATCTCTGCTTCATTGGTATGTTTTTGTTTTGCTCCCCTGCATTTGTCCCTAGCAATGCAGCACGTAGGCAAAACCTGACCCCTGGATCAGCCCTGTTCCAATATCTATGCCATCATAATCTGCCATCTTTAAGGTGGCTCTGTAACTCCCTTCCCCTAGATTCAATGGCGTAATTTATTATCTCAGGGCATGGGTTCCCTACCTGCACTACAAACTACTACTACTATGTTCCTTTGTTGTGCAGCTGACTTGGGACAACAATTTGAGGTTGTCAAACAATACATACATTTCCGTGTCCCCTGATGATGCTTCCCCTTTGAAATAGCTGACAAACTGTATCTCCGATGTGAATACAAAGATGTCTAGTAATTTCCTCCATCTTAATCAAAACAAGACTGAAATACTAATCTTTGGTTCAAAAACCCAGTCACTCTCCTCACATCTAGGGCCCTGGGAAATGTATCTTAAACAGCAGTAAAGAAACCTCTTAGTGATTATTGACCTGACTTTTTACTCACACATTAGTAATGTTACAAAATCTGCTTTTTATCATCTGAAGAATATTGCAAAATTTATATTTCTAACCCAGGGAAATGCTGAGCAGCTAATACATGCCTTCATCACAAGCAGATTGTATTATTGTCATGCTCTCCTATCAGGTCTACCAAAGTCAAACTTAAACTGCCTGCAATTAGTTTAGAACTCTGCCACACAGCTCGTGACCAAAACTAAAAAGAGAGCACACAATAATAACAGAGCACGCAGAAATAAGAATATTTTTCTGCCCACAGAGAACTTGTAATTGTATTATTATATTATATGGCCAATTACTTTCACTTTCAGCTTTTAAAATGCAGTTATGTCTTTCATGAAGGGCATTCCAGAAAAACAGTGGTTCAAAGGTTTGCTATTATCTGGCCCAATATAAAGTTATGATGCCTTGCACAGGATAAGTTCAATGTAAACCAACATGACTTTTCCCGTTAATCTATGCAAGCCTCAGCAATTTTGCACAAGGCTGAAGTATAACAATAATTTCATTTAACACATGCAGAATGTCCTTCCTTCCCAATATCATGAGGATTGACACTCAGCAATTGGCAACAACAGTCATTAAGATAGAGAAATCCTTTGTTTCCTTAATGCATTTACCACACATGCCCCAGCACGTTTCCTTTCCTTACAGAAAAGGGAATGGTGTTTCAGTGCAGCCTCCCCACAAACAAGACACTAGGACGGACATAATAAATAAATACATAAACATTACATCACAGGCATTTAGCAGACGCTCTTATCCAGAGCAACTTACAGTTTCACATTTCTTTCCATACAATCCATTTATACGGCTGGATATTTACTGAAGCAATCCTTGCTCAAGGGTACAACGGCAGTGCCCCACCTGGGATCAAACCTGCAACCTTTGCATTACAATCCCAGTTCCTTAACCATTATGCTAACATATGCTCTTCTCAAATGAGAGAATGTGTTTATTCCATTTGTTTATGTCATAACTGCATTGTGTAAACCTTGCATCTTTACTTTTGGTGCTTGAGGAGAACAATTAAGAAACCGCAGATATGATGTTGCCATACTCCAACCTACGCCTTTGATGTTCTGGACAGGGGATAGGGGTGGTTTAGTTGTTCGTGGTAGCTAGAGCAGAGTTGTTGTTCTTGTTGACCTGGCTACTGTGTATCTTTTTAATAAAATATACTGGGTATAAACTGGGTAGCACATTTTGCTCCAAAATGCCTTGGTAATCCTCGGATTTCATGATGCCCTTAATACATTCAAGGCATCCAGTACCAGAGGCAGCAAAGCAGCCCACAGCATTATAGAACCTCCACCATATTTGAGTGTAGGTAGGGTACTCTTTTCTTTAAAAGCTTAATTTTGTTGTCTGTAAACAAAGTGCTGATCTGCATTGCCAAAGAGCTCTAATTTGGTTTAATCGGTCCACAGAACAATTTCCCAGAAGGATTTAGGCTTGCTTAGGTGGGTCTTGGTAAAGATTAATGGGGCCTTCTTGTGTTTCTCTTCCAGCAGTGGAGTCTTCCTCAGCCTCCGACCATAAAACCCTTCTTGGTTCAGTGTCTGGCGTATGGTACGAGCTGAAACCATTACCCCAGACCTCTTCAGGTCAGCTTTGAGATCTTTGGATGTCATACGAGGTGTTTTTTCAATGGCTCGCACCAACCTTTGATGACATTTGATATCAATTTTCCTCTTATCAGCATGTCCTGGGAGATTTTAAACAATTCCATGAGCAGAAAACGTCTTGATAATATTGCGAACTGTGGAAACAGGAATGCCAAGGTCTCTAGAGATGGCCTTATAGCCTTGTTAACACTTATGTTTTGTGATAATTGTTTTCCTGACATCCTCCAACAGCTATTTTCTCTTCACCATTGTCACAGAGGAACAGGGTAGCAGAACGGCCTGTTTTCTCACTTTAAAATGGATAATTGGTTAATTTATACCATGTGGGCACCTGCAACCTGTCACAGGTTAATTGAATTACACTGCAAACGAGAATCTATTTCCTCCAACCAAATTTTTGGTTGTTTAAATTGTTCTAAAGGGTGCCAATAACCATGGCCACTTTTCAATTTTGAAGCCATAAAATATTTTTTACATTTGTATTATTATTATGATTGATCCTGTGCTGTTGTAAATTAAACAGATGAATGTGTGAAGACCGAAAGTTGTTTCAATTTCCAATTATTTCATAAGATATTTAACATCATCTACATGAAATGCAAGGGTGCCAATCATTTTGGCCACGACTGTATTTCAAATGGGCAAAACCTCATCTAATTTAGGAGCACAGAACATGAAATTACCGTGAGCATAGTTTTATTTGCTAAACTTTTTACTTTAAAGATTGTTTTATTGTTAGTGGAGATCTCTTCTATTTTCTCTAAGCTGGTGATGTATGTTCATAGTATGATTTATGTTCAATTTGTTTATCTGCTGTTGCTGCCCAGGGTGGCTCTTATAAGGATATTTGATTCAGGCCTACTGTATTAACGTAACGCAATGCAGTAACCAGGTGTATAAACATTACTGATCTCTGTATTGTGGGAGGAAATGGCAAATTTACATCCACTTTGCACTACAAAACCTGAAACAAATCTTATAACGCTAGGTGTGCTGCAATACTCTCGGGAACTATTTAAAAGCCACTATCCCTTTTGTACCAATTAAAAGGCACATTGTATCTCTTGGGGTCAATTAATTAGGGAATTGCTCCATTATTTCAGAACACACTCTTGTATGTTGACTGTAAATGCATAAACTGTTGCGTAAACGACATAAACGAACGGATAACTTTCTATGTGCAGGGAAACCATTAATTTTAGCCTGTATAATATTAAACATCCTTCTGTATAAAGATAATGGACTTCCAAATGTGCAAATACAAGCAGCTAGATAAGTAATCAATTGCGTGTCCAGGCACGTGGAGATAAATTACGATAGTCGCGTATTTTTACAAAATTCACGTTGAAAATATGTTTTCTTGAGTGGGCGTCACCTGCGTGAAGTAGGAGGGACATATTACATCAAGGCGCTTAAAGTCTTTCCTTATCACGTAACTAGTTAGCTTGCGGCGTCGAGGCCCTAGTGAGATAATTCGGCAGACACCGTAGTCAGACTAATTGCCGGGTAGCTTGCGAGTTGGGGTTTCTAGAGGCAGTCGAGTTGGGTGGGGTTGCCTGACGTTACAGTGAAACGCAGACGGGAAGAACTAATTTAGGATACTGGAAAATATTTTCTAATACATTTCGTTGGCTAACTGTTCTTCGCTGCACCAGGAAAGGAGAGATGGGGAACCGAGTCGCTCGTGATGATTTCGAATGGGTTTACACCGACCAACCGCACGCAGACCGGAGAAAAGAAATTTTGGGTGAGACATTAACCTAGCTGACTTCGTGAGGTAGCCTGCGAGCTAATTTAAGGCATTGTACTTTGTTGTTCACTTTACCGTTATACAACACGTACTTCGCAGGCTAATGTCAGGTAGCTGGAATGTTCGCGAGCAGCACTACTAGGTCAGAGAATGTAGCTAGCTCACGTTAGCTCGGTAGTGATAGCTAGTTTAAACTCGTTCAGTAACACTTCAACGTTAGTTAGCTACTGAAAATTCAGGAAACTGGCAAAGTAGCCAACCATCTCGCGACAAAACGTATTGAAGCACTATTCTTGCAAGCTAACTTCCTTACTTTTCAGTTTGTGGTCAGTTGGCTAGCTAGCCAAATACCGTTACCTCGCTAGGTTAGCATTAATAGATAACGTTAATCGGCTAATCAACACTATAACGTTAATTAACTTCGTTAGAGCGAACTTACAAGCTAGCTATTTCGTTTAACTTAACGTTAACTTGTATTGATATTTGGGAACCTTTCGCAGTCAAACGTAACTTGCTGGCTTACATTTGACTAGTTCACCGTAAAACAACCTCTTCCTTTTTATGTTTTAATTAAGTTAACCTAAAACCCCTTTTTGTTTTAACATGGTGAGCTAACACAATTTGGTGGCGTGAAACCTTCGTTTCCTCCTCTTTGGGAAGTTGAGTACTGACAATATTGTGATTGTTGCCGAAATTTAACAATTGTGACAAACGAAATGATTTCATGAAAGATTTTGACGTATCATTAAATGGCTGAACGTTTTTATCATTTTTTCCGTTAACGTTAACGTTAATGTTATAAAGTCCATATAGGTAGTTAGCAGCTGTGTTTTCAAGACATGGCTAGCTAAAACGTTGCTTAATATATTTAAACCGGTAACATGGCGCTGTTCCAATCTCTGACTAATTAATATTAGGACACCCAAACGTAGATGGCTCGCTAACATTTTACATGATTTGTAGAGCTGCTAGCTATCTAGAAATGCTGCAACCGTTTTCGTTCTCCAATGTGGCAACCAAGTGAATCTTTTACCACTTGAGCAAGAAAGTACTCGAATAGACAATTCGGAACACGCACTGTTGTGTTGTAATTTCGGTACTAATACTAGCTGAGTAAGCAGGGGTTTTCTTTGTTGCCAACTAAGTAGTAGAATACTGACCTCTCTCCCATATGGAGCGATATTAGTATTGAATTGTTATTAAATCTATAAATCTGCATATTAAATCGTATTGGATTTGTAAGGCTTGAATTGAATGCAAAATTTAAATCTAACGTATGGTTTATCATTTAATTCAATCATTACATTCAATTGTTAAATATTCAATTTAATTTTACATAAATTTACCGTTTCAAGATGTAAATCCTCAAATGTACAAACTCATCTCCAGTTAATTGGAAGTTGCATCCAGTTTCTACAATGTTTTCAATTTCAGCTCACCAAAAAATTTGGGGGCACATCTGGGCAGTAGGAAAAAGTAGAAGATCATAGATTTAGTTGAACTCCCTTCCAACCAATCACGCAGAAGAACGGTGAACGTTATATGGTTAAGGAATGTAACTTCCAATTAACATTACAAACTTTTATTCAAGTTTGATTGTCCTCTTGATGGGTTTTCAACTAAATTGAAATTGAATATTTAAAAATTGATTGTAATAATGATTACATTTGATTACAAACCATTCATTTCAATTTAATATAGCAAAATACAATTATTCAGTTCAAGCCTTATTAATTCAAGACGATTTAATTCAAATTCAGTTTGTGGTGACACTAATATCACCCTGTACCCATATGCCTCGAGTATCTAAAGCTAATTTCCTGCACTGAATGGCAGTGCACCTCAAACAATTAGACTTTAGTTGCATAAAGGAAATGTTTCATTTTTATACTTTAGCAGGAAGCATTACTTTCTCCAAAAGGGACTTAAGTAGCTATATAAATCATGTTCTTATTTTGCACATTCTTAGCAGTTCCTTGAAGTACTTCCATTAGGGACAATATAACGTGTCGGAGCTCAAATTGTTTTTATTGCCATTTCTACTAACACAACAGCCGCATGTCAGAGTTGTTATTTCCAACTCCACACCTGTGGGTACTCGCATCTGCGCAGGTCTAGGCATAGGAATACATTTGATGAAGTAATTTTGATGTGTAATTGGCTACATTTTACCTGATGTAACCCCCCATTTAACCATTTTCCTTGGTAACGAAATAGATGAGACCTTTTTGCTTGGTTGGCGAAATGTTTAGATGCTAAGTCTGATCTATGATTGTTCCTACCATGTATTAATGCACATCTTGTAAGTCGCTCTGGATAAGACCGTCTGCGAAATGCTTAAAATGTCAAATGTAAATCCATTCCTAACAAAGTATCTTATGACTAGCTAAAAACAAACCTTTTGAGACCATCTCGGTTCCCACAATTTGGACCTGTCCTATACATAAAACACGTAATCTGATCACCCAGTCCTTAATTCTGATAGTTTTTCATAACTCTCACCCTTCATTGTTAGCCACTAAGTGTGGCTGTCTGACGCAAGTTAATGCTACTCTCAAAATCCGTTTGCCATCACAAAAACACTATGACTAAAGGTCATGTTTCCATAGATCATTGTTAGTCACTACATTCCGGCAAGTATGATGCAGTTCTGTTGCTCTTAGGCATAATATTTAGACATTGTAACACTACTCCATAATACCTATTTGCAGTAACTGGCTGTGATATGCTTCTATTGTGTCTGTGTGTTTAAAATTTAGCCATAGGTTGGCAACACCAATGAATGCAGAAATAATAGAGGCCCAAGCCAGCATGGTATAGTCGGGTGTTGCTGGACTCTAGCCCTCTATTTAGGGTCTCCTCTGGGGCTTAAGTATGTTAAAAGTGTTGGGAGTGAATTTTCTTGAGTCTCTGTCTTTTTCTATAGGTGAACATGAGAGACACTTAAGGTAATTGCCTGGTGGAAGGTGCTCTCTTTTGTGTTCTGACATGGCTTGGTGGTGTACAAGCACACTGAGATCACAAACTTACCCTGCCTGAATAATTTAACAGTGCACATGACACCTTATGTTGTGCATTGTGGTTTGCTTTGGGGCACTACTAGTTACTAGTAGGCCTGTGATACTCATGATATAGATTCTGTATCATGATATAAGGGCCACAATAAGTATGGCAACACAATGCATATTGCAAGGTTTTCTCATCGCTGGGAACTGTCAAGTGCCATGAAATTAACTTTATTTTAATTTAATTTTGTTTCAGGTTTTTTGTGTTTTTCTCCCAATTTGGTAGCCAATTTTGCCCTCTGTTTCTTTCAATTTACCCTCCCCCCACGAGTCTACCGCTCCTACTTGGAGGGAAGCCAGGTTTTCCCGTACAGGGATGCCTTTCGTGCTTCTCGCTGGGGCAGTCAGCCAAACGCCACCCCCAATTGGGCTCTTGGCCAGAGCTGGGCTGGCGCAGCCTGGTCTCGAACCACGGCTGCAGTGGGCAACTTGCATTCCCGGCGAATGCTTTGACCGTTACGCCACCCGAGCTCCCATGAAATTTACTTTTGTTCACGGTCCTTGTCATCCCAGGAAGATGACAAACATGTGCTGCCACACTTTCCTTTCAGTTTCTCAATTGAACTGCCTGCCGAAGGCTTGTAACGGTTTCCTCATCCTGTACAGTTGGCAAGAATTCACAAAAGGAATTTTAGCATTCTCTTAATAATTTTCTCTGCTGATCTAGTGAATTTGGCAATGAGCAGTTAGCCAAACCTTTGCTGTAAGTGTGAGACCTATATGCTTCTTGTGAGACCTTTCACTACAAGTCTATCATTCTCCTTATTTTGCTGAATAGATTAATTGGTTGGAGTAAAACCTGGCTGTATGGCACTGTGAAACAATGATTCAAATGGACATATCTACACATTCTATACATTGCATACAAACATAAGATGCGGAGTCTGCTTGATGGGTTAGTCTGTGTTACAGACAGGCTTTCTGTTTAAAAAAACAATTCAGACTTGTGTGCCATTGTCACATAGGTGAAAGGAGTTTCATGTGAATCATACAATAGACTTATCTTGGTTCTGTGTGGCTCAGTAGGTAGAACATGGCATTGACAACGCTTAGGTTGTGGGTTCGATTCCCATTGGGAACACATATACTGAAAAATATATGCATTCACTACCGTAAGTCGCTTTGGATAAAAGCGTCTGCTAAATGGCATATATATATATATATATATATATGTATATCTGTCCACAAACACTTTGACCCTAAAGGTGTGCTCTTTCAAAAGGGCTTCCAACACACTTTGGTTAACATTATAAACGAGACCACTATGACGCATCCCAGGACTGGCCTCTAATACTATTTGGAGACATTGGTACAGTTGTGCTGAACTAGTATCAAATTGAAAGAATTACAATGCTTTTAGCAATGGCTGAACTGTTTTGTAAGAAAACTCTGGTTCAGTGCATAGCACATTGTTTATATTTAACTTAAGCTAAGTGGTTGCATGTGCTAATATTCAGCCGTACTTCAATCAGGCTGGGTTTCTGTTTTATTCACTCCATCAGTGTACAAGTTTGGAAAAGCTGTAAAATTTGGGAAAATGTGATCAATGCCTTTTTGCAATAGTTTTATTGCAGGACCTGCTCAATAGGTTTCACAATTTTTTGTATTTTTTTTTTTTTTTCCTCCAGAGCAATGGCATAATAACATCAATAATTTTATCAGAGCATTGAACATTTTTCTACATTTTGAAAGACCTCCCAGCCTAAAGGCACTCACCCACACTCCGCTACAAGGCTAAGGTAGCTGCATTTGTAATTCTATAACGCATCATGCTCCATTTTCCAAAAAGCGTATCCCTTGGATAAGAAAGCGATTGTTTTCCTACCTATATGAGTTTAACCCCTGTACATGTTTTTAAAGGCAAGTAGTTTGAGCTGGTAAGAAAAGCGAAGGTTAGTTAACCTTCTGAAAAGCCATGTAAAATAACCTTAACTTGCTGAAATAATGAGTTCATTTTGATAACAGCTGGGCTATATTTCCACAGAATGTGATGTTGTGGAAAGTGATAGGAAAGCTATGAGTTTGTGTTCATTTCCCCTTGTCAATCCTGTGTTTTATGAGCGTATGTAGGCTGTTTTGCGCTGATAAGAAAGTAAAAAGTAAGCCTTTTTTTGATGTAAATAAATGACTTCAAAGTGGGTGAATGTGTGCGAGCTCCAGAAGTAGCTGTGTTGGTGGGGGTGGGGGTGGGGGTGGGAGTTGAGGGACTGTGTTAAGGATGTATAGTAATAAATTATTCAAGAATATTGCCATGCCCATCCAGTAGAATCCTGTATTTCCCAGGTGCAAAGAGGTTTAAAAGGTTTAATTGTTTGTTGATGCCAAAAAATACACAATGCATTATTTACAAGAGAAATCTGCTCGATTTATACACACACACACACACACACACACGCGTGTATATATAACACTAATCAATGAAAAGCACCCTTCAGAAATATACAGAAAATAAGGAAGGCAAGTACCTGATCAATTTGTCTCTTAGTATTTACTGGAGCGTTCACATGGGCAGCTATAAATATTATGCAAGCACAGCTTGCTGTCTTTACATCTGGCATAAAGCCTATTGTTGGGGTATGCAAGCACAGTGCACAACACCAGGTGATTTCACTAATTAGCTTCCTTCTTCAACCAAGGAGGGGAACTAATTGAAATCACCTGGTGTTGTGCACTGGTTGCAACAAAAACCTGCACACACTCGGCCCACGATGGAATGAGTTTGACACCCCTGGGGTAGAGTGATAGGTAGTTGACCTCTTTGCTGCCTGAACAGTCTGATCGTAAATGTCTGGTGAAAAGAAAGCATAAGCTGTGGTTTTGTTTCAAACGGATTTGGTTTTTGGATTGTCCTCCTTTCTAATCTCACTGAGACTGGTAATCAGTTAAAAAAAAATTATTTTCAGATTTATTTGATTGTTTTTCAGATTTTTTCCCCTCCATTGTTCCTCCCAATTTAGTGGCCAATTATACCCTCTTTCTTTCAATGTACCTTCCCGCCTCCGCCTCCACCTCCACGAGCCCACTACCCTGGCAATGAACCACTTCCTGCAAGGTGGAATTGCCTATTTACTATTTATTTTGTCCATAGGGAAGTTCTCCGTGCTCCTCGGTGAGCTCATGCCAGCTAAAACCCCAACCCCCCCCAGACAGCCAATCACCACCCCCGATCAGGGCTCCCGGCTGGGCTAGCGCAGCTGGGATTCGAATGCTTTGAGGGTTACACCACCCGAGGCCCCTACTGTTAATCAGTTCTAGGGTCTGCTGATTTTCATCTACTCCATTTGCTTAACAGTTGCTCTCAGCACTTATGTTTACTCTTCTATCTGCAGGGATCATCTTGCTCCTCCTTAAGCAAAGCCCTCAGGCCATTGTTTGTATTCAAAATTCTGCCTCCTTTTGCAGTATCAGTCAAGATGCATCCCTTGACTAAAGACACTCAAGAGGTTGAAAAGAGGCAGGGTTGGATGATGATGATTACCTAATGTGATTTGTCTTCCCATTATAGTCTGGAATATAAGGCCAACATTGTTCAGTTTGTGTGGTATGTTATTTACAAGTAGCATGCATCTGCCAAACTTACTTGCCACCTTTAATAAGTGCATTAAGAATAAGGAAGAAGCTTTGCTGTATAATAAGAAGGATATTGTGGATACCTGAAATAATTACTGTCGAGAGCTTTACCAGAAAAGAGGTTATAAGTATGCCTACATGCCCATTCTCAATGTACGGAATGTTTTCGAGAACATTGAGATTAGGGATGCAGAAGTACTAGAAAAATTACAAAAACGTACGATTAATAAGGCTGACCCAATGGCATATATCCAAGAATACTTAAGGAACTTGGGGAGATGATTTATAAACCACTGATGGATATTTCCCCCCCCATTTGTTTCTCCCAATTTGGAATGCTCAATCGTAGTCTGCACTTGCTGTGACCCCTGCTATCAATTGAGGGGAGTGTAGACAAGCACATGCTCTCCTCCAAAACACGTGATGTCAGGGAACTATAGGCTTGTCAGTTTCATATGAAATACTGGAATGTATTAGTAGGGACAGCATGGAATTATTCCTGGAAAATAATACTATCTTAAGGGATAGCCAGCGTGTTTTTTTCATGGGGAGGTCATGCTTAATAGACCTTCTGGACTTTGAGGATGCTACAAAGTGTTTTGACTTATGAGTTATGATATTATATACTTGGACTTTCAAAAGGAATTTTACAAGGTACCACCCAAGAGGCTCATTTTCAAAATGAATTCAATAAGAATTACAGGAGTAATATAGAGTGTGTTTGAAATTGGTTGCAAGGTAGAATACAAAGACTAACTTTAGGAAGGATCATATCAGACTCACAGGGATCAGTGCTGGCATCTCTGCTTTTCCTTATTCATATAAGTGATCTTGATTAAATTCATAAAAGGGATTAACAAATGGAACTACCAAAGATTTCAGGTTGAGATCAGTTTGTACAGTAAGAGGGCACAGTTGGATATTAGTTAAAGGTCAATTCCCAACTGATATTTTTTTTTAGAGTTGTTAATGTATGGAACAGCTTGCCAGGTCATGTAGTAGAAGCAGACACACTTTGGGTATTCAAATATTCAAGTCCAGGCTGGAGGTGGTACTGGATATTCTCTAAACTATGTAAAGAATGTAATTATGTGTACTTTGTTTAAATAAAAGGCAATAGCCCCCCCCTGTCCAAAAACCTTTGCATCAAGTAATCACCACACATGTATGTGAAATGCATGATTTATAAAGTTCATGAATGCCACCGTGCAAATATTTGGGCCAGTTGGAGCATGAGAAATATTACAGCCAGCAACTCTTACAAATCCAGTGCTTTTAGTGCTTCGTTAATGTTTTAAATAAGTGTCATGTGCCATCTTTAAAACTAGTAATGATGCTTCATTCAACCTTGCATCGGGACCTTTTTGATTCTGTACTCAAGTGTTCAGTATGAACAGGCCACTGCTCATACTGAACAGTTCAGTTCAGTATGAGAAACCCAACTAATTTAAGTTTGGTTGAGCTTGAGAGCAGTTCTGCAAGCTGTAGAGCAGATGTTAAACTCAAATCCTGGAGGGCCATGTCTGCTGGCTTTCAGTGTGGTTCAGCACTTGTGTGCTTCATTTCATTTTGGTTGATTGGCTAAAGCAGGGATGTCCAATCTTATCCAAGAAGGGCCAGTGTGGGTGCAGGCTTTTGTTGTAGCCCAGCACTAACACCCGATTCGACTAATGAAGACCACGATTGGTGGATTAGTTGAATCAGGCTTTTTAGTTCTAGGCTAGAACAAAAGCCTGCACCCACAGCGGCCCTTCTCGGATAAGATTGGACACCCCTGGGCTAAATAGTCCACAGACCTTGTTTCCAAGGCCTAAATTGGCTGCTGATTGAAAGGAAACCACAAAAACATGCAGACACCGCAGCCCTCCAGGACTAGAGTTTGATATCCCTGTAGAGTTACCTTTCAATTAGCAACACCGAACAGGAACACTTGATGACCTAAAAGCAACTAAGTGTTACGGCAATGGTATTCAGCAGACCCAGAAGCTCTCTGGGGGAAATGGTTATTCAATGTGAATCGTTTTGGACACTATTATGACAATAAGAGCCCATTCAACTTAAACAGCGGAGTGTATTTTAGTGATTGTTGTCTTCAATTCTTCCCAATAGCAAAATACCCAGAAATCAAATCCCTGATGGGCCCTGACCCCAGGCTGAAGTGGATCGTTTGTATGATGGTGACCATCCAGTTTCTGGCATTCTACCTGGTGAAGGATCTGGACTGGAAGTGGGTCCTGTTCTGGACGTATGCCTTTGGCAGCTGTGTGAACCACTCCATGACCCTGGCCATCCACGAGCTATCTCATAACACGGCCTTCGGCAACCACAAGGCCATGAGGAACCGCTGGTTTGCTATATTCGCCAACCTGCCCATTGGCCTGCCCTACTCAGCCTCCTTCAAGCGCTACCACCTGGATCACCACCGCTACCTGGGCGGCGATGGGGTGGACGTGGACATCCCCACCGAATTCGAGGGCTGGTTCTTCTGCACGCGCTTCCGCAAGTTTGTTTGGATAATCCTGCAGCCTCTCTTCTACGCCGTCCGGCCCCTGTTAATCAACCCGAAGCCCATCAGCCAGCTGGAACTGATCAACTTGGCCGTGCAGTTCGCCTTCAATGCAGCCCTCTACTGGCTGTGGGGCGCTAAGCCCATGTTCTACATGCTGGCCGGCTCCATGCTGGGCATGGGTCTGCACCCCATCTCCGGCCACTTCATAGCAGAGCACTACATGTTCTTGAAGGGCCACGAGACCTACTCCTACTATGGGTCCCTCAACCTTCTCACCTTCAACGTGGGCTATCACAACGAGCACCATGACTTCCCCAGCATCCCAGGACGAAGGCTTCCTCTGGTAGGATAAACATTACATTTGCATTTGCATAAACACTGGGGAATGCAGTGCCTCTAGGTCTGGGGTTCTCAATCCTGGTCCTGAAGGGCCACGGGGTATGTGTTGATTACAGTTAATTCACCTCGCCTGGTTTCTTATGTCTAAATTGATTGCAACCTTTTTTTTGGTGGAATCAGAAACCAGCATACCTTGCCCTCCAGCACCAAGATTGAGAACCCATGCTCTAGATAACTGACTACAGTCCTTTTAGGGTGGTGTTCATTAGTAAACGTTTGGGGCCATAAAAAGTTGTTTAACCAGTCCGTACTGTATGTTTTTAAAGACTTATGCACGGAATAGAATCCACAGCTTTCATTGTCAACTGTGAAATGTTTAAATGTGTAAAGTGGTTACTAATCAGTACTGCTAGTTTTTATATTTTACTTCTATTTGGCACAGGTACCAACATCAGATTGACCGCTTGTGCATTTCTAAATGTAATAATGTAATGGTCTTTGAACACGTATTCATATGTTCAGAACATGCACGGAATACATGTTCAGTGTCTGTAAATCATTTAAACTTCCACCATGACCTTTAGGCCCAAAGCTTATTTGGAATGCAGGAGGATGATTTTGGATGAACATTACAATTACATTACAGGTATTTAGCAGAATGACTTGGATTTTTTTTTTTTTTACATCCAATCCATTTATACAGCTGGATATTTACTGAAGCAATTCAGCATAAGTACCTTGCTAAAGGGTACAACCTTCCCACCTGGCAATCGGACATGCAACCTTTGTTACCAGCCCAGTTCCCTAACCATTATACTACACTGCCAGATGTGGTTAGCAATGAAGCGTGCTCCCCTGATTCAAACTAATTTTGTGTCTGTCTGTGTGTGTGTGTGTTTCTACACCAGGTGAAGAAAATTGCTGCAGAGTACTATGACGGTCTTCCTCAGTACACGTCGTGGGTCAAGGTCCTGTATGACTTTATCATGGATGACCAGTTGAGCCCATACTCGCGTGTAAAAAGAAAGCTGAAGGGGGAGGTCAAACAAGAGTGAGTGAGTGAGTACTCGGCCGCTCTCCTCTCTTCCAAAAGAACCACACAGATCTGCCTGAAACCACCCCAAAGTTCTTCCTGAACACTGCTTCTGCATATTAATATACTGTACATATGTACAGAAACAAGTGTGTGTGTGCACGAATGCACATGTTTTTTGTTTTTTTTCTTCAAAGCAAGAACAATTTCCGGTGTGTTCTTATTTGAAATTGTATTTCTCCAGTCTCCAGAAAATATAGCAACATTCCTGGTCATAAAAACTGCAAATGCAGCGCAATGTCTTGTGTATATGGAGCTGCCAAACTCCACTTGTATCTCTTGATATAATTATGGGCTGAACTGGAATGCAATTAAATCCTAAGGTATTAGTTTAAATTAAAGTGGCCTTAATGATGGTCCCTTGACATCAAGTAAAATTGCCAACCGAGCATGACTTTTTTAAATTCTAGTGTATTTTACATGTAGCTTTATTCCATGGGGAATAGGAGGAAACATGTCTGATTATCGAAGAAGCCACAGGCATTGTAACGGGGAGTGACTTATTTGATGCTGAACGTATTTCAACATGGTCATAATGTGTTAGTGGTAATATTTAGTGCAGATAGGAGAACCTCATTGGTCCTCAATATGCTGGGTTGGCCTGCCATTTTAAATGGCAAACTGCCATATTCTACTGAGATCTTAATTGCAGCTCTGGCTGCATTCCTAGTTTTGAGTTAATTCCAGGTTTTTGACCCCTTCCACTGCTTTGCATGAATGGCTGATAAAGCCGTTTTCTAGTGGAGATTTAGGGGGGAGGGGGTTAATAAACTGCTCCAAATGTATCATAATTTGTCTTTAGTTACTAGTTTTCATTTTCTGTGTATGCAAGATGTATCCTAATTTCCTGGGTATTTACCTAGTTTCCAGATGTGATTAACTGAACATCTCACCAAAAGCTAATTTGATATGGTTTATTGCATTTTTAAATAAGGATGCGCTCCATAGCGAATCGACCCTAAATCCGTGTCGACATTGTGCTTACAGAAGCCAGAGATGCAAGGCTCTTCAGCAGCCCCACTTATGTCAGTTGAAAGTATTTTGCACTAGGACTGGGGCACTGATCCCAACATGGTCCTGTCGCCTGATGCTGTAGCAGAAGATTCTGGAGCTATACATTGTCAGTTTGTATAAATGTTCTCGTTTGCCTAGCTCCTTTAAATGTTACAATATAGATGATTTTGAAATAAATGTGTCTGCATAATCAGATGGGGTCATTTTTAGATCGGAGCATACAATTATCCAAAAAGCCCAGCGTCTGACAAGTCAACATGATGGTGTGGTTTGGAAAAACTAGGATCGATTCATACGGAAAGCGTGTTAGGACGAGCGGTCATATGGACGAGTATGGTTACACAAGTGGGTATGAAAGGTATTCATGCCATTTTGAATTTTATTTTCTTACTTCATGGAATGAAAATGGATTTAATTGGATGCCGTTTCTCCCATCTCTGTTGTGGAAGACTGCAACTCCATCAGAGTTGCCATCAGCCTCTTGGTGGCCTCCCTAACAAGTTCCCTCCTGCACGGATGCTCAGTTTTGGAGGACGGCTGTTCTAGGCAAATTCACAATTGTGCCATATTCTCTCCATTTCTTTGATGGACTCCATGGGATATTCAAAGACTTTGAAATCTTATCCTTCCCGATTGGTGCTTTTGAAGAACCATATCTAGGATTTGCTTTGAATGTTCTTCATAATGAAGCGCTTGTTTGGAAATGCATTAACCAACTGTGGGACCTCTCACAGGCGGGTGTATTTAATTTGAAACGCCTTCATTGTACACTGGTGGACTCCAATCAAATAATGATGACCTCTGATTGATTGCACCAGAGTTTGATCCGGTATGTCTTTGGGAAAGGGTGAAATCCCAATTTAAATAGATTTTTATTCCATGAGTAAGAAATTAAAATGTGAAAAATGGCAAATGGGGTGAATATTTGTATACCCACTGTATGTGTGCTGATTGAGATCTGTCAGGTCACTTAAGTGCATATTGGGCAAGATGGAATTTTCTGTGCAATACATGCTGTAGTAACATTCCTCCAGGCATTTTTATCACACAAAAAGACTGGGTAGATCATCTCCACGTACTGATGACAGTAGATAGTCTGACAAATGGAATGTTTAGAGGACTGTGATAGGTTACACACTGCATGTCAGTCACCTGAATGCCACTGATTTTTTTCCCCCCCCATTAATTAGCAATTTTTGGGTGACTATACTTAACCAAATACAAAAACCAAGAAGCCCAAAAAACACCGGCGCATACTTAGAAATTGGTGCCGTGTATCCCCGTTTTCCCACCATACATGAGCACATGCACTTCTGTACACTGATCAATAGCTGTGTCCTTAACATTCGCAACAGTCATATACTGCAAAATTGCGCTTCAGTCAGGGTCGACCTGTGCTTTTGAGGAGCTTGCTCTCTAGGGGCTACGAGTCACACCCTTATCAGTATTAGTTGAGCTTGAACTCCTTTAGTTCAATGCGTATACCTCAGTTTAGAAGCTCTTTGGCAAGCTTTCTGGTGGACATTACACCAACAGCCAGCCAATGTCTTTCAAATGGGTTTCATCCTCTATGTAACACTGTTCCCTGTTTCGTGTTGCTGTGTTCATTTGATTTTAATAAATTGTGCAATTTGACATGGGTTTTTCTTTTTTCTACATGCTTCACAGCGGCAAGGTCACTGTATTCACAGGAAGATGTTTTCGTGGATCTGGGCCAGCTTGGGTGCTTCTGGGCACGTTGCAATCAGTCTTGCACATGCAAGTATAGACTTGGAGCAGATAAGGGACAATGTAGCCTTGTCAGACAATTTTCAATCGGTGGCTATTCAGATGTCACCCAGCAAAGTACAATCTGATCACATCCTGATTGGCTACACATTTCTTTATTCTAGAAGCATTTTCAAAGAATACATTTTATTAAAAATGAAATGGTTTTGGGGTAGTGTGATCAACTGAACCCAGAGGCTGCCCACAGACATGGCAACCATACAGGTCATGTCTGCAGGCCAGTCACACGTATCCTCGAGCGGCAGAACATCGCCTGGCTCCATGATTTCTCCGCTTGCCATTCTGCTGAACGTCTACAATGATTCCCTGACCACCGTCCTTTCTCATCTGGTCAGCGACTCCCTCAGCAGCTCATACATCATCCGGTCCTGCAAGACAACAAAAGACCGATCTGTTACCCTGTTTGTCAAGCGCATCCATACTGCGTGACGTTTAACCAGTCGTCAGTCATTAACTGAGGACTGTTTTATGAGGAGAGCACACAGTGTACACCTTTGGCTTTGAAGCACATATAAAAAATAAAAATAATGTACAAGCATTTCTTGTTTCTACAACGCTTATGTAAACTTTGTATTCTGTCCAAAGAACTGTGCTGATTACAAGCTCCATATAATGCAAACACGCTTAAGAGGCCTGAAAAACTTCAGGGGGGGACTGCAGAGTGAAAAGAACTGGCAGAACGCACATTTGTCCATGCAGTAATTGACGGAGGATGTGGTCGCAATGGGACAAGCCTACAAGTATAACTGGGCATACTAAAATGGGTTCTGAAAAGAAAAATAACAATGGCAAAAGAGTGGATGAGAAAGAAATACTCTGATGGAGCTTTAAAATGAATCTGCCTTCGTGTAGCTGACAGCTCTGGAGTGCTGCAGGAACTGGAAAGACTGGTTTGCCCAGCACTGGAAATGCAAATGGTGCATATAATACTTAGGAAGCCCATTACACAGCCAGCGATTCCCTCAGGCGATGATCAGTGCTTCCAGCTCATCTGATACTTCAAATCACTCCCATACCTGTATCTCTATTGGTGATGAGCCCCCTCAGGAAATGTGTTACCTGGGAGACAAGAGCCTGCGGTGACAAAGCGCTGTCAATTCTACACGCACACCTTTCTCACACTGGCTGAACTTCGTCCTATGACACACTGCCACGGTTACATTGTGATAGCGAAACATGAGAAGCTGTGTACTGCGATGGGCAGCGTACAGTACTGTATATCCATCGGCTCTTAGAAGAGGGGGAAAAAAACAAAACAAGGACAATACATGCCTTGTCCCAACCGACGCACCATTTACATGTACAAGTGGCTTTAGGCCGGACCAAACCGCAGGAGGTGAGACAAAGCACAATGGCTCTAGTCTGAACACACACAGACAGGCTGAAATAGAACAAAGCGCTGGGCGAATCTTATTAAAGGCATAGCACAAAAAAAAAAAAAAACAGTTAAATTCCTAACCAGAGGGAACAGCCAGAAAGCCATTACACAAATGCAAACATGGTGAGATGGCTGCACACTAATGCGTCTGAGGTTAGCCGTGATGAGTAATACCCTACGGCCGTCGTAGGGTGGGGGTGAAATTGACAAATAAAATACCATGTCACAATATCTCCATTCTCTCACCATGGTAACACAATCATATCGCAACATTTCAATTGTGCATATGTGCCTTATTAGTGGGGTGATTCACAGATTGGAAATTGCAAACATGAGCATTTAAAAAATCATTATATGCCATTTAAAGACGGTTTTACTTTAAAGCGAGTAGTGAATGCATACATTTTTCAGTACGTGTGGTCCCAGTGGGAGTCGAACCCACAACCTAAACGTTGTCAACGCCATGCTCTACCTACAGAACCACGCAGAAACTTGCTTCACACCAGCATGTGCGAGAGCAGTACAAATAAGCAAAGCAGATAACAGATCATTTTGCAATAAGCATAAAGTCCTTAAAATCAGAGAGATCAAAGAATTACATTCATGTCTTATACAGCAACCACCCCTGACGAGCTCATTCGCACACTGGCCACTCACCTTCTTGGACACGGACGGTCGCACTTTCTTGAAGGCTTCATCGAAGTTCTGCCTGCTCACCCTTATGTCCACCAAAGGGCCTGAGGGGATGGTGTGATCTGTGTGCAGTGACAACACCCTCATTACTGCACTAACCGAACCAAGGAAGGGATGTCAAAAGCACATAAAATCAACTTTGATTGAAATATGTTTTTACAGGCAATTTTTCTATCAGTTTTTAATGTGTGTGCAATAAGAGTGGGTAAATAACTATGTCGACACACAAAGATACCCCTCCTGCAACCCCCCCCCAAAAA
This sequence comes from Aldrovandia affinis, assembly GCA_029706075.1. Lineage (NCBI taxonomy): Eukaryota > Metazoa > Chordata > Actinopteri > Notacanthiformes > Halosauridae > Aldrovandia > Aldrovandia affinis. The sequence goes on along the minus strand of JAINUG010000002.1, from coordinate 10,389,163 downwards.
CTGGATCTTCAAAATTATTCAGTTTGCTTTCTAGCGGGAATCGTTGACTGTTTGCAGGAAGAAGGAGTGAGTTCTTACATGTGGAGGAGGTGTGGAATTGGAGGTGCTTTCTCAGGGCGTTGATGGAGGCCTCTCTAACCAGCGCAGCCAAATCCGCCCCACTGCGAGAGACACATGGACAGCGTTTGGCACCGAGACACTTTCAAACACTGCGTCTGCATCGTACCAAACTCAATACACTCATAGATCATAATCTGTAGTCTGCATCAATCACTCAATCCAAACATCCTACTCAATGTACTCCTCTGCTGCATGCCATATATGGATAATGATACAAATGGAAGATGAGGCAGGCATAAGGCTTCATACTGTATGATGCACAGAACTGGAACAAATGCTTCAGTGACCCAGAAGATACCTGGAGGCTCATAATTAGTCATAAAATGGGTTTCAAGGACTTGAATGTTTTATATTAATCCTCAGCTGAGAGGTTGTTTTGTGCTCATTTCAGCATGTTGTTTTTAAAACCCCACCCATACTCACGTGAAGCAATCGCATCGTTCGTCGTGGGCGATCTCTTCCAGGTTTAGGTCCGCCTCCAGCTGCGGCTTTGTGCCTCCCTGAGGCAGAGAGATGGGAAGAACTCATTGGCATCTCCCTGCCTGGCCATGGCCAATATGGTTTAACCGTCTACATCGCATAGCACGTTCTTCTTTAAATATCAGTTAAATGCACCAAAAATATGAACGTGCAATTATGGATCGGGTGGAACCTTGTCCTTTTCAGCAGTGGAAGCCAATTCACGTCACCTGATGTTGCAAAAATAATAATACTGGCACAATTTAAGGTAGGGTACTCTAGGAGAATAGCTGCTCCTTACATTTGGTGAAGTCTAGAAGTCCCAAAATATGACAGATCATTGATAATGTGGTTATCCTGATCGCCGGAAGGGTCTAATTAACAGAAGTAGTGAACCTGTTTTGTCACAAGGGCAAGCCTAATCGAGAGAGTCCTAATGTTTACTATGCGCTGTGTAACGTCAACAGCAGCAATGATGTCATTGTACTGGGTCTACGAGATATGGGAGCATGTTTCAACATAGGAAACCTTTTCACCTTGGACCTTGGCTAGAAGCCCTCACTCCTTCATGAGCCCTTGGGTCTAGCCATCTAATGCTTTATACAGACTTAGTTGACCTGTTGTACAAGGCATGCACAATTCCAAGGTATATCATGAAATGTGACCCCTTTATTACTTTTCAAGTACTTTTTCTGGAGTTACCTTGGTGATCGTGAGCAGGATGGCATGGCGGTCGGGTGGAGGGGGCAGCCCCACGTACAGGGTCTTGTCCAGACGACCCGGCCGGAGCACCGCGGGGTCAATGATGTCTGCAAAGGCAGCAGCGGCAGTCAGTAATCTACCAACGACCCCCGACAAAGATACCGACATAGACCCAAAGCAACACCCAAGGTACTCATTTCCAGACGCTTCTTAACCGTTAACTGTGCAAATACACCATGTGAAAGCAGACACGCAGAGCAAGGTTTGGACTTGTCCCACCTGGCCTGTTGGTGGCAGCCATGATGAAGACCTGCCGGCGAGTCTCCAGGCCATCCATCTCGGTGAGCAGCTGGTTTACCACGCGCATACTGGCGCCGGTCTGAGGTCAAACACAGACAGGACCGTATCACATCAGCAGCCAATCCAGTCAAGGACCGCTCCCCTTTCTGTGTGGTACTAGGGGCCTAGGCGAGCTTTGAGAAAATAAAAACCCAGGGAACGTGCCAAGCTTCTCCACCCCATGCGTGCATGAAAAATGTCAAAAACCTTTCAGACCTAGTTGCCCTTAACATACTGAAAGACAATACAACAGTGCTTAAAGGCTCAAAAGGCAACTGGGTGTCATACTAACCTCGTGTCCAGATCGTCGAGGGCAGAGCGCGTCGATCTCATCAAAAAAGATGACACAAGGGGCGGAGTTTTGCCCTCTCTGAAACACCTGACGGACGGCCCTCTCACTCTCTCCCACATACTGGGGGAAACAATAAAGAAAAAACTCAACTTGATCACAACTGGACACTTGCTTCATAAAACCGACATGCAACCACAAAGAAAAAATGTGTGCCACCAGTCACTTGCATCAAGGAAGCGGGAGGGGGAAGAGGGGAAGAGAAGAGGGGGAAAGGGAAACTAGAAAATGTGACGTGTTCACTTGTGCCAGCAGCAAACAGCACAATCACCACAGCTGATCCTGTCCAAGTCTGAGATACTTTGCAACAGGATGACAGCGATGGAAATGTATCCAAATATAAGCAATAACCTCAATGACATTAATGCAGAGGTTACCTGCTGTTGCGGAGTCATCTTTGTGAGAGACAGATCGGCACAGTACCAGGGTCCAAAGATTCATTGTGAAACTCTGCCAGTGATCATGTTGCTGGCATGTGAAGTAACTGAGCCTCGCCTTCAATATGCTCCATTACCAGGATAATGAGCAAGGACATGACTCAGGTTACCGCTGCCAGCTGCAATAGAGCCCTCAAAAGGGCAGGGAGTCATTCGCTGTCACGGACTGATTCAATGGTTAAGGCGCTTGTTTGTTACGAGAAGCCTTTCCATATGGAAACCCAAAGCTAAAAACATTCCTCAGCTTGTACACACAAAAACAACAAAGATTCAAGAAAAATTAAGAGGTTTGGTGTGTTGGTGTGTCACCTCTGGTTAGGTGCTCTGCTGAGTATTCAGACAATGGTTCCCCCTCCCCCAGAGAGGTGCCCGTTCAAAAGGTATATTGCTCAAGCAGCAGTCAAACTGCTCTGTAAAAGGCAGCCACCTACCATGTTTAGCAACTCTGGACCCTTGACCGAGATGAAGTTCAACCCAGACTCGTTAGCAACGGCCTGTTAAACATTTAACACAGAAAAGTCAATAAATATATACATATACACATTCACCATTACAAAGGATTTAAAGTGTAATTACTAAATAAATGTAGCACAAGATGTTTTTGGAGGACTAGGTGTTTTAACTCAGAAGACTAGTTGTCAGGGGAGGGCCTTTCTTCAGAGAAGGGGTCTTTCAGCAATTCCCAAAGAGCTGGTCTGTCTGCTGGTTTTTATTTCAACCACTTACCCTGGCTTAACTGGTCTGATAAATGAATTGGCTGTATACGTTTACTGACAATTTATCAACTCATCAGGTTCACGATTCCCCAAATGATTGTAACCCACGAGATTTTTGGGAAAATGTTATCAAAATACTACAAATCGAGGCTCGGCAAATGCAAACATATTATGCTGGCCCTCTAGGAACTGAGATTGACTTAGGGAAGTTGCAGTGTTATAGGGGGAGGGAAATAAAAACACAATAGCGCATGCCTACTGTAAAAAGCAGAAGGCATGAGGGTACCTTGGCGAGCAGGGTCTTTCCACAGCCTGGAGGCCCGGCCAGGAGCACCCCGGCAGGAGCGCTGAGCCCCAGGGCCTTGAACTGCTCTGGATTGCGTACTGGGGCCTGCAACCACACACAACACACTCTCACTGTCCTCACTTCACCCAGGCCACACAAAGCCTGCATTCAGCAGGGAGTGGACGGCATCTGGCCTCTAAAGCCCTGCCCATTAGTCTGTCTGGTCATGAATGCCACAGAGTATTTAATTCATAAAGACAGTTAGACTGCCAGTAATCTAAAGAAAACTGGGAAATTAACATCTGAGAGACCATTTGAGGGAAAAATTATCCTTACTGGCCAGTTGTGTGGCTACATTTATGTTCATTTCAACCAGCATCCTTCTGCGCGTTGGTAAAATGACCAAACTGGTTAACAAATAAAGTAAATTAATTCCAACACAATCACATCCGAAAAATCACAACATCCGCTGTGCCTGGAGTGTCCTGCAGGGGGCGCTGTGTTGTACAAAGCACAGTAGGAAGCCCTACCAGGATAGCCATCGTTAGCTCCTCGCGGATGTCCTGCAGAGCGCCGATGTCGTCCCAGGTGACATCGGGCACGGTGGCGAAGCCCTCCCTCTTGGCAGAGGGTTGCACACAGGACAGGGCGGCCTGGAAGTCTGACATGAGGATGTAGAGGCCGGCCAGCTGCTCCTCGGTCAGCGCACTGGAGCTCTTCAACATGGCCAGGAACCGACGCAGCTCACCCTACAAGAGGAGCACATGGAGGCACCTTTCACGTCTAAACGGGTTTCCATGAGACATGAGCACCCCCCCTTCCTTAGATATTTACGTCTTCAGTGGGTACAAGGAGTAGTTCAGATCATAGTGGAATTGATTAATTCCTTCATTTATTTATTCATTTGAAATCTATCTGCTGCTTCATTCGCAGTATGCCGTTTACATTAAAGGTGACATACTTAGTGATGGAAGAGGGGGGGCTTCATTAACCTCAAAATGGGTGGAGCTATGATGTCCCATCACGGATTAGTGGATTTGAACCAGGCAAAGTGTTTTCATGTGGAGAGCAAGCTGATTAAGCACAGATAAATCTGAGTCAATTGTAGAGACAAGCACTAGAACAAGTCCAGGAATTCCCTAAATAATGCTTGCTCTGAAAAAATAAAATACGATCAAATAAAAGACCAAACTTCTGTGGAAGGAAAAAATGTGTCGTGTTTGTGTGAAGTTGAAAGGCCCGTTTTACCTTCAGGTGACTCCTAAGCTCCCATTTCCCTTAAGTCACCTCCCTTTTTGTCTCTGTTCCCTCCCTTTCCGTTGTGTTTGTTATAAATATCCCATTTAAATGTGAGCGGGAGAACTGGCTTTGTTTTGGTTCTCCTTGCAGCTGCGTGCAAATAAAGCTTTTTCTATTCAAAAAGAATAATCTCCGCTCCCAGTGAAGTTTTTCCACGACACTACCAACTGACCATTTGTTGCAACAATTTTATATGGAAAAAAAAGGACATTTCAACCACAATAAAGTCCGTTTGGCTGAAAAAGTCAAAGTTGGCAACTCTGTGGTTTGATTTGATCTGACGTGACTGTGTGTCATGCTGTGGCCTCAGGGTTTGACTGACCTCGGTCACTACCGCTCTAGATGTGGCCACAACAGGGAGCTGGGCACCATCACTGGCAGGGTGGCTGACGTCTGCCATCTCCTGGTTCTCTGTGGGACAGTGGGAGTCTGCCTGAGGCTCGGAAATGTGGCCTTCCTGTCTTGCGGCCTGCTGGGTCTCAGGCCCTGCTGGGTGTAATGGCTGCGCAGGCCCAGGTGTCCCCTCTGGCTGGGTCTCAGGCCCTGCTGGGTGTAATGGAGGCTCTGCAGGCCCAGGCGCCCCCTCTGGCTGGGTCTCAGGCCCTGCTGGGTGTAATGGAGGCTCTGCAGGCCCAGGCGTCCCCTCTGGCTGGGCGTCTTCTCCTGCAGCTCCAGCAGCACCCGGTTTACGGCGCTCATGGCCGCCTCACGACACAGCGCCATGAGGTCGGCGCCCACGTACCCCGGGGTGAAATGGGCAAGCCACTGGAAGTCAAAGCCTTCTGACAGCTTGAGCTTCCGACACAGGGTCTTCAAGATCCTGCAGGGGGAGCAGTGAGCACCACCACCCTGAATTTGCTTTGCTGACGGAGCATGCACACGCTTCCATAGAAAGGTTACGATCATTCAAGTAACGAAGTGCAGTTCTCTTTCATTTTTTATCATCAACAACGCCAAGTTTCCTTTATATTGTTTAACATAAGATCAGGTTTAGTACATTGAAATTCCAAGCACCGTGCTGATGTTGTACACACTTGCCCTTCAAAAGTTACAAATATTTCAGTTCTACAGGCATGACCCACATTGTACTTCGGTTCCTGACTAGGGATGGGATGAGAAAAGGTTACAATGTTGCCCGTTGCTATTAACAGATGTTGGTACTTCCAGCTCCTTCTATTCCTTTTTATTCTATTAAAGCAGTACAATATAGCGTAACAAATTATTTTTGTTATAATAATAATGTAACAAAACGATTTCAAGCAAGGGAAGTAACACTTCTAACATGATCAAATATTTGGTTGGCCATGGTGTTTTATTGAGGCAGTACACCGCACCTCAGCTTCCCGCTGGTGATGCAGCTAGCGAGAGCAGCCCCTCAACCTCACGTAGTCGCTAGCCGGCTGGCTTGTTAATATAAGGAGGAAACTATTCATTTAAAGACGTGAAAGGCCACCTATAGCTTGATCTGACTAAACTACCTTGCTAGTTAGCGCGACTGATGATAATGATAGATAGCAAGTTCGACGCTGTAGTGCGTTAGCGGCTTCTGACACGTTTAGACATTTATTCATTATGTCATGCCAATTACCCACATTGGCCATTTTTGGAGTCTGCTAAAATGAGAAATTTGTCCTGAGTTGAGCTATTAGGCATTTTGAAGGTGGGAACCAACCGGAAGGGGCAACACTGCATTCTGGGATAGCAGATCACGCTGCTATGGCTTAACTTAGGCATTCATCAATCTCACATCATGCTACAGTGTTAAAATTTAAAAACACCACAATGGGAATCGTTAACAGAACCGTTTAAGGTATCAGATCGATAACAGGAACCCGAAATGGTACCAACATCATTCAAACCCTAACGATACCCATCACTATTAGACCTTCAATGGAATAACCCCCCTCCCACAAAAAAGAAAAGGGGGGGAATTATTCCATGGCAAATTCATACAACTTGGCATGGGTAAGTAACAAGCCTCCCTCCACAGTAGCACTCCGCTGCACTGCCCATGAAGCAAAGCTGCAACCTAGCAGGTTGATTTCTTGAAGCCTACTCCGTGCTGATGGCACAGCATATCTGGGGCCCCTTCCTGACACACACCTCAGTCTGGCTCCTTCGTCTGGAATGCCCAGGCAGATCTCCCGGTCAAATCGGCCTGCCCTGCGCAACGCTGGGTCCAGAGAGTCAAGCCGGTTGGTGGCACCGATAACCAGAACCTGCTCCGTGACTGCCAAGGAATTCAGATCTGGGGACGGAGAGACACACAACAATGAAGGTGAGCATGCAGTGGAACCTGCAGCCTTTTGCTCAAAACTCCCCAGCTTCACAAAGTGCAAGAATTAAAACCAGAAAAATGTCCCTGACTGAAAGAAGGGATATGATCCCTGCTGAAAATCATCGGTCTTGGGCCAGGCACTTTCCTACTCATCAATGTATGCATACATGACTCCCCAAGCAACTTAATAGGAAACGTAATATTGGTTCAAATACATATTCCCAATATAATTTGATATCCACGTCAATTCAACCCAACCCATTAATAGATAAAACCCATTGAAAACTAGCCAAAAAGTTGCTGAAAGTCAGCCAGGTGCTTCAAATTACAGCTACCAGCAGAATTTGTCCATAGCTTGTATGAACTTTGAAGATCTTGCATAAAACATGGATCTTAAGCATACTGTTTATCTTGCCCGATGATACATGTTGACCTGAGATGGAGTGAAGTTGTAAGTGAACTATTTATCTTTCCTACATCCGTTGCGTGTTGAGGTACATCGGCTGACAACTGTTCTGTGTGTCCCTGATACTCACATGTGTAGTACAGTAATATTAGCTAGCACTGCTTATAGGCTCCAGGCCTTACCATCCATGCAGGTGAGAAGCTGGGCCACTATCCTCCTCTCCATGTCCTTAGAGGCCACCTCCCTCTTTGGGGTGATGGCATCAATCTCGTCAATAAACATGATGCACGGTGCATTGGTCTGCAGAGGAAGAGATCAGGGCCGGTAGTTATCAAGCATTTCACGGTAGGAAATAGCTCCCAAGTCATTGAAAATTCAAATTACTTTGAGTAATGCAAAGTCTTAGGACTAAAAGCTAGCCATCAACTGGTTAGGAGTTGCCAGGAGGAGGCTGCATTGAGGAGACGGTGTGCACATGTGAAAAGAGGATAGATTTTTAGAACTCTATGACAATATGTAGCTGGTAAAGAGCTATAGTTCAGACAGGAGGGGAATTTTTGTCATTGACCTCCTCAGAGAACATCCACTAAAACATTGCTGAAACGGAGATTGTTTGCACTTCTTTAACTTTTTTGTGCACGTTAACAGTATAAGTGTCGCATTTTGAATGACGTGCGAATCGGAATGACAAGGAAATTCCGATCTGTGTGTTTAGATGACAGATACCAGATTCCGATCTGATTTATTTCCACATATAAATGTGGCCCAAAACGGATCTGAAAATATCCGATTCCATGTTCCATGCTTTTTCCCCGTTTACACGTTCATAATACATATCCGATGTGTGCCACATGTGAGCAAAAAATCGAAATTGGGTCACTTTTATCAGATGGTGTAAACGTAGCCTCAGATGGAATGCCAGCACTTTTCAAATTCCTCCAGAGTGCAGATTGCGAAGCGGAAGGAAACCTTCATTCAAGGACGCCACACTTTCCTTTCAGAAAGTCTTAGTGGCCACCCACCAAAGAAAGTGTCTCCTCCTCTCTCCACTTTTTTGCATTCCCCCCCACCCCCATGTTTAAAGAAAAGCTTCATCATAAAAGCAGGCTATTCTTTTCCAATCAGAGTCAATGAAGTAACCAATGTGTATGGTCTGTGAATTATGTTATTAACAACCCGTTATTAGACTCAAGAAATGTGTTGTTTATTAGCCTGCCCTTGGGGAACATTAACCAGAAAGAAGAGAGGGAAAAAAGAAGAAAAAAGCAACAACAAAAATGTAGACCTAAGTGTTATTCTCGTGATTATTAACAAATAGAAATTAAAATTACATTTACCCTTTCTTTTCCTGTGACGAAAAGCAGAAATATTCTGTGATAGAGTAGTTATACAATTTATAGGCATGTGTCCATGTGCTTTTTTGGTATTTAATAACGTTTGACAAACAACTTTTTGTTTTTGTTTTTTGAATTGGCTTTCACAACTGCATTTGATTGGCAGGTTTCTCAATATTTGTGGTGACTTGAGGGAAATGCTGTCAGAAGTGTGTGGTTGCAGCACTTCATACATTGCAAGAACAGACAGAAATCCACTATTTAAGGAGGTTAATAACCAACTCCCACGTCCTACTCGGAGCCAGGTTATTTCTCCACTCCCAAACTTGCATTCAGCGTGGTACCTAGGAGTCATTCTGAGATGTTTTGATAACACTGTCTCAGGTCAGTTTGGTCTTCCTCGCACAGGCACCTTCTACATTACATTACATTTTAGGCATTTAGCAGACGCTCTTATCGAGAGCGACTTACACAGTTTACATTTCTTTACATACAATCCATTATACAGCTGGATATTTACTGAAGCAATCCAGGTTCAGTACCTTGCTCAAGGGTACAACCTCTCCACCTGGGATCGAACCTGCGTTACAAGTTCCTTTACCATTATGCTAACACACTATAATATACCAAATTAGTCTGTGCTCATCACACCACCACAGTAAGAGAGCACTCAATATGCAATGTGCAAATCATGACCGTACCCACCACCCCCACCCGCTGCCTGCCTGTCGTGAAAGATACACTTACAATAGCCTGCTCAAAAAGCTCCCGAAGCTTCTGCTCCGACTCCCCCGATACACCCGACACCAGTTCTGGGGCGGACACCTTTAACAATGGCAGCTCCATCTCCTGTATCCACACAGACACAGACACACACACACACACACACACACACACACACACACACACACAAACACGCATATACAAACACAGGAAATAATTGTTATGTTTTTGACATCGTAATACATCTCAATGCAATAAAGTTGAAGTGACATAAGCGCAGATCCGCACTGTTGCTCCTGGACAGCACTGGCCCGGACTCACCCCTGCCACAGCCTGGGCCAGTAGAGTCTTCCCACAGCCTGGGGGTCCGTGCAGGAGGAACCCGCGTGGGGGCACCACGCCCAGCTGCTGGTATATCTCTGGATGGCGCATGTGGACCAGCAGTTTGCAAACCTCCTGTAAAAGGGTCGCACAGCATTAAATACCCTTATGAGAGCCCCACTTGTGCACCATGTCATCTGTGAGTGTACTGAATGTCCAATCCTAGCGCTGATAACCAAGCCAACAACAGACCAGAGTCCATTCTTTCCACAACATTTTTACACTACATTTTACATTTTAAGCATTTAGCAGACGCTCTTATCCAGAGCGACTTACAAGATGTGCATTAATACAAGGTAAGAACAATCATAGTTAGCGCACAAGATCAGTGCAATAAAACGGCAATATTTGACATCATTGCAGGCATCTGCATATCATACCTGTAACACAACATGACAGTGATCTCTCCATCCAGCTCCTGTTCATTTATTTACCAGCACAAAACGCTTAGTTTGAAAATCACTGACACAATTTCAGAATTCAAGACTCAGTGGAAACTTCTGGAACATAAGAATGTTTGATGATGAGAATGGCTGGCAGTGTAGTGTAATGGTTAGGGAGCTGGACTTGTAACTCAAAGGTTGCAGGTTCAATTCCAGGTCACTGCTGTTGTACCCTTTAAAGGTTTAACCTGAATTGCTTCAGTAAAATATCCAGCTGTATAAATGGATTGTAAATAAAGAAATGTAAACTGTGTCAGTGTCTGGATAAGAGCGTCTGGAACATAAAATGAAATGTTTGATGAAAATGAGAAGAGTCCACTAAGTCCATCTAGGCTCCTTTTTCGACTACTTTGTACAGAGAGTTTCCAGCACTGTGTCAGACCTGGTCCCATGGGGTGCTCGGAAGAAACATGAAGGTTGTAACCAGAGAAGGATTGCGAATGTTTTACCTTCAGAGTCTCCTCACTGCCACCGACATCCTCAAACTTGACAGTGGGGTACTGGAATTCAAGGGCTTTCGTCTTAGCTGTGACAATGACAGATTAGAGAATAGTAACCGATGCACTTTGGTGAAGAAAAATGGAATACCATTTAAAAGAAAGCCTGGGTCACTCTAATGTGCGGTCTCTCACATAAATAAAAGGTAACAAAGCGATACACGAGAGACCTGAAGGATGCATTTAATGACTGTGACTGCAATCTGGATGGAAATGATACAACAATCAAAAAATATGATGCTGGGTTGCTGAACTGGAGCAAGTCTTCATTATTATTGTATAAAACACCACTGTTTTGAAGCTGGATGTGAATCTCTGATTGTTTTTTGCTCTGTAAATCTTTTTTTATGATCTCAGAGCAACCAACACAAAGAGCACAATGGGATATTTGTTCCTGAAGACTGCAGTACAAATCACACATTATCCTGTTTGCCATTTACCTTTCTTGTTCATTATGCTGAACTCTACATCTCTATCAGTGCCCTGGGACTCTCCCTCCTTCCTCCGCTTTCCTCTTTTCAGCCTGGCCTTCTTCAGCTTCTTCTCTGGCTCCAGCATGGACACGTCCATCCGCCTCTGCGGTTTTAAGAAAAGAAGATTGTGACGGGCCAAAGAGGTTTGCGAAAATCAGTTACCTTTCGACGATCACCCTGATCCAACCCCCGATCTAACGCTGAAAGCAATACGGCTGTTGCCATGATTACAATCTATTATGTGGCTAGTGCTGCGATGGATTGGCAACCTGTCCAGGGTGTATTCTCGCCCCAATGCATGCTGGGATAGGCTCCACCCCCCGCAACCCTAACTAGGAATAAGTGGCTGAAGATGAGATGAGATGAAAGAGATGTGGCTAGTGCGCATTAAGTGGCAAATGCTCAAGCACTGACTATGTTCAGCAATTCTGAAATACAAATACAAATATTCCGCTATTCAGTGTACCGTTGAGCTGGCATCATCCTCGCACAGGTCAATCAGGATGTTGTCCCCCTCGACCCCCCGGCCCCTGTCAATGAACCAGCCTCCCCCGGAAACTTTGGTCCTCAGGGGAGCGGTGCCAATGGGGGAGGCTGCGACGGGACCATCCCCTGAATGCTCCTTCGGTGGAGGGGTGCCCCCCTCTGGAATCCCTTTCCGGTACAGAGACGTCAGCGAGTTATTCATGTGATTGGTTGGCTGCAGAAGTAATGAAAGGGATTTTTGAAAAGGACACTAAAAGCATTAGGGCTAATATCACCCAAGAAAAATACTTTTCTGAGGAAAATATCTTGTAATTAACATACCAGGTGTTCAGGCAAATCCTCTTCGCTGCCGTCTGTGTCGTCTGTGAGGCTAACGGCATCCCTGTTCAGAAAAAAAGTGTTAGTAAAGTGACACAAATCATTATCAACATACCGCTGAGACTGGAGTGTGGAAAGGTTTATCCCTTACCCATCAGCCTTCTGACTGTGCCTGGCTCTTTTGGCCAAATGCTTGCTCTCTAAACCGGTTATGCCAGCCTCACTGCATATCACTCCATGAACTGAAAATAAATGGAAGGGATTGCAGTAGTTATTTGACAAGTAAAAGGCTGACCTCTGCTGGATTGGGTAACAATTGCAATCAATAGGTTGTTATGTATAATTCGAACTGTAGAGCAAGCGTAATCAACATGCCTCACTTGCAGTGTCGTATTGAATACATAACAAAATTAAAACAAGGTTTACCACATTGCCCTGTCTCACCTTTCTCCACCTGTATCCTGAATGCGTTTTTGTTTCTTCGTCCATATTCCATCCTGAAAAAGCAACGTTTGTAACTGGTTGTTTCAGTTAAAAGTGTGTCACGTTAAAATTGCGCCCATTGAAAAAGCGACCTCCATAACTTGTGAACCATTACGCATGAGAATTCTGACGCGCCAACGTTTGAACAGGTCCTACACACATACATTAGAGTTGAGGTTGCATAGTGACAACCAGGAAGCGGAGACAAAATCTTACCTGTAGAGTCTCTGGAGGTCTCCTGCCATCGCTACAATGTCGACGTACTGACTGGTCTGCGAGCTCAAGTACTAACAAATGGGCGAACGGGACACAACCGTTAAGTACAGTGATATCAACTCTCTTAAACGAGAAACAGTGCAGATAGCTAATGTTAACTAGTCAAAATATATGGATCATCTCCAACGCAGTGGGAGTTCCAGTAAACCCATCTCGCTACACAAAACCTACAAACACCATACGACAGTATCTAACGTCAAGGTTGTAACACCCCAATTAAAACATACATATAATCTGAACAAAATAAATACGCGGATAGTAAGCTACCTATTTAGCCTCGTTTACATTACCTGCTCAACTCGCTGTTTCAGTCGGTTATCTATCCCATATCCGCCACCACCCCTGTTCTTCATTTTCTATTGATGTCAGTGCAATCCAGGGCAGATTTCAGACCTTTTTGTGATATACGAGTGTTTAGCAAACCAGTCCCATAAAACTAAAATACTAAAGATAACCTGGGCTGTCTAAATTCTCGGTGCATGAACGTACATCGCTATCGTTAGCCAACTCCCGTGTCGCACAACGTTTTACGCTAAGTAAATCCGTATATAATAACTACACTAAACGCTGAAATATATGCCTAGCAGTCCCTGAAAATAATAAACGTATTAAACATTTCCCTGTACCGACCCTGGACTCCACGTGAATCCTGGGTCTTTAAGCAGAGCTGTCCTTTATTTTGCCTTTTTGTAAACGACGATGTAAAATGTTTCAACATGCACTTCACCGCTACAGCAGACAAAATAACGTATCTATCTATATATATATATACATATATATATAATATATATATAACGTATTCTCTGTAAATATCATTGGGGAGAGATATTTTTCTATCAGGCCTTTTTTGATAGGCTGTGACGTCTGTAGTTGAGGTCCGAGACCAAAACGCATCAGTAGCGTTACACTGGTAACTGCCAAAATGAAGGTAACACCAACATACAGTGTCTTAATAGTGCTCTGGGCCACCACGAACCGCGAGAACAGCTTCAAGGCGCCTTGGCATAGATTCTACAAGTGTCTGGAACTCTACTGGAGGGATGCAACACCATTCTTCAACGACAAATTCCATCATTTGTTGTTTTGTTAATGGTGGTGGAAAGCAGGCTCAGGCGCTGCTCCAGACTTTCCCTTAAGTGTTAAACTGGGTTTAGATCTGATGACCGAGATAGCTATGGCATACAGTTTACATCATTTTCATGCTCATCAAACCATTCAGTGACCATTCCTGCCCTGTGGATGGGGGCATTGTCATCCTGGAAGAGACCACTCCCATCAGGATACAAATTATTCACCATAGGATGAAGGCGATCTCTTAGAATAGGTTTGTAATTATTGGCGTTTACTGACCGCTGCCTGTGTTCTTTGCACCACTCACAAACGTGCATTATTAGGTGTAATAAGGGATTTATGCACTGCAACCTGACCATAGTACCATAGTAAAAAAGAACACAGGCAGCGGTCTACTGAGCAGTGGAAACTGTTCTTAACTGTTCTCACCCTGTTCTTAACAAGCGGATGAGTGCATGTGTGGTGCACGCTAAAAGAAACCTACCGGTCCGAGTGCTTGTTTCCCACAGTGAAGGGTTCTGGTGGCTCTGTTACGGTGTGGGGTGTATTTTCCTGGCATGGTTTAGGTCCATTCAACCCCTTAGAGTTCAAGGTAAACACCAATAAATACAAAGCCATTCTGAGTGATCTCCTTCATCCTATGAATATATAGTGCCCTGCATTATTGGCATCCTTGGTAAAGATGAGCAAAAAAGGCTATGAAAAAATGTATTTGTTGTTCACCAGCTTGATCTTACACTCAAAATATGAGAGAAATCTAACCAACTGAAGTAAAATTATTTAAAAAAAAAACCCCATTTTTCTCAAAAACACGTGCCACAATTATTGCCACCCTTGAACAGAATCTAAATGAAGTATATTCCCATGTATATATATATATTTTTTTTTTCACCTGAGTCTTTAGGAACTCTTAAGTGGCCATCCATGACTTCCTGTTTCACTGGGGTATAAATGAGGTGACACACAGGCCAAACTCCCTTAATCATAAAAGGTTGTTGACCTTCATAAATCAGGCAATGGCTATATAAAAAATCAGCTACATGCCTGAAAATACCCATCTCCACAATTAGAGCAATAACTAATTAGTTACAAATAACTGGATCTGTGATGAACCTGTCTGGAAGAGGATGCAAGTGTATTTTGCCCCCACGCACAGATGGTTCCAGAGGCAAACATTTCCAGGGTTGGGAGGGTTACTTTGTAAATGTAATTAGTGCCTGATTACTGATTACACGGCTCTGAAAGTAATCCGATACGAATACAGTTACATGTCTCAAAAAAGTAACGTAATCAGATTACTTTTAGAATACTTTTGAATTACTTACTTTTTCCATCACAGATGGGTATGTTTTGGGGTACAGGAGACATTGGGACGCTGTTATATAGCCAAAGGTGGTGCTACTTAGTACTAAAGGGTGCTCAAACTTTTGCACACGCCATGTTCACTTTTTTATTTGATCAGTAATACATTTAAATAGTTATTATGCATTACACTTTGAAAAAGGATGTCATGTTCAACTTTCCACTGTGTTTAGGTCAGGTCAGCTTCTGTTCATTTAATAATAAATACTAATAAATTTGAGATGTCAATTTAGCTAAATATATGCAACATTGTATCTGCATTTTTTGTTGTAGTCGTCGTCATTAACATGTTATGGAATTAGAATGGACAGATTCAAAATTAATCATAATAAAAAGCAAAGGGATATTGAAAGGCAAGTTATTTTACTGTTTTGATGGCTCATCGTGAGCATAACTCAAACACAGCATCTTAAACAATGTAATAACTTTTGAAACTTTTTGGCACTGGAATAACAGCGACTTGTAAGGGATATGGCTTAGAAAAGTGCCAGTGTTGGTGGGCTGTGTAGCGGCGAATGCTCGGCAGTGCATAACGTAATTGACGTATAGTAGAGTACAATTGTCTACCAAATTGGGAGAAAACTGGGAAAAATAAAAAGAATAAAATAAAATGTCATCGTTTCAACAATACAGAAAGCAGTATAAAATTAGCAGAGCAGTTAATGCGATGCCTCAAACCGTAGGCTAAGGTCAGGTAACAGCAAATTACTGCAGAACTGTGTTCATTAAACTGACTCACTCCAAGTGCTTTTTAAGATTCGTCGAGTCCTTTGATGCCGACAGTATCTTTATTCCTGGAAGACACAAGGTACACTGGACCGACAGATTTTTCCCATGTTCTTCTTTAAACTGGAAATTGTGTCGATAACGCCACAAACTAAAAGCTGACTTTTCTTCCATCTTGTCCCTATCAATGTTTGTCTGAGTGTGGGCGCGCGCTTTTTTAACGCATTTTTTTTAACGCAGTTTTTTGGTTCTGTGCAGCGGGGGTAGTTTTCGTGAGCTGTGTGATGATAATCATGTAGGCGTGATAATTTCATGCTGTAGCTTTAGTAATGAATATCAGCTCATTAATGTTTGTAAGGAAAACTTTCCACCAAGCATTCCAAGAAGTAATCCAAAATGTATTTGTGGGAGATTTTTTTATGTGAATATAAGCCTATTTTGGGTGGATCTCTGTGGCTCAGTTGGTAGAGTTGGGTTGGGGGTTTAGGGCTTGGTGCCTGCAGCTGGCCAAATTCCTGCACGGTCTGCTAGCTGGGGCAAGCCACAGATAACCATAAAAGCCATAGAGACGGCCTACAGATGGGACTTAGATTATCACGCTGAAGGCTGGGTAGATCACACACCTTAAAAAACCCCAAGGGACACGCAGACGGGACCACCATAAATCTGAATTGGTGATCCAAGGGTCCATTATCACAGCAATAAACTCCGAGAAAGCAGGGGTCACAAGGGGGGGGAGAGAGCTGGCTAGAATCTTCACATTCCTCACACTTCTCCTGATTGCCTGATTAGTGACGGGAACCATACAAACGTTAATGGATAAGAACAGAAGGGAACCAATTGGGGTGCAGAGAACGTGCTGTGAGATCGTGGGAGGGAGCTGAGTCCAAGGGGGTGTGGTTATGACGTCAAGCTCCCAGGCAGGAGGAGTTATGAGAAGTTAAAAGGTTGATGCATGGTCAAGGGGGGCAGAGCTGCTTCGCGAACAGCCTGGTTTCCTTGTAGGTGATTTCGCATTGCATACAATAAAACCCGATTACATCTGACTCGAAATGTGTTGTTTTAAGAAGTATTAAATACGGCGTCGGATCACTCAGTCCATCTGGCCCTGGCTGAGACCCGATCCGAACTCCGACATATTCACTTCAGGTTTATTAAAGTAACTGTATTCAGATTACTCGTTTTTCAAATGTAACGCGAGCTGAATACAGTTACTTGATTTTTGTATTCTGATTACGTAACGCCGTTACATGTATTCCGTTACAACCCAACCCTGAACATTTCTCCAAGGATCACAGTTGGAGAATTGCAGAAGTTGGTTGCATCATGGGGTCACCAAGTCCCCAAGACTACAATTAGACACCACCTCCATGCTAACAAGCTATCTGGAAGGCTTGCCAGAAGAAAGCCTCTGCTGTCATAAAACCACAAATGTAACGTCACTGGAACTTTGAGTGGAACTGGGTTCTATGGTCAGATGAGACAAAAATAGAGCTTTTTGGCAACAAACACCAGGTGTGGGTTTGGCGTGAAAAGAGGGATGGTCATGCAGAAAATAACCTAATCCCCACTGTGAAATATGGTGGTGGATCTGTGATGTTGTGGGGCTGTTTTACTTCCAAAGGCCCTGGGAACCTTGTTAGGATACATGGCATCATGGACTCCATGAAGTACCAGGAGATTTTAGATCAAAATCTGTCTGTCAAGAGGCTAAAACTGGGTTGTGGTTGTATCTTCCAGCAGGACAATGATCCAAAGCATACCTCTAAATCCACACAAAAATGGTTCAGACCACAGAATCAAGCTTTTGCAATGGCAGTCCCAGTCCACTAAAACACATTGAAATCCTGTGGGGTGAGCTGAATAGTACAGTCCACAAGCGAGAACCAAGGACTCTGAAGAATCTACCAATAATTGTGACATTTTTGAGAAGAATTAAGAAGTTTATTTTTTTATAAGGATTTTTGTTCTTTGAATCATTTACTAAAGGTTCAATTTCTGTCATATTTTACGAGTAAGATCAAGCTGACATTGTACCCTTGAACCTTAAACTTTTTGGATTTCCTCAAAATATTTCAGCTACTTTTATTTTTAGACTAATAATCACATGTCCAAGAAATAAATAAACAACCCAGCACGTTAACTAGTTATCGAAAACAATTTAATTTAGTTCATTCTTTTTTATTTGTAAATTGATCAAACTTTTTGTAAAGCCATTTTTGGCTTTAAAAAAATAAAAACACCACTTTGAATGGGTATGATGCCACTGTCTTGCTCCTAGGCATGGAGTTCAATAACTTTGTCACTGACTTCTAGACAGGGAGGTAATGTCAGAGTAACATTTAACGGCCAAACAAGTACTTAACAGGTACTATGTTCATACTGCTTTGCTGGTGATATCACCTCAAGTGATTAAAAAGACTGAGTGAGAGACCCTACCATTTCTAGGGCAGTTTCCTTCAGTCAGAGCCAATACCAAAAAATTTAAAGCAAAACTTTGAAATACAGCAAAACCTACATGATATCCACAATGCTTTGCAGCCTATGCACATCATATGGGCTGGGATAGTAATGGAGCACCATCTTTTCTAGTATCAGTTAAAGTTGAATTCTTCATTCTAATACTGTATATTTCATGCTCTACATGTATAAATAACTTACACCCACAACACTTTTGTGTCTATTGCAATCTGTCACTGATCATACATCATCTTTTCTCTTACAAAAATATTTTTAGTAGCTACCATGGTATCATGGCAGTACAATTATCCATAAACAACTGTTAAAGCTAGATATATGGCATGTTCTATTTTCCTTGTGGAAAAGAGCACTTTAACACTGATAGCTAATTAGAAGGCTAGCCAGATTTAAAAAATAAAGTTTTACTCTAATCCTAAATCAAACTAAAACAACTATCCCAATGCTAACACCTATTAAATCTAGCTAATTAACCACAATGGCCGATTGGGTGAGCGTCAAATTCAAATTCATTATTGAAACAAGGGAAACGATAACATGCCAATATTATCTAGGCATTGAAAGTGGCTATCACATTTTTTGTATTATGTAATAAGGGTGTTGGGATATCAAGTGCAGAAATATAAACGTAGTTTATCTTAATTTACATAAAGATACAGTGTAACAATCCCTAGTAGTGATATAAGCACCAACAAGACAACACGCTCCTCTGTAAACAACTGATGGCCAAGGTACACTACCGGTCAAAAGTTTGAGTACACCTGCTGGAAACTAGGTTTATCTCATAATTGACAATGCTTTACACCGTATACATTTCTGTAAATACTTTAAAATGACAAAAAACACATGTAACAATGAACAAAATGAACATCAAAGAAATGTTCAAGAAAATTATATTGAAAATTGAATCTTGGATTCCTCAAAATAGCCACCCTTTGCCGTGATAACAGCCTCACAAACACGGGCCATTCGGTTAATACGTTTCAGCAGGAAATCACCCGATATGTCTTCCCAGCTCTCCTGCAGCAATTCCCAGAGAAACTTGTGGGTTGCTTTGCTTTGACTCTTCTGTCCAGTTTGTCGCATACAATTTCTATGGGATTGAGGTCTGGACACTGGGCAGGCCAGGTCATCAGTTTGAGTTGTCCTTCACGTTCCTCCTTCACCAGGTAGTTCTTGCACAACTTCAAGGTGTGTTGAATCTTGCTTAAGAATGAAGGAGTGCCCGATTAGCCATAGTCCAGATGGAAGGTGTACTCAAACTTTTGACCGGTAGTGTATGTGTGCAAAAAAAGTTTAACCTTCTACATCAGGGATTGAGATCAGATTTACATCTCTGTATGCACGCTAAGCAAAGCATTAAATGAGACGAAATTTCACTCACACTAAACTCAACTGTTAAAAAATGTAAGAGCACTGTAGCCTACTTTGAAAACTATTTGTTTCAATTTCTCACAACTCTGTGTACTTTAATTTGAGGGGAAAAAAATAACATGCTGCTTCCTAACGTTTTCAACAAGTCAATTAAAATGACTTTTTTTAAATACACGGAGCAGCTGTATACTGGGTACTGTGCATGTTGAGTTCTCCTTCACAGTGCCTCCACAATAAGCTTATTAGTTTCACAGTAACAGTGAGGCCTTGTCCCTCAATTTTAAAACTCAAGCCAAACGGTGCAGTTGAAATTGTTTATATCAAATAGAAGCCATAATGTTACAGGCCATTTTGAATTCTGAGCTGTCAAGTGATTCACTGGAAAACACTGGCTTTGGAAATAATCAAAACACGGTCCACTGGTTATATTGTGTCAGTCTTTTCTTTTTTTCTCCTTTTTCATCTTTTTCTTCTTTTTCTTTTTTTCCTTCTTTTTCTTTTTCTTTTTGGGTGCCTTTGAGTCCTCATCGTGGTCACTCCCCTTGGCCTCCTCCTCCTCCTTTCTCTCTCGCCTCTTGGATGTCAACTGCTTTTGCTGAACTGGGTCCAGAGACCACTTTCACCTGTCTTGTGGTCTCTAGTTTATCCTCCTTGACTGAAACCGGTTCTGTATCTTTCCTGTAGCCCTGGGATTCCTCCTTGGATCTCGACTTGTGGTCAAATTGTCTTAGGCCTTGTTTGTCTGTGTCCACACTTCTGCCCTGGAAGTTGAGAATTGTCCTCCCTTTGAAATGCCCATCAGCATGTTTCTGGTCAGGGAAAAACACACACAAAAATAACCATTAGGTGTTCCTATAATGTATATTATAAAAAACTACTTTTCATACCTTACAACTCAACCATCACACACTAAGTTAAGGCTCTAGTTAGGTGTGACCAGTAGTGAAAACACTACTTCATGCGCCACTGTCCTGAGCCAATGCTAGCGCCTTGGCATTGTGCCTTGACAACGAAACTAGAGCCGTTAATGTGTGTGAAAAAAGAATCTCCCCAAAACTAAAGTGACATACCCAGTATGGAACAGTAAGTTCTTGGCTTGTTAACATAGTTCAAAATCTTGCATTTCCATACAGAATTGAGTGATCTGTATGCTCCAACATCTAAGCCACGCCAATGAAACATGTTCAGTACGGTGCAACCCTTTACATCGGTCAGGGTAAAGGGAGATGTCAGCCATGAAACGTCTCCAGGAAATACCTTGCATTTCTCTTTATGACTATCACATGTGGCGTGATCTTGGGCGCTTGTAATATCCCCAAAAAACTCTTCGCACAGCCGGCAGTAAAAACCCATCACGGGAACCAGAAACTCAGTACCTGCAAAAACAGCATCAGGTGGAGGGATTAAACAGCTAGTGACAGAGGTGACCACCCATGAAATGGACGTGCTCCTTAAAATATACTTCCTGTAACTCGCACTGAAAGCAGTGGGGGGTTTTTTGTGACCCTATTTCTTGAAAT
This sequence comes from Aldrovandia affinis, assembly GCA_029706075.1. Classification (NCBI taxonomy): domain Eukaryota; kingdom Metazoa; phylum Chordata; class Actinopteri; order Notacanthiformes; family Halosauridae; genus Aldrovandia; species Aldrovandia affinis. The sequence continues at coordinate 10,367,827 of JAINUG010000002.1, read as the reverse complement.
TTGATGGGAACGGGCTTCCGTTCCCTTTGAAACGCATTTAAAATGATCCCACATTCAGGCCAGAATGTTATTCTTTTAGGACCCAGGAAATTCAAACTAAAAAGTTCCTGCCAATGGGAAGCACAGTTGTGTAGTGCACTTACTATACAATAACAACATTGTACATTTAAATTGAAAAAAAAGATATAATCAATATTTAATTTACCAACTGAGGCATGAAAATGTGAGGCGATAACCCACTGAGATGAGAACCAGCTTGTACTGAAGTGCATTATTTGTATTGACAGAACAGGAAATGCTTTGTGAATAATGGGTATACCTTGCTGCTTTAGAAACACCTCCAGTTCCTTCATAAGGGACTCATTCCTCCTTAACTGCACTTGTATTTCAGCCTTCAAAGCCTCCCCATCCTCATTGACCTAATAATGGCAAGCAAAGATTTAAGTGACATAAGGCTTTCAGCATGTGAAATTAGATCTCACTACCTCAAATGAGTGCGAAATGAGATCGCATGCAAGAATAGCTACCTTGGCATTCTGTTCTGGAGTTCTTTGTAGGTAGCCAGTTCTCACTTGTGCACTTTGTTTGGAAAAGTCAACAAGGGTGTCCATTTTTGAGGCTAGTAATTAGAATTGAATAATGAGAGGATTACTAAAAACAGATATTTTGAATAAACGATAAGCAAGGCGCGGCAGTACGATGAACTGAAAAACGTACCACAACTGTACATAAACAATCTCTGCCAAGAGCCTCCACATGCACAGTATTTATGTATGCACCAATTATGATATGCGCACCATGAAAAAAGTTGCATTGCAAGTCAAGGTTGTTTTTAAAACTGTTTTTCTTTTCGTCTCACCCTTAGTTGTGGCTTTCATGGACGCCAGAGCCTGTTTCAGTGGACCCAGCCCCTGGAGTTGGCCAATGGCAATCTTCTCATGCACTCTCTCGTAAGCAAAGTCAGTTGCAGAGGGCACCTGGTGTTCCATGGTAGGGCCGTGAGGCGACTGGAAATGTGGATTTTGCGGCCAGTAGTTTGCAGTCTGGAGCTGAGCATGCCCCAGAACTGCTGCCTCGGAAACAATGGGAAAAGGCTGCATATTTACTGTAACAGGGGGCTGTAAAGTGTCCGGCTCAAAAAAAGGAACCTGCTTTCCCTGAACGTCCATGTCCAACGCTGACCAGACAAAACCAGTAGGAGCCCCACTGCACAAAGCTTGTTTGGTGGGTGGAGAGGAGGCAGGGTACTTCTCTGGGTTTGGGGACCTATTCCGTTTCCGGGTGTGGCTCTGGCTGGGGCTCCTGCTATGGCTCCGGCTGTGGTTCATCAATGACGAGGCCCTCTTGTGCTGCGGGCTCCCTGTGACGGGGCCGGCCCTGCGCTCCTGCATTCTGGCCATCTTGATGACCTCCTCCACACCCAAGTCCAACCCGATGGTTTGGAGGGCCTTCTTGATCCTCTCAAAATCAACAAAGTCCTGCCTCTCCCTTGTCTCTCCAGGTCCGCAGCTGTCAAGCGGTGGGTGCTGTTGAGACGTTCCCGGCCCGCGATCCGTCTCAGAGGTCACAGTCATGGGTGGACTTTGCCGATTCTGCTTACGACAGCTCCCAACAGCAGAATGGTCTTTGATCCCTGCATTACTGCCAGACTCAGTCCTGATCAAGACTTTGTTCTGGTCATGCTCATCATCCTCATCTCCGTAGAGGAACTTCTCCTCATCCTCAATGTCCATAAAGATTTTACTATTCTTCTGCAGAATGAGGGGGTTCCCCATCAAACCTAAAATTCTGGAAAACCCACTGTTGTCCTGCCTGACCCTCTCGTGAGGGAGGAGACCCTCTCCTGCTTCAGTCGCTTGCTTAACCCTGCTGAGGATTTCTTTGTATTGGCCCACGTTAAGGCCCTGTCTCAATGTCTGCACCCTCCGGTCTTCCCTCATCTCCCCCAGGATGGAGGAGAAAAGGCCTGACTCCTTCCCCTGGTTACTGCGTTGAGGAAGCGCTCCGTCTCTCTGGAGAGACTGCTGCTCTGACACTCCCGCGAGACTTCCACAGGGGAATCACTGCTCTGGAAAAACAAAACAAACAGACAACCATTTCATAAATTAAAAATGCAAGCAATAAACCTTGTACTGACAGGTACAAGTATAGTGTGAATTCAAACATGCAATGATGCTGGAATCTAGATGCATTGCCATTCAAATTATACACTTTTTTTATACACATTTTTTGTTCACAATGACTAAGGCAATGTTCACATATGCTTCAAAAATAATAAACAACCGCCAACATCCAACTTTCTAGTTAGTCAGTTGTGTTCTAAGTCACTCTGAATAAGAGTGTCTGCCAACTGACTAATGTAATGTAGGTAGGTACCAAGGGGATAAAAGTCAATAGAAGACAGAAATGCTTGCACACTAAAAATGGTATGCAATAAAATGTAATGACAATGTTTAATTGAATGTTTTCATTAAATTTGTAGGGGAGCATTTTAAGTGTGCAAGCATTTCTCTCTTTTCCATCCCTTTATTCTCCAAATGGGGAATGCCCAAATGTATTCGGAAACTAAACTCCATGTGATAAGTCGAATGAGAACATGGGCTCTGGGTTGGAGTTAAGGAAGGAGGAAAACAAATAGATTAGTCAACCGTTGTATCCATCATCGTTTCATCTTCTTAAACTACTCTGGACATCACAAAGATTGTGCCCTTTGCTCTATCACAGAAATGACATAAGATAAGTCACGGACACATCTTTAGCTGTGTTTAGTTCATACAAATCATTCAAAACTGCAATTAGATGCTGCCTCTGAATTCAAGGTCAACAGTGAATGCAACTTCAAAATGCACGTGTGAACAGGCCCAAAAAGTTTAAACACTAAAAAGTTCTGAAGAAAAGTGACGACAGAGTACGATAATGCCATAAGGACTCCTGACCTGTGTGCTGCCTTGGCGGTGATTCTCTGTGTCCAGTTGCTTTTTTATAGCAGACATCTTGGACGTGGTCAGTGGATCCTCCTTCTCCTTGCATTGGCCAGTCAGCACCAGCTCTTGGAGCAGATCCATTGCTGCCCTCTTTGAGGGAGGGACTCTCCTGCTGGTGTCGCCACTATCGCTGCTACTCCAACTTTGACTGGGGCCCTGTTCCCACCGCTGGTGGCAGCTCTTGCTTGGACTCTTTCCCTGAGTATGACTCCTACTGTGAGGCTGGCTTTCACACCGCCCCTGACTCTTTCCCCGGCTACGACTCCTAAAGCGAGGCCGGCTTTTGCTCCCCCCTACTCTTACCCCCGGCTACGACTTCTACTGCGAGGCCGGCTTTTGCTCCGCCCCTTACTCTTCCCCCGGCTCCTACTGCGAGGCCGGCTTTTGCTCCGCCCCTACTCTTTCCCCGGCTACAACTCCTACTGCGAGGCGGCTTTTGGCCCCCTTTTCCCGGCTCCGCCCCTCCGCCCCTACTCTTCCCCCGGCTACGACTCCTACTGCGAGGCCGGCTTTTGCTCCGCCCCCTACTCTTCCCCCGGGTAGGGCTTGGTCTCTTGTACATGTGATTATCAGCACACAGCTCCTGCCCTCGTTCATTCCCCGGGCAGGGAGGTCTGAAGTGTGGGTCCCCCCTGTCTGCAGCTCCGTCAGGCACTGGATACTTCTCCTTGGCAGCAAGGCCTCTGAGGAATTCTTCACTTGCTCTCTCACTGCAAAACAGTCAAAGGCTTTCTGACCTCTCTACCATTTAAACATTTTTTCTTTTGTTTCAGATTTTTTCCCCCATTTTCATCCAAATGTATAGTAGCCAATTGTACCCTCTTTTTATGTCAACTATACCCCCTTGTAGTACGAGCTCGCTGCCGTAGCTCTGGGGACCGGCAGTGACAAAGGTGACATACCACCTCCTCTGAGACAGAATTTGCCAAGCCGTCGACTGTAACTCCGGTACGCACAGAGCCACTCTTGTACACAGGGAACTCGTGCGGTTTCCCTCCCCTTCCCTCAGGGCGGACAGCCAATCGCCGCCCGAACAGGACTCATGGCCAGAGCTGGGCTGGCGCAGGCAGGGCTTGGAGCCCGACCACAGTGGGGAACCTGCTCTCCGGGCAAATGCCTTTACCATTGCTCCACCCAGGGCACCCACCCCCCAGAGGCAAAGAAACACACAAAAACATGACAAAATAACTGATGATTTAAAAAGCAAAATGAGTATGCTGTCAACATTAAATATTATATTATTTATATCATAGGCCTAATACGCATTAGTTTATGATAATTTCTTCCATCCCTAGCAGCTCTTCACAAGCTCCTACTCGACAGGAAAATAAGCACACCTATTTTTGCACATAAGACTTTTATCAGTGCAAGTACAGCATATTAGACTGATTTAACACAGATATATATAAATGTCATGCTCTCATAACCATTCTAAAAATATAAATATCAAGGGTCTTAAAAGTGCCTTTACAGCAAAAAATCGGCTCCTTCATTAACTAAAATTGCTTTAAGTTAAAGTTAACATAGTTTCATAGAGAACACGACTTGGGAAACACAAATGTGTATTGTCTAAAGATCGGTTTGTTCCATGCTATTGCTATCGTTAGAGCATATGATGCCTTACTTCTCAAAGTGTTCTTGACTGAAGGGATTGCCTCTTCTGGAACCTGTCAACTGGGAACATTGTGTGTATGCTGACGAGCCAGTCGGATTGTTGCCCATGGACATCATCTGGGTCTGGTCTATGGAGAAGCCAGCATGATGGAGTGATGGATTGAGTTGCTGTGTGTAATAAATAAAATGTATAAAAATTAGGATAGTTTGTTTAAGCGTTCATATAGATCAACATATCAACAATGATTTATTAGATTCACTAATAAGCGAAGTTATTTAGAGTTCCAAATCACTGTACGTATAATCTTAACTCGCGGTCGCTAGCCAGGAAGCCAATTTACGTTGCGCAATGTAACATTACGCAAAATCCTCGAAATTAACCATTTTCATTGACTACGTTGACGCTAAAGACCAAATGTACTTATAGTGACGATACATCTGAGCATATAGCTGCTATATGAGCAATTGGATTTGGCAAGTGCTTGACTTGGCTTTGAATATGGCATGTAAGAATTAACTAAGCGAACGCCAACTTCCTAGAAACATAGGTGGGCAAAATCCTATTTACCCGCCATACGCCAACACTTCAGCTTGGACTCGCTCTACCTACGCACATCTGTAAAATCCATCGTATGCTACGCCGGTCAATATATCCTACTTTGCAGATATTCTCAGTTGGGGGCCGGCTGTCTGGTCCTTGACTGTTTCCATGGCGTGGAGGATACCTCCTCCAGGGTGGCGAACGTCGGCATTCTTCAGGATTGGTATGGTAGATCTGGTGAAAGGGATTTAAATCTCTCTCGTGTTGGTGTTCTACAAAGGGTCCGCAAGGAACCGGAGGTCCAGGTGGCAGATTGCTAGAAACCGCCCCGAACTGCGGCAGAAAGGCGCAAGTGGGTCCATGGAGTTGATTAACAGAAGTGGGACCGCGGGGTGCATACTGTCGGGGATATCCTTCTTGGTGAGGTACACCGTCATAAAACATATTGTCCGTAAAATGTATATTTCAAATGAATGTACGTCCTTTCCTGCCTCTAAAGCTGAGATTCAACGAACCATTTTTACTCTTCAATATGCAATCCACGTAACAGCTCACTGCTACCAGCGTGTTTTTACGACGTACTACGGGTCGTCGTTAGGTCCAACCTTGGCGAGCGTGAGCGCCAGCGCGGTTGATTTTCTGTCCGCGAAAACTACAAAATGATGCAGAGGAACTAGTATCCTGTTTTGTATTCTTCTTCAGTAGTTTTCTGATTTTACTAACAAACTAGATGCTTATTATTTAAAAATTTTTTTTTAAAATAATGGTGAAGACAATATTCTGATGAAAATCCATCCATCCATCCATTATCTAAGCCGCTTATTCCTGGTCAGGGTCGCGGGGGGGCTGGAGCCTATCCCAGCATGCGTTCCGGGCGAGAGACAGGAATACACCCTGGACAGGTCGCCAATCCATCGCAGGGCCTGATGAAAATCATTTTCATCATTTTGTGGCAGCTGCCAGTGTGTAGTTAAAACTAGCTAGATAGTTGGTGGTCTTTTACGATGTAGTAGGCTTGTTTTCTATATCCAGTTCATTGGTTGTGTTGTTTATGTATATTTTGGATGTGATTAATTCGAAATAGGCGTCACGGTGGTGCAGTGGATAGCACTGTCGCCTCACAGCAAGGTCTCGGGTTCGAATCCAGGCCGGGGGCCTTTCTGTGCGGAGTTTGCATGTTCTCCCCGTGTCCGTGTGGGTTTCCTCGGGGTACTCCGGTTTCCTCCCACAGTCCAAAGACATGCACGTTAGCCTAATTGGAGAGTCTAAATTGCCCGTAGGTATGAGTGTGTGAGTGAATGGTGTGTGTGCCCTGCGATGGATTGGCGACCTGTCCAGGGTTTATTCCTGCCTCCCGCCCCTATGCATGCTGGGATAGGCTCCAGCCCCCCCGCGACCCTGACCAGGAATAAGCGGCTTAGACGATGAGATAATTCTAAATACAATTCGTACGCTAATAATTGCTACAGGTGTTGTGACTGGTGTGAACTGCGAAAGCCTGTCTCCCTTTGTGCTGTTGCCAGTGGCAGCTAATGGCTAACTAGCTAGCTGACACCGATATTTGGTGGTAATTTACAGTGCAGGAGGACTCATTTAAATTGCTTTCATTAACTAGCTAAATTGATCGGTTGTCTATACAGTTATTGGCCACGTGATGAATTTGAAAAAGCTTACAAAGCCTACAGTTAACAGTCCGTTAACCGTCCAGCTGCCACCAACAAGGCTGTATGCGTTTTCGAATTCATCATATGTACAATAAATAAATAAACAACCCATCAAGTTAACTAGTTATTGAAGAACAATTAACAGCTAGTTACAATTCAGAGGTTGCAATTATGGTTGGAACAAAAACCAGTATACACAATGGGTCCCCTGGTTTGGGAACCACTGGTCTATTCCAAATGATGGGGGCAGAATGAAATTGCCCATAGGGCATACATCCAATATTATTATATATTGTATATGATACACATTTAACTAACTACAAATGAAGAAACCGAGCATTGGAGAAAGACGTTCTTAATTTCAAAACACATTTCTTATCCAAACCTTTATTATCAAAACCTTGACACATTCCTGTTTTTTTTCCAGTTTTTGTCCTTCAATTTGTACACATTACAAAATCATCACATGGGCATCTGGTGTTTATCTGATGTGGTATATTGATATTCCTTGATAATTTACTTTGAATAATTAAATGGGGTAATAGCCAAAGGGCGAGGCATGTCCTTCCACAAATTGCTGCAAGACGGAATGTTCTGTATTGAGTCAGTCAACATTACCTCCCCCCAAAAAATCCAACGTCCCAAATTTTGGGCTTTGAGGGCATTATCTGTGGGAGCGTTTGCTCTCAAGAAGCTGTACCACCAGGCGGCTCTTGAATGTGCGCAGCTTGTTGCTGTAGTTCTGGTGGAGAACAGCGATAAGACGACTGCGCAGGCTACGCAGGCAGGGCAGGGAGCTGCAGTCAGGCACGTTGAGCAAAGTATGGAAGAACTCTGTCCACAGCTCACTGTGGGGGTTCCTGCAGGGTTTCAGGAGAGACACGGTCAACCTCACATGTCCACTCATTTGATTTTCTGCACGCATCTTCAGCGCGTCCCGACTTAAATGAAATGAAGGAAATGGGTTACCTTTTAAAAATGTTGTTTGTCTTCCAAACACCGTCTTCATTTTTTACTTTCATGTATGTTCCAAAGATCATGCAGTAAACTGTGGCAGCAATTCCAAAGTAGTCAGTCTGAAATACAACCCTTCAGTTTTAAGTAATGTTTATACTTGTGTTATTTGTTTAATGAAAATGCACCAGTTTCACTACATTGGATGGAAGTCATTACATTAGTTTCTTAAAGGAGGTGGATTATGAAAATCGACAATTTTCAGTTATCAATCAAAATACATAAAACTGAAGAAGAATGACCCTTTCTTTATAAATGTCACTAAAAAGGAAATACTTTAATTATCGGTCAAAACATTTTCACCTCAAACGCCTCCTTGAGAACAATTGTTTTAAAAATCCAAATCTCTTCCAGTGTTTAGTTACTTCATTAAAACCACAATCATTACCAGAACAGATATTGCGATGTCTGGGAAATGTGCTATAAATGGTTGCAATGGCACCCAGTCTTTGCACTGCTTACAGTGTATAGTATACATGTTAATTATATGTGATATTTTTTCTTGTACTGTAAAAAAGTTTTTTCTTATTGCAAGATAACTATACTTTCTACATATGTCCCTAATGAGTTGCATATGGCGTCATTGCTGTGCTGATTTAAAAAATAATCGATTTTTTTTTGTTTTTACATAAAAATAAAAATAAAAATCTATTTTTTTTTTTAAGGTATGACTCATATTGTATTTCTCTAGTCATTTATTTAATGTGATTTTAGGTGTAATGACCTACCTATCACATCATTAATGTCATTACCAGGTTCCCTGAGGAATTTACACACCTTTCCAAGAAACCCTTTTACTATAGGTTTATAACAACTATAATATTAAGCCTTCTCAAGCACTGAGAGGTGCTGGAAATCATTTTGAATTGTACAGTGTAAACAGTGCACTGCTTTACCTGGTAATTCCATGGTCTCCCACTCAGCATCTCAGTACACTGGAAGCCTGATGTCATGCATTTGGCTGTGAAAGCAGTGCCTTCTGGGAAGAGCATCATGTCAATGCTCTGCCCCAGGTCAATCAAGCACAATCCATGCTCAAGATTGTCAGGATCAAAGCTGTTATTTTCAAGGAATCTGGAAAAAAAACAAACGGAAATCATACAGTATCCACTTAGTTTACAATACTGATACTGCACCTTTAAATGGCATAATAAAAATGTCAGATTTTAAATTTGTGCATGCAAGAAACATTGACATTTTACTGTCATCCTTACAGACTCATGAAAATCAATAACCATACACAGGTCTGAATATTTATTTCCCCGCACAAGAAAATGTAGTAGTGCCATCTTTTTCCTATTTCTGGGATAAACAGTTACCTTACATTGTCTCAAATATAAACAACAAACTTGGCACCAGGTCCAAGTCCTGCAATTTAAGGACTATGCTGTTAACAATGGCAGATATTATTATAATTTCTGTTACAAACGAAGATTAATCCCAACTACCAAACACAATGTGAATATTAAGACAGCATTTACACTTGTTTGGTGATCATCAGCAAGACCAATAGCCATCTTTAAACAATGTCTGGCTTAGGTCCGCCTGATCCATTGCCTGATGAAAACATGAATCTTAACAGTAGTAAAGACGTCTAAGAAGGGAGAGGCCTGATGCACTGCTCACCTCTCCCCCAGCAAGAAGTTGTCAGGCTTGATGTCGGCATGGATGATGCGGGCGCTATGGAGCTGCTCAACCATGTGGAGGATGCAGACGGTGAAGTAGAGGACGAGAGGCTGGGGCATCACCTTGTCACCCAGGTTCCTGTATACATTTACTGCATTCTGCGGAGGCGGGGGACACAACGCTGTCAGCCAATGCATCGCACCTCAACCTAACGCCTTTAAGAGCAATGCTAATTAAGCTTTAAAGACAATGCATATTGTGAGATATTTGCAGGTGAATTATAACCTCCACCAACAGATGCTTTTTTTTTTTTTTTTTTTACTTTACTTACAGAGACCCCCAGTAAAATGGTTTACCTGGTTTGCTCCTGTGGAAGATGAACATTTAAGTTGTCTTATTCTGCATGTATGATTTTGAAACTCTGCTGAATTGTCAAACAGGGACAAGCACTGAGTGCAAAGCTCTGTGCAAACCAAGTAACACATGCAGAGCTTCCTCCCCCACGCGTTCTTTAGATACAAGAACCTGCACATGGAAAGGTAAGGATGCAGCTGTGCAATAACTTTGCGCAGACAGACTCAGTATTTTTCCACTGCTTAACATAAAGAAAACGCCCAGGTACCTCCTGTTTTTTGGGAGACAATATATTCTCTGTAACCATGTGACCTTTTTTAACTTGTCCCGGCAAAGGTACAGTTCTCTTGCAATTGCTTGAATAAAGCTTTATATTGTTCAATGTACCAAGTCTCCAATCTGGGCGATTGTTTTTCTCCGACACTCCAGTAAACCCAGCCAAAAAGTGGTTTATTGGCATTTGAAGTAACCACTGGTTCAAGTTTCCTTTCAAGGATTTCAGAGTTTAAATAAACTGAAGGGGAATAAAAGTCTGAATTCTTGTGGTGCTCAATGGTCCAATTTAAAACTTGATCACCTAAGGGCCCTTTTCCATTGCGAAAAACCCCCAAGAATTAGACCTAACGGGAACTAGCGCTAGTTCCGGTTCCAGTTACCATTCTTGTTTCCACCACCTTCAGGGGAAACAGTTATGGTTTGCGCTAATTTGTAGCAAACATCAGCAACGCAAAGGAACAGATTTCCGCTTCATGTTGGTTAAGCTGCCATATGAAAATACGTATCACTTGATACATGTGTAGATGTACTGTGTTGTTGTAAAGAATCTGTTATTTGATTGATGCTGCTCTTTTGAGGCACTGTTTTTCTCTTTTTGTTATATGTGTAATTACTGTGAAACAGCTACTGAGAGTCCAAGACAAGTTTCCCCACGGGGACACAAAGTATATCGTATCGTATACATTTAGCTGCCATATGAAAAAACGTATCACTTGATAGCAAGCTATAGCAGGATTAAACGTTAACATTTTTCCTCTCCTGTCCGACCACTTGCCAGAACTGTCCTCATATGGCGTAGTTTAACTTGAACATAAAAACAGCATAAAAACAGACACTGCACTTCTGTAACAACATTAGGCTACACTTTATTTTTAATGAGAACTGTACTTGTTTCATGGTTCCGTGGTTTTATACATTATGCTGATATTCCTTCTTCAACAAATGCTAACAACAATGCTTCTTCCCCCTCACGATCAGTCACTTGAGTGACGCAAAGTGCGTAACCAATCAGCAAGAAACAGTGCTGTTAGTCCTGCCCCCAAGGTCCTGTTTGGTACAGTAAGTACCACATATTGAACAGGCACCAAAAATCAACAACGAGAACTATGTGGAACTGGAACCTTGGCGAATGGAAAACCCAAGGTTTTTTTTGTGCAATGGAAACCCAAAGTTACCTGGTTTTCTAGAGCAACAAATTGTAAAAAAAAGACTTTTTATATGTACAAATTGAGCATCAAATCACAGATGAGAAAACAATGTTTTAGCATGGCAGACAGTCCCATCTCAGTCTGGTTTAGATCAATTCTGCTTGCACTTTTAAAAATTTTTTGTTCAAAGTGAAGACATGACCAACCAGCAGAGTACCGCAGCTGTGGAGCTCGCCCAGTAGCACGCTGCCATTCTGGAAGAGGTGGGCGGAGTAGAGGTTGTTGAAGAGATGGCGCACGCTTGGCTGTAGCCGCTGATTGAGCTGGCTGTTGATGTAAAACTCCCAAGGATTTGCTGGCTTCTGCACCTATAGAGAGAGAAGAGTGAGAAGAGAGAGGGAGAGAGAACACTTGAGAAAATCTGCCTTTGTACCGTGAACCGCACTAATAAAACCTAATAAAAAAATTGAAGGCTGCCTATTGATGGATAAGTCGGTAACTTTGGTTCGCACCTTCAAGACAAGCTTATTGGAGTTTATAGGGTCTGTGGCTTGGTAGACGGTGGCAAACGCTCCCTGCCCAAGAATGGAATCCACGTGGAGGGATTTCTCACCTAGGGGGTTCAAAACCAAAATGCACTATTAAACACAAGTTAAATATGGTGGAAGGTGGTAAATGAGGTACAACGTATATTGAAGGCAGGTGTTTCCACATAGGTGTTGTTCCTGAGTTAATTAAGCAATTAACTTCCCAGCATGCTTCGGGTGGTGAATAAAAATGCTGGGAAGGCCTGGTTGCCTATAGTTATGGCTACCATGGCTAGAAGACGAGTACAAAACAATAAAATGATGTTGCTATGGGTACGTGTGTGGAGGAGGTGAAACATGGACACAGTAAAAACGGCTTTAATTTATTTTGGACATCTTGCAACTTATCTTTAGACCACATAACAAATATTATGAATAGATCAACAAAGTGATAGTTCACCCAAAATCAATTGTTTCCTTTCAATACAATTTACTAGACATCCAAACAGTTTTTTTGTGAATTCGCTGACTACAGAAACCACGAATCCACCAACGGCTAGTTTTGTCTGAAAACAATGGGAGTCTATGGACCCGCAAGTAGTAGTGCAAGTAGAGGTCCAACGTAACCTCTGAACAAGTCGCTCAGCCACATTGTTAATTTGGAAGTTGAACATGTATATAATATATATATATGTATACACATACATATATATATATATATATATAGAACACAAAATAATATAACCCTGTGTTACAGGTATGGTATGCAGCTGCCAGAGCTCGACAGCTCGGCGAGGGCTGTCTCAGACGAGGCAGCGCTTCGCCTTTGTCACTGCCGGTCACAGAACTACGGCAGCGAACTACGAGGGAGGGGATTGAACTAAGCACAGCGGGAGTAATTGGCTACCAAATTGGGAGAAAAACGAGGTAAAATCGGAAAAGAAATGTAAAGAAAAAAAAGAAATGTATGTCAATAAAAATAAAAATATATATACATTTTACATATAATTTCTCATGAATATGTGCAAATTATGAATTGACAGAATTTGACAATGTATCCATCCAGAAGATAGAAAAATATCCATCAATTTGAACTTGCATAAAAGTGTACACTGATCTAAGAGTTTGTACTAAAACTCCTGGATCTGTATTAAATGACCATTTGGAGTAGGCGATTTCCTCACCCATTGTTAAGATCATCTTTGGTGATATGTTAGGGACATTGCAATACCAGGAGACAAAGTTAGGACAGGAGGTGAGTGGTGTAGGCAGCTTGGAGAGCAGACTAGTTATCAGGTCTTCATCCCAGGGATCGGGAACCAGCCCTGCAGCTGGACAAAAGTTGAGAAAGTCTTCCATTTAATGCTCTAGACACAATTCAAATGAATGATTAAACAACAAACAATATAGAAAAGGTACCTGAAGGGGCTGATGGTATTGAACTCATTGATACATCTTGGTCATATATGGGTGCTTGTGCTGGGCTCATTGGAACATCCCAGTCTGATTTAGTTGCATGTGCAGGACTCTTGGGGAGGAGAAATTCTGGCTTGGAGGTCTGTTCTGGGCTCATGCTGACGTCTGCGGTGAACCTTGATCTGCGGGCAGGGCTCTTGACGGTGTCTTCTTCTGGCATGAATGTCTGTTCTGGGAAGGACAGTGCAGCGGTGGCCTGTGGCAGGACAGTTACAGAAGAGCTGCTGAGGCCATGCTGGACCAGTCCCAGCTCACCGGCCACCAGGGTCCCCTGGACACTGCCCCTACGAGCCTTCACTGTGCACTCTGCAATTTCGGACCACTGACCTCCCTCTGCGGTCGGGCTCTGTTCCAGAATCGGGCTGAGGAAAATGGAGAAGGGACTGATCAGAACCCTTGCATAGGATATTAAATATATAATCAACTGTGCAATCTTGTCTTCAAAGCCTTACAGAGTTACACTTCCATTGATAAGATGCTTGTGAAATACTTTTTTTATTTTAAATTTGTTAGATTTTTTCCCTTTTTTCCCTCCCAATTTGGTAGCCAATTACACCCTCTATATATTTCGATGTACCCTCCCCACACGAGTCCGCTGCTCGTCTCTATGAGGCAAGCAAATTCTCAAAGGGCAGCGAACTCCGCTTCCTTCGAGACGGAATTCGCCCACCCACGTTCTGGAGAGTCCTTTTATGTGCTTCACAGCGGACTCGAGCCGGTAAATTTCACACGGACACTCGGAAATATTTTTTCACACAGAGAGTGATCAATGCGTGGAATAGCTTGCCTGGACATGTAGTGGAGGCTGAGACACTAGGGGTATTCAAGGCCAGGCTCGATCCAGTGTTAGACACTCTAGCCTTTGGGTAAACTAAGCATTGTGAGCAGATTAGTGGTAGGAATGGACGAGCAGTGTTGGGCTGAATGGCCTGTTCTCGTCTTCCCCTTATGTTATGTTATGTTATTCTTTCAATTTCCTGATGACATTAACTCAGCGCCTTCAACACAGATTTGAGCATGAAGATATCCACCATTTAATTGACTGTAGTATTGGTTGAAGAAAAAAACGATGGGCTTTCAACCAATGATAGAAAACAGGCCTGGGGGTATTCTTTAGAGTTTGGGCTGTGCTTTTTTGACTTGATTGGTGGTCATCAACCTGGTTCTGTTGCAATCATAGCAATGTTGGGGGAGGGGGGGTTGATACATACCCCACTTTCTCAACTCTTCCTGCTGCTTGACTTTCTCAAAGTAGCGGTACGATCGAAGCTCCTCGAAGCAGAGCTCGGAGCCCTTACACACAAGGTCATCCACGCAGTACATTGACACAAACTGCAGGCTTCCAGTTGGGCCTTGTTTGGGTTGATTCGGAAGTGAATTTTCAGACCTGGAGATTCTTTAGAGAAGAAAAGGGTCCTTGGTTGGTACACATGTGGTCTAACACACAGCCATCTGAATTAAACCCACCGTAAAACTCAATAATTGATCATAGAAAAACACACAAATGTTGGAAGTGCCCTAGACTTACATGCGGATCGTTTTGTCAACAGGAAATTGTTCCAGATCCTCTGGATCCTGTGAAAAGATAAATATAGTAACAATTAAGCTATTGTAATGGGTACAGATGTTCTTGTGAAGAAACATCCAGTAAAATTTGTTGCCTGAAATTAATTTCACCACTATCAATCGCAAATCAATTCTCCATGGACTGCACCAACAAGAACAGAAAACACGATTTGGAAAAGGACCCTTGTTGACAGTACCTTGCATTGCTGGGGAATAGTCTCCCTTGGGCGTCCCTTCTGATTGATTAGCTGGGAATTCTGAAGAGGGCTTCGCCCAGCCTCTGGTCATTTTAAAGACAAGACATGTTGCAGAGGTTAGCTTCCTCATTAGTAGTTCGCCATTAAATGATCTACACTGCAACAGCCAACAACAAGCTCACCTGCTGCCACAATCGGACTCTGAGATGTCCTGGCTTGGAACAACCTAAATGTAAACACAAAATAACAAAAGTTGCTGTTAAACATCACAGAACATAAGATACAAGTGCACAACATTTTGCAATAGCTGGGTAAGGCAGGGCCTCCCCTCATCAGTTACATATGGGCAAGCAAAAAACACATACGTAAACTTTAGTTTAGAGGGACACACCACAGAATGTGGAATGCAGCGTTTCCTCATCTTTTCATAACGATATGAACAAATTTGACCCCTTCTATCAAAAGGATTTGCCAGTTTGCCACAATGATAAATGAGCCAACAACAAGGATTCCTTATGAATAAGCATATCCAATCCTCAACAAATATTAAATATTGCACAGGACAGAAAAACATTTTTTAACTTGCAGGTGAGCCCATCTGATATGAAGAACTGTAGAGCCTGCACTTTTCAATGTTGAATTGAATTGAATTGAACACTGGATTTATACAACGCTTTTCAACGACCCCAAAGCGCTTTACAACGATGATAGGAGCAACAACTCACCTCAACACACCTACCAATGTGCAGCACCCACCTGGGTGAACGCGACAGCAGCCATAGTGCGCCAATACAAACTCACTACACATCAAATACCAGAATGTGTCAGGTGATTGTGAGTGGTTGAAGTTACCTGTACTGCTGAAGGACTAATTCACCAGGCTCAGCTTGGTTCTCCATTGCCCTCTGGTATACGGTATCAGCCTGCGGCAATAGGCCCTGTTTCTCAAACTGCTCTGCCCAGGCAATATAGAGGGCAGCTGCTCTGATGCCAATGCCCTTCTCGTATATGTAGCTGTACAAATTGATTGGCTCAGTATAATAACTTGCCTGAAACAAAAAAAAGAAACTACATTTTAAAACTATGAAGGATATAAAACAGAGGTTCAAAAGGCTAATGAAAAAAACTAACTAATTACAGCGCTCTTGGTGCTTCTGCTCAGAATAACTAAACATTTATCATTTGAACACACACATTTGATTGAGTAGTTTATGCATCTACGTACACATCTGATGCAGTAGTTGATGTATCTGGCATCGTTGTAGTAGCGGTTTTGTTGAAGGAATGTCTGAACCAGACGTTCCAACACCACTGAAATGACATGCTTCTCTTCAGGAGACAGTTTCTTCTCCACAAACCCTACATATCTAGACGTCACAGAGGTCAAGTGTCAGGCAAATGCATATGAATTAAGTCATTAAAAATCCCTTTAACATATGAACACATATGTTATGTATTATAACGGTACCTGTCCCACTGTTCAAGCGGATCATCACCAGTGTCGCTACTCAAACGTGCCTCGAACGTCCTGTAATACATACAACTTCGTCATCTGTTTGACAGCTTTCACAAACGTCATCGCCTCGCTATACATTACAAGACGTTGCTCCAAATATTACAAATGTATTAAAATGTAAATAATTAATTTATAGGGTTGGGTATCGTCGTTTTTTATTTTACATAAATCCTGGGAAGTTATAATACACCATTTAGCTATAATTATGCTAATCTGTTTTAATGAATTCATCGCAAGATAACGTCATTACGATGAGCCGGTGTGCATTCCATATCGATTTCAACGCAGGCGAACATCTTAATTAGGGAGCACTGAACGGTTAAACGAAATGTAGGCAGCTAGCTCGTTGCTTATTATTCAGTAGTTCACCCGGTTTAGTTTTTGTTAACTGAACTACACGCTAACGTTAGCGACTGAAAGAGAACATGGTCGTCCGTAAACATAAATTACCTCTAAGCTACCGTGGCTAGCGCTAACTTTGACGACAGATGGAAATATAAATACACAAAACTTACTCTAAAGATGTGCGAATATCCATGGCTATGACGCTGTAATGCTCTTCAATACGACTTTGTATTGCTAAAGAATACAAGTAACTTCCTGGCTACCTAACTTAGCACACTATTTACTTTGATATCTGGGATATTTTTCTTGCATTTTCGTGTGCCATTACTATTCTAAGTGTGATCTTTTCAATTTCAACGTACACGAGAGTTAATTCAAACTTCCCTCTCTTAGCCAATAAAAGGATACGCCACTACCAGGGACAGCCAATCCTCGGGGATAACAAGCAGTCACGTGTCAATAACCGCTCATCGTCGTTGGCCATTGGATTAAATGCCGGAAGTACCAGCTTCCGCTTTTTAAAGATCGGGGTCATGTTTATTGGAAGTTCGATTCTTTTTCTTGACTTGTTCGCGAACGATTCGTTCAGTGAAAAATACCGAAATCGTTCACTTGATTCAGTAATCCCGTTCGCGAACGATGACTCGAAAATGTTGTGATTCTCGTTCAGAGCCGGCTTTACCGTTCGCGAACGATTCGTTCAGACATGTCTCGTTCGTTCCGTGGAGTGGAGCTAGCCGTTCTTTGGGTGATAGATTAACTTGGCCCATGAGTGCTAAACCATTGCAATGCGTCGCTCTGATAGCAAATACACCTAGATAATGTACCCGATTAGAAGAACTCAAAGGAGTTGTGATTGTCATTCATTTCGTTCAGTAGCCTAGGGTAATGCCCATTCGTTCACTCGTCATAAAACACGAGTTTAGGCAGTCAGCAGCTACTGGGTTTACTTTTGGTTTTACAATGTTATGTCCTGCACCATCACGCCATTAAATGCTTTTGCACAACGCCATAAATTGTTGTAACGATGAGCAGCTAGCTTAGCCACAGGAATGCTAGCTGCCCTCCATTTAGTTTGTGTGTAGCATGCTAAGTGGCTACATATTCGTAGACCATGTCCCACGAGCCTCAATGCCAAGTGTTGGCTGGAGTGGTGTAAAGCATGCCGCAACTGGACTCTGGAGCAGTGGAAACGTGTTCTTTGGAGTGATGAATCACGCTTCAATATCTGGCAGTCTGATGGATGAATCTGGGTTTGGCGGATGCCAGGAGAACGCTACCTTCCGGAATGCATAGTGCCTACTGTTTGGTGGAGGAGGGATAATGGTCTGGGGCTGTTTCTCAGGGTTTGGGATAGGCCCCTTAGTTCCAGTGAAGGGTATTCTTAATGCTACAGGATACGAAGACATCTTAGCCAATTGGGCACTTCCAACTTTGTGGCAACAGTTTGGGGAAGGCCCTTTGCTGTTCCAGCATGACTGTTCCCCTGTGCACAAAGCAGGGTCCATAAAGACATGGTTAGACGAGTTTGGTGTGGAGGAACTCGATTGGCCTGCCCAGAGCCCTGACCTCAACCCCATTGAACACCTTTGGGAGGAATTATAATGCTGATTGCGAGCCAGGCCTTCTCATCCAACATCAGTGCCTGACCTCACAAATGCTCTTTTAGCTGAATGGGCACAAATTCCCACAGACACACTCCAAAATCTTGTGGAAAGCCTTCCCAGAAAAGTGGCAGCTGTCATAGCTGCAAAGGGGGGGGTCCAACATATTAATGCCCATGGTTTTAGAATGGGATGTCCAACAAGCTCATATAGGTGTGATGGTCAGGTGTCCACTGACTTTTGGCCATATCGTGTATATCCACTAGTAGGGAAGTCACAGCCGAAACAAAGTTGTCTCTGGCTACATACTTTTTTTGCATCTAAATATAGCTTAGTAGCTTAATATAGCCAATGAGCCAGAGATCGTAAAGGCTTAAATATACTTCAATATTTAAAGTGAAGGATATTTAAGCCTTTACGGTCTCTGGCTCATTCGCTATATTAAGTTACTAAGCTATATTTAGATGCAAAAATGTAATGTGACTACCCTATCACTCAGTATCATCTTAAATCCAACAGAGCATCATGGGTACAGCCATCATGCATTAATGGCGTTCCAGGATATGGTCTGCTTGAGTTTTGACCACTCTTTCAAATCTCCTGAAATTCTCCAAATGCGCCTGGCTGGGGTTACGGACTGACAATAAAAAAAAGAAGACGGGGCCTCCCGGTTGGTCTAGTGGTTACAACGCTCGACGCTGGCCATTGCGACTACCGGCCGCGCCAGAGACAATGAGATGGCAAAGTGTGCCCTGGTAGTTTTGTTCAAGGGGGTCACGCTGCAAACTGAAATGATTCCAAATTCACTGATCTGTACATGTTCAGAGACATCGTATTCACTGGCCATCAAAAAAGTCCTGGATTAATCTGCAAAGAACTCTGGCACGACGCCCTCAAACACAGCTCTGAATTAAATAAACTCTGATTGCCAACTAGATATTTGAAAGTCCCTGCCCTTACACTGAATGTCCTATTACTGGAATTACAAACAGGGCCATGCAGACTTTATTTTCTGACCTGATTTTATACAAATGTAAGTGCAATAATGAACAGGGTGTATCCTATATAGGACATCACCTGTCAGTATTAAAAAATACATCAAAAAATGAACATATACAAGACTCATCAAAAATGTTATTAAATAAAAATGGATGTTATATATTTACTTAATTATTTTGACAATCATCCCCATATTTAATTAAGATATTTAAGATAATTACCATTTATTGAGCAGCTAGCAAAAACATAGCCCTGTATTTATGGTGTACACTTCATGCAACCAAAGTAAACTGAGCTGCTGTACATTCAGTTCCCAGGCAGGTTATGAGTGCATGTTCATAATATTCCTGTGCAAATGTAATGTGATAAATCTGGAAGACTATTAAAATACTTGCTATACTGGCCTTTGGTTGTATGACCAGATGCAGGACTGGCATGTGATTGACTCTAGGTCCCTGCCAATTTCTGCTACATCGACAATGTCAACTGTTGACAATGTCACCGTGGTTTCAATATTCATAATATTGCTGAAAAAGTCAAACCGATAGTAATAGGGCATTTCATATTTTCTGGCTCACCGGCATACATTTTAAGTACAGTATGCCACATCAAACTACCTCTCAGCTGTTGGATCTCTTTTATTGCCCTGCTCCCACAAACCTCTAGACAGGATTTTGTTAATTTTTTTATTGCTCACTTTTCATTCAGTCACACTTTCAAACAGACTTTCACATCTCCTAATAATGTATGTACACAACATTTCCAAAAAGCAGCATCACATGGCTTTTTTCTTCTTCTTCCAAATAAGGAACATAAAAGTCTGTCAAGGCCATTTGCAACAGCAAAACAGTATAAAGTCTTCTCCAGAATGGCAATGCTCCACCCACGATTCCTGCCTCATTTGTATAGAGCCAACAATGTAAACTTGCGATTAAAGAAAATCTAATTGGAGAAAGAAAAAAAAAAGGTTCCTTTCAAGTATGTCTCATTTTCAAAAAAAACTAGAGGATGGATTGCAAGAATTTAACAATACAATATTTTTTTTTCAACTGAAGATAATCTCAGATGTGCATGTTGTGTCGCTGTCAGAAAGTGTACTGGTGTGACACCAAATCTCTGGACTCAAATTACACCATTCCTGTTCAATAATCCCCAAGATAAGGCTTGTCAGTATCACCCTGATGTTATTACAGCAGAGTTCATGTATTAGTTCCAGCGGTCAACACAGCAATGTTACAGGTAGGCTTTCTTTAGCTTCAGCGGCCACATGGTGAAGAACATGTCTGATACATGAATTGTCTTGTACACTACACATAAGGTACTCTGTATGTTATGATTGCATAGGAACCATCAACACCAAACCTGTTCAACAGAGTCAAGTGATGCAGAAAACGGCTAAATTGGAATTGCTTCTTGAATGAGATGGATGTTTATCAGCATCCAATGTTTGTGCAAGGCTGATTTCAGATTCTCTCTGAAATACCACTCGACTTGCAAACTAAAAGGAAAAAAGGAAATCCTTGCTACGGGCAGCTTTCACTGCACCTTCACGTTGAATCTGTAAAACGTCTTTCCTGTCTGAAGGAACTTCTGCGTGAGCTCTGCTGTGATGACCCTCTGGTGGTTCTCCTCAACTTGCGTAGTGCCTGCCTTGCCCAAAGCCTGCCTGATTATACTGATAACCTCCCTGCTGGAAGAACTGTTCAAACTGCCCTCCTTGGTTAAAATTCTGCCCACCTCGCCCTCCCCAGCCTCCCCCCTGTGCTCCTCGTCCCCCTCTGCTCCGGCCCCCTCGCCCGCCTCGGCCACCTCTTTCCACTTGGCGACCTCCATCCTGGTATTGGTTGTCTTGCTGGTACCCACCTCCTCCACTTTGATAGCCTCCACCTCCCCCCTCCCCCACCCCCACCTGCACCTGCACCCGCACCCGCACCTCCCCCACCTCCACCCTGGTATCCCCCTCCTGCGAAATTCTGGCCCTGGAACCCACCTTGATAATTCCCACCACCGTAACCCCCTCTACCACCTTGGTGGCTGCCTCCTTCCTGGTAGTTACCATGGTAACCACTGCCACCCCCACCCCCAGCCCCAGCCCCAGCCCCACCCCCACCCCCTCCTTCCGACCAGCCTCCTTGAACTTTACTCCCCCTGCCACCGCCACCGCCACCGCCACCACCTCCTCCTCCTCCTCCACCCCCTCCGCCCCTCCCTGCCCCGCGCTCGTATCCCCCTCGCCCTCCTTGGGACTGATGGTCATAGCCCCCCCTTCCTCCTCCTCCTCCTCCTCCTCCTCCTCCAGCTCCTCCTCTCCCGCCGCCTCCATACTGCTGCCCGCCACCCCCCTGGGGCCCATCCTGCCTCTTCTGCCAGGTGGGCATTTCCGGAGGGGGCGGTTCAATCTCATTGGGTCTTCCACCTCGATCAGGCACACGGCCCATCAGAACCTGGCATGCAAGACAATGATAATAATAAAAGAATAAAAAAGAACAAAACAAAAAAAAGAAATGGGGAGGGGGTGGGGTGTCAAGGATGTCCTTCAAACACAAATCAAGTTAGAACATGCAGAGCCCCTGAAGAGTCTATGGTAAGACACTTCAAGACTCCCTTCTCACATGCAGTAAGACATCAGAAATACATGTTAAGTACCAAACCTTCAGCTTGTCTTATTCGATCCACTGGGTCAAATAAGGTGCTATAAACCACCTTAAATTGCGTAGTTTATCAAATACTAAGAGTAAAAATAGGAGCTGAGCTGAAGGTTAATATGCACACCTTGTTGATGGCGCAGGCAGTCTTCTCCCGGATTCTCCCGCTGCTGGTGCGCATGATTTTGGAGAGGTCCTCTCTGGCGGCGAAGAGGTGAGCAACGGACACCGTGCTCTTTGTGGCCAGAGCTGAACGTTGGGGTGGGTACACTTTTGCCAGCTTTTCAGCGTGAGTCTAAACAAAAGGCAAACTCTTCCATAAAACTTAAGACAAAATTGCTCCACAGTGGTTTTATGAAACAGTGATTGCGGAGGGGGAAAAAAAAGACTGAAGAATGTCATGAAATGGCACAGAGAGCACCAGCCTTTCTTTGTGGCTGTGTTTTGTGTTGTCATACCTTGGCTTTCTCTGACCAACCGAATGACTGGACTGTCACGTCCAGACGTTTCAACAGCATCTTTCTTCTGACTTCATATTCATTTACTAGTGCTTGGTTGATAGCTTCAATTTTCTCCTGTAAATGTACCAACGCACATATGGTTGTGAGTGCCTTTTAGACGAACAGCACCTAAATACATGTACCTTGATAACAATGATAACAATGTTTCACACCATTTTTCTCCCCGATTTAGAATGACCAATTGCGAACACCCAATGTCAATTTGAAACGGACATACACTGGCACGTGCATCAGTCAGCTTGCTTCTTTTCACTCTACAATTTGGCACTGAGTAACTGACACAGTTGGTGCAGGCCCTGATTGACAAGATGAGGCATTATTGCACAAAGAGGCAGGAGACTCTGGACTGAATCCCTCCCTCCCTGGGTGACACTATGGCCAAATATGAATCACTTAGTGGGACCGTCTGCACTGGCACAGCCCAGATCACTGTAGGGCAAGTGCCTTAGTGGAATGGCACAAACTATCACTATTTTAGGAATAAGAATATATATATTTTTTTATCCTTACCAATAAAAAGTAAACACAATATTCAGATAAAAGGGTAAAGGAGGGTGTTCAGGCACTGACCCAGTGGACTGGTCCCAGGGGTTTCTTCAACAGAGGGCCTCCGACATGAGTTGGTGACACCTTGGACAAAGCTTCCTTCAGCTAAGGACAGAGAAACACCATGAGGCCATTATCCTTAGTTTGGTTTAAAAAAAAGCACTTTTACTTAATTTCTTTAAAATATTAAATTAATTTATTTAGTGTGCAAGACCTTAATAATACAATTCTTTGGTTTTTTTTAAAAATATGTTAAAATTAATCTCCAATATGTCTCAATGCATTGATTTCCTTGATATGTAATGCTACTTTTTATTATTCATTGCAAAGGACAAGATGTAACATGAAAACTGAGATGCATAAATCACCATCCTATCTTAAACCATCCCTGTTTAGCTTGAGGGATAAAACTAGGTGAGGCTCAGTCCAAGTTTCAAATTAACTGCTTTGTTAACTGTTAAAAGCCTGTGGAATCTCACCTTGTCATTTGCGAATAATAATGAAAAGTAGCATTATGTATAAAGAAAACACCCATGTTCTTTGAGTGCAAACCTTTAAAAAAAAAAAAAAACACAAAATCGTGTATACCATTAGCTTTGGACATTCATGTTACATTAAACAAGATTGCATTAAACAAAAGAGTATTGAGTTAGGAACAATGAATTAATCCAACATCAGATGCACATCGGTCAATCATTATAAAAAACACACCTGACTCAAATAAATGTTTCCTAGGTAGTTACATTTATGAACCGAGATAGCGCATTTATGAAAGAGGATGAGCATCACTGTATCAAATAATTCACAAAGACAATCTACACACCACGATCACACAGACCAACTGTAATTTGTGTTGTTTGGCTCAGCTAGCTGGGATGTGAAAGGACGGGTTCTGAAGGACGGTTTTCTAATATAAACTAGAAAAGTCTATTTAAACCATCCAGACCGGATGGACAGTTTTTGAACGAGTAAGTACCCCAATATATAATGTTTTGTAATGTAGCCTGTCATGTTATCTGTCATGCAAGCTAACTTAGCTAGCTAGTTATTAAAAACTGAAATATATAAAGTTAATATTAATGGCTTAGCTGGTTAGCTATAATAGTGAAGTTAGCCACTTTAATCATAAAAACACACTAATCATAAGAAATGTTGTTAGCCAACATGACCTATGTGGCTTCTAATATCAAACAGCGCTAGCTATGATCTCTATTTTTATTTGATTCACAGTTCTTGTTAATGCATAAACTTAGTTAGACATAATAAGTTAGTAGGGTTGGTGCTGAACTGTAGGTGAAAAATAATGCCATTTAGCTCATTTTCTTTCACCATCAAGTTCATTTTTGTCTCCTTGCTTGCTACCAACAACACTTGCTGCTTTACTAGCATTGCTTAAAAATTAAAGACCTACCAAATCAATATTCATCCTTAATTCTCATAATGTCAATGCGTGTCCAGAAAAGACGTCAGAAGTTAGTCTGGGTTATTTTGGTGTGTAGTTTGTCTTTGTACGTTATTGGACAATTCACTCCCATCATATTTGCCATTTGGATGCTCACAGCTCACAGGGAAACAAACATAAACACAAAAGTATCAACAACGTCATGGGGATGGATCAACAAGACATATGAGTACTACATCATGAAATTACGGATTTTGGGCAGAGTGCTTCTTTAAAATTATATTGAGCTTCCACGATGAACTATTCAAATAAACAAAGCTGGCGGCAGGCCTCCCGGGTGGTCTAGCGGTTACAACGTTCGACGCTGGCCACTGCGACTGGGGTTTGATTCCACCGGCTGCGCCAGAGTTGGCTCTGGCCGGGAGTGCCACTAGGGGGCGCCAATTCACTGTCGCCCCAGGGAGGGGGGAGGGAAGCCGACATGAGTCCGCTGTATATAGGAGTGGCTCTGGAGTACTGCAGTTACGGTCGACAGGCTTAGCAAGTGCCATCTCGGAGGAGACGATACTTCGCCTCTGTCACTGCTGGTCACAGGGCTACGGCAGCAAACTCGCAAAATAAGGGGGGGGGATTGACATGAAAAGTAGAGGGTGTAATTGGCTACTAAATGGGAGAAAAAAGCTGGCTGCTATCCGAGAGATCAGGGTTCACTTATACTTTTAGGCAGGACAACAAATAATATCAACAAATTACCCATTATATATATATATATCATTATTATTTTATGCATGGTTCTTATAGGGTCTCCTTGACTAAAATTGATGTGAAAGAACAGATCTTTGGATCATGCTTCTTTGGATCTTTTTGAAACATTTGGGTCTTATCCCCAACTAAAATGTTCTGATTGGAAAGAGCAACAAAATAAAACATGGAGCATGACAAATTTGACAAAAGGGAGCATCTGACAAATGTTAAGGCCTGTAAATACTGCACAGAATCATGGGAGTCTGCATTTTACACACTTTCTTTTCAATGCCACTGAAGAACTGGAACATGGTGATGTTGGCAGGGGGCTTAGACATGCCCAAGGCCATACAGATGCCCTTCAGCTCCATGAAGATGTTGCTGCCCACGCCTTCCTGAACCTTCTTCAGTGGCTTGTTAACCAGGATCATTCTGGAGGACTCCAGCTCAGAGATCAGGAAGGCTGCAGGAGAAACATACATTTTTATTCATGGAGGGAAAGGAAAAAAGAAAAGAAAAAGAGGCTTTTTGTGTATGTGTATTTCTTAGCGAGTTATCTCTTTAAAAGTATTTGTTTGTATGAGTGTAGGAAGGAGAGGGACAGGTTAAAACAACTACTGTCAAATCTTTAGCAATTTTGAGAACACCTACACAATTTTGAGTAAACTTGCACAGAACTGCTATAATATCCATGTTCTCATTCTCATAATGATGATGCAAAAATATGCAGCCTTTGAGCTTTCCATGGTGCATCATTCATGCCATCTGCCTCCCAGGGTTTCCTTTAGCCATTACATATTTACGCTTTATAAGGTGGTGTAGTTTTGTGGTGGTAGTTGGTAGTTTTTCCAACAAACACATTCCAATAACATAACATATGCCATTTAGCAGACGCCTTTATCGAAAGCAACTTAGAGTGGTAAGTGCATACATTTTTCAACATATGTGGTCCCAACGGGAATTGGACCCACAACCTAAGCATTGTCAGCACCATGTTCTTAATTCTGAGCCACACAGAACACCTCACCGTCTCACAATATAAGAATATGCTGTGAGAAGATTATGGGTGATCTAGGTTTATTCCAAGACCTCTCTGGAATGCAAGCTATAGCACTGTAAGGAGAAATATAATGCAGAAAGCCTCTGGTCTTTATTAAGGGTGCGATGCACGGCTGAAAATTTACTGAGGAGAAGCAGGCAGTTGTTCTTGTTGAGCAGGCGCTGAGTAACGTCGCCCGTGGTGAGGATGGAGTAGGGGCACGCCATCTCCGCCATCAGGCCGCTGATCTCCAGCTGGAACCCCTCTGCCTCGGTGGGACCTGAGGGAACGCCCCAGGGACAAATATTATGATCCAGAGGTAAATCACACTGCAAGGAAAATCTAACCATGGGCACCAGCATAGTGGAGTAGGTTCTCTCCCTTTTTCTCCAATTTGGAATTGACAGTTGAACAATTCTCTCAAACCACCAGAGAGACAAACCGGTTTCAACACCACAAGCCACACAGTGTGCAGCAAAAAGAGGCGCATAGCTCCCAGGTGACGAGTGGTAACCTGACAAGTAGGTAGGGGACACCGATGCAATGGCAACATGAAAAACCCTGACCTATTTAAGCCCACCTTACCTCAGTAGGAGGAATTCAATTGGGAGATGGATGAAAATGGAAGGGGGTAATTTTTAAAAAGACAAACCTGTGGGAACAACATGCTGAGCTTTCTATGGGACTGAGCAACCTTATGTTAGTGTACTCATGAATCGTTCTTGGTTTACTAAGTTAATGATATACATAACGTTGTCGTTTCAGGAAAATCTCTATAAATGGATCAATTATGGGGCAAAAATAACAATTAGCCAAGGTGTGTGGGAAAACAAAAACAAAAAAAATGGATGGCTATCCTGGAAAAGGGTGTAGTCTGGGCAAAAGACTGCAGCTCTCACAGTTCGTAGCATGCACATTCTCCTCAAGCTTGCAGTAGAGCTTGAGCTCAGAGACAATCCAGGCACACAGCTTGGTGAACTCTGGAGAGGTGGCCCCGGAGGTCACTGCCAGGCCCAGAGCCCCATCCTCTAGCAGGGGACCTTTGTACCTGCAACACAGAAAGCAGGCTTACAACCACATTGCTCCTTTCAATTAGTTATGTCTCAATCAAGTTTGCTTCCAATTACTCCCAATCTAAATCACATTTAGTTTTGGCCTGAACAGGAAAAATGAGGCTTCTGGATTAATTCTATGCATTTTGAGCAAACTTTAAAAAAGATATAGCTAGCTAGCTGCTGAAGATTACCAGCATTACATTAGTTACTAACTAAAATGATTGATTTGGCGTCACACTACCAATAAGTGAACGATAATTATAATTCTTTGTAACATGCAAACTGGTTTTCAACTGTGACGGTAATTGAAAACTGCTCCAACAGCACAGACAGCTCCAACGCGGCTGTCAATCTGAAAATGAAAACCACACCTAGCTAGTAAAAAAACTAAGTAGGTAGTAGGACTAATGTCATAATTATTGTTTGAACAACAAATATTGATAGCATAACTTATGCCATAAGCCTAGAAAACTAGACTGCTAGCAAGGTACGCAACTAAAACAGCGATAATAACTAAACGTAGGTAACTAAAGTAGCTAAACTACCCTAGTTAAACTAGTAAATTAGCACACGGACGAAATGCAGCGTGCAAATAAAGAGTCAAATTATAACTAGCTAGCGAACTAACAAACTAGATGACATGTCATGGTAGCAACACGTTATGATTTTGCCAGCTGACGTAGGCAAATAACGTTAGCTAGAAAGCTGGGTACTTGGTGGTAATGTAGCTAGTTAGTCGTTTTACAAGCCAGTTATCCGAGCTAAAAATGATTTGACATATTCTAGCATTACCGGTTAACATTCGCTATATTCAAAACGATAAGGCTATCACGCCTATAACTGGCAACTGTGAGGTCCGGCTGTGCCACTAAATTTGTCGCTGAGCAAACAACTACTAGCTAGCCACGATAGCTGGTAATTAGTTAGCAAGAAACCAAAATATCACAGGTCAGGAAATCAATGGTTTTCGCCTACCCAAGGTCCTCCAGGGAATCCAGAATATCGTTCTCCATGTTACACTACAATCGCTGGATGTGATTAAATAACACAAATTCACAGATAGCAGACGTGCCACCGTAGTACTGCTAGGTTGGCATGTTGGGGTCCAAGCCCAACCTCTCAACCTCAGCACGGAGTGACCGAAGATATGCCTGTATTATTACACCGCGTTAAACCGAGTGTAGGAACGTTTTGGACATACTAACTGATCCTAGATCAGATCTTTTACAAGTATACTAAACAGCTGTATTTCGCTTTTGGGTTAGCAAGCCGTTCTTAGATCGGTTGTGGAGAGAATACTGTAGTAATGTATCTAAGACACCACGTAGCTAGCTACTGTAAATTATAACGTTAGCTAGATAGCTACCATTGACGTTTTAGCGTTCAGTGAAATAGTATTGTAAAACTGGATATCATAATGCATGAGAAATTGAAGAAAAACTGAGGATGTCTGTCTTAAATATCAAGACCATATACTAGCCAAATAACGCATATGTCGTCACTTTAAGTTATAAACGGAGCATATGAACTAGGCCGGACCCATTTCCCCAGGTTGCCAGAATGGGAAAAATCCGTTTTACATGACAAAAATCCCCTTTCAAATGTTCTAATGTCCCAATGATTGTATCTTAGGACGTGATTTTAATGCAGTTCATACCCAGACATAGACAAAGGAAGTACCCTATAGTATTGATTTAAAAAAAGATTGAAACTGCTCTCAAAGATTTGGGAAAAGGAGACTGCTGTTTCAGATTAGCAGTTTGGAGATTAGCACATCCCTAGCAGCATACTTCACATTTTATTCAACTGCTCACAAAAGTTATTCTAGAATGGATTCAATTTAGACTACTTGGGAAATTGTATGTATGTTCAGGAATCAAAAATCCGTTACAACATAATTACTCAGACCATTTACCTATAATATCCTTCTGCCATATACTGCTAAAATCTTCAGATGGAAAATGAATAACTTACTTTTGCTGAACCCAGAACATTTAAAAAATATATATTACCAATTCTGGAGAGTCATTCTCCACTGTATGTGAGACATATAAGGAAACATGGGGATGGCTAATAAATGTAGCCAAATGCCAAATAAGAAATCAACTATAATGCAGTAGCTAACAATAAGACATATGCAGTTTATGTACAATTGTTTTAGCTATGTGCTAGTAATAGCAGCAATGGCCTGTTCTTAGCTCATTATCAGTTCTTAATAAAAAGGCACATTGACATTTACAAACTGATAACAGGTCCAGTTAACCACTGAAGACATAAGAGAGGGGGGGAGGGGGTGTAAGAATATGTGTGTAATAGAAAGTGTGGTGTGTGTTGTAGAAAGTGGTGTGTGTGTGTGTGTGTGTGTGTAGGAGAGGGAGAAATGAGGACAGAAAAGAGGGGGGTCAAACGTAAAAATGTGTGTGTGTGTGTGTGTGTGTGTGTGTGTGTGGGATGGAGGGTGGGGAAAGGTTTGAGGCTACTCAACGTGCACTTGCATTGCCCTCAGTTAAAAGAATAGTTAAGAAGTCCAATTTAAAAAGTAAATTTCTTTGCACATATTGGAATATTGAAGATAATATTGCTCTAGACCGTGTGGCCCGCCCTTTGCATTTAGGCTTCATTCACAATAAAAATGATCATTTAAATTTGTCATTGAAATGTCATGGAAAATGGGAATTTCATTAGAGCGGGAAACCTGTACTGACATTTGTATGCAATAATGCACCAGACAATTGGTCAAAGGCAGTGAATTCACCAGCACCTTATCAGATGAAATGTCAAAGTAAAAACACAAAATGAAAATGGCTGATTAAAGTTGTTTGTCTTATCCGCAAAAAGGTTGTATAGATTTAGTTGATTCGTTGGAGCCAATATATTAAAAAGCAAACAAAAACATGCAGATCCATCGCCTACCTATCTTTTACCTAACTTGTAAAACATTACTTTCAAATCCCAAACTCTACTTGATGCTGGCAGAATAACCCTGATACATTTTACAATGACTGAGTAATTTGTAGCATTTGGACATGAGATTTTCTGAAAATCATTATACATTTTTCAAATACTTACCTGTGCTTTCTCCAGTGGATAACAGGGCATGCACAACATACCACCACTGGGAGGCAATCTTTAGTAACAAAAATATTTCTGTGTCCAACAGTGAAGTCATATCTATGGTCTATAAGAACATAAGTCTGATTTGCAAAGCCTCTGCTGTATTTCAGTCAAGATAACTTTAATGTATCCTGTATGCAATTTTACTGGGTAATATTAAATAGTAAATTAAAATGTCATAAAATATTATTTGCCTGTAATTAATTTGCATCTCCCATAGTGGCTGCAATTTTCATGTTAAACAGCATAGTATTGGTTTTTTTTTGGACATCATATGTACAATTTAAATAAGAATTACTATACAGAACTTGTGCTTTGAATGTTTGTTTGTGCCAAACACATGTTATGGTAGTGGCTAGACGGAAGCTACTTCTGAGTGAAAGGCAGATGACAGCCCACCTGGAGTTTGCCAAATGGTACTTAAAGGACTCTAAGAGCATCAGGAAAAAGATGATCCGGTCTGATGAGACACAAATTGAACTTTTGGCCTGAATGCCAAGTGCTACCATAAAGGTCTGATTGATGGAGTCTGCAAGATGTTTGTCTTCTATTCTCCCATTTCTGAAGCTCTCTTAATGGCCATTGGGTTCTTGGTCACCTCCTGACCATGGCCCTTCTTGCCCGGTTACTGAGTTTGGCTCTAAGAAGAGTTGTGGTGGTTCCAAACTTATTCCATTTCACAATGATGGAGCCCACTGTTCTCCTGGGCGCTTTCAATGCTTTAGCAATGTTTTTATACCCTTCCCCAGATCTATGCCTCAACACAATTCTATCTCGGAGGTCTATGGAGAGTTCCTAGGACTTCATGACTTGGTTTTTACTCTGACATGCACTGTCAACTGTGGGACCTTACATAGACAGGTGTGTGCCTTTCCAAATCATGTCCAATCAATTGAATTTACCACAGGTGGACTCCAATGAAGTTCTAGAAACATCTCAAGGATGATCAGTGGAAACAGGATGCACCTGAGCTCAATTTTGAGTGTCATAGCAAATGGCGTGAATACTTATGTACATGTGATATTTTCATTTTTTATTTTTAATACATTTGCAAAAATTTCTAAAAAACTTTTTTTGTCATTATGGGGTATTGTGTGTAGAATTCTGAGAAAAAAATGAATTTAATCCATTTTGGAATAAAGCTGTAACATAACAAAATGTGGAAAAAGTGAAGCGCTGTGAATACTTTCCGGATGCACTGTAGATTTTCAAATGTTTGAAAATAAACTTGTTTCAAATTTCTTCATCGTTTTTCCTCCCAATTTAGTAGCCAATTCAACACTATTTGCGGATCAAGCTAATATCCCGAGGTCGGTAATGATCCGCCTCCTCCGAGACAGAACCTCACCCACCTCCTCTTTAGGAACACCCTACTTACTGCTCGTGCCGACTTCCCCTCCCCCCAGCCCCTGGGGCGGACAGCCAAATGTCGCCTCCGATTGGGGCTCCTGGCCAGTCGGACTGACGCAGTCGGGTTTTGAACCGTGACCACAATAGGTAGCTCACACTCGCAAAGCACCAGTCAAATTGTTTGTGTGTTAGACCGCAAACTATATTCTTATCCAACAACCAACCCCTCTACAGATATTTTGTTTACTTTTAAGGAAAGTAAGACATGGTTCTCCTAAACTTTCACATATTTATAATGAATTATAATGAATTTTATTTTAATATTTTATTTGTGGCTCTCATAAAGAACAAAATATGCTATAAGTGTAATCTGAACAACAGCACAAAACAAGTTACAAAACAAAACAAAAAGTATGAAACAATGACAACTGTTACATAAAAAAGTTGCATTAAATTACATGATTGAAAATACAACATATTTTAAAACCTGACATGATCAAAATTATTAGTAGTTGAAACTATATTTAAAGAAACACATTATTAGCATGATAGTTCTTATCTACAACATGTTTAAAAAAAAAAGTCATTTGATGTTAGCTTGACATTGGGATAAATGGCATGGAAATAAACCTTTTTACTGTCTACAAATAAATAGACCGCAAACTATACCTCAGAAAACCATAAATATATAACATGTAGTGTTATGTTTAGAAAGAAGACATTAATTAAAATTATGCCTATACAGGTGCCTCTCTCCATGAGTGACACTTGATGTTTGTTTGATCTAAAATAGTCAATCAATTTGGCTGAACTGGTCTTGATGACTATGTCTACGTGAGTGAGGATATGGACAGGCATTGGAAATCTGCATGAGTGCAGCTTTTTGAGAAACTAGTCATAAATCACTTCAGCCTGCTGCCTCTGAGCCAATTATTCTCCAGTAACACTGCACAACTGGACCAGTAAGAGGCTGTGCTTTATGAGTAAAATAACATACATTACAGACACAAAATAAGGCAGAGAAAGGAGAAAAGTTTTTTTCCTGTATATGGTTGAGACATTTATCATTTAGTTGTCCGTGCATTGCTGTTGGACTTTCCCAAAATTCGGAAACAAAATTAGTTACACTGGTGTGCAATAAACCTGAATTTAGCTTCAAACATGAACAAAATAATTTAAATAGCAATCTCTCCAGAAATTAAAATAAACAATGCTACTGAAGGCTCTTCAATAAAAATTTAACAGCATTCATGTAAAACAACAATACAATCAAACATATCAAAATGCAACTTCTTTCAAGTAGACCAGCTAATAATAACACTAACAGTAATGATGATGATTACAATAGCATCAACAAAAATACCAATAATCACATTATATTAATACAATATAGATTTGTTGGAATGTGTCCAAAAATGCAGTTCTCTTATGATTCTCTCTATATCCCTTATTCACAAATTTATTTTGTTTCTCAACAAAGAAATTGAATCCCAGTTTATCTTAAGGACCTGATTATATGCATTGAAACTAGTTAATGACAATTTATTGGGCCCCCGGATGGCGCAACCGGTAAAGGAACTTGTGCAGGTTTCCCACTCAGCCTGGGTTTGATCAGGGAGTCCCGTTCTGGGGTGGCAAAAGGCTGTCCACCCCAAGCCGGCATGAGCATGCTGCAGGCACAGAAATAATATTTGTGTGTATTGGAATCACGGTTGATGGTATGGCGAGTTCTGTCTTGAAGGAGGTGGTTTGGCGTCTTTGTCACTGTCGGTCCCAGAGTAGTGGCCGTAGATGCAGATGGCAGGCTTGTTGGCTTGTGTGTAAATTACAATTTATTGATGAAGTTTTAATACAATGCTTTCATAATGCATTGTTAGAGAGTGTAATAAACACTCCCTAAATATTAATCAGTAAATGATGAATCAGTAAAACTCAGCAGCAATTTAAAACAACAAATATGAACACGTGAGAGGTACATACTTTTTAAGACCATATTTTACAAAAAATAATATCAAGGCAAATCTAAAAATAAGGCATATAAATCTGTTTGTTAACTGTTATACAAGTATAACCAGGCCCTTAAAATAAAGTGCTTACATCGTGCTCCTTTTTGGAAAAAAATGCCTAGTGAAGGTACATTGAGAGTGCATGTCTGTACACACAAGTGTCCCCAGTCAAGGTCACAGAAGCAGATTGTGACAGATGTCTTTCAATAGGCGAGATGCTCTGCATTCCTTTATATGTATTGTGCACAGGCTGTCTGTTTGCAACATCAAACACGGTGTTTTCCATTCCTTTGAGCCACACAGACCCTCCGAGGAATCTTTGTAAGAGGACCAACCCCTCTCGCAGGACCTCACAGACCTGTCTGATGAATCTCAGGATGGGGAGTCTGCCTTGGCAGGACGTGATGCACAGAATGATCACAGCACAGGGCACAGGAACTGTGTACGGTCATCGTGTGACATGCATTTGTCATCAAACAACAGACAGCTGGAAATATGCACACACATACAAACACGCTGCTCATTCATAAGGTTAGCACATAAATATACATCATTTCAAATGATATCCAAACACCATGTTTTCATAAATAAATATAGGCACATAAAGAATATATTATTATAAAATGACTGTAGTTGGCAAATATAACGCTGGATGTGAATGTCACGCGTTCCTCCTTGGTTTGATACTATATGTGCCGGAGGGCAATTTAGAACAGCAGATCATGTTATGAAGTTGTTTAGAAATGTTGACGTGGGTTTAGAATAGTGCATGCCATAAAATAAAATAAAGAACAACACATTATTCCATGGCAAGCGGTGACCACGTTCTGCCCCACAAAGCTGCCCAAGCTTGGTCAACACAGCCTATGATGTCCACTGCTGCACACTGATGAAAACAGGACTTCCTTGAACACAGGCAATGCTCAGCTGTAAGTGCAAAATCATGTCTGACCTTTGCTAAAAATGGGAGGAGTACAAAAATGAAAGCCTTATTCCTGTGATCCTTCTCTGTATACCCTTTCCTAATCACATTTTTGCTTCTTGTTTTCAAATTTCTATGGAGGTTGCTTTTTGTATCAACACCAACATCAGGCCTCATTGACTGAAATCTCCATGTCAAATTTACCTTCCCGCACATGCTTCCCAGTCTAGTAGGATCTGTCACTTTTACATCACCCCCCAATCTCCTTGGAGAGGGATGTACTGTCCCCTTTGCTACTCTGGCTCCAAGCAACAACAGCTAAATTAATACCTGGCTTTACAGCCGATGCTACACAGTTGGCAAGAAAGTTTTTTAAATGTTTTTGATTTTTTCATGCCTTTTCCCCTTTTTCTCCTAATTTGGATGGCCGATCATATTTTAAGCCACGCTCGCTGCAACCACTGCTGTCAATTCGGGAGAGCGTACACACGCTCTCCTCCGAAACAGGTGTTCTTAGCCACTGCTTCTTTTCTCACCTCGGTCTACTAGTTAAGCTCGCATGGACATGAGTCGGAGGAAGACACTTTGTGCACAGTTTTATACCGGAGTGTGGGGACCTTTTTGACAAGTGGGGGGTCACTGGTGTGTGACGAAACACAGACAACCCGGCTGACTGAATCCCTCCCTTCCTGGGCAATGCTTCCGCCAATTATGCATCGGCCCATGGGGCTGCTGGCCACAGTTGGCACTGCCACGGTCTGGATTCGATACCAGACCGCGGGGCTCATCCACACACTAGAACAGCGCCTTAAGAGGAGGAGCCACCTGGCAGCCTGGCAAGAAAGTTTCATTGTGAATTAATGAAGCAGCTATGGAGATCCAGCATCTCCTGTTGTTTAACAATACGCTTGCAGAGCAGGACCTCATCATCTTTGCAGCTTCCTAGAAACCAGCATTAGTGTTCCTAGCAGGTCATGAAGCGACTATAGCAAGCTGACATCAGCTAGCAAACTAACCAACGGTACATTGGTACACTGTACATTGTTTGGCTTGCAAGGACAAGCCCTGATGATTTCTAAACTGTTGTGTGTTTTAGCCAAGTAGCTTGTTAACCCAAAAGGCAATACACCTACAGCAGCCTTTATATTGAGGTATGACGCAAGGAATGTTCTTCCATCATTTTCAGCGAGGAGGTTATTGCTATTGTTGCTGTTACAGATGCTTCATTGCTGTTTAAATATATTGGTAGAAGCCTGCACAATTTTGAATTATGTACCAAAACGCATAATACATATACAGAATTTTGAATAGTTTTGCTACTATTCCTTCCCAGACCACCTGGAATTCCAATGTACATGAATGGCAGGTTCCATCTTGGCTCACACTGCTGTAATTTTGTCATTGCTAATCGCCTAAGCACTAGGGATATGTTGAGTGCACTGTCTCAGTAAGTAATCCTGATCCATCAGGTGATGAAGGGCAGAGGTTAAAGGTCAGTCCGTTACCAATGGCCTCTCCCCCAATAAAGCAACCATTCGGACTGTGGATAAGCACCTTATATCAGCGCACATTGTGCATTGTGTGACTGAACAACTTACATCCTGTTTCAATCATCAGAATGCCTAGTTAGCCCTCAGTGTTTGTCTCTATCATATTATTAATCTAATACAATTAATTGGCTAGTCCTAAAAAGGGACTTAATACCACAGGCATAATAAGAGACTGAGTTCATTTTCCAAATTCAAATCCCTTTAAAATCATGTTGAACAAAGCTGTCTTCAGGTAAAAACTCTAGAATCACCAGAGATAATAACATAAAGTTATATCTAAAAAAACCCCTAAAAAACACTGCCCCCCAGATGTTATCTATCTATCTTGTTAACACAAGATAAAGAAAGTACCGTTTTCTTCTGAATTCCAGAGTGAGATACTGAACTGGCACATAAACGACCAACAGTAGTTATATCTGGCCTCCTGGTGTGGAACAACCTTAGAACCCTTTACATTATATGTACAGACTACTGTTTATTTAGCATTCTTTCTGTTTGCGATTCTGCCTCTTGTCTGAATTTGGCCCCACTATGCTTCACTACATCCCTGTTACTCTCCGGTGCCTCTGCTGTATCCTAAAAACTTTGACATAAAAAAACCCATAAAAACCAACCAACATAATCCCTGCTCACAGGCCCATTTCTAGATTTTGGGGGCCCCCCTTATTTTATTTTTTATGACATATCAGATGCTCACAGGGGCTATGGCATATCAGATGCTCACTTATAGCAAGAAACGGCCCTGCCTGCTCATTACCTCCAATGCCTTCATTCAATGTATGGTTCCTGTCTGTCACATTCCCAGCTTTCATACAAAACAGCAGTACTATTACACACACCCACACACACAGAAAAGTTCAGTCAGACTGCTTGGAGGGCAGATGTGCTTTTGAGTCCATACAACATGTCCACGAGGACTGGACAGGACATCCCGGAGTGCCAGCTGAGACATGTGAGTGAGACATCGGTGGGATGGGGTGAACACTATCCTCACCTCTCACACAGAAGGTAGGCTGTGATTCGACCAGTGAGGTCCCCACTTCAGCTCCACACAACTACTGTACATGTAGCACTGACCCCCCCCCCCCATAAACTCCACGTCTCCTGCCAGTATCAAGTCATTTGGCTGATTTGGTCCATCCGAGCCCCTCTCCCCGCCGAGAGGGGACCGTCCTATTCCAGGTCACGGTAAAGGGGCCTCAGGCAACCAAGGAGGTCTCCCAGGGAGGACAGCTTCCTTGGGCGAGGGCGAGGGCGAGGGCCAGGGCCTGAGGGCCTCCTGGGGCTCTGGGTCCACTGTGTAGCGGCACCAAGTCAGCTGTCCTGGGAACACAAGAGGGGCACACAGTCACACGCTCGCACACCACAATAGAGGGCGGCTGGACACATAAGGCATTCCTTTCATTTTTAGACCACATTGTACTCAACTAAATGCACTAAACAAAATGTAGCAATGTTGGGGTGAGGTCATTCATCCAGTATTAGTGCACTTGAATCAGCTGTGGTCTTTAGTTGACTTAATGGATTTCCCGAAGCAGATTTCATCAGCCAGAAATATGGCACTTGATCCTTGAACTTGGTCTTAATTTAAGCCCCAGAGCCGAATCTTTTTCCATCAGCTGTCCTGCGAGAACACGATCGATGTAGGTGCTTTTGCAGCCTTGACAGGCTTGATCTAAATGATCTTTCAATGAATTAAAGAGAAAACAGGCCTCAGGGCAACACGTCCCTGACAGGCAGCGCACACCACACCGGACCAGCCAAAGTGTGGTGCGTTAGACCACTACGCCATCCACCGCCCAATAACACACCTCTTTAAGGGAAGACAGAAGCTTGTGCTGTATAGCACACAATAACAGGCTTCATTAAGAAAAGAGCGGGAGGTCAGGAACAGCTGACAGTGACAGCCAGATATGTGAAAATCCTCAATGAATTTCTGGAACAAATGCGAATGCTAGCAAACTGAGAGTAATTGTAGATCATTTGTGTGTGTTGGGGGAAAGCTTTTAATTGGCTGAAGTAAAATTCATTAGTTGTGCATATAGAGAGTGAGTGTAAATATTGTAGACTCTCAAAACTCAGATATGTTCATATTTTAATAATGATAATTATACAATATATCGTTCAGCCCCAGGGTAATTTGCACAAAATAACATAAGTGTTGACTCCAAAGGCAGAACCCCCCACACATACACACACACAAACTCACTCTCTCCCTTACACATATGCATATGCACACTCACTCTCTCACACACAAACACTAACTCTTCCTCCCTTTCTCTGTCTCTCTCTCTCTCTCTCTCTCTCTATCTCTCTCTCACACAAACACAAACACACACAAACACACACACACACACACACACACACACACACACACACACACACACACACACACACACACTCTCTCTCTCTCTCACACACCCCCACACACTCTCTTCCTCTCTCTCTACCACTTATGCAGTGGTACCTCTTGGGTGACCCCGTTTCGCACAGGCTCCTGGGGCCCCTCCGTCTGCTCCTGGGAATCCCGGTGGTCCCTGGGTGACCCCTGGGCCTCGTTCACCCAGCGCGCCAGACCCTTGCTCTTGGAGCTCTTGCGGTGGTGTAGCCGGTACCTCATCTTGGGGAAAGTGTGGGAGCCCCGTCGCTGGCCCCCCAGCCGTGATCGGACCACAGCGGCTCTGTCTGTGTGGCCTGGCTGGTGGTCGCGCGCTGAAGCCGCACTGAGATCCTCTGTGCCGTGCCCGTCATCAGTGTAATGGACTGGCCCTCCATCTCCTGGGGCCCCGGGGCCACACTGGGGAACTCAAACACCTCATCCTCATCTGCAAGGACACAGGGCCCAACAAGATTGCTGTGTGGATACTGGCCATATATTTAGTATAAATCCCATATGAGTGTATTGTGATTGTCTTTTTATAGTGAATTAGGCACTGTTGCAGTTTTTTCCTATTGCTTACATCATATGAATGAAACAGTGGTTCGCAAGGTCAACACCTAAGCCTAAATCAACAGAACATAACAATATACTTTTCTTTTTCTCAGAAAATAATGGAGCTTGAAGCCAGCCCTCATATGTTCATCTATGTTGGTGAAGCTGGCTTCAATTTGTCCAAAGTCTGTAGACATGGTAGGAGCATCATCGGTCAGCGGGCCACCATCAATGTCCAGGACAACGTGGGGGAAACATAACCATGTGTGCTGCCATCTCAAGAGATGGTGTAATGTCCCACATCCCCACCATTGGCCCCTACAATTCTGCACGCCTAATCACCTTCCTCGAAGCACAGTATGACAGACTTCTGTGGTTCTCTGTGGCTCAGTTGGTAGAGCACAGCGTTGGCAACGCTTAGGTTGTGGGTTCAATCCCCACTGGGGCCACATGTACTGAAAATGTATACATTCACTACTGTAAGTCGCTTTGGATAAAAGCGTCTGCTAAATGGCGTATATTATATTACTTCTACCACCCCAGGAGAGAGATCTCCAGACCTGCCAATCTTTGTGGTGGTTTCAAGATTCAAGATTCAAGATTTTTTATTTGTCACATACACACACGGGGTGTGCAGTGAAATGGAAAGTGACAATGCTCAACGAAAAAAGTGCAAAAGTACACAGTATTTACAGTAAAAAGACAATAGAATTATTACAAAAATTAAAGCAATACAATATATATAATTATTACAATAAGTACAGCAAGAGCTCTTATATAAAAAAACAACAACACAATATATACATTAAGAGCACTTGGAAATGGAGGAAATTATGTGTGGTCATTACGTGTGTGTGTGTGTGGGTGTGCATAAGAGGGGCAGTGTGTGTGTCTTGGTGGGGGCCCTGGTGAGGTCAGAGTTCACAGTCCTGATGGCCTGAGGAAAGAAACTCCGTCTCAGTCTCTCTGTTTTGGCAGCGTGACTACGGAGGCGCTTGCCTGACCGCAGCAGCTGAAACAGTCCGTTGTTGGGGTGGTGAGGATCCTTCATGATCCTGCGGACTCTGGTTCTGCACCTCCTGGTGTATAAGTCCTGCAGGGTGGGGAGTGTAGTTCCAGTAGTGCGTTCAGCCGAACGCACTACTCTCTGCAGAGCCTTCCTGTCCTGAGCAGAGCTGTTGCCAAACCAGGCGGTGATGCTTCCGGTCAGGATGCTCTCTACAGCTCCAGAGTAGAAGGACTGAAGGATCCTCCGGGAGACTTTAAATTTCCTCAGCTGCCTGAGGTGGTAAAGCGCTGCCTCGCCTTCCTCACCAGAGTGTCAGTGTGTGCTGTCCATGTGAGGTCTTCGGTGATGTGGACCCCCAGGTATTTATACCTGCTCACCCTCTCCACAGTGGTCCCATTAATCCCCAATGGTGAGTACG
The DNA here is from genome assembly GCA_029706075.1 of Aldrovandia affinis. Taxonomy (NCBI): domain Eukaryota; kingdom Metazoa; phylum Chordata; class Actinopteri; order Notacanthiformes; family Halosauridae; genus Aldrovandia; species Aldrovandia affinis. The sequence continues at coordinate 10,327,123 of JAINUG010000002.1, read as the reverse complement.
TCCTCTGTTGTTGTGTCCTCCTAAAGTCCACAATCAGCTCCTTAGTTTTGGTGACATTCAGGAGGAGGCTGTTGTCTTGGCACCAGAGTGACAAATCAGCAACTTCCCTCCAGGTAGGCCTTCTCGTCGTTGTTGGAGATCAGGCCCACCACCACTGTGTCATCCGCAAACTTAATGATGGAGTTGGAGCTGGACCTAGCCACACAGTCATGTGTGTACAGGGAGTACAGTAGGGGGCTGAGGACGCAACCCTGGGGGATCCTGTGTTCAGGGTGAGGGTTGGAGGTGTGTCTGCCCACCCTGACCACCTGGGGCCTGGCGGTCAGGAAGTCCAGGATCCAGGCACACAGGGGGCGTTCAGTCCCAGCTCAATCAACTTGCCAGCCAGTCTGGTGGGGACTATGGTGTTGAAAGCTGAACTATAATCAATGAACAGCAGTCTCACGTAGCCCCCCTTCCGGCTGTCCAGATGAGAGAGTGTGGTGTGCAGTACCTGGGAGACAGCATCATCCGTGGATCTGTTTGGACGATAAGCAAACTGCAGCGGGTCCATGGAGCAAGGGAGGAAGGCGCAGATGTAGTCCTTAATCAGCCTCTCAAAGCATTTCATGACCACCGAGGTGAGGGCCACCGGTCGATAGTCATTCAGGCATGCTGGAGAAGCATTCTTGGGCACAGGGACAATAGTGGATCTCTTGAAGCAGGCGGGGACCACAGACTCAGCCAGGGAGATGTTGAATATAGTGGTGAACACTGGAGCTAGCTGGTTAGCACAGGTCTTCAGTACTCGCCCAGATATGCCATCTGGACCAGCAGCTTTCCTGGTGTTCACCCTCGTTAGAGCCCTCCTCACACTGTGCTCGGTCACCGAGAGCGTGTGTACGTCCCCAGCGGTAGAACTCACTTCGGCTATGCTAGCAGTGTTGTTTTTAGCCGGCGAGCTAGCGCTGTTGTTGCTAGCCTCAAACCGTGCATAAAATGAGTTCAGGTCGTCCGCTAGGGACGCGTCGGCACTCACCATTGCGGGGGGTCTGCCCTGGTAGTCTGTTATAGTCCGTAGCCCCTGCCATAGGCGTCTGGTGTCGCGCTGCTCCATCTGCGACTCCACTCTGTCTCTGTACCTCCTCTTAGCCTCCTTCACCACCCTTCTCAGTCCATAAGACGCTGCCTTGTGCTCGTCCATGTTGCCGGATACAAGACCGGAGTTATAGGCAGCAGTGCGGGCATTCAAAGCGTCGCGGATGGATTTATCAACCCACGGTTTTGGTTAGGAAAATACCTAACTTTTACCGTGGGGACAATGATATCCACTAGCGTTGCTATGAAGCTCGTTACTACTTCCGTAAACTCGCTGACGTCCCTGGAACTGGATTGGAACATGTCCCAGTCGACGTCACACAGAGCGTCCTGTAGCTCAGCCTCTGAATGGTCAGACCACCGCTTTACGTGCCTCGTCACTACCGCTTCCCGTGCTATCCTCTGTTTATACTCCGGCAGCAGGAAAATGGCGGCATGGTCTGATTTGCCGAACGGAGGTAGAGAGACAGCCTTGTAGCCTCTCTTGAACGGCGTATAGCAGTGGTCCAACGTTCTTTCCCCTCTGGTAGCACACGTAATGTGCTGGTGAAAGTTCGGCATAACTTTCTTTAGGTTCGCCCTATTAAAGTCCCCAGCCACCACCATAGCCGCGTCGGGATGCTTGTTCTGATGCCGACATAACACGTCCTGTAGGTCCGACAATGTTGCATTCCACCACTCCGCTCTTGTAAGAGAGTGGTTTGCAGCATGGCCTCACATCATAATGGAGTTCCTGCCACCCTATTCTCCATTTCTGAACCCCATTGAGGAGTTCTTCTCGGCCTGGAGATGGAAGGTATATGATCACCGTCCCTATGACCAAGTGTCGCTGATTGATGCCATGAATGCAGGCTGTCAGTATATCACATCAGAAGATTGTCAAGGATGGCTCAGGCACTCAAGAAGATTTTTCCCTCGCTGCATTGCGAGGAAAATATTCTATGTGATGTTGATGAAAATATGTGGCCTGACCAACAGGAAAGAATTGATCAACAGTAAGCAGTAACATTTGCATGTACATTTTTCTTTCTTTCTTACATTTACTGTAACTGCCTTTATTTCTGGTTAACTTTGTTTACAGAATAATTCCATAATTTATATTATTTCTGTGTATGATGAACGTGGCTTTAAATAAATAAATAAAAAGTCAAAGTATTTTTGAGTTTGAGTGAAATTATTTCTGCTTTGCTGTTTTAGTCAGCTGTCAGGTGACAATTATTGCAGCTCTTGCTGCGGTAACATGTTTACACATACAGTACTCGTACTCGTAATTATACTGCTACTCATAATAATGTATCACCATAAAAAAGACCCAAGAAGAGACCATCAAATAGAACTCAGGCACTCAGATCTATGATCATGTCATATTGATGCTTATAGTTAGTTTTTAGTGTGCCTTTATGAAATGAATGATAACTTTTCATTAGATAACAAATGATTCTGTTTTGATGCACTCATTTGCTTTTGTGGCATGTAGTCAACATTTTGAGAGCATTAGAGCATTCTTCAGGTGAAATGTGTCATTTTGCAAAATGTGATACTGTTCTGAGGCTGGTGTTAACTGTTTTGCAAAAGTGACTTCTGTTTCAGAAATAGCTTGTAAGCAATAGGAAAAAACTGTAACAACTAAATAGATTATTAACCAAACGCATCTTTACAAGTTAACTCTGTTTCTTTTGATAACGGTATTAACAGGCTATTAAAATGAAGCACAGCTGGATAATGGTGATGGGGCTGGTGTTGCAGTCAGAATGCCTGGGTGAAGACTCACCTGCGCAGGTGGGCAGGGTGGGGCTACTGGGCAAGGAGCTGTGCGTTAGGCCGCTGGTCGACACACTGCCCAGGGAGGTGACTCGGGGAAGCTTTCGGCAGGCCAGCACTAGCAGATCCCTGCACTGCTTGTGACAGTTCACACCACAGTCTGAAACACAGCATGGGTGTCAGTGCACACACGCATGCACGCACGCACACACGCATGCATGCACAGACACACACAGTATACACTTCCATTTATCCATTTTACAGTATCTCTGTGCAACAATGGCAAGGGTCCAAGAATTCTCCTGAAATTCACCTCATTGATCCTACAACTGCAGACCCGCTGAAATAAATAAGAATCTAGCTTCTCTTTTTTAAATTATTTTTAAATTTTGTTTCAGATTTTTCCCCTGTTTTTCTCCCAATTCAGTGGCTAATTGTACCCTCTATTGATCCAACTATCTCCCTTCAATAAGCCCACTGCATTCAGCTACAGTACCAGTCACTACTCTGGTACTGGCGGTGGCAGGGAGGATGGGGAGGGAATATAAGGTCTCCCTCTTTGCAGATGACTTACTTTTGTATGTTACAGACCCGTGGACTACTAGGCATGCATGACCCCAGTGCAGGCCCTGATTTCTCCACATGCCTTGTCCCGAGGCACTACATTACCGCATCACAGCACCAAAATCACACTATGTATTAATCCGTATAACCTGAAATTATACAAAATATTATTCTATGCTGATGGTAAGATCTGTTCTATGGTAACATCATACCAATATTAATTTGTTCATACAAATAAAACAAATTTGACTTTTTTGTATCCAGAGTGGATAGATAAAAATCCCTGTAGCATTCAGATTACTCTATTAGAGAATGAAATCCAGGGAAAGCATTTCAGTCAGACGTTGCTAAACACGCTAGGGCCTCCTTTTCAAATAGCTATTGACACTTCTCTGTAAAACTTCAAATAAATTTAAAACAACAGTTACATTACACACAGCCACTTGCTTAATGATAACTGTGATGTAAATGAACTGCAGCTCTTTTAGTTTTACAAAGACCGCTGTGAGGTACTTTTTAAGCCAAGTCCCGGGAGCTTTGGGTTTTCAGAGATGTGTGGGGTTTAATTTAGGGCTCCATATTAAGCCATCCAGATGGCTTTTCTGCCTGGGGAAGAACAGGGCATCCTTTATTCAGAACAAACCTGGAAGATGGCTCAGCGAATGCTTAGACCGTTACGCCACCTGAGGCCCCGGTGGCAGCACTTTTGACAAATACACACGCTTCGATGGAGAGCAAAGTGTGCAAAGTGTTGTTATGTGCAACAGCATCCATTCCAGTGGATTCTGATACTCACATATCGGCAATGGATTAGCATTGTATTGTATTACAGTGTTGGCTAGCCTCTGACAATGACTTGGCATTATTCAAGGGACTAAAGATTAAAGAAAGAGCGACATGATCTAAATCATAGCAGTTTATTGGGGGATGTAGGGCGCCAGGGGAAAATATTGCACACGCCTGCGACCCAAGTTGAAAGGGCCGAGTTAAAAGGACACACATTTTGCACAAGTAGACATGCTGAGAGAATGGAACATACCTTTGCATTTGTGTCCCTGTTTGATTATACCCCAGAGCTGTTTGAGTGAGCGGGAATGTGGGGGTGGGGGTGGGGGTGGGGGGGGCGTGGGAAGTGGGAGGGGAGGGGGAACGGGTGAGAGGGCGGGGCAGGAGAGAAAAAAGACAATAGAATGTCAGAGAACTGAGCTAGGAAAGTTGGAAGGAAAGTGATGTAGTGTGGGGTGAGGGGAACAGTGTGCGCTGCTACGCTATAAACAGGATACGGCCTCTCTCAACACCCTTCCTGTACACAACATGTAGTGTGTGTGTGTGTGTGCATCATTTCGCTGGCTCTTCCCTGGGCTGGGATGGGCCTATTTGATCACACTGAAGTAATCCTGGCCCATGCCATACTGAGATCCAAGAACTGACTAGTAGTCAGGATGAGTCCAGGAATTCAGGGTCATATATGGGTTATATTGTATATATATATACATACATACATATACTGTGTGTGTGTGTATGTGTATATATCATATATCTACTATATATGTAGTTGTACGTGTGTATGTATGTGTATATATTATTCATACATATACACACACATATGGAGTATATTTTGAAGAATGAGAATTCCAATGGATGCTTGAGATGTCTCCATGGGATACTCATGTCACAATTTTATTCAATACGTTATTTTATTCATATATTTGTTTTGTCATAATATACAATGTTTTCAGAACAACTCATTAATCTATGGAGAAAATCTTGAAAGTTCATAAAATGGCACACAACAAGACAATGGTTTAAACCCACATTTAAGGACTGTACATCGGACAGTCACATGAATTACATAATTGTATCAATGACATAATGAGTGCTGATGGAGTAAAACAAAAAAAGAGTAGAGGTAAAAAAAGAAGAACATTGTACAGAATGTGCTAAGTCATTTTTCACATTTACATGTATCTCCACACAGCAAATGTGGCATACAACCACACTGGCAAATGTTATCTCCATATGGTGGACCCTTTCATGTATGAAGAGTGATCTCCACCGTTCATCAAAAGTATTAGGCATTTAAATAAGTGGTAATAAAATGGAGGCATCTCATGACCTTCCCTACTAACATCTCCAATAGATTGGCTGACATTATCAATCTAAATATACATTGGCACTTAAAGTTATTAAATTATATTGTTCAACTCATCACAATTTTTTGTGCTAGGTCCTGCACTTTTTTCAAAGTGCAGCTGAACCACTACTCACTCTTTAGTGCAGTGATGTGCCCCATGGTCTAGGAATGAATCCTGACAATGTCAGTTCCAACTGTGGGCAAGAGTCCCATGGGGTGATGCTCAATTGGCCTCAACATCACCCAGGAAGGGAGAGTTTCAGTCAGCATTATCTTAGCCTGCCTCATACCCTGAGCAAGAGTGATTCCTCAGGCAGACAGCAGGCACCCAATTGATCACTGCAGTTGCTATTGAAGAATATCCCACCAAATGAAAACCAGGATTCAATTCTAGACTATTTGGAGCATCACTGCACTGGGAGTCAGTGCTTTACCTGAATGCATCATCCAGGAGCAATTAGTATATACTGGTAACTTACATTTACATCTGAAGCATCAGGCAGCGTGACTTACTGCCCAACCTAATGATTTCAGGCTTCACTTACAAGCTGAGGTGGATTTACATTTGTCCAGTGACCCCTGCTGTTCAGGAGGACTAAAGGGTGACCACCACATATAAGTAAGAAAAACATACAAGAAAAAGATTTGGACAAGGGTCAAGTTAGGACAGAGACAGAGGTCAAGGGACAGAGAGAGAGGCCTAGACAACGTGAAGGGGTACGTACAAATCCTGCGCAGTGCTCGCAGAAGGTAGGCTTGAGGTACGTCATCTCCTGGAAGTTGTGGACAAAGCCGGGGCCCATCCTGCACTGTAGCAGGGAGTTCGCCCTGAGGAAGTACGCCATCATCTCGTCCTTACTGATCAGACCATCCCTGGAGATGGAGAGAGAGAGTGAGGGAGAGGAAGAGATTCTGCTATCTAAAAAGTATGTCTTCATTTATACACATGTGCATATATCATATAATCAGGAGCTATCAGCGTTAATAAGACGACTCAATACACCCCTGAATTTCGCCCCTGAATGGCACAAATGGTAAAGGCACTTGTTCAAAGTGCAGGCTGGGATTGAGCCCAGGCTGCAGCAGCCCAGCTCTGGCTGGGAGTCCCGTTCAGGGATGGTGATTGGCTGTCCACCTCCAGGAAAAGGGGCGAGGGAAGCCGGCATGTTCACAAGTAAATTTAAAACATACAGACAACTCCAAAAATGATTCACACCCTTGATAAAGATGAGCAGAAAAGGCTGGCTACAACATTACAGCTATACTGTATGCTCAAAATGGGAAGATTATATACTTTCATATTAGTCTCCACAATTGAGCCCAATCGAAAATTTGTGGTTTGAACTAAAGGGGGCAGAACTAAAAGGATCTGAACCATCTTGAAAGATTCTGTATGGAGGAATGATCAAAAATTCCCCCCAAATATGTTCACTAATCTAATAAAACACTATAGTAGATGACATGTTAGTGCAGATTTATGTTTGTAGGATTTTATTTCAAATAGTTATTAGGGGTGTAAATAATTTTGACATATTTTTTACTGTGTGCATGTGTGAGCATGCATGTGTGTGTGTGTGTGTGTGTGTGTGCGAGCCTGTATGTGTGTGTGTGTGTGTGTGTGTGTGTGTGTGTGTGTGTGTGTGTGTGTGTGCCTGTGTGTGAGCCTGTATGTGTGTGTGTGTGTGTATGTGTGTCTGTGTGTGTGTGTGTGCCTGTGTGTGTGAGCCTGTGTGTGTGAGTGTGTATGTGTGTGTGTGTGTGTGTGTGTATGTGTGTGTATGTGTGTGTGTGTGTGTGCATGTGTGTGTGCAGTCATGTGTGTGTGTGTGTGTATGTGTGTGTGTGTTTGGTCTGGCAGTGATTATTCCTGTCGTGTCAGGGTAGTGAGGGATGGTGCTCACTGGTCTTTGTCCAGGACGCAGAATGAGTCCAGGAAGGGGAAGTTGGCTGCAATGCTCTCAAAGTCCTCCTGAGAGATGTAGCCATCGTGGTCATGGTCATAATTCCTGAATACAGACTACCCAGAATAAAGAAGAAGAAAAAAAGAAGTAATAATAGCAACTCATATTTCCAGTAATTCTTATAGTAACTGCCAGCATCTTACCAGCAACGTAACCAGTAGGGAGAGATTTGTGAGGAAACAGTAACCTACACAAACACCAGGAAATGTGTGTAATAGAATGAAATTGAAATGATCACTGTGTATAATAGATGGCACCATTTTGTTGCCAGGCTAATACTAAGATTGTGGAATGATTTAGTACTGGAAACCCATCCTAAAGTTTTAATATAATCCATTTGTATAGATCATTATTTCTAATCGCAATCCTGTAACATAGGTTCCTGCAACTTGGTTCATTGTTTTCATTGGCTTAGAAAAGTTTAATGGATACTGAAACTGGATGGATCCAAATAGTTCTTAGATGTACCCTAGCTGTTCTTGTTTCCAAATGAAATGGAACCAGGCAGTGGTCACAACCATATAAAGGTGAGGATTAAATAGGTAAAAGGAGGACAAGAATCAGAATGAGAGGGGAGACAGATGAGACTCGAAACTTACATCCACCACCTTCCTGATGTGCTTGTTGACCACAGAGGGGTCTGGCTTGGTGGTCACCCCCGCCGCCCAGTCCAAGGGGGCCAGTGGCTTGTTGGGCGTAGTGGGAGAGGTAGGCTGTACATACCAGGGGAAGTACATATTAAAGCTTATTAAAGGTCCGTTCATTAATTTGTATTTATTATGAATTCATATTAATTATAATATTACGGTATAATTTATTCATATGACCTATTGCAGGTATTAAATATTGAAAACCAAGTATAACTAAGTAACTCTCCAGATCTGGTCTCTTGAATGCCGTAAAACTCAAATTTACACAATACATTGAGAAAGTATTACATTGATAACAGTATGAACTTACTATATTTGGTTGAAAATATATACTGTAGCTCTTTTGTATTTTTTTTTACAAAAGATCTAAAATCACCTGCACATTCCAACCTACAGTAGCACTCTCCAGTTACAACCTTTTCTAAGAGAGTTATTGTTAACAAAAAAAAAAATGAAACATGTATTTATTATTTATTAAAGCAATAATTATTTGGCGGGGAGAGAACAGTCGAAGGGACTCACCAAAGATTTTGGGTTCCGAGGTTCCCTCAGCAGTGACAGCTCGTAGATCTCATCCTCCGTGTAGTAGAGATCTAGAGAGAGCTGGGGAGATTTCATGCACTTGTAACAGAAACGTTCCAGCATAAATCAGATTTTGGCTTATTGGGTTTATCATCAGACCACGGACTGCCCAGTGAGCTCAGGATCAATGAGCATCTCAACATTACCATAAAGTCATTACATTTTAATAGTCTGAACTGTAGATTTTACTCTACTCTCCCATCTCTTGCTCCAGTGCTACAAGATGGAACAACAAATTTATGTTTGTAGTATAAGTATACCAGAATTCTTGTATATTTAATTACTTCTCTGTATTATAGAGCTGCACATCCAACTTATGTTTGTGTAATTTCCATCAATGCACATTAGGTCTGTCTGTGTGTATGTGTAGGTACTCCAAGTCTTAGTGTGCATCTCTAACATGAAACATGAAGGCAGTGTCTATTGAATGGCAATAACGATTTGGGATTCTGGTTCTGACTCTGATTCTTGCAGGGCATTCCCTCTGCAATTATCTAAATTTGTACACCAATTAATATTTATCCAGCAGTTTTCAGTGCAATTTGTGAGAAAACAAAAAATGGGTTTTCACTTTCCTCTGGAAAAGACAACTCTGCAAGGGCGTTCTCTGCCGTTTGACTGAAGAGAATAATGGAATTGTGATAATGTATCAGTAGCTGTCTCACATAGCTGATTTACAGTGGAAGGTTTTCACAAAGATCGCAACTGCATTCAGCCGTTGAGAAGACTGGTGCCACCAGAAAAACTGCAGGTGGAAACTAAACTCTTAATTGTTCTACTTTTTGATTCAGGTCAGGCTTAATCTGCTCTATGCCTAAAATCACCACTAAGGGCCAGACATCCATCCATAATTATATGCACCTTTAAGAACTGAGACATATGCTGGACTCATTGTGAAAATTGCATTATGTTACCTCACTTTGGGCCAGATTTACTAAGGAAATACTGTAGTCGCAGCGCAAAAACAGTCGCCATAATGCTGCTCTCTTGTGGTTGTCTTTTTGTGGTGGTCTTACAACATGACTAAACTGGAGAATAAATTCCATCTTAAGGCCGAAAGGAAAATCAGACTGAACAAGACATATAAAGCAATCACCAACCAGCCAGCATACATACCGCAGTCCGGCTAATGAGAATAAATTGTACTTACTAACTTTCAAGAACATCCAAAGGTAAAGTACAATCTCAATGCTATGGTTGCAGTCCAAGTATAAGACACCGAATGCAGTCCAAAACACCATGCACAGGTCCAATCAGTGTTTGCCTGGTTGATCTGGGAACCTCATCCCCACTATGACCAAACACGGTAGCAGTGCTGTCGTGTGTGACATCACCATGCATGGTCACTCACTGTTAGCAGGTAGATGAGGTCCATGTTAGGCTCGACCTGGGCTGTGGCACTTTGCAGTGACACCAGCTCGTTGAAGGTCAGGTAGAGCTGCTGCATCTTGGCAATGTTGACCTTGCTCTCCTCCACCCAGTCGGGAAAGACCACGTGCACGGCGATCAGGTCCTTCAGGTGCACCCCCAGAATGGGGATCTTGAAGCCATCGCAGTCTGTGAAGGCCTTGCGATAGGCGCAGTAGTTCCCATTGGAGGAGACGAGCTCAGTCATCTCGTTCCAGATCTGGTGGAGGGCAGATGGAGAGAGTGGAGTGAGAAATAGGTGGCTCAGGAGGGAGGACTGGGAAGCAAAGGATGAAACAAAAGAGCTTCTGGAGGTCCAACATGGAATGGGTAGCCTAAGCAATAACAATGAGGGAAGAACATTCTGCAACAGTACACTGATACAAAAAAATATGAAATAAGAAATCAACCAAAAACAGAAAACCAAATAAAGCATATATATAAGTAACTGGCAAAATAAAGTGGCACTTGAATAAATTAAGGGTTCTGGCAACTCTCTTGTGATGTGGGCTGCATTTTCCTGGTATGGTTTGGTTTGTCCACTCAACCCCTTAAGGTAAACACCAATGAATACAAAGCCATTCTGAGTAATCATCATCTTATGGTGAAGCATTTCTATACTGATGGGAGGGATCTCTTCCAGGATGACAATGCCCCAATACACAGGGCACAAGTAATCACTGAATGGTTTTATGAGCATGAAAACTATGTAAACGTCTCAGTCACTGGATCTCAAACCAGTTGAACACTTATGGGAGAATATGGACCAGCTTTCCACTGCCATCAACAAAACGCCAAATGATCACATTTCTTGTAGAAGGAAGAATGGTGTTGCCTCCCTCCAGTAGAGTTCCAGACACTTGTAGAATCTATGCCTAGAAACATTAAAGCTGTTTTGGTGGCCCTATTAAGCCACTTTATGTTGGTGTTTCCTTTATTTTGGCAATAATGTGTATACATATATGTATATATATATATATATACTGTATATATATATATAAATAAATAAATAAAAAGGATGAGCCACTGAAATGGGCTCTCACCCTGGTGACCTCAGGGGAAAGGTGCTGGTGTGTCTCTTTCAGGCGGGAGATGGAGCTGTGACTAAGACCTCCCACGACCGCCATCAGTGTGTTGAAGTTCTGGAGGTCCAACAGTTTCTGTGGTGACAGAAAGAGGGAGCAAGAGAGAGAGAGAGTGGGAGGGGAGCAAGAAAGGAACAGAAACAGCAGGAAATGGAGTGGATGGGGGGGGTCAAGAGAGAGGGAGGGAGAGGGATGTGTTGAGAAAGGTGAATAGGGAGAGAGAATGGGATAGGGAGAGAAAGGTGGGATAGAGATAACAAAAGAGAGAGGGAAAGAGAACAAAAGGATGACACATCCCTATTCCACATCCCTATTCTTGCCACTGCTCAACACCCACCTGCCCAGCAAGAAAATTCAACCCACCAGTCAGAATAACATTGGGCATTAGTTAACCATGCTTTGAATTAACCATCTGTTAATTTGCATTCGGCAATGTGTGGACCTGATTGTGAAGATGTGAAGATGGAGGCAAGGAGATTAGCTCCAAAGGGGAGTGTGACAAATATGACCCAGTTGCCATGTCATTCGTGAGCTAAATAATTCCTCTGAGGTCTGCCCAGCCTTTTCTCATGGAGATCCTCTTCTTTCTTACAAAACTGAAGGATCCATTAGCATGTTACTCGAGGTCTGTTAAGAAATGAAGCTGATAAGAATGTCCTCCCACACTCATGCAATTATTTTATTTTATTATCACATTTACAATGAAAGTTCTTCAGGGATAACATGTATGTATATGTATATATATGTGTGTGTGTATGTGTGTGTGTGTGTGTGCATTTATATATATATATATATATATATATATATATATATACAATTCAAAATGCAAGATGAACCACCAAACCATTTAACATTTTCTTTGAAGAGGTAACTGCAATCCTTCTAAAGATATCACGGCTTATGATGAGAGGCCAGTCACTCCCATGTGTGCGCATTCATTACGTCCATTAAACCCCAAGAAGCACCACACCCTCAAGAGAGTATAGGCCATTGCAGTCACAGGAATCATTACCCAAACATCTGGTAATGTGAGCACTACACTGAATAAACCATCTCCACCTCAGGGAACCTCGCTGAGCTAGTCAGTGCTGGGTTTTTTAATTTCAAATTTTTTCTCCTGCTTTTCTCCCAATTTGGTGGCCAATTGTACCCTCTATTTTTTCAATTCACCCTCCCACCATGAGCCCGCCGCCCGCCACTATGGGACCTTCGAGATGGAACTCGTCTATTCGTTTTGCCCACAGAGAAGCTTTCTGTGCTCACGGCGAGCTTGTGCCGGCTTTCCCTACCCCATCCACCTGAGGCAGACAGCCAATTGCCACCCCTGAGTGGGACTCCCGGCCAGAACCGGAACCCTGGGATCGAACCCCGGCCACAGTGGGCAACCTGTACTCCGGGCAGTCAGTGCTGTTTTGATAGCTGGCGTGAGAACATCCAGCTGTCCTCAGAGAAGTCAGAAATTGTCTCGCTCCCCATACCTGGGCCACATTGATGAACTTGGTGATGACCTCTGCTCGGTGCTGGGGGGTTAGCTTGCTCAGGACCATCAGCTGCACCCACTGGGAGATCCCGTTGAAGAGGGCGATGGAGCGCTCCAGTGTTGGATTGTCCACCAGACACCCATGAATCACGTAACTCTGGTAGTCAGTGAACTGTGGGGGCGGGGAGGGGGAGAGGGAAGACCGTGCTGCTGTGAGAAGGTGTGAGCACAGCTGCCAAACACACCTCACTGGGACACAAATGCCTAATTATCAGGAGGGAAGAAAGGGGGGGAATGCATCAACATACCATAGGAACTCCTCTAAACACAGGGAGACAATACTGTCATATCAGAGCTGAGAGAAAAATCTGAGGTGGGAATCTGAAACTGACATAATGCCATGGAAACCACAGAGCACAATATTCACTAAACTGCAGGGGAATCTCAGCTGTGGCCTGACACAAGCTACTATGAGGCCAGAGCACTATGATAAATCTCCACTAGTTAAACAGAGTTCACAGTAGACATCACCCAGTGACTAATTTGAAGTTATCAACAGCTGCTGGGGAGGAAGGGAGAGCCAGAGTTGCTGAGGCACGTTTTTTTCCAGTTCAGAGCAAGAAATGTCAGCAGATAAAACGTGGCGGTAGCCAGTGGAAAATGGGCATGCTCCAAGCACATTCCTCCAGATAAGTAAGGCTATACAGGAGAGGTCTGCCAGGTGGACAGTTCCCAGTGTGATGGACACCGATAGAGCCCTAGAAAGTATCTGTTTCTTGGAGGATTCGGGTTAAGATATAGTTCTATGTTCTGACCAGACATCAATGCTCCAGGGAGGCTTTGTCTTCTCCCCCAGACCCCTCCTAAAGGAATATATCAAACTATACCCTGAGGGAAAGAAGATGGTAAGGGTTGTTGCTTATTTTGTGCAAAACATGGTACTTTAGGATCTTTGCTGAAACCTCCTCACAGTGGCACCTCTGCAGGGTCTACATACCGATATCCTCCTGAAGGACTTGTACTCGAGGAAGGTCAGGTGTTCTGCCAGCTCCATGGGCTCCAGGTGGTCAAAGAGCAGTGACGCCTTGCCCTTCTTTGGCTGCTTCTTCCTCTGGGTTAGCTTCCTCATCCAGTCGTAGGAGGGGCTACAATATATTACCAGTGGATTGTGGGTAATGCAGGCTTACTCTCTCAACTCTATCACCTGTTTGTTTCTGTTGCTTATTTCTTCCCCAGAGTTCACACACACGATGTGTCCCTGACAGGCATCCTGTATAAATGTTCCAAACCTCCTGTTTTACAGCACACTGACTGTGAGGATGAATTAGATCTGGTGCTTAGTAACAAAATGTTATTGACAGTGAAAAGCTCATTTGTTGCCAAAAGGTTAATATTCGGTGGAAACAAATAACAACCTCTTGCACTTCCATGTAGCAGTGAAATATGTTTATTTGACCTTTCTTCATGAACTATTCAAGTCTGAATCATCTTTATGTTTTCATTATATTATCACTCCCCCCCCCCCACCATATTTATCATCTATTTGGAATGCAGAGATGGGCAGCAGGCCCACCTCGTCACTTCAATATCTTCTGTCAGGGCTATATACTCGCACACGTTTCCTCCAAAATAGCCAATCGCTTCTTTCCCACACTGAAATCTGTCAGCTTAGCTGAGCAATGCGCAGCTGGTGCAGCTGGAGCAGGCATATCACAGGAACCCCATCAACCAGTGGAGTCAACATTGAATCATCAGCACTCATCTGAAATTGTTTTTGGTCAAGTGTTCTCCTAAGGTAACATTTACTTAATGTCCACATCAAATAGCCAGAACAGCTTTTTACATTTTCAAAAAAGTCTGTTTCTTTGGGCACTGGGCACTGGGCACTTGCCCAGTTGAAGTCTTGTCAAGGGAGCAAATGAAGAGATTCTGTTATATTTCTAGTGAATGGTCATGTGTGATTGTGTGAATTATTTGAGTGGGGGAGCAGTACTTGTACATGTGCAGTGTTCATACATGCGTGCATGTGCATGTGTGAGTGTGTGTGTGTGTATATGTGTTTGTGTGTGTGTGTGTGTGTGTGTGTGTGTGTGTGTGTGTGTGTGTGTGTGTGTGTGGTCGACAAGATATGCAGTGTGCTGTGTGTTGTGTGTAGGTGTAAGTGTGCACAGTGCATCCTGCTGCTGAGGTAAGATTACAGACGGTGCTCACATGGTGGAGATGTCTATAAGTTTGAAGTGCTCCTCACAGCCCAGCTGCGCTGCCACGTCCCGGAACTCCTCCGTCAGCCGGATCAGGCCCAGGTCCAGGTTAAACTCTGCTGGGAACTCCACAATCCAGTACCTGCAGACCAGAGACAGGTGGACATGTACAGTGCTACAGTAGGGGGCTCATTCCACCTCAGGTATTGATTTGTTAAATCCAAGATTTTATGGGATATTCAAATCAAATCAAATAAAATCAAATTTATTTGTATAGCGCTTTTCACAATTGAATTGTCACAAAACCCAGGCCTAGACCCCCCCAAAAGCAAGCCTAAAGGCAACATTCAACCCCTCCTTCCACCCCTTCATTTTCCATGACTGCATCTGAATGCTGTGGGTTACAGATGAACAGATCCAATTATGGTAAGGTTCTGAAAAACCTTTCATGGTCTGGACCTACCTGCCTCTTGTCCCTTTCCTACAGCGCAAAAGCTATCTATATTAGAACATATACAGTACATCTTTATGCGTATTCACTTCGTATACTAGGTAATTTATACAGAGAATTATGTGTATATATATACATACACACTACCGGTCAAAAGTTTTAGAACACCCCAATTTTTCCAGTTTTTACAGAAATTTAAGCAATTCAAGTCTAGTGAATAACCTGGAATGGTACAAAGGTAAGCGGTAAACTGCCAGAGGTTAAAAAAAAAAGGTTTAGGTTACCAAAAACTGAAAAATAATGTCTGTTGTAAATGGCAGTTTACTGCTTTCAGTAAATGTCAGTAAAAACTGGAAAATGGGGGTGTTATAAAACTTTTGACCGGTAGTGTACTGTATGTATATATATATATATTAGTAATTTGTACAATTATATACAAAGTTGAAATGTTATAAAGGTTTGTACTATGAAGGACATAAGATTACACAGTTCAAAACATTCTCGCATTATATTTGTCTCCACGTAGGTCACACACACCTGCCAACATTTTAGCTTCAGTCCCAAGGTGTGTGCATGCAAAAAATGAATGATTCACAGCCTGATTGGCTCTGTGCTCTGTGCTGTGACAGACCTACGTGGGACTTCATGGGACACAGCAATCACAGCGCAACGCCCGAGCATGTGTGACTTGCAGGAGCTGCATAGGTTACATTACAACTGAAGCGAACGCTGCAACCTTGCTAACACATGAAGGACACCCAGGGCTGTTGTCTGCAGACATTTTACCTTGCAACTATAATTTAATAGCGTACATCTAATGGGAGCTGGGATTAGGTTCTCGGGATTATATCAATTTGCATCACAACGTGGACCCTAGGGGAAGAGTTCATTCGGATACGCCATGTACTTTCCACCGCTTACATGAGCGATTTGCAAACACAAATGAATGCCTTCTCTGGGTTTCCTATGGAACAACCCGTGGTACCTTTTTAACATGCTAACAGTCACACCACAGCACTTAACCTGAATTGCATCAGTAACATTTCCAGCTGTATGAATGAATTAAAAATAGTATGAATAAAATGAAGCTGTGTAATTAACTCTGGATAGGGGTGTCCACTCAGAAAAGTCATTTACATGGTAGACTCCCATTTCCAGGGTGACTTACTGTACAGTGTGTGTTTTTCATGACACACACACACACACACACACACACACACATATATATATCAGTAAACCACAGCACAGTATATAAATACCAAATAAGCACATACACTACATGCCATAGAATTACAACTAGCTGAAAGGCAGGACAAAGCCATCTTATACCATAAATACACTAATTCCCTAAGGGTACCAACACCTCCAGTATAAATCCTAAATAGGAGAAGCAGTTAGATATGATTCAGGTTGACCCAACCGATGGACAGTTCACCAACTATGAACCACTTCCAAACAAATCATAGCTACAGGCTAACTTACCGTGAAGAAAACAGCCTCCTGTGCCTTTAAGAGATTCGCTAATGAAATAGAGACGTGGCAAAGAGAAGCAGTGCGGGGCGGGGGAGCAGCCCTGGGAAGCAAGTATGGGCTGAAACAAATAATAAAAAGATGCCTGTGGTCCTTTTCTGTGTAAATAATGAATCACAAGACAACTGCTTCACCGAATGGTTTCGCCCCAAACAATCCCTCCATTTCAGATGGCTGTAAGCGGCCTGCATCTCATGTGGATGACCACTGGCTGTCACTTCGGATGATATCATGCCCATTGTTGCATCAGTCAGTCTCTGAGCCCCAGTAAAGCTCTCACTCTGTCCCGACATGTGCACATTGTTCCATTTGGCAAGGGGACCCCGTGCAAGCATCTTCCGTATGTTACAGCACTTGGAATTCAAATAAAATTATATTTACCTCATTAAATAGCAGATCTTGAGTCTTGTTCTTGGGCACTCATCTCCCTTGCAGTCTCGATACGTGGGGCATGTTAAGGAAAAGGGGTTGTCACTTTGGGAGCAGTGTTCAATGTGTTTTTTTTGTGGGGTTTTTTACGCAGATAAAACAAAATGTAAAAAAAAATGTTTTTTTGAAAAGCAGCTGCATCCATATTTTGATTACAAATGCCACAGAAAGTCCCAGACATTTGACAAACCCTGATAGGAATGTGCAGTATCTGGAAATATTAAAACAGTGGAAGGTCAGCCATGGGATCGGTGCTGCAGACCGCATCGAATAATTGTTACCAGGCCAATACTTTTTCCTCCTTGTGAAACAGCAATATTTTAAATAGCAACTTCTGAAAGGCCTTGGGCAGAAGTCCAGACCTACTCTGCTGTGAGATTACGTGATGTAGCCTTCAAAGGAGCCTGGGCCCTTCGCAATGCTATGCAAATGCAACGCCTTTGTGTAAAAGTGGAAATCTCTCAGCAGGTTCATAAAAAAACTTGTGCTTAGGGCATGTTGTGTATGGGGAAGCGAAGGATGCAGGAGAGGAATACAACCCTTCCAAACAAATTATGTATTTTATGCTTCTGGCTGCTAACCTTCTTGCTCCAACACTATTATGACTTTTATTTTATTTTTTATATATGTAGATTATGTAAAAAATAATCAATGTTTTTTACAAGCTGTTGTTTTGTTATTTTTTAGGGAGCCTATTGTAACATCTGGCCAGGGACTACAGATGTAAACTAGCCTTTTGGCTAACTCTGGCATATTTACAGAAATGTTAATTAATATGCATTGTCCCTGCAAAATAAAAATAAAATAAATAAAATAAACCCACTGGGCCCTGAGGGAGGGACAGGTCATGGGTGGCTGGTGAATGCTCAAAGCAAACTCAGGAAAAGATCAATGTTAAAAGTTGCATTTGGTTTATGCAACAAAAAAAAAGAAGAAGAAGAAGAAGAAAGAGAAGCAGAATAGCGCCTTTGTTTTCCATCACATGAAGAGGGCTCCTTTAAGAAAAACCTTCCAGGCCATCTCACCCTGCTCCAGAAACACCAGGAAACGCTGTGCAGGAAGGGAAAGCCTCGGCACAAAGGGAGAACAGGGGACTCTTCTTTCATTTTTTTACACCATGCAGTGAGAGATAAGAGGAATGGCCGACATCGAAACGATCGATCACAAACTTCAATGTGATCACTGAATGCCGATTATAGATTTGAGCATAATTCCCAGAGGGCCTACCCTTGCTTTACAGTGTGTCAGGCATACATGTGCAGCATATTCTCGTCAGTTCTCATTAAACTTCCTCTGACATTACACACTTAAAATACAAATAAAAGGCTGGATGGGATCCTGTGGTGGCTCAGTAATGTGTAGTGGTATATTGGTTTTCAAATGATCGGTAATTCTGGGGAACAGTGTACATTTGGACACTGTTGGACACACAAAAGTGTGTGGCATGGAGGCCACCAGCATCACATTTTGTCACCACAGGGTTGGTTGCAAGCCTAAATCCCAGGTGCTACTGTCATTGTACCTTGAGCAAGGTGAACAACCTGAATTTCTTCAGTAGCTATCCAACAATAATAATGCAAAAAAAAAAAAAGAGCAAGTCGGTCTGGAAAATTAGCAGCAACGAAAAACAAAGAAAATAAATAATATGACAAATTCAAATACTGTTTGAATTCATAGCTTGCAGAATAAACCACTTATCTAATTTCTACACATTTTTTGTACTGTTGGATCGTTATCTTCTTGTACTTGAAAGGTACAGCAGCAGTAGCCTAACTTGCCCTACAATTCTTACATTATTTCTTTGCTTTATCACATTTTATATTAATTTTGTTTAATGTATTATTTATTTATAGACTTGGATATTTACTGAAGCAGCTGAAGCTATGCAACCTTGCTTAAAGATACAAAGGTCATGCCCTGACTGGGATTTGAACCCGTAACCTCTGAAGTACAAGCCCTGATTCTCCTTCTTTTTAATTTGTTTCTGATTTTATCCCATTTTCTCCCAATTTGGTAGCCAATTAGACCCGCTATTTTTACATCAATGTGAGTTCGGCACTAGTGACGAGAGCCGCGAGATGGCACTCATTGTGAAGGGCCATATATCATCAGGGGCGGAGCTTGGTGGCACTCCCGGCCAGCTCTCTCCGTGGCCGTGGGACGTTGTAACCACTGGACCACGCGGGAGGCCACAAGCCCTGATTCTTAACCACTTCGCCACGATGGCACTTCGACCCGCACTCATTGTGAAGGATATATCATCAGCAGCTTCCCGGCCAGCTCTGTGGACGTGACAGTTCAACAGCATGGTCCATTGTCATCCCCATTGTCATCTGCAGAAAGGGGCACACCGCCATCAGCCACAATCTGTATGGACATGCTCGATCTAATATTTCATATACCTGTACTGCATGGACATACAAAGCATGCAGCTGTGAACAGGATCATTTTTATTCGCCCTGTGCATGTAAAATGCTGACAAAATATTTAGGCACCTGCAGTATAAACAAATACACACCGTTGATGCTCCTTCAGTAAATGCAAGTAGTAGTCAAATCCAAAACATGACATTACAATCATTTAGCAGATCCTCTTATCCAGAGTGACTTACAAAGCAAAGAATATAAGTACATTCAAGAGCAGCAGTAACTACAGAAATATCATAGCCATATCTATGTGGCCGATAAGATAATGTGTGGCTCTGAACAGCTATGCAGACTGGACAAAGCCTAAACGGCAACACTGATCATGTTGTGCCAGTGTACGTGATATGTGCAGGTGGTAAACAGCTGGGACCGCAGTGCATCATGTGCAGATAGCCCCAGATAGCTGGGACGGGCGCTGTGTATCCACAGGAACTCACCAAACACCTGGATGCAAGCGTCCAACAGCTGCTCCAATGAGGCGGCCTTCCCCAGCGTGGATGATCCCATGGTCCAACGCTCAGAGCCGACACGGTTTCATTTCTCCCGGGCAGCAGTGCGTGTTCCCGGCCCCCCCCCAGACCTCCCCCTCCCCACACGGGGAGGTCAGTGGGCCAAGACCGATCCTGATCCCGGGATCCTCACAGGAGGGCTCTGCGTGGACAAACATGGCAGAGACATGGCATCAGTCTATGCAGGGACCTTGTTTCCATTAGAATGTCATGGCTAATTGCTGTAGGGAAACCTGCCACAAAGGGCCGTGTTTCCATTCCAACCAATTACTGCTGCCTTATGGCTCAACTGGCTAATCTGTGCATTCTTGAAGTTAAAGCACAGAATATACATATTTTTAGATAACAAAAATATTTAATTTCACTTTATATACATTATGTGCAAGCCAACATGATAATTTAGCAAATAATGGAACTAATTATCTAATCAAAAGCGGAGGCTGCAGTAAAAACCAGCATACACATGGCCCTCCGTGGCACTGAGTTTGAGACCACTGCTGTAGAGCATATTTGATTAATTGAATGCTACCAATATGGATGGTATTGTACATTTTGTGCCAATTGCAATGGTGTCATTTGCCTTAATGTGCATCCAGACGGGTTATCTATAGTTTTCCCTACCTGTCAACTAAGCAGAAGCGCTAGCTAATGTCTAGCTAATGCCTGTTTGCATTGGGAAAGTCCCACACAATTGAGAATCATAAGCCATAGTAACGCTGCAAACAGTAGTCACACTAAAAGGAAACCAAGCTAAACATACAAGGAGGCTGCGAGACCATTCTCTTGGTTCGGCTCCTGTATATATAACCATGGTTTTAGGTTCTGTATAGTGGAACCTAACAGAAGGATGGGGAAAAAATGATCAGAAAAAGGATTGTTCAGCACTTATTTTTGAAAATCGCACAAACTTTATTATATTATACTATATGATGTTGAGCCAAGAAATGGCAAGATACCATGACCCTAAGACTTTCATTTCCTTCTTTAAGTGGTTCAGAATTTATTTACTTTACAAGATTGCAGTCTCTTCTAGTCTAAAATACGTTAAGAGCTTCAGCTCTAAGGACATCCCCTTACTCCTCACGCTCTCCAAGGAGAACTGAGCAATAATTCAGAAATGTTAAAACAGTAGGAGGCTCTCTGGTCCCCAGCTGAAGTCAACTCACAGATCTCACTAAATCTGTCCAAAGAAGTTAGTCTCTCATGTACCCAAGCAACAACATGCCATCATCGAAATAACTTAACAGTGTCCGGATTGTAGCTCTCAACAACCTAGTGTTGCCTATGTCGACACTGAATGGATGGAGTTGATATGAATGGCTAAAATGGGAACCAACCAATTTAAAGAATAAACATTCTTCACCAAGATATCTGAATCAAGGTGTAAAATACAGCAATAACTTAGTGGTCAACACAAATGTCCATCTCAGAAAATACAAGGCATATTTTGGGGTGGAAAACTATAGTATCTAACCATATATTTTGCCATTTCAGCTAACATTGTATAATATATTAACTGTATAATTACCATGTAATAATATTACATAGGCATAAACTAAGAATCTCAGCAGTCCTGTGTAGCATGAAGGAGTTTAGCAACACCCACAGAAAATTTACACCAAAACTATGCATCAAAAATCTATTAAAATAAATGATGCTTCCAATGGAAATTAGTTCCAGGTTATTATCTGTGCTTGTGTGCACATGCCTGGGCTGCTCCATTTTGGAGATTTTAATTCATTTAAATTTACACAAGGTATGTTTGTTATATTGGCATTCGTCTGAAATCACTCCTTAAAGGCTCAATGCCACCTGCATTCCATGTAAAATCAGTTTGGTCATTTTTCTTCCTTGATATTTTAATTCTGGAGAGGTTGACAGGTTTGTGGTTGGTCGGGCAGGGGTCGTGCACTTGGTAATTGACCTTATTTGTAATATGTAGCACAGAAGTGTTTAAGTCTTCTATGCTGCCGCCTCAATGCGAATACAGAGGTTTGGGTTACATTACTTCTCGTAAAAGTTTCCTCATAAATTGAGCCATTTTATTAAGAAGATGGAGTTTCCATATTACAGGATAATTGTGAGAACGCTGTGCATTAGCTGACCTCAATGCTTGTTCTCCCCCACTCCCCCCCCAACATGGGTCTTCAAAACACACCTCTACAAGAGGCAAGGTGCATTCAGAGAGCTCCCCTGGCACCTCTCAATTTTTAATGGCTTCCTGATGTGCTCATGGCGTGATATTACTAAAACAGCTCACTGTTCAATGCATATTGCATAATATCATTCCAGGCTGATGCACCATATGTGGGGGGGCTGGTTAATGATTGGTTTTATATAACGCTGCAGGAGGATGAGATCCGTGTGATGGAAGACAGATCTCATCCTCATCCGAGACAAGAGTGGCCATGACACCACACTAGAACGAATAATAATGATAATTATAACAATAATAATATATTTTTAAAAACACACGCAAACACATACAGGCAAATGAAAAAACAACCTGTCCTCTGGTTGTGTCTGCATTTCAGGGAGGAAGTTTGTTTTACAAAAAGAAGGCCAAATAAATCTCACATGGCTTTCCTGAGTTTTCAAACACTCCGATTGCTAAAGGGTGAAAGAAACCCTGAGGGCAGGAAACGGCTGTGTTATGAAAAAGAAATGAGACGGAAAGAAAGTACCGCACCGCCTTCTGCAAAATGTGGGTGCAAATAACGACGAACCTCTGCTGTGTTTCAGTCGGCCATTTCTAAGTCGCCCATTAACAGGGGGCTCATTTGTCGGTTTCACTGTGGCGTGCAGGTGAGGACGTCGTCTCATGTCAATGCCCCCCCCACCCCCTCTTGTCCTAAAGGCAATTGGTGGTTGACAATATGACTCTCAGAGTATCAGAGGATTTGCCTTTGTAAGTTCTGGTAAACATCCCCCATTCTGTTACAAGGTTAATCAGGTTAATCAGCTCTCTGTCCATTAAGAGAGTCGATAGTCCTTGAGAAACTGGACGTCCACTGTCTGGCAGACTACTGAATGGCAGGTTCCCTGCTGAGAAGTGCTTATGGATCTGTGACATGTTGACATGTTAGTGACATCAGTGGCCTTACTTAACGTCATAAATCTAGTAGAGTTCAATAAAGCAATACAATATTTACACCTGGTAAGGACATCACTTTTTGTGTATACAAGAAGAATGACATTTGGTCTGAGAACACACTGAGGTCTGAGGTTGACCCCCCAACGTCTGGCTGAGCCAGAACACGTCTTGTAACAATAGTGTCTCTGATCCAATCAGGCAGGGCCCTGCGTCTCATTCCCCAGTGTGAACTAAGGCAAATGCACCTGTTAAACAAACTTGGTGATTTCAATTAGGTCCCCTCCTTGGTTGAAGAAGTGAGCTAATTTGTGAAATCACTTGGTGTAGCGCATTGGTTGCAACAAAAACCTGCATACGCGTGGCTCTCGATGGAATGAGTTTGACAGCTGTGACTTACAGCATCCTTTCAGGCCAGAGAGGCAAGATTGATGTTTTCCATTGTGTGTACTGAGGATTATAAAGGCTCAAACGTCTTCGGTCTACGGAACCTGAACCAAACACTGGATTCTTGTATAATAATCCATAACTCTCCAAAACACTGAGTACATAGTACTGTGTACAGAATAGTATTTTTTTGTATGTGTATTCTGTAAGTGTACACACTTCTTCTGTATGTAATTTTTGGCAGGCCCTTGACATTGCTAATCCTTGTTTGTATTTTGCAGTTGCATACTCTAAATCGCCCTTCATTCACTTTTCTGGTAAAAAAAAGTACATCTATGCAGTCATCTACTGTAGATTTTTATGCAGTCAAGATGAGGGGTAACCTTTGTGGAAATTTCAACTGTTTCCATTAACAGTACACAATCAGGCCAGTTATTTTGCACTTTCCTTAACTGTGGACCGATTAAAAACTAAGGTATAATACTTTTATAAGTCATTATAAGTCAACTACCTTACATTATTTATGCATGTAATGGCCATTATACAAGTCACAAAAGTCACCTTTTTAAAGTAACATAAAATGAAGCTAATGAATACATTGCCAAAAGGCTGACATATACATAGTGTACAGTAGATACAGGTAACTGCAAGAATAAAGGAAACACTTTATGGAAACACTAAATGAAGGGTTCTGGCAGCTCTGTTATCGTGTGGGGTGTATTTTCCTGGCATGGTTTAGGTCCACTCAACCCCTTAGAGGGCAAGGTAAACACTAATAAATACAAAACCATTCTGAGTGATCACCTTCTATCCTATGGTGAAGCATTTCTACCCTGATGAGAGTGGTCTTTTCGAGGATGACAATGCCCCAATCCACAGAGCATTCAAGTGAATGAATTGGGCATGTCAAAAAACCTGTCATTTATTTCAAGGACAGATCTCAAAATAATTCTTGCAATTGAACACTTCCAGACACTTGTAGAATCTATGCCAAGGTGCATTGAAGCTATTCTGGCAGCACGTGCTGGCCTAATGCCCTATTAAGACACTTTATGTTGGTAATTTATTTTGGCATCTACATGTATATTAGCTATGAAAACACAAAACAATAACCAAAGCAATCTGTTAGCAAATATCAGAGGTGTTCAAGCTGATAATTCAGCCAGGTTAAAGACTGAAGGATGTGGGGCACAATATTGCCTCAGCCCCCAGCTACCCCTCAGAGCAGTATTGATCTCTTGAGCCAAAATGGCTGGCCTAGCACATGGACCCAAAAGCAGAGCTGTAGCAGATTAAGAAAAAGGCAAAGATAACAATTCTTATCCCGCGTGGTCCAGTGGTTACAACGTCCGACGCTGGCCATGGAGACCGGGATTCAATTCTCCGTCTCGCCAGAGTCGGCTCTGGCTGGGAGCGCCACCAGGGGCGGCGATTGGCTGTCCGCCCCAGGGAGGGGGCAGGGAAGCCGACATGATGTTCGCTGCGCATAAAAGTGGCCCTGTAGTACTGGGTTATGGTCGACGGCTTGGCGAGTGCCGTCTCATTGGAGGCGTTACTCCGCCTTCATCACTACCGGCTGCAGGACTACGGCAGCAAACTCACATTACTAGGGGGGGATTGATATAAAAAATAGGTGGGTTGACAAATAAAAAATGGGATAAAATCAGAAACAAAAATTTAAAACAAGATAACAATTCTTATCAAAGACAAGCTCTAATTGGCTACCAAATTGGAAGAAAATGGGATAAAATCAGAAACAAAAATTTAAAACAAGATAACAATTCTTATCAAAGACAAGCTTTTTTTTTCTCTGAGCAAATTTTTTTTTTTTTTTTTTTTTTTTTTAGCATACAATATAGCTGATTGCTTGTGTTGTGTATTTTACACAGATTTCATTGCTCATCATCAGCAAGGGTGTGAATAACTTTGGAGGGTACTGTATACACACTACGCGTAAACCACACACGTACAGCCACAAACCCTATGTACAGCCATACATATTGTATATGCACACACGCACACTGTACAACCTTTCTTAAAAACTGAATAAAACTTTAAGAGCCCAGTGAGTGGTATTTGACAATTAGTATAACTGCCAATTGACACGGCCCACTGTGGATTTAAATAATTTGTATTCATTTAAAAGCAACTGTCCCCAATTCAACAAAAGCGACTTCTTAACTAGACAATCACTTAGCAGGCGCTAATCCAACAAATAAAAAAAGATCTGTAACACCAAAAGTAGCCGGTATGAAATAACAGTGCTCTAGTACATTACATTACATGACATTACAATCATTTAGCAGACGCTTTTGTACAAAGTGACTTACAGAAAGTGCATTCAGGAGAAACAACTGGGTCACCAATAAAGTCATAGGATCCTGCCCATTCTTTTATGATGTCTGAACTGTCTGCTGAAGAAGTTGAACCTGCCCTTTTTGGTTCTGTTGCGTTACACTGCTGGGTAATGAACGGGACAGTGCTCCCTGACACAAACAAACTCTTGTCTTTTGAAAGGGCAATCGGCATGGCGGTCGCAGAGACTGAGCAGATTCCCCTCTGTACACTAATTGATTGCAAACACTGTCCACATTGCTCTGAGCCAGGGGCTAATGTCATCATTGTCCTCCCATTGCCGGAAGAGTTAGGGGCTTGAGTAGAAGAAAGAGCTCAACTGCTTAATTGTACATTTTACATTTTTTACATTTTAAGCATTTAGCGGACGCTCTTATCCAGAGCTACTTACAAGATGCGCATTAATGCATGGTAAGAACAATCATAGATTAATTACGTTAGGTTTGCTATCTGAGCTGGGGGAGAAGGGAAGGGGGTAGGGTGTCAGGGGTCTCCTGGAGGAAGCTGCCAACTTCAGCATCTTCAATTCTGGCTTTTGACTGCTCCGCATTTTCTCTTGAGTTTACACATTAATCCACTGTAATGGTATATATGCTTCTAAAGCCCAAATGAGTTCTGGAGCTACAAGAACAAAGACAGTTATTCTCCCGGCGACATATTAAAAACGCTAAAGAATCTACCACCACCATACATACAGAGACTATTCTAAATTATGATTTGATCTTTTTGGACTACCACCACCATACATACAGAGACTATTCTAAATTATGATTTGATCTTTTTGGATCCCTTATAAGATGAATTTATTTCCACCAGGTGTGAACCACATTCAATAGATGTGCCTAATTTTCCACTGCCATGCACTAAAATGTGATTAATATTTTGCAAAGGTGGTTACCCAATGCTTTTCTTCCCCTTGTGTAATTTAGCTTTTAAAGGACAGAGGTGAAAAAAAAAATTAAATGTAATAAAGTGGGTTTTTTATCAAAAATTGCCCCGGATGCTGCACAATGCTTGATTTTAGCGGTATGAAGACACGAAATCAACCTCTGATTGACACTGGTTTCTGACACCACTGCACTCTGCCACTGTAATAAAGGGGTTCAACAGTAAAGGCACTCGCTCAGAGTGCAGGTTGCCCACTGCAGCTGGGGTTCAATCCCCGGCAGGGCCAGCCCGGCTCTGGTTGGGAGTCCCATTCGGGGGCAGCAATGGGCTATTTGCCTCAGGGGAGGGGGAGGGAAGCCGGCATAAGTTTGTCGCGTATAAGACTGGCTCTAAGAAAAACCCTCCCCCCACTCCACTGTAAAATCAATACAACCATATTGAACACATACATTTCAGTTTCACATGGTTTTCCTGCAGTACCATTGAAACATCTGTTCACAATCAGTTTCCAAAATCCTGCATACATATAACAGGAATGATTTAGGCCAGTAGTCCACAGAAAAAAAAGTTGATGGGCACAAATTCATCAAAGCAAAAGAGAGAGACAGGGTACGAAGATTGCGTCATTAGGCCACCGACTACTAAGACGTTACTGATTGAGTGGAAACGCATATTGACTATTGGGTTCACATATTTAGGGCCATTGGTGGGATCTAGTGGATTGAGCAGCAGCGAGCATACAGGCAAAATCACTAATAACCAAATAACAGACAACACAGCTGTATTTTACAAATTTAGTTATTTATTTATATGTAGTTATTTAGTAATGAATATAAATATTGAATGAAAACATGCGAGTTTCCACAACAACACTCTATTCTTATTGAAGCACTGAAGTGTGGATTGAGTCCAATAGTATTACAGACAGTTAGTGCCAATGTTGACAAGAAATGGAGCCTATAAATAAATAAATAGCAGCCTTCC
Organism: Aldrovandia affinis; assembly: GCA_029706075.1. Lineage (NCBI taxonomy): Eukaryota > Metazoa > Chordata > Actinopteri > Notacanthiformes > Halosauridae > Aldrovandia > Aldrovandia affinis. The sequence goes on along the minus strand of JAINUG010000002.1, from coordinate 10,299,171 downwards.
TTATTTTCACGGCTCCCAAAATCATACACTTTGGTGTAGGCTCCATCTCCCCTGCCTAGAATATTAAGGGACTGTGCTTTCCCCGCAGCAGTGCAATAACGTCTGTGATTCAGTCCACAGCACACAAATCACAAAGTCAATGAAGTGACCTCAAGTCACTTGACAAGTGTACAAGACGCACGCATGGGCACACATAGCTAAGCGTCCTTATTGTAAGTTTCCAAATCAGCTGAACTTGTTCAATGCGGAACACTCAGCATGCAATCGGATGATATGCTAGGCGGTCTCTGAAACCACACATGCCTGACCTGGGGCGAGGAAGCAGCAGCCGTGTGCCTGGCCTCTTGGTGCAGACGATGCAGACGATACAGATAATGTGGGCCCTGGAGCCAGAACTGGAGCAGGAGGAGCAGCTCATTGCTGTGGCAGGAAGAGAACAGCGGCTGTCTATTGGAGTCCTGCACTCTATGTATGTGCGTGAGTGTACTGTAAGTATTTGTTGTGTGTGTGTGTGTGTGTGTGTCTGTGTATATGTGTGTGTGAGAGTGTAAGCATGTGTATGTGTGTGAGTGTAAATATGTGTGTGTGTATATGTGCGTGAGTATGTGTATAAGTGCATGAGTGTAAGTGCATGTGTATGTTAGTGTTAGTATGTGTGTGTGTGTTTGTGAGAGAGAGAGAGAGAGAGAGAGAGAGAGTGTGAGTGTGTGTGTGTGTGTGTGTGTGTGTGTGTGCCACGCGCACGTCTAAGCCAGTCACATGCATCTCCTTTGATCACTCTGTAGCTCAGCCTGGAGGTCAGCTGGTGAACTGCTCTACAGCGTCTCCCGGTCCCAATACACTCAGACAGGCAGACACTCCCTCTCGGTGACAGCAGTGAAACAGAGGGGAAAGCTAAATGAATGAGGTGGGGAGGGACACTGGGGAGCTGTTAAAAAGGGACAGCGGTTAGAGAACCTGTAGTCTGTGAGAGCCACGGTTGGAATCTAGCCATAATGCCACCTGGCTTTACAACTGTTTCACTTGGATGATCTGATTAAAAAAACGATATCTCCCACAACTGGGTCAGTGGTTTCGTACTGAACCATTCAGTGGTTTCACCTGTTCTCCCCGTTAGCTTCTACTAATCCTGTAAATAGCATAAGTGCGTTGCTGTTACTACAGCTCTATATTTACGAGTCTCTGTCCTACTGTAATATACATGGAGTCTGCCTGCCCTTCTGATTATCATGCGCTAATCTTAGTAGTTTTTCGATAGAGCTGATGGAAGACAATTGACTGTGCAGACACATCTAAAATGTGCGCATGGTTAATGTACTCAAATGTATTTGTAGCTACGTTTCATGCAGCTAAATGTATAGATGTCTCTATTGTTTTCTATTTCCACTCTCACGTGACACTACTCTATCCATGGCCTAGCCTGTGTCTTTCTGAATTTGATCTCCATCCCAGCTAGCACAAAAAGTTATTGCATCTTTTCATAACGTTGCAATAACGTTCGGTGATCGCTGGGACGTGATAACTAAACGCTCTTTATGCCAATCCTTTCCAGCATGACCGCGGAATAAACATTTGACTGGTTTTCAGGATAAGAAGAGCGTACCTCTTCTTCTCCTTCCTGTTCGTGTTTTTTTCTGGTTTGCTCACGACTCCGGTAATTGGGAACATTGTCCTTCCAGCATGATTTATCGAACACGACGAGATGCGTGGGGGTTGCGCACAGAAAGGACTGTCAGATAAAGCCACTCCAGTCAAGAGCCCCTTCTCAACACGAAGCCGCCTGATGTTACAGAAAACAGGTCGACGATGCAGATACATTTTCTCCTTAAACATGTCTATTAGATCCCACAACTTGTAATTTTGTCCTTTTCATCTTCAAAAAAATGCAATACCTGCCTACCGGTGGTTTTACGCAAAGGACAACAGCAAAGAGTTTGTTTTTCATTTGGTTTTATACGTAACTGTAATGGAGACCATGCTTTTTGCGAATTTTAAGGGGGGAGAAAATAAATCGATGTCTTGATCCGTCCGGTCCGCGCCAGCAAGCCGTGTTGGGTGACGAGCTGACAGAATCAATAATCTGCCATTAGATGGATCGTGCAGAACAGAGTCCAGTGCAGAGCACACGCAACGCGCATATAGTGCAATACATATATGGCCAGGCCCCGACGCGCTCAAGACCTAAATCAATAAATCAGGAACTCTTCCATAATGTGTTTTGCGATAATCCTAGCCTTGAGCATATACCAAGGATGCAATGATGCCTCCATAAAAAGACATAATATTAGTAAAGGAGACCGGCTGTCTATAGCCACGGGGAATGAAGACTACATTTGTTTTAATGCCGTTTACATTACTTACAGCGTAGCTCCACAAAAGCTAGCTCTGTAAGGTAGCTCCACATAGTGCTGTACATTTTTGTCGTTGTTGCCCTAATGGTTTCCTATACATGGTATGAATATTTGAACGATTGTATTTGTATTATAGGCTGCACAACTCATAAACATATAGACAATGGATTTCAGTCACATTTTTGCTCCTTTTAGTTATTGTGGCTTGTTCATTATCTACATGAACATTTAATTCCTCTGCCTGTATGTACAGTATATTGTAGAGGACCACATGTGGTCAGTGGGCTAAGCAGCACAATCTGTCCAAAACTTTATTATTTTTAATTATACAATATTGTATTTCTGGAGAGAACAGTATCTGGAAAGCACTTGCAAAGCACTGGCCTCATTTCCAATCCCCTTTCAAGTTACTTTGTTGAAACTTTCTCTTGTACAGACACTGTACTTTCCAACCAGCAATAAAACATTCCCATGGTCATTAAAGACAATCCCTCTGAGCGATACGTGTGCACAAGTTTATTGCGTTTGCTTGTGCCATTCTGTACAATGGAAATACCACAAGCTGTTCTATATGCGGGACTGGCAGTGGATATTTTCAAAGAGGCCGTCAGAATGCCTTTTCTTCATTGTCGTGCCTCATGCTCAAGCTTTGTGCATTCTAATTAGCATACTATGAATCCTTATTGAACAAACAAATCCCAGCTGGTCAGCAAGAAGTGCTATTCAGATTTTGAGATATCTATGTTAAGAAGACAAAATGTAAATATTCCCCAAAATATTTTTTCTACATTTCAAAAGTGTAATTTTTTTTCTAACGTACAGTGAACGTACAGTACCCGTACGTACCCCAGAACGTACAGTGGCCGTATGGCGGGCCTAGAGATAGGGGTGCCTCTTTCTCTCTCTCTCTCTCTCTCTACTCACACTCTCTATCTGTCTCCTATTTCTCTCCCCCTCTCTCTCTATCTTTATCTATCTCTCTCTCTCTCTCTCTCAGACTAGCTCACAGGCATTCAGAGGCGGTGATGTGGAACAGCTGCTGATCAGTGCAGGGAGCACTGTCTCTCCCGAGGCAAGACCAGGGGCCATCAATTATGCACATCTGGCAGAATACCCCCCCCATCATTTCTTCCTGCCTCCCCCCACATCCACAGTTTACACACACTGTTTGTTTCATGAAAGCGAGGCTTAGCCTCAGAGCAGTCGCCCTCCGCTTTGCCGCTTCAGTTTAAAATGAGCGCTCGCAGGCATGCCTGGGTGAGCCCTGCTGATTCTGATGCTGGGGCTTAGACAGGACGCACGGCGCATAAACACGAAGGCTGCGGTGGAGCTCAGAGGCTGCCCGTGGTAAAGGTCAACAGCCGGCACTCGATGCGCACTCAAATATATTGGACTGGAGCCGCTGGAGCTCTCGACCCGACGGCTCCGCTAAAGGGCGGTGGCCACCGCGCCACAACGCCCCTTCCCCCCGGTGGAAGGGCATGTGTTGTGGAATTTATAGTCCAGAGAGAAGTCTTATGGGTCAATTACCAGCGCCATCCCAATCAGTATTCTACTGAACCAGGGGAAACTCCTTATCCAAATGCTGTTCCGTGGGGGCCATTACAGCCATCGATGCACCAAAGCCCAGCTCTAAGATTTAAAATGTCCTCTCCGGCCATCCCCATACCATCCTGCAAAACGGCTGCAAGTTTCCAGGGCAACTAAAATCATCCCAGACCAGTGGTGACAGAAAGTCTGTGGTCTGTACACATGGATGCTCGAGGAGGAATCTGAATAGTTCAGGGCCTTGCGACACACTGGTATTCGCATTGTGCAAATGAAACTAGCGAGCAAACAACCAGGACTGCTGTGCAACACACTAATCTCCCCCGCCGCAGGCCTGCCGAATGAAACCCTCCCTCCCTGGGTGATGTTGTGTCTAATTAAGCATCATGCCGTGGAACTCCGGGGACAGTCAGGATTCCGGTTTTGGACCATTGGGCTTATCACTGCACTGAGGACTAGTGCGTTGGCTGGATGCACCATCCAGGAGGCCCCAAGCACCTTATCTAATGAAAAATGCAGTCTCTTGCCGCTGGAAATAGCTCTGAACCTGCGAGTATATGTTAATGAACAGTTTTTTAAGAAAATAATCTTCAAGTGGCCACACACTCCCACAAAGGAGTCGGTCTATACTGTATGTACATATTCACTGCAGGACCTGTGACATTCCGTGCCCACAAAACCTGATACGTGATAAGCAGGTGACTACATGCTACGTGGTTGACATCTTTCCACACTAATCTGACTGAACCCCTTCAGTTTGCAAAGCCACTGTACATAATTTGACGGAAAAACGTCCAAAACACTTGTAACCGCTGGTAACAGGTGTAAGAAATTGTATGTGACCTCCATCCATGGAACTGCATCGCCATTTAGGAACAGGCAGGAGTTCATAACAAGGCTTTAGGGTGCAGGCTCACAAAATCCACAGGGAGTTTCCCTGTCAGGTCATCTGATATCGCAATCCTTCCACCTCTGAACCTACCTTTGGAAAAACAGTCTGATCCACGAATCCTCTCGCTCCTCACTGACTCAACTGTGCCATTCCGCCAGAAGTTTTGTGCACCGCGAATCCACGCCCCGGCGTTCAAATCGGCTACTCGAAAACCTGTGGAGCACAGTGGCACGTACTCAGCCGACCGCACTCGGCACTGACACATGCATGCTGCCTGGCTCTCCTCGCCAAGAAAGAAGAGGAGAGGTCCCCCCCCACTCTGCCTTTCCTCGGCCCTTTAAGCGGATGACCCAGTTCAATTGTACTCCTGTCTTCTCCCTCACGCCTCAGCTCAGACACTCTCCCCGTGACCGCTTGCTCTATTAGCTCCAGATTGTTTGTCTAAATGGCAGGCAGACTTCCCCCTATTATTTTCCCAACTTAGTTTTCCTGCCTCCATCGGACTGTTTTCCTTTGGCCGGCTAAAAATAGGGTCCACACAAGGTAAACTGGAACAGAACAGGCCGGAAATGTGTCACAATAAGAATGGGGTGGAGGGGGTTGGGGGTGGGGGGGTTGTGTTTTCTTCTGTGTGAGTGTGCATTGTACTGACAGCATGCGTGAATGTGCTGTTCTTCTCTCTCTCTCTCTCTCTCTCTCCATCTCTCTCTCTTTCAGTTGGGTCTGTTTGTCTTTTCCAATGTCAGCTGTAGTAGTTGTTAACACTGATTAAAACGTATTATTTAAAAACCTATGAAATGTATGTTGTTTTCACAGGACAAATAACATTTGACAGTAAAGGGAATGGTGGGAAACAAGCTAGCTGTCCACTGTAACAGTACTGTTCAGTGTGGCCAAGAGATCAACATTCACACGGACTGAAATATTATACCCTGACATGCAAATCTCAGCACTTCCAGCAGTGTCAGCTTCAGATTTCCATTCACAGTGTTATCTAAAATAATCTCAGGGTTTTGTTTTTTTGATGTCGCTCAAGTAGGGTGGCCCCTGGCGCTGTCATATGATCTTTCTTTATTTTGAAATAGCTTAATCCCATCCATTTTTCCTTTCTAATCCAATTCGGGTGCCTCATTGTATTTATGGGTCCGTCCCGTCCCACTGTGACGTCAATCACAAACATCAAGCGCAAACTGGCACGCAGCATCATCTGAAACACGCGCAGCCAGCCACTGCTTCTTTGCGCTCGGATATCCTGTCTCTGAGCTGTGAAGTTTTAGCACAGGAAGACTGCACAGTTAACACAGCTGCAGGCACCCGATTGGCCGGAGGAGTCCCTATTGCGCAATGAGGCGAGGAGAACCCTGACAACTGCAACCATCTCTCCTTGGGCAACACTATGGCCAATCACGTGGGGCTCCTGACCAGAAGAAAATTCACCCTAAATTTGCCCTGCTGAGACCACTGTGATGTTTCTTTGAGCTCTGTGACAGTGTGAGAGAGACAAAGCAAAGGAGGAAGCCGTCATAAGTCAGAGAAAATGAAAACAAGCTTAATGAGCTTGTTCAGAGTAGCAAGAACCCGTTAAAAATCAGTACAATTAAAAAGCATGTAACTGTAATCTACCATCTCTCCCGCGGTGCTGACACTATGGATGGCAGCAGTGCCCATTCACGTACTCAAGGAGGAACAGCTAACCTCACTTTGAATCACCGGTCCCACGTCACGTCACACACAGCCGCTGCCGCGCCCCAGCTCTGAAGTGTTGCACGCCATTGTTTTGTCTCCTCGGGAGTTCAACCCCCTCCGCAAAATATCACCGAAACAAAAACAATGATGGCATATCCTGCTAAAGATTGGTTCTCGAGCTGTGTGGCCAGGGAGCAGTGCATCAGAGGATTCTAGAACATTGCTGGCAAACAAAAAAAAGTTTTCTGTTGTCTCCCTCACTGGGCAGGAAACGGAAGCCTGCTTCCAGCACTCACTCTGGGGAAAAAAAGAACACCGAAATGGCACGTACGAAGCAGAGTCAGACGTCGCGTAACGCACGTGGTTTCAATCCTAATTTTTCCACTCTATTTAATTACATTAGCGGTAACGTTGTTTCCACAATATAATAATAGCTGCATGCCCCGGAACCTTTCTATCATTGTTATGAAGCATGATAGACTTGTCTCGAAGATTTATGAAGGAAATATACAGTATGCCTTGTCACCAGTGGCCTCTTGAAGGGAAATACTCTGTGGAAAGTTATAAGATAAATAACAAAGTTATAAAAAATAACATTTATGGACTAATGTGGCAGAAAGCGGAATAGCCAGAGACCCACAGGAACCCTGTCAATGTGTGTATGAGGGAGGGAAGTACCGCCATTATGCTGGTAGGAGACAGGGATGATGTGCAGTTCTCTAAAAGTTATTATCCTGTCTGATAATGCGATTGCACAGCCTGAGGAACGTTCACTACCAGGATCGTGGGCCAGACTCTGGCAACGTCATCCATTCTGCAGCGGTTTTCGGTAAACATTCCTCCACAAATTGCACACGTGGCAGAAACATATTTGTTTTGTCATGATATTGAATATTTTTCTTGGAAAATGTTCTGCTTTATCCATGAGCTTCCCAAATTCCAAGGAAAGTATTTTCAGGCAGGGGAGGTTATCTAATTGAAAAATGTTGTGGTCATTTTTTGTGAGATGTTTGCGAAAATGTTTGCTCAGGGTTTACAGTATTACTTCCTCGTTCAGTCCAGTGAATCCTTCAACAGGAAGTGCTGTGACCCCTCTGGGCTTGATGCACAGGTGGGAGCTAGTTGTTTTGGCTACAACTTCATCTCACACACAACACTCAAATGTTATGGCTTGAGATTGCAAGCTGGCTTCTCTTGCTTCCTTGAAATTGCACGTTATTTCCTTTAAGTATGACCACCCGATCCTATCCCTAAGACCCCTAAAAAAACAACAATGATATTTAGGTAATGGGAAGAAACCACACCTGAACTGACTGCCTGTTGCTGTGAGTTAATTAAATGACTGTATTTGTGATGCCATCCCAAAAAATTATTAACATATCAGATATATATATATGCCATTTAGCAGACGCTTTTATCCAAAGTGACTTACAGTAGTGAATGCATACATTTTCAGTATATGTGGCCCCAGTGGGGATTGAACCCACAACCTAAGCGTTGCCAACGCTGTGCTCTACCAACTGAGCCACAGAGAACAGATATATCTGGCTTGATGCAGTAGTGGGTATTCTTTAGACTAGGTAATGATGAGCCTAGATGGGCTGAACAGCCTGTTCTCATCACTACGCATTCTTAAGTTCCTATGTTCTTTTGCAGTCTGATGATGGGTTCATCAAATAAGAGACCCCCCATTAATGTTCACCTTGCTTTCATCTCAAAGTGGTATCACGTCTTTTTAATGACTAGGCCTATTGTCCTAAACCAGGCAACATTCTGGAATAAAAAAGACTTGACGTTGTGATGGGGACACTGGTTATTCTAGCTGAATTTGTCCATAGCAGGGCACTCCGTGTGGAGTTGCTGCTCCCTTGCGTAACCATCCTGATGGCAGGATGAGTGAGAGGTGTGACATTGGGGAGGGGGGTTATCTTCTGAGGACAGTAAAGTGCTTTCTGCTGTTCTGCACCATGATGCTGCACTGACCTGGTTTTTCTGGGGTGTTGCAGTACATATTTCCCAACTGAGCAGCACTAGGAATCATACACGGACCCTGTCATCCATGCAACTCATTACAGTCACTGCTTTTACCAGAATTTAAGCCCCCTCCTTGCAAAAAACCCAGAATATTATTAAAAAAATATATATATGTGTTTCAGATTTTTCCATTTTTTCTCCCAATTTGGTGGCCAAGGGTACCTCTTCTAATTCAACTATCCCTCGGCACTGATAGAACAAGCGCCTTACCTGGTTGCACCCCCTTCCCCCCGAACATTCCTAAATGTATCACTATCATATCTTCATATAAGCATAAACATATTGTACAAGCTGTGAGACGAAAGAAAGCTGCCTGTTACAGTAAACATTATCTACTGTACATGGTTTTGCACATGTAATTTGTTATGGCACGGTTGTACGATGGTATAAATAATAATCCTCCGCATCCTCACCATCTTCATCACCCTTCATCATCATCATCATCAAAGAGTCTGACTTTTAACTTTTCATAATATGATTTAGCAACATGGTAGACTTCAGGGCTTTTTAGGATTCAAAGAGTGGCAGTAACACCAACCTGTTCAAAACATTGACTGCACTTGGTTATTTCATGTTTAATAGCACACCTGATGAGAGTTCCACTCCTGCCATATTCTGCATGGTTGGCTTTAGGAATCCAAATCAGTATGAAATATTAGCAGAAATATGTCCAGAAGGACTATATGTTGTTTTTGAGGATGGCACAAAGTAGAAATCACCTCAGTTATGATTGCTAACCATTAACCTCATCATATCCTCAAAAAATAACTGAACAAAAAACAATCAATAGTCCTCCCAACTTCCCCAAAAAATGTTAAACGCTTATGTTAAAATTGATTTACACGCATTTGGTGTTTTTCGATATTTCAATATAAACTCAACTGAAAGAAAGTACAAGTCTAAATGGGAATTACCCAACAACCTGGAATTGAGAAAACATCTGCAACAGAAAAAGCATGTTGTTGAAATCCCTAGCTACTTCAGAGTGAGCTCTGCTCACACTTCCAGTATTGACAAAGTGTTTGTTGCTCCAAAGATACCTAACAGTTACATATTTATTTCGCCTAAGTTGACTAAAAATGTTCTAATAATGCCGAAAGAGTCTTATAGGATGAAATAAATAAATCCTATTTCAGTTTCAAACTAATTACAAAAAAACATAAACAAATTCCAACTTTAAATATCTACAATAGAACAATGTGACACAGAAATGCATCATAAATGTTCAAACCATATATTTGCTCAAGATAATGGGAGAAAAGAAGGACGTTTCAACTGGAGATAAGAATGCGAGAAGGCTAAAAAATGGAAGCATAAAACCAGCACCAACATTAAAGCACTTTGAACCACCTGTTTTCAAGAGGGCCGCCCCCTCCTTCTCCCCCTTCCTTCTCCCCCCATCTTGCCTTTCTCACCTCTTCCCTGCTCCTGCCCTGCTCGCACCCCAGCCTGGCTTTGCTCTGTAAAAACCCAGATGTGCCAGCTGGACCTTCACCCTCCACTCCACAGCTCCTATCTCTGTCTGGCTGAACGTGGCTCTCTCCTCCAACAATCCCCCTTCAGCGAGATGGGAGAAAGAACAGCCAACTGCCTTACAGCATACCTCACCTCCCTACTCAGCTCTGTGGTGAACTGCCCCCACCCCCCAATTCCAAGCGGGACACGTATGATTGTCACATACCTCAGGTTCATATACCAGCCTCCTCTTAGCACACACTCTCTCTCTCTCTCGCTCCTTCTCTGTCTCACTCTCTCTCTGTCACTAGTTCCCTCTCAGTCTGTCCTCCACCCTCCCTCCCTCCCTCTCCCTCTCTCTCTCTCTCTCTCTCTCTCTCTCTCTCCCTCTCTCATGCTCTCTCTCTCTCTCTCTCTCCTCTCTCTCTCTCTCTCCCCTCTCTCTCTCTGACCGGTGACTGCAGCCGATACCCCTGTGCTCCTGAGTCCTGCTGCTCCTGGTGCAGCCTATCTGCACACTAAAAATAGCCCCAGAGTTTACTGGAAACAAGAGCTTGGCACTCACACACTGCAAATAACAATCTGGGTAACCGTACAGGGAGGAGAGGGAGAGTGAAATGTGTGCGTGTATAGAGTAAGAGTGTGAGAGTGAGGCCTCCCGGGTGGCGTAGAAGTAAGAGCGTCCGACCAGGACGCATGCTGTCCACTGTGACCGGGGTTCCATTCCACCAGCTGCGCCAGTTTGGCTCTGCCTGGGAGTGCCACTAGGGGGCGGCATTTGGCTTTCCGCCCCAGGGAAGGGGGGAGGGAAGCCGATATGAGCTCGCTGCGTATAAGAGTGGCTCTATGTGTACCGGAGTTACAGTTGATGGCTTGGCGAGGTCTGGCGTGGAGGAGGCGGTAAATCGGACTACGACTAATCGGTCTCAGGACAAACAAAATCTTGGGTGGGGAAAAAAGAAGTGTGAGAAAGATGGCAACAGAGTGTTAGTGTATGTTTCTGTGAGAGAGCAAGAGTAGAAAGTGTCCGTTTTTGCGTGAGAGTATTTGTTGTGGGTGTGTGTGTGTGAGAAAGAGATAAAGAGTGCTGTACGAGTTGGTGTGTCAGACAGAGAGTATGTATGCGTGTGTATGTGTGTGTGTGCAAGAGAGAAAAAGAAGAGGGATAAAAACAAGCTCACATCTGAGCGATCCCTCTCTGCCACTCACCGCCTGTTAGCAATAATTAACCCAGCAGCTCGGGTGAAGGAGATAATGGACCAATAAGAGGAACCGCACTTTGGGAAAACGCAACCCCTCCGTCCTCGTAGGGGCTTTAGTAATGGTTAATCATTGAGCAGAGGTGTGTAAAAAATGTTTTCAAAATCAGCGGTTTGGGCGTCCTGGGCCTGGATTGCTACTGAGGCGGCTCATGGGAAATCTTTGGGTGTACCAGGCTGAACGAACACAGCCTTTGGGAATATCCTTTCACATCACAGGATTACGCATACAAACGCATCACAATTCAAATATTATGCCTTGCCGGCTTACAAGGCGAGTCATCTTTTTTTGCTATCAAAGAGGCTTTTTGTTTACTCTTTGAACACTGTGTACTGAGGGTAGGTCCTGTGTTTTTTTGTGTTCTTTTTACAGTTAAGGCATTTCATTGAACAATTTAAATTGAAAAACACACTATTTTAAAATCCAGACTCGTAGGTAATTCGATTATCCGTATCTTTTAGTTAATCAATACTTGAAATAGAGCGAGTAGACCCCAGTCATTTAGTTCCCTACTCCAGCTGTACAGGTAAATGTCAAATGTATTATCTATGTACTTTTAATAGAGGCAAAGCAGTGCTTGTCATCATCTCACGCGACGTGGCACGGAAGGGAGTGACATGACACCGTTGTGTGTCAGCTGGGCGCCCGCCAAATTTTGGGGGCATTCTGAGAGGCGAGCCTCTGTGTTTACAGAACAAGAATGGGAGTTTTCCAGTCCCTCACCCACACTGCTTGGCGAGTGAGAAATAGAACAAGAGGGTGACCTTGGGGCATGGCTGCCCCTGTCTCCACAAAGTCAAGAGCGTTTCCAAACAGAAAAGGAGATTGTCCCCTTGCTCCCCTGAGAGCCCTTGTGTAGAGGCTTTCTCTTGGGGGAGGGGAGGGGGGCGGGGGCTGAAGAAAGAGTTTAATGTCACTGAGCAAGGGTCTGTGTGTATTTTATGTCAGCCATCCTCTTCAGTTTATGCCCACTTTATTTTAAAAAAGTATTGTTTTTGCATTGTAAAATTAATGCAAACCAAAGTCAAGCCAAAGTCCTATCGTATGTTCCAGTAGCCTCGTACCGAGGATAGTAATAATCACTGGTACTGCTGATATGGCAAACGCAACAAAATATAAACTGAAAAGAAACTATTATCCAATCCTTAGTCTGATACATAAGCAGTTACCCTTGAAGATGTTTTAATAAGGAATGATAAAGTTCTCCTTGCAATGGCCAGTTATTTTCAAAGCTAGTACAATTTAAATGTCAAAGTGACAGAAATATTTAATAAATACCTTACACTGCATTAGGCTATAAACAGCATCCATAACTATGGGAAGGACATGTTTGTGGTGCTATTAAATTAATTTTTTCAATCTCGGTGAGTGATGACAAACATGACGAACAGGACCCGCCCCTTTGATATCATCAGTGACAATTCCAGCACACGGTATGGCAAAGCTTTGATTTGCATTACTGGAGCAGGGCTACAGTTTTGCTACTGCTGCACTGTTTTTAGAATGCATGTGCACACATGCTGCATTCTCACATGCATATACACCACACATGTACATGCCCGCACACACACACACACACACACACACACACACACACACTTCTTTTATGAATTTAGAGTTACACACAAACACCATACTTTCACGCAATTGCACTGAATTCTCACATACATTCATGTTAGGCACATTGACACGTACAATTCGCCTCCCACTCGCTCCTCTCTCTCACACACACACACACACACACACACACACACACACACACACACACACACACACACACACACGCATGCATACACACACACACACACACACACACTTATGTGATTTGGACACTGTTGAGACCTTAATCCTGATCTGATCTAACACTGTACCGCTGGTTTTTATAATAATACTCTCTGTTGCTTGATAAACAGGTACAAATTCGGCAAAGCTTTCTGCTGAAGTCCCCGCAGCAACAAAAAACATTTGCAAAGCCCATTAACAGTGAAAATGGTGCCACTTTCATCACTGGTCCCGGTCACAGCTGCTACATGCTGTGTACGATATACACTCCAAAAGACGGGTCTGTCTGTGTGAAACCTTCAACACGACAGTCATCAGGACACACTTTCAAGCAAACACTTTTGCTCAAGGTAGGGTCACTGAATAGCACCCAAAGCGTGACGGTCTAAAGGTAAGATCACCCCCCATCTCTACAAATTTCACATTTGGCCTTACCATCAGTGGGCTTGTTGTGCATATCCATCTTACCTTTTCCCCCCGTGTCCTTTCCAGCTCACCCAAGGCGTAACACCTGAACTGGGGTCCCCAGAGCGCTCATGCCCTGCTCCTGCTCCTGCTCCTGCCACTGCCACCTGCCCCTGCCCCTGCTCGGCTTCTCTGAGCGCCTCCTGATCTCCACGATCAACGTGCTCACTGATTATCTCAGTCCCTCTGGAACGCCAAACAACAACGGATAGCAGTAAATAGGAGAGGAGCATGTGATTATGACCTTCTGTCTCTGTGCTCTCGCTCGCTCTCCCTCCCTCCCTCCCTCCCTCCCTCTCCCTCCCTCCCTCCCTCCCCCTCCTGCCCTCCCTCTCTCCCACTCTCTCTCTGTGTGATCCAGCACTGTGGGGCTGGCTGAAGCTTCTCTCCTGGCTAAAGTGTGAACGTGACATTTAAAGCTATGGGAAGCAGTCCTGGCCAGAGGCCTAACAGAGGTCAGTAGTGATAGCCGGTGAGTGACCCCCTCCCCCCTCCACCCCCACACGAGCCCACTAAATACTGCCCCTCAAGGGAAATTAAGAGGGTGTCAGGCCTGTCGTAAAAATGATGAGAGATCCCGGTTGCCCGCCATCCTCAGACCAGTAAGAGTGGTCTTATTTTCATTACTCCCCAAGTCTTAAAAACAGCATGTCTGCCCATGATTAATTATTATTACTACTACTACTAATAATAATAATAATATACTTGCTCAATTAAAAATAACTAACTATAATACCTGTGCAAAACCAAGGCAAATGATCAAATCATTTGGGAATGCCTAACATTAGTGGGAATAAAGACAAAATAATTCTTGCAAAAAGTTGAAAATTGGCATTTGCTACCCAAAGAGCTGGAAGCATGTTGATGGGTATACTTCAAAGACCTCAAAAGTATCGGGACGCTGGACGACTGTGAGTGTTTCACATAAATTCAGCCGCAGAAAAGCAAACTGATGCCTTAAAACGGCCACCATAATAGAGCCTCTCCTCCTGTGCTAAAAACGCAGACGGTTGGTATCCGTTTTATCCGCCATCGAGCAAAGGTCATCAAAGTTCACCGGGCTTGGTGTGAGAGATTGGTGGCTGACATCTGGATTAATGAATGCCTGCAGCCAGCGCTTTGTCTAGCCCTCCGTGCAGAGTGGATTTAAACAAGCAGTGCTGAGGGGACTGACGGTTCTGACACTAACAACAACAACAAGAAAAAAACAGACAGAATTAACATGACAGGAAAGCCCAGGTGCACAGATGAGGATATTGCCACTGATCCTTTAACACACAGGAGCGGAATAGACAACAACAAAAAATCTATAAAATCACCAAGACCGCCACACAGCCAGCCAGCCACCGTCAGCGCTGTGCGCAGAAGATAGGGGAGGATCCGCACCGCGTTCACATCCTATTCTGTCTTTCATTTTCCGATAAAAAGTCACCCACGTGGAACGAATGTTTAACACGCCACTGTTGCTGATCCTGAGCCAGTCCCCCCTCAAAAAAAAAAAAAAAAAAAAAAAAAGAGAGCCAAATCTCTTCCAGTGACTTAGCAAGAGGTATTTGCAGTCCTGGCCGAGCCCGCCCTCCCTTTGTTGAATAGACGGCAGGGCCGGGTCCCACAGCAGAGGTGCTAAGCTAGATTTAATGCTGGCTAAGTCACCTGTCAATGGTGTTTTTTCTCTGGCCATTTATAGTGTGAAAACACCATCTGTGTGACAGCCGCCAGCTCCACGTGGAAGACGGAGCGAGGCCAGTGGGCTGACTTGTTGAACAGCATTCTCGTCACAAACATTCACGGCCGTTGGAAAAAAGGGGCCGACATCATCCTATTTTTTTAAAAATATTTTTTTACCGACAGATAACTCGTCATATTGTTGTGCTGATCCATCCACAAATGACATATGGCAAGACTTGTGAATATTTGTATCTTTTAACTGATCACCCATGTCTCCATATTAGGTTTGTTTGTGACCTATGCATATTTTAATGGGGTACAAATTACTGAAATCTGGCCCTTGGCATCAGAGTGTGGTGCAGACACGGATTCTACGTCCGACCACTAGAAAGCACACACCCACCTTTCAAGAAAAGGGGGATCAACTCAGGGCACTTTAGCATAAGATATATCGCCATTTCTGTAGGTTCAGCATCAAGGCTCAGTTACACTGGACAGAAAATAATTAAATTAACAATACGTAATGTGGCATGATTCCCGTAAGGAAACTGTTCTGGGGACAAACTTAAAAATGTATAGAAAAAAATAGTTCACGCTTTAAACCTGAAAACATCAATAATCTGCTTTATTGGAAAATATATTAGCAAATAGTGCCCCCAGTGGCCAGATCACGAACAGCACTTGATTCAGTCAGGAAAATGTAATTCTCCAGGCACACCGTAAATAAATGGACCGACCTAGAACTTAATTTATGTGGAAATTATATCTACTGCTTGGCACAGATGAAAGCTGTCAGCTTCCAGAACAAGAAATGTTCAATTATTCTTCGTCAGTGAGAAAAATGAAAAGTATTTTGGAACAGAGGTCCATGTTCAAAATATCTTAACCATGCTCTGGTGTCCAGGGGTTCAGATACACATTCTTACCTGTTTCCAGCCACACCTTCCCCGCTCACTTCCAGTTACAACAGACCACAGCAATTCCACAACAGACAGGCCCATTATAGTATCACATATAGTGATTTATTTAAAGGGGTTTAATATACATAGAAATATGAAAGGATATTCAAACAAGAGCTATTTTCCATGTACAAATTACAATACATAAACTGGTTTTCATCTCCTCACTTTAAATGTACAAAACTTACTCCCATGGCTGTCCCTTAGCAGCTTTGCAACCTGGCAAGACTTTACGACATTGCAGTAAAATTCAGAAAATGTTTAAAAGTACAACAAAAAAGAGAGAAACAAACAAACAAACAAAAAAACCAACAACAAAAATTAAACTAAAAAAAACCTTTAAAAATGGAGCACTTCATTTTCTGTCAGAAAGATTAAAAACAAACAAAAACAACAGGAAAAAAAAAATATGGAGGGTAAAGAATATCAAAAGGTGCTGCTCCACAGGGCAGACAAAACTAAAACAAACAAGAAAAAAAAAAAAAAAAGAAGAAGGAAAAACCTGCCATTGTCCAATGTTCCAGACACAGAGAAGTACAGTTTCGCGTTTTTTTAAAATCATTAATACAAAAATGCCTAGAAAAAGCTTATTCCAAAGAATTTACATTAATAACATTCTTTTACAGTATAGCACATACTGTGTGTTTCTGTGAAGCTGCAGAGCAAAGGTAATACAGGTGTCATCCCATCCACGATCAGGTAGTCCTATATAGCAACCATGGAGGGCGGAGGAAGAGGGTGAACAGAGGGAGAGATGGACAGAGGAAAGGGCTGGTCGGCTGGTCTCTTCACTTAATAACAATATCCACACAAAAGGCGTTTTTGACTGGGTGGAAATAAAAAAATAACATTAAAAAACCGTATCCCCCAGCGAGAGTCCATAGGGTTTGTCATTGCGTTTGGAGCACAAGCGTTCCCCTTACACGCCTAAACTCCTTCTAATAAAAAAACAAACAAACAAACACATATTTATACAATGCTTTGTTTCACTCCTCCATACAGGCACCACATAGTAGGTTAACTTTTTTTATTTTTATCTTCATCTCAAGTAAGAATATTTTTTTTGTTTCATTTAGGTTGTTTTATACAGTGCAGAGTATATGGGCTTGGATTAAATAAATGTGTTTAATGTTTGTCGCCCCCTGGTGGGCATCCTGGGTCACTCCC
Organism: Aldrovandia affinis; assembly: GCA_029706075.1. Taxonomy (NCBI): domain Eukaryota; kingdom Metazoa; phylum Chordata; class Actinopteri; order Notacanthiformes; family Halosauridae; genus Aldrovandia; species Aldrovandia affinis. The sequence continues at coordinate 10,281,904 of JAINUG010000002.1, read as the reverse complement.
TCACGGCGGCCGCTGCTTGCTTTGTGCCAGGCACGCAGTAGTTCGGCCGATCGGACTGCGCAAAGCCGGGCAGGCAGACGCACTTGTACGATCCTGGTATGTTGATGCATTTGGCGTTCTTGCACAGCGACATCCGATTGTTGAGCTCGTTGCATTCATTCACATCTACAGGGGAAAGAGGCAGATCGGGTCAGTGCAATGGGCAGCACAATCATTTAGACACGATCTCTTTAATGACTACTTATGAGTAATTATAAACCAGTTTATGATATTTTTTATTGGGCTATATCATAATGGGGTAAAGTGAAAAAATGTCAAAACAGTAATGTGCAAAGTTTCTGAATAACACTAGGATATATTAACGGCAAAATGGAAACCCAATTGACCCTTTGCTAAACCACGCCCCCCTTAGTTACTGTTGCTAAGTCCGTCAAGCTTTCGGAGCCAGCATGGCGTTCTCACTGTCGCGAACTGCACTCCCTGGAGAAATATTGTCCAATTTTTGGAAAATAGAAAAAGCGATTTCAGACAGAAGCAGACAGTAGAGTTAAAGCAAAAAAAAATGGGGTCAGACTTGTCACACCGTACACCTGATCTTGTGCAATATACGTCATATATTTACCCTAAGGTAAAAATGCAGAGACAGTGCTGTGCAGTTTGAGCAAACAACCACCTACAGGGGTGGAAACGTATCAAATGCTACAGGTATGCTGTGAAGTTTAACCCTTCCGTAACACTAATATAGCTTATGAAACCTCTTACAATCTAAAGTATTCAAGTGTACAGTGTAAGTAAACCACTCTTTTCCCTCTACTCGTGACACTGCAACCTCAATCAATCTATATAAAATCATTAGTGTACAAGTATTACCATATAAAGTATGGCCAAGTAGATTTGCGATATCGCCAAATTACGCTTTGAGCGGTGGCAGTTCCACCGCTAAACTTAAGACGAACACACGATGCATCAGTATGTATCTGCTTTGAGCGATCTGAATATGCACAGTTCATCATCCACTGGCTTCATGGTCAAACGATTGTACAGCATCGCGCTAAATTAAACTGGAACGACGCCTACTCGATACGAAGAGTGATCACTTGAAATAGGCGTTAGGATAAATTGCCTGACGGCAAATAAACCAATCTTGCTTTGCAATTATCATCTTTCGCCTTTGACATTGACACAACGTCACATGGGTGCTGTTCAATCACCAGGGGTGTAAGGAAAGGGGACAGCTGAAGGTGAACAAGGAGGTACATCATTCTCACATTGTTACGGTGAGAAGGTACAGTATATTATACACATACACGTGTAAGGAATAAACCGCGTGTATATCAGTGGGTGTAAAAAGTATTCACCCCCATTTTTTTCACATTTTATTTTCTTACTTCATGGAAATCAAAATGGATTTAAAATGGATGGGATTTCTTGCCACTGATCCACACGAAATACCCTATCATGTCAAATAAAAAAATAAAACTCCAAAGCTTTTTCTTAATTAATTACAAATAAAAAACCCCAAATCCCAATTAAATCCAGTTTTTATTCCATGAAGAAAATAAAATGAAAAATGCCAAAGGGGGTCCCACACTTGTGCAAGCAGCACTGCAGCCAATGTGTGTGCACTCTGGTACCTGGAGGAACCTTGGCTGGGCACACCTGGTGGGACAAAGAAAACTGTGTACCTGTGCAGACTCCTGGACATCGCCGGCCAACAGAGGCTCAAATCTGTGACTATGGGGCTTACCCACTGAGCCTCCTAAAATCTGCGGCTGGTTTATTTATAATTTTTATTCATGTTTCAAAATGAACACTTTGGGTTAGAGCTCAAGTTGAGTAGCTTGGCCATCTCTAATATAGTGGATAAAATATAAAATTATAATTGATTAATATTTGTGTAACATATCTGAATAGAAAATACATACATATTACAGCTCACTGTTAGCTGGGTTGCAAAATCACGTTTGACAAAAATCCACAACCAAAGTCAATTACAAAGTTTCCCCTCGGGATTCCAAACACTGTCGTGTATGCGAATCATTTAAAACATTCCGCAGTTTTAACGCTCCACAGGTTTGGGGGTTAATGAACTGTGCCCTGGAGGATTCTGGGAGAACCCCATGAAATCTCAGGTTCTGAGGTGTTTGGACTCCCAGCAACACACCAGTTCCATTATTGTGTACAAAATTTGCATAATAAAAAATAAAAAAGTCACTTGAAGGCCCTATACAGTAAAGGAACAGCTTCTACCTTGGAGCAGCAGGCTTAGGTTACACAGATGAGCTTGAGCTGACAGAACGCCGTGCAGCATGAGCCACACCGCAATAATAACCAAGACGGCGGTAATAACAGGAGCAATTATATTTCCCCTGTTCCCCCGCAATCTCATCTATACAGTTGGTGTTCTAATTAATCGGAACTTGAAAAAGCAATCTTAAAAACATAGTGGGAGAGTTAGAGCACAAACACCAATCCCAACAACATTAATATGCAGCAGAGCCAAGATATTATCTCACAGCTATATGATGCTGATGCACATCAAAAAAAGTATTGGGGTGAGCTCATCCCTGTGACTTATTCTTTTATTTGCAATCTGCTCTTAGTAACAGCCTCTCCAAAAAAAAGTCAAATGTTTAAAACACTGTTTGTTTTCTTTACCCCTTTCTGCTGTTTTTACTCTTTGAATGTGTGACATCGTATTGTATTTCCACATCACACTTGAAAATGGTTCAATACACCTGGAGACGAACTGTAATTTCAAACACAAACGCTCTAATGGGCGGCGGATGGCGTAGCGGTCTAACGCGCCACACTTTGGTGTGGTGTGCGCTGCCTGTCAGGGACGCGGTTCGAAACCCGGGTCTCTACCAGACCGGCCCTGGTCGTCAGCCCCGATCGGAGGCGGCATTTGGCCGTCGAGGAGCAGGAAAAAGGCGTCCGTGGAAGAATTTCCATCTCGGAAGAGGCGGGATCAATCGGCCCGGAATGTGTGTCTCGCTCCCGGAGGACGGGCGGTGGACTCGTGGGGGTAGGGAATTGAAATAAATAGAGGGTATAATTGGCAACCAAATTGGGAGAAAAAACGGGAAAAATTTGAAATAAATGTATAAAAAAAAAAAATGCTCTAATGTTTGGCCCAGGTCTGGATGGTTAGCCGTGCCCCCCCCCTCGCTCACCGACGCAGATCATGCGGGACATGTCCAGGGTGTAGCCATCGAAACAGTCGCAGGTGTAGCCCTCCTGAACCCGAACACAGCGGCCATTTTCACAGCCGTTCAGAATCCCACACTCGTCAGCACGAAGGCCCTCAAAGGTGTCATACGGATCTGAGGGACAGAGAGAGGGGGGAGAAAACGAGGACACGGAATGAGGAAGAAAGAGAGAGAATGTGTGAGTGTGCTTATGTTATATATATATATACAATACACTCCAACATTATTCACACCCTTAATACAGATTAGCAAAGAAGGCTGTATAAAATAAACAATACAAGTAATGAACTATATTGTATGCTCAAAATTGAAAACTGGAAAATGATATTATTTTATACAAATATAATTTCCCCAAAAGATGTGACAATTATTAAAACCCCTAATAATTCTTCGAAATAAACAACAACAAAAACACTACTAATAAACATGCTACTTCTTTAAAGTTTGTCTCAATCTTAGGGAACTGTATTGTGGCCTGTTTCAATAGGCCTGGCCTTCCTGTTTCACTGGGGTATAAAAATGAGGTAACACACATGTAAAATCCATTTGTCATCCATCACAGTGGGGAAAGGCAAAGAACTCACAGAAAAAACAAGTCAAAGGGTCGTTGACCTTCACAAGTCATGAGATGGTTACAAACAATTAAATATAAAACTAAATTGACCACTTTATTTTTAGTTAGGTAAATTAAGAAGTTTCAAACCACTGGAACAGTGGTAAACTTGCCTGGTAGAGGATGCAAGTGCATCTTGCCCCCACGCACAGTGAAGCAGATGTTTGGGAGGCAAAGAAAAATACAAAATTTGGTTGCATCTTGGGGACACAAAGTCTTATAATCTACCATCAAATGCGACCTCCATGCCAATAAGTTTTGTCAGAAAAAAAGCCTTTATGGATCTCCCGCGTGGTCCAGTGGTTACAACGCCCAACGCTGGCCACGGAGACCGGGGTTCAATTCCCCGTCTCGCCAGAGTCAGCTCTGGCCAGGAGTGCCACCAGGAGCGGCGAATGGCTGTCCGCCCCAGGGAGGGGGGAGGGAAGCCGACAGGACGTTCGCTGCGCATAAGAGTGGCCCTGTAGTACCGGGTTACGGTCGATGGCTTGGCGAGTGCCGTCTCAGAAGAGGCGTTACTTCGCCTTAGTCACTACCGGTCGCAGGACTATGGCAGCGAACTCACATTATTGACATAAAAATAGCAGGTGTGTGTATGTATATTTGAGAGATTGTGTGTGAGAGAGAAGGGAGTGTGTGTGTGAAAGAATGTGCAATTGTGTGTCTATATGTTTGAAAGAGGGAGTGTGTGTGTATGTGCGTGTTTGTGCATATGTGTGTCAGAGAGAGAGAGTGTGTGTTTGTGTGTGAGAGACAGAGAAAGAGAGTGTGTGTGTGATAGAGATAGAGTGCGTATGTGTGTGTGTGTGTGTGTGTGTATGTATGTATGACAGGGAAAGGGTGTGTGTCTGTTCGTGTGTATATGTGACAGAGAAAGAGAGAGTGTGTGTGAAAAAAGCCCCAGATTCCTGCTGTTAAGCTCATTGTTTTGTCCAGGTTTGGACAGATGGGAACAGTTGGCAAACTTCCATTGAGGGATTCAATCTGCAGAGCCAAATGACACAGGACCCCAAACCGACCTTTACAAACTGCCTCCCGGGGAAGTCACTGTCCACAACATGCCCAGAATAGCAATGAACAACATTACACTTGCTTTATACTATTTAGTAATTGTACTACGAGGCATATATTATTTGACCGTAGAAGGAAGCACGTTTTATGAGAATTCTGATTCATTTTCAGTGCATGATGTAACCAATTGAATCCGCTGAAACATAATGCATTAATATGAGTGCTTCTTATTCCCAAAGATGAAAAAAACCAGAATAGATTCGTCATTCGTCTCCTCAAAAAATCCCTGATATTTAACATGTATAGGCAGTCCCCAGGTTACAAACGTCCGGCTTACGGACAAGTCGTACTTACGAACGGACTGCCATAAGGCGTATTATGTAAAAAAATAATACAATTATTAAATATTGAGTTAAATACAATGGTTCGTAATAACGAATGCACGTACTACTTGTGATGCTCATGAAATCATTGCGTGGTTTCAGCGGTTCATCGGCTCAAGGAACAGAGATCACCGTCCATTATTTTAAGTCAGATCACAGTCCCGTTTTTCTCTTTCTCTTACCGATGCTCCAAAGCGTAAATCAAAGTGCTGGTGATGCATCAAAGAAAAGGAAAACAATCACCATGGAAAGTAAAGTTGAAATAATAAAGATATCGGAGAGAGGTGAAACACCATCAGCCTTTGGGAAAGCATTAGGCTACAGCCAGTCAACAATTGTTTGTTAAAAAACTATTTTAAAAGACAAAGGGAGAATAATGGAGCATGTGAAAGGCCATGCCCCAATGAATGCCACGATTATTACCAAGCAACGCAGTTGTTTCATTATTGAGATGCAAAGGCTATTGATAATTTGGATAGAAAACCAAAATCAGTGTAATATGCCTATTAGCCTTTCTTTAGTGCAAGAAAAGGCTTGAAGCCTTTCTTTAATGTTTTTTTTACAGTACAGTACTGTATGTACATAGTTACTTTTATTATTACTGTATTATTATTATTATTAATATTACAGTATTGTTATTATTACAGTATTATTATGTACTGAATGTTATGTTTAAGATGTTTTATTGTATTTGGAAGTTTTTCTTAAGTGTTTTATATGCACAGAAAGGTAAAATAAATACTATACTAAGACAAACATTTGACTAAGTGACGATTAATAAGAACTGTATGTACCTGTTCAGACATACATACAAATTCGACTTAAAGACAGACTTAAGAACGGATCTCGTTCGTAACCCGGGGACTGCCTGTATTCAAAATTAAACAAGAATCAAATTAAGACATAAATTTCAATAAACTTCAAATAAACACTTGCCAAATTTTAAATAAAACAACATGCATGCATGCCCAGCATAAAGTACGTTATCGGTGAATCGGTTGAGCTCAGAACATGTTATGATATATGATATTTTAAATTGTATGACCAGCAGGTGGCAGCAAGTAGCTGTCTTTCTGAGCAAATAAAATTCAACCTGCCCCTCCCCCCAGCCCCCTCCCTGGCCCTCTCCCTCCCCTCTCCCTCTCCCCCCACTTCTTTTCTCTTGAATCTCTGCAGCTGGTATTGTGTTGAACAGAGTGGCCCCAGAGGTGTTCACTCACTGTCTTCAGTCTCGTAGTTGGGGAGAAAGTGGGGCATTTCGGGGTGGGAGTCGTACTCCGGGGCAACCTCGTGGACAGGATAGTCGTGCTCGGAGGGGGCCAGCGCGTCCTGGCCGTAAGGGCGTCGGCCTTCTCTGTTGGGCATGTTGCACATGGTGGCATAGCTCTCTGGGTAAAGAATGGAGAGAAAGAGCAGAATCCGTCACTGGGGCGGGTCCACTAATCAGAGGAGCAACTGGAGGGTCAAACTTGAGGCGCTGTGTGAGCATGTGTAAAATGCTAAATAGGGTGACCCCAAGAAAATGTGGTTGCCCTCTTAAGCAAATACATAAAGCACACTTGGAGAGTTATCTTAATTGGGATCTTAATTGGCCTTTTCACACTGGTCCCAGTAAATATGCAGTTATATAAATAGAGCAAAAGGAGTTTACAAGTGTAATAAATTGAAAGCTTGTCTGAATGTCTCTTTGACAAAAGTCTTATTCGTACCATGTAAAAATCTCCAACTGCAACTTGGCTGGCAACAAAAATGATCGCACCGATTTACCTCATATTAATGATTATATCAGATTAAACAAATGAGCAAATTCAATCTAGAGGTAAAATATAAAAGTAAAAATGTATCCCAGTTACAGTACATTTCACATTTACGTCTTTCTTTCTGTACACTTACGGCCCTTATGCTATCAGGATGTAATTGTTTTTCACTGTGTGAAAAAAATTTGGAATCCCCATTTGGCCGATAACATTGCCACAGTGTTCTGAAGGAAAATATAAACATGAAATGAATCTCAATTCCAACATCCTAAAGTATTATGCCCAACTTAATTCAAAATTCACATTAAAAAAAAATAATTCCCTGCCCAGTGGCTGACATTTGTGTTGTGAAGAAAGGGAAACACTTGGTGAATAATATATTTAAGTATAATTCTGTCATTTTATCTTTTTTTGTAGAAATTCAATGTGCACAAATGACAGGAAAAGATCAAATGAAAAAATAATACTCTTAAATCAAGAAATTCTTCAGCTCAACATGGCATAAAGGGAATACATGATTCAGCTCCGCAAGCCGTTAACAGGCCGAATTTCATGTGTTCAGAAATAAGTGCTAATTATAGTCCAATATTCCTCCTAAATTCAGGTTTTAACAAAGACCGCAGCATGAGTGAGGCTTGGAGACTAGAGTGAAGGAACACACGACCGAGAGAGCACTCAGCCCTGCTCCGTGTAAGGTCAGATGCTGTTAATCCCATCCACCTGTGCTTCCTCTCCCAGAAGGCCGTCTGCACAGGAAGTGCATCACGAGGGGGAGGAGGGGTGATCTGGCAACGTGTCTCTTAAAATGTAGGATCGGGAGCCTGGTTTCCTCTGGGGATACAGTGCAAGAGGGACCTTCTGCACCTGCGTCTGAGCGGCTATTAGGAGCATGGGTGGGGCTCGTCTTGGTAACAGCCCTGCGATGCAGACTGCCGTGCTCGCACGAGACGGTCAAGGGCGCAACTACTTGTCTGGGCATTAGTATGGAAAGCGTGCAGAAGTGTTCCTGTTATAAATCACCTGCTAACACATTCTCTCACTTGGAAAATGGGCTCTGGATTATGTCCAGTGCTCTCACTGTTTCACTGTTATGCATTTCAAATAACATAAAAAGTATTTATGTTTCACATAACATAAAATGTTTCTCAAAACAGTCATCTCAACTCAACAAAGCTGACCTGTAAATTCACAAGTCCTTACAAAAAATGTAAGTTGGAAAGAAAAAAATTCATTAGTTCTGACTCAGAGGACAAATATGTCTGGTATTCAACAGTTACAGTATGTTATATCTTGATTATATGAAGAGCTGGATATGGAATCATGTTCCTCCAGAAAAAGCTTGAACAATCATCATCAATTTTATTTCTAAGAGTCATATCCAGCTGAACTGTTGAATATCACTTTCACTTAAAAGTAGCTCTCGAAATATTTCTTGTTCAGTAATTCCGCACATGGTTGAGTTTGAAGGAGAAGCAGTGAAGGGAAGGGAATGAGCTTGTTGTGGCAGGGTGCTTGTGAAGATTTTTCAGCATCGCCGATGTGGGAAAACAATCTCAAATGGGTTGGTCCCATCAAAAAAAAAAAAGCAGGATTTTTTTTTTTTTACCAGTCTACAACAGCCTGTAACTGGAGCTACAGCAAGCCCTCTGGCACTTGGGATGGGAGATGGCACATCCATTAGACGCTCTTGACAGAATGCAGTGTCGCGCCAGACTCCCGGGGCTGGGCCGAAAAGTGGGGGGGGGTGGGAGGGGCGGCCTGCTGCGGCCTCCCACCACGACTGCTCCTTGAGCTCTTGACAACTCAAGAGGAGGTGGCTGAGGAACGTCTGCTGGCCCAAAGGAAGTGCCACCCATCCTTGCGGGGACCGCAGCAGGGATGGGGGGCCCCTCACCTTGCAATGAAAGGAACCTAGGCAGCTGTCATTCCCCAAGTAAAGGTATTCTTCACCCTGGACATTTAGTAAAAAAGCAGCTACTCTTAAATATCCTAATCCTAGGGGCTCCCAAGAATGAAGCATGATATAGTCTCATTTTCAGAAGCATGATATGATTTCCTTTCCACACCATGTACAGTTGGTGCAAATATTGAAACATTTATATTAGGTAAGATCTACGATATAAGTCACAGAATGTAAATCAATACATTCAGGTCCTGGGGCTGCTAAGTGATGCATCTGGTTAAAGCACTCCTGCGTAGTGAAATGAGGCATCCTACGGATCACACTGAATCCAGACCACAATGTGCTGACTGTAGCATGGAGTCCAACAAGGCGACACACTGTCTGCCATGGTGTTGCCCAGGGAGTGAGCGAGGGTTTCAATTGGCAAGTAAATCACGAGCAATGGATTTACTTTTAATACAAAGTCCTCATCACGTTGCGCATCAGAGTGGAGGAATATGACCATGTGTAAGACTTTCGCAGAGCAGAGTAAACCCATGCCTAAATGGAAGGCTAATTTGACTCGGGCTCAGTAGCCGGTGGTGCTGAGGTACCTGACTCCTTCATAGGACAGAGAGCGCAGTCCATGCCCCAGGCCTCGCCATAGAGGCAGCAGCACTCTGTGTAGGTGGTCTTCTTCTCGGCTAGCGGGCTGGTGCAGGTAAACGTCTCCTTTGTGACACTCTGCCAGCAAATATCCTGGTAGATATCAATCTGTTCCGCTGGCTCTAAAATAAACAGAGGAAGAAAATAACAGCTGTGATAACTTGACTGTGGGCATTTGCCACTGTACAGGTAAGGACTGGCACTGTGGTCAAATAACACCCACCCCCAAGGATGAAGTGTGACGTTATTATCACATTAGCCACCAGAGGGGGTATTCCTCAGAGGAATAACAGAGTACCATTCTAGACAAGCAGGATATTTAGGGAACTCAGCGTTGTTGTTCAATGAGGACAGGTGCTATTTTGTGAAAATGAACTATGTATTAGAAAATAAATGAGGACATCGATGTGTAGTAATGTACAAGCAAATCTTTGCTTCTGTAAAAGGGCACCTACTGGCTGCATTTTCATAATCATAAAAAAATCAATGAAATGTGAAAAGTGTTCTCATTGAAACTAGGTCATTTTCTGTATTAATGTCCTCTATATTTAAGCTGTATGCTGCTAGAACACAGATATTCATGGAGATGGATGAAAATAGCTAAAATGTTACAACCAAAGGGATTAACATGGATTCCAAGTAAAGGTAATTTTATATGGAAGGAGTACAGTTGTTCACAGACAGCCAAAGTTATTTCAGTTGCATTCATCATGTTTGAAATGTTGTGAAAATGCCAGAATGAGCTAAACACACAGAACACTTTTAAAAAACACATTCAAATACTAAATTGTCATTCAATTATATGGATCCTATGATACAGATTAAATGCATTAATGTGGTCAAATGTTATTATTTGTGTTATATTCATATATTCATTATATTGCTTGTGTTTTTTATTTTAAGATTTTGTTTCTGATTTTCTCCCATTTTCTCCCAATCCCCCCTAGTAATGTGAGTTCGCTGCCGTAGTCCTGCGACCACTCTTATGTGCAGCGAACGTCCTGTCGGCTTCCCTCCCCCCTCCCTGGGGCGGACAGCCAATCGCCGCCCCTGGTGGCACTCGGGGAATCAAACCCCGGTCTCCGTGGCCAGTGTCAAACGTTGTAACCACTGGACCATGCGGGAGGCCACCCTATTGCTTGTGTTTTTACTCCTTTTTTCTCTTTCCTGCCCACCCTAGCCCAGCAGGACGAAGTCAGTTTTGTCCCATTGCTGTGGACTCCCAGTCATATTCAACTAATGACAGAAAGGAGCAAGCAGCCTAAGCCACTTAGGAAGCCATATTGCTTAAGTATGATGCTATGCCAGCCGATCCACTTTAATGAACAAGAATCTTTAAGAATCCTGAAAGGTCTGACACAATATTTAATGTAGCGATCAAATACTGAAATCATTACCATCGATGAGTCTCATTAAATATTTGTGGCACCAAATTCTTCATGTTTACACTGTAAGTGTGTACAGCCACATTTCAATACATCGTTTCGGTTACATTGTCCCACAACCATGATGTGTGCAATTTACAATTAATTGATTATTAATTAGGCACACATGGGGGCCTCCGATAGGGTAGCGGTCTAAAGCATCCGTATTGGCTGGTCCTTCACGAGTGTGAGCTGCCTGTCACAGTTGTGGTTCAAAACCTGAGTATACCACACCAGCCCTGGTGGGGAGCCCTGATTGGCTGTCTGCTAAACACCGCCCCCTGGCACCTTTACCAGACAGCCTCCTGGCACGAGTAGGTAGGGCGACCTCGTAAACAGGGTTGGGCGAGTCGCATCTCGGAGGAGGCAAACATTGCCTCGAGATATTAGCTCGTCCCACAGATGGCGAGTTCGTAGGGGAGGGTAAAATCGAAAAGAAATAGAGAGTATAATTGGCTACCAAATTGGGAGAAAAACGGGGGTAAAATCAGAAACAATTTTTTTTTTTTTAACTAATAAATTAGGCACACATGCTGTAAACAGATGAATGAAGCAAATGTATGATTCTGAAAATGGCGTATTTAGTGGAAAATAATGAATGAATAGTAAATACCTTATTTAGTTAAATGAATAAATTAAATACATTTCAAAAATAAATATTATAATTATTTAGATACATAGATACAGAGAAATGACCATTCAAGCTGCTCTTCTAAAGCATATACGAATGGCTTTTGCAGACTAAGCCATATTGCTTAAGTATGATGCCATGCCAGCTGATCCACTTTAATGAACGGGTTCTAAAACATTTTATACTCCATAGCATCTTCCCTGCATTGATTCTGTTTGCCACCACCACAGTAGTGACTGTGTTGCTAGGAAGATCTTGGGCACAGCTGTAAGTTAATGTCAATGTTCCCAATACTTGCGTAAGAAACAAAACATCCGCCACCATCAGTGTGTGCCCAGATAGTCAGTGCGCCTCTACTTTGTGGACTCTTCATTTTAAAATACAGAAAACTGTTCAACTATCAAAGTTTTAAGACAAATGCAGTCGGGTGCAAGCATTTTCCATCCCGTACTATAGCAAATGCACCTGACTTCATTGCTACAGTACGACTCCTACATTTCATTCACTCAATTTACATTTCATCCGCCAGCCAGATATTTTACTAACGGCAGACTTTGGACCCATGAGAGGGAGGGCATAAACATTGGAGTTCTACAATATCAGCAAACAAAATTATTTCAACTGAAACACAAAAAATGAATTCGGTCTACACACTGCTGAAGCACTAAGCAGCGACGTTATTATTTTTCTTTGCACTACAGTAACACTACCGCACAGCCTAGAGGGCATTAGTACGACCAGAGGTTTGTCTTCGAAGTTATCCTTACTGCATGTTGCCATCTAGATTGAAATTTGTGAAGTGTTTGAGAAAACGTATAGGTAGCTTAAATGGAGCTTTAGCAATTGTTTGCTCCATTTCAATATTTTCAGCACAGTTGCATCATGTTCTTATTATTCCAGTCGTGCTCGACCTGTCGCCATACAAGTAATGTAAGTACTGGGTTTTTTTTTTTTTTAAGAGAACACACATTCCGATCGGCTGTTATTTTTCATAACAACAAAATTGGTGGTCAACTGTGTTTTTCCTCTGAAAGCTCTCTGGCAGGCCATGAAGGCACATCTGGAAAAACGCTGGCTGGAGCCGCAAACGTGAAAATGGAGAAAAATAGGAAGCAAACATTTATAGCCATAGGATCTGCATTTTTTCAGTGGTGGAACTTGTGACATATTGACAATATTTTGGAGAAACTAAAAGCCGAACAAAAGGGATCAGTCTCAGACCAATAGCCTGTATTCAATCAACATTTGTCTTTAACTTTGACAAAAAAATAAATGCAAGTGTTTTTTTTTTATTTTTGTTTTTTTCTTCCCTCAAACACAGTTTTGCGAGTTCATTTTAATTATAATTTTTTTGGTGAAAAGAAACTGACCATCTTTTTAAAGTCAAAATTAAGGACAAATGTTGATTGAATCTAGGCCAACGCTTTTCAACTCAGCTTTGATGGATTTTGTGAGGTAAAACCAGGTCTTCTGCATTATTCAACAAATTATCCGACTATAATCTTTCATATGTCAGGAGGATGACAATCTTACATAGTATAGCTTTAACTTGTCAGAAAAAGGAAGAAGGTATTTTTTCCGAAATTCTTTTGCAATATTATGAATACTGTATGAACTTGTAGCACCAAGGGTTCTGCCTGGGTGATATGCCCTCCAGCTTCTTTCACGCCTTCCACCCAAAGTTGGCCAGCATCTCCCTGTTGGGAGACTGATGCTGGGTCTATGTGAAAAGTATTACAACAGAATACACTCGGACAGATTTGCCATGCTATGTTCTTGCACTCACTGTAAGTCTCTGTATAAGAGCGTCTGCTAAATGCCAGAAATGTAAATTTAAATGTACTGTGCATTTAAAACAACTGGTGCAGGCAGATCCGTAGGTACCCAATCCACCAGAATAGTCGCTCCCTCCCTGGGCTATGCCATGTCCAATTATAATAATAATATAATAATATATGCCATTTAGCAGACACTTTTTTCCAAAGCGACTTACAGTAATGAATGTATGCAATGGGAATTGGGGCCACATATTATGTGCCACCCCACGGAGCTCCCAGCCAGTCTTCGCTGGCACGTCCGGATTTCATATGGTTTGTAGGACGCACCACTGAATTCCACATAACCAGATGCACCTATCGGGAGACATGAGATAGCGGTCTCTTCGGCAACCACATAGCACATGTCCTTTAATAAATATAAGCACAGCACGGCGACAGTACGGATGGTATTTAGTCTGCTGTACGCCAAGTTTATTGCTGTCAGAACAGTACACAGCGCTAATGCGGGCACACATGAATTATACATGTAATGTTGTCTCGATTACAATGGAACTGAGCCGTAGGGACTTTCTTTTATGAAAGATGCAAAGAATATGGACACATTTGGACTTGAACACAGCTTGCTTGGTTGTGTGTGTGGGGTGGGGGCGCTTACCTGAGATTGTGGGGGCGAACTCGCAGCGCATGGTGTCAGAGTTCAGCATCATGGGGTGATTGCAGAAGCACATGTAGGAGCCTTGTGAGTTCATGCACTGCCCACCTTCACAAGTGTTCTCATCCTGACACTCATCGATATCTGTGTGGGGGGGGGGAGAGCGCATGTGTGAATCCATACATTTGAAACCAGGACCCTGAATCTATGAGCTGACAATGACATCCGCAACAAAAACGGGCAATGCAGCATCTTTATCCCAAGTTTTAAATTCTGATATTTACTACAAAGATCCAATTCTGCTTCAGAATTGTTTGTGCTACAGTATGATGTAGTTTACACTCATAAAAACCCACCAAAGCACTATTTAACATCTGTGGTAGCGGACTCTGTAGAATTACAGCGACATTCATGCCATGTGACAGAAATATTTGCAGGTGTTTACAGTATTTTTACATTTACAGTAAACCTTCTGAGGTAATTTATCCCCAACAGGAAATGCATGTATTTATGAATATGCAGGCACAGCATATGAAGAGTACATGAACGTCCTGGTTATACAATTGCTATGAAAAAAATTCAACAAATACATAATGTCAGTGTTTTGTTTCACGAAAACGATATATGAGAGTAAAAAAAAAGAGAAACATCTGTCCGTTTAATATGTTTGCCGCAAATAAAATACAGCAACTGTCCGCGGTTCTGTGAGCGCATTTTAATTCTACGGTGCGTGCGTAAAAAAAAAATGAAAAAAAAGGGATGGAAGACTATGGGAAGGAGTCAAACCTCCATCGGACCCTCCGCCCAGTCTGTCCTGTCAGAACAATCTGGAGCAAATGTGGCGGAACTCCGCAGGCGTCTCCCGCAGGCATGCGCCCTCGGTCTCGGGGTGCGGTTCGGCTTGGAGCGCCGATGGACACTCTCTGGACCAGGGCCCCTACGGCATCCCCACGGACCGCGGTTTGGGACCCGCTGCCGGCCCCGTGTCCGGCAGTCTGCCCTCCCCTCAGACGCGCCCCCGCCCTGCCACTAACCCTCCCCTGACCCAGGGAGGGGTGACTCTCCACCCCAGACTGTAGTGGAAATGCAGGCCCTGGCTCTTGGATATATCTGTGTGCGTTTGGTGCTGTCATTTTGCAGTCAGGGCACTCGATTAGTGGGGTTCCTACCCTGGGGAGGATGGTACTTTTTATTCTGATTGAAAGATCATCATTATAAGATATTTAAGGGACATCCAGGCGTGGGCAAGAACGTCTGCTAAACTGGTCTATGCTAAAAAGTCCAGTGAAAAGCTGAAGACATTTGTCAAACGGCGTGCGGGGTGGAGGCAGAGCAAAGCCAAAGGAAACCGGTGGGTACTCACCCAGACACTGCAGCTTGACCTCATCGTAGTACAGGCCCTGCTTGCAGTAGCACTCGTAGCCCCCGGCCGTGTTCAGGCAGAAGCCGTCTTTGCATATCTCTTGACTGAACAAAACGCACTCGTCTGCGTCTGAAAGGGAAAGACAGGCAGCACAGTCAACTTCACCCGTCACTTTCACTGTCCAGTGGGAGTTTGCCAAAACCAATATCGATAACACAATAATGGCGCTAACGAACAAGGCAATGGTGCATTCTGCGGCACTGATCCACTTCTACGCGTGACCAGAATGGAAATTAGCCTGTGGTATATATGAAAAACTCCAACTTCTATCTATGTGAGGACATAGCTGAAGCTGCATTGGCAAAGCTACCTTTACAAACAATTCCCCCTTGGCCCACATCACAACTGTATATCTTTGCTGAATATGCCTATTTGCAACTGAGAATGTAATCAGTTGCGCAAACAGTTCCACTAATTGAAGACATCTCCAGGCTGATGCTCAAGAAACGCTCTTGGCATTCGGCTTTCCAGACACCATCTACGGCTGCACCGCTCTGACTTAGTCTGCTCCCAGTTCTCTCTCCTGCACTCATTATTGCTGTCGTAAATTAAATCGGCGAATTAAAATCGCTCGTAGGAGGAAGTGTAATGTGAGGAAAACAAGCTGGAATGTGCGACCAACAATAGGAGGGGGGTAGGGGGGTTGGAAGTTGGATGTGTGTGGGGGTGAGCTTGGGGGTGTGGAGTGTTTGGAGGTTGGGGGGGGGTGGGTGGAGGTGGGAAGTATGGAGGGTGGGGCTGGAGGTGGAAGGTATGAAGAGGTGGGAGTTCACTATGATGTGGGTTCACTGTTGCTACATTTGCTCCACATGTGGAGTTCATGTGTTTGCAAACATCCGTCTGGCATTTCCGTGCTGTTAGTCGAGGCAGAGATTAACCTCCAAATTCACGAAATGCAAACAGCGGGGCGGAAACGCAGCCGGGAGTCGGTTCCCCAATTAGATCAATCACAGCATCTCAAAGACAGCTTATTTGAAACAGAAATGAGGGGTGGGGTAAGGCCCTCTGGAACTGTGAGCACCATTCCCACTACGTAGCCAACGCTGTGACAACGTCAAACAAACATCGCAAACCCTTAATACAGGTCATCTAAGACGGCTTTGACATGCCTTTGTAGCTCGAGGCGGCCGTCCCGAAGTCACCAGTTGGGACACTGCCTTTCCCTGCTGGGCACATCTGGGCAAACTGCTCTGTTAGGGGTAGAATTGAAAACTGAGTGAAAAAAAACATACACCAATGAATAGAACACAAGAAAGTGAAAATGGTCAGACACAGACACAACACATGGCTTTCACACTGGCTGAAACAGAATCACAAATGAGATAAGTATGCACTTACAAAACAAAGAGAATTAGTCAGCCTGCAGTATGATCTGGAGGAGAAATTGGGTCCTAGAAGACCTTGCAAAAACATTTGGATTAAGCGTTTTTTTAAAATTTATTTTTAAATTTTTTAACCAAAAGAAACTCTTTTGGGTTACTCTGAATTCAAGTTTGACTTAAACAGGCCTCAAAACGTGATAACTTTTTTCCCCCTGATCGTCTCTGGCAAGAACACTTGGGAATCAGTTGTGTAGCCACCAGTGCATCAGAGATCAAGTGACCAATTTTAAAATGCTAAAAGAGAAGGTAGGCAACCTGTATTTGGTGAAAACAAGAATATTGTATGTTTACTGTTATACAGTACTAGGCATAACACAGAATGCGTAAGTAGCGCTCTAGCAAATGGACAATGAACAGAAAGGCTAACAGGATGGCACTCAAGAGTGGCATGCAGCTTTTGGGAGCGCCCCTTCTTGTTTCACCAAATACAGGGTGCTTGGCTTCTTCCTATATTGTTTGTACCTTCATGCAGTTTGTGGAGCAGCGACCCTTTGCCGCCACCATTTTCTTTCTTTTGTTTCAGATTTCCCCCCATTTTTCTCCCAATTTAGTAGCCAATTATACCCTCTTTTCATGTCAACAATGCCCCCCGTATTGTGAGCTAGCTGCCGTAGTCCTGAGACCGGGAGTGACAAAGGTGATGTACCGCCTCCTCCGAGCCTGAACTCACCAAGCCGTCCACTGTAACTCCTGCACACATAGAGTCACTCTTATACGCAACAAGCTCATATCGGCTTCCCATCCGCCCTCCCTGGGGCACAGACAATTGCCGCCCCCCTGGTGGCACTCCCGGTCAGAGCCGTACTGGCACGGCCAGTGGAACCGAACCTCGGTCGCAGTGAGCAGCATGCGTCCCAGTCGGTCGTTTCCACCATTTTGATTGTACTTTGATTAAAATGCAGCAATTTTGCTCCAAAAGCATGACGTTGGTGACCCTGTCTACATATGGACTTTAAAATGTATTTCAACATTTATTAAGTTTGTTTTACCAACCTTAATCAGAACCCGTTTTGGGACACAGGGGGGTGGGCATGATGTCGGGACTCATCCGTGCCGTAAAAAGCCAATGATGTGTGATCACATTGGGAGTAATCTAACAATGTGTGGGCATTCCTTCGTTTTTTTGTTTCTACGTTTCTCTGTTGTTGCCCCGGCGCCTGTGCAAGCTTTTATTTGTGTGGATGTGCGAGTCTGTCGACTCACCTGTGCCCCCGACGGGACAGGGGTGAACCTCACAGTTGTCGCCCCAGCCAGCCCCCAGCGTGCAGCAGCACTCCTCCATGGTCACACTGCTGGTGAGCACGTTATCACACAGGTTCTCGTCGTTCAGGTTGTAGTAGCATTCCTTCCTCTCCACAGAGGACACTATTGAAAAGACAAAGAGATAACCATCAGTTATCAAGTGGGGTGGGGGGTTCTGTATATCTCAAACTGGAGGCAGTGGTGCATAGTGGTTAGGGAACTGGGCTTGTAATGCCCAAGGTTGCAGGTTCATTTCTCAGGTGGGGGGCACTGCCATTGTACCCTTGAGCAAGGTACTTAACCTGAGTTGTTTCAGTAAATATACAGCTGTATAAATGGATAAAGAAATGTAAAACTGTGTAAGTCACTCTGGATAAGAGCGTCTGCTAAATGCCTGTAATGTAATGTAATATAATAGGGGGTGACCTGACAGTAACTAGAACCCAAACCACTGACCCTGCATGAAGCAGAGCACCAGATGCCTGTGGTGCTGGAGTTACAGTAAAGAAAGAGGTGGATATGGCGTAATGTTAGATTACAATGATTAGTGGAGGGGAAACTCGTGCTCATTGAATGTACAGTAACAGTTTGTGGTTGTGGCAAGCAGCGAATCAGAATATTCATCGAGATATTTTCACATTCACAGCATCCACAGCACAGATGCATTAAAAAAATGTAATAAGACCTTGAGCCTGACTGTAAGAAATAAAAGACTGACGACAGAATCATTTTTCTCATTTTTTCTTCAGCTGGGGGTTGATAACAACACAGCTTGCCTTGGTACGCAGCGGGCCGACGCAGATGTGTTCCACACCACACGACCACTAAGCGAATCTCATTTAATTTCGAACACAAGTGAAACCATTTTAATTTCAGGGCTAAGAAGGAAATAAAGGAAGAGAGAAAGAGTGCAGTGTTCGCCAAGGGTTAACACAGCCGTGCCAAGATCCTCTCTTTTACTGTCTAACGTGACATTTCCCATGCAGGAGCGTAACAGAGACAATTAGAGCCTTTTGGAGAGATATACTGCATGATAAATGTGATCGGCCCGTAGCCTGAGAGCGCACAGCTGCAGCGAAGGAGCTTAATGATATACCTGGAGACTACAGACACCCCCTTGACGCGCCCCCCCCCCCATCCTCCTATCCCCCTTCTCTGGCTATGGAACTGCCATGGGTCATGTTGCTCCGTTTTCTGCCCTGTAAGCTTTTCAGGTAATTACAGATCACCCAGATTAGTCTCCAATTGCTCCTTTCAGACAAACACTGGGGTTTTTATTGCAAACACATGGAAATGGATTTCCCCCCCCAAACAAGGAGGGTTACATACCGTCTGGGTTACAGCGAGCAATGCCTGTTTGCTCACCTAATTCATCATTTCCTCATACTGTAATCTTACCTGGACACCTGTGGGATGGCCCAAGTAAATAATCATGCTGTCTTTTAGGTCCCTGGGGAAAAAAATCTCTGCCCCTCTGGTACAGGGGTAGACAAAATAATGGAAACATAATCAAAAAATATGAACATTTATTAACTAATAATAAATCGGGCTGCCCATTGTCCTTTGTGGGATATTGGACAACCCTTGAAGAAGAAAAGCCTTCAGTTCTTCAAGAGAGGAAGGTGGTGGAAATCTACTCTGCATTCTAGGTTCGAGAACTTCTCATAAAGGTTCAATGATGTTTAGATCTGGTGACTGGGGAGGCCATGGAAGGTGTTTGACTTTGTCCTGGTATTCATGAAACCACTCTTGAATCAGTTTCGCAGTACGTATGGGGGCGTTAACATCTTGGAATATGGGAACATCCTGAGGAAACAATGTTTGCACCATAGGGTGGAGCTGCTCACCTAAAATGGCTTCGTATTCCTTGGCCGTAATTCTACCATGCAGAGTAATAATCAGACCCAATGACTACCATGGGATGGCTGCCCATACGATATCACATCCACCACCATGTTTAACAGTTGGGAACACGCAATGTGGGTGAAGGCTTCCTTTGGCTTTCTCCAAACATAAACCCATCCAGATGTAGGAAGAAGAGCTCATCAGACCATATTACTTTCTTCCACTGCTCAGAAGTCCAGGTTTTGTGCTCATTACAAGAGGTTATGCGTTATTAGCCTTGGTTACAAGCGGTACTATAAATATCAGCTTTGTGAAACTCATGGTGTACAGTTTTTGTTGAGACTGGGTCAGTGTACAGTTCTGTGGTCATTTTTGAGACATTTTGTTTTTTAGCAAACTCTGTTAGCTTCAACTTGCGTCCATCTCTTTCATTTGCCATCATGATTTTTGACTCATTTCCCCTTGAAACTTTAACCATTTCATGCTAAAATGTTGATTTTAAAACATAAAATTTTTTTAAAACATCTTTTATAGCAGAAAGATGTTGGTCATCAGTATTGACATTAATATGAAACACAGGTGTAGATTCATTTTTAATTGCGATTTAGTTACGTAATAATTACATAATATGAGTCCTTTTTCTTCTGTGCTCTGATGACAGGGTAGGTAACACACTGGGACATCCAGTGAGGCAACCCTACTCCGTATGAGATCTGAGGGTCCTGTTTTCCATTAGCAATTCTTTCTTTTAACCATGGAGCAGCTGGTAGGTCAATCCACCAACGTAGCCGCCTTTGGCCCTCTGAGCAGACCCTAATCAACACCCCGCTCCCGTGCTGGGCCCAGGCAGTTAACACTTGCCCCCGCCGGCACATATGGAGGCCCTCCCCCCCCCCCTTTACCAAGCGTAATTTAACTCTGTCGTCATCTCCCAGCGCAAATAAACTGATCCTGAAATCAGTCCCTGCTTTTTAAGCAGTATGGTGTAGTCTGACACTTTTTTTAGTCCATACTTTTGTGCCAGTAGATAGGATCTATACCTATTTAGAAACCTCTGAGCACTGCTGACAGTTTCTTTGAGAGAATAACTGAATTGAAGAATTGAAGATTGATCTGTGTAATATTAACATGCGTTTTTATGTGTATGTAAATGGAATGTTATATGAAAAAATTAAATATGGTCATTAAACAAAATATCCTGGGACAGGATTGTGACCTACATTCCAGACCTAGCAATGCTGCAGTATGTGCTGGGAGAGCACTGTGGCATGTGATGTCACCTTATGATGAGAACACTGCACTCTGGAGGTCATGGAGATGTCATGCAACGTCAAACGGATTACCCGAATTCCCTGCTGAGCACGTTAAATCTTTACACTGTGTGAGGACACAGGCCGAACCTGACAGATGCACGTAAATCAGCACAAGAGCGGTGAACGCGTGTTGACCGCTCGATCCACATGGCTCGATCCGAAATGGCACCACGGCATCAGTTCCTAACCGATCCTGGCACATGGAAACGATTCCGTTCTGCAAGGTACTGCCCCTTTCTCTAGCTACTCCCTCGCCTCTGTAGCATTTAAATGCCTGAGAGAGTTGTCTGTGGGTTGCGAGAGCATTGTCTGGGTGTGTCGACCGGTGCGGAGCTCCTCCCATGTGTGGGAGGAGTCTGTACATGGGTGGCGGGAGGTGGTCACCTGTGGGGGTGGGGGTGCACTTGGCGGTCATCTGATTGTACTCCTGGTTCTCCTTGGGGCACACGCACATGAAGGCCCCTTCCACGTTGTCGCAGAGCGCCTCTCCGCAGACCCCGCTCAGCAGCTCACACTCATTCACGTCTACACGGGCAGGAGGAAACAAACGCCACGCTGTCAGTGCTCAGTGCAGCTCACATTATTATATTATTAAAGTTACTTAACAGGGGCCAACTGACAAGGCTCACTCACTTTTTTTTGACTTACTTACACATTTAAAATTTGTACAGTTATATGTGTATTTATCTAGTTACTTTAATCAAATGTGCGAGTGCATGATAAGGTGTGATGGGTTGCACAAAAACACTGTCATGACCAAAAAGGTAACCACACTTATTTGGTGTTAAAAAATCAAAAAAGTATCTTTCAACTGAGGCTTTCAATTTTATTCTTGAAAAACAAAAACTGGAAAGGGAGGTGCCAGACTATTATACGCATATGATGTCATGTCGGGTTAGCTCCAAAACCCGCCCGGCACACGCCGGGTTTGGCCGCGGCGCGTGCTGGTTGTGCCGCCCTGAATCCTTGGCAAGAATGGCGAGACACGTCATAAGCACAACAAAAAACAATGGCCAACAACAGAGGTTGGTAAGACACAGATGAATGTCCTACAATCATATTAAAAGGCTTCTCATCCATTTAAACAGTCACAGATAGATAGAACAGTAATTTCATACCATTACTGTTAATTGTTTTCTCAGCTGACAGAGGTGCAATGTGCTTGCTGCTGCCGGCTGACAGGTTTTGCTCCATTTAAGCGGTTTTCTCCACCCTTGTCGCTACGTAGTAAGCGATGCACCAGCAGTTCTAAATGGAGTGGACCCACTGACACATTACTGCTGTCAGCACTGCCCTGATTGACACATAGCCACACCCCCTTAAAGCACAGGACAAATCATCATGCCTTCATCCAGGCCAGAAAGTTAATATTAATGAGGAATGTTGTTTTGGTAATGCCCATATCCAGCCTCTACCTTTTCAGACAGGCAGTTATTTTGGCCTTGTGATTTGGGCCATAAAAACTACACAGATACTTTAGTTGCAGTTCACAGAGGGTGTGGGTGGTCTGTTGATGAGACCTTAAGGGTGAAAGAACAAGTCAACACTCACAGCGTGGGACTGTTGCATTAGGATCACTAAAAATTGTCAAAAAAGAATAAAAAAGCAAGAAATACAGCTTAAAAACCCCCAAAAACTGCCCCACAAGCCAAACTATATTCAATGTTACCATATCCACAGAATTGGGCATACTTCAAGAAGGGGCCATGGGAGAATTTTTCACCTCCTCTTGTCTAATTTATATTCATAGACTTGAACTACATTTTGGTGGCTTTTGGGTGAGTTTTTCATTTTATATGGGAGAGAAATTGCCCATCATTTGGAAACACTGATGGCATACTGTGTATAAAACGGTCAACCTGAATGAAAAGATTTGATAAAAGGAGAATGACAACAATTTAGTGCATCTGGACCCCCTTTTTTTTAAAAAGTATGTAAAGCATTCATTGATCGGGCACAGAAGATCCAAAAAAACACTGCTACTGTGGAATAAACCTTATTGCACACCATTTTCAATGGAACAGCAGGAATAGCTTTTCACAGCGGCCAGGCATAATAAAGAGACTCTACAACACAGTGAAACCTACAGATTTTTCATGTGTGTTCTTACGGCTCACCAGAGAGAAAAGTCATAATAAGGGTAAATGGTGACATTTTTACAGCATAGCTGGAAAACTGCATCTGAAGCCACAAAACTACAACTTTTTAATTGCTACGTGAGCCTGACGTGGTCTATTGCATGGGAGAGAGACGGAAGATTCACCGGGTACAGAAAAAACACAGACGCACGGATGTGCCCCCTTGATAGATCAACTCACGCAAAATTCACTGGACACCTAGCAAAAAAAAGTTAATAAGAACAAAAATACCACATTATCTGGTATGGCAGTCAACAACCAAGAGTCTCAGGAATAAGTATGTAAAAAATGTCATTTCTTTAAAAAGTATGTGCTAGACAACCAGAAAAAAGCAACAAAAGCATGTGTGTATGTGTGTGTTGGGGGGTTGGGCAAAATCCGGCTGTCGATTTAAGAGCAGACCGTCTGTGCTGGGGAGGTATGGAAGGTAGCTGACTACATGGAGCTGGGCGGGCCTATGAGCGGTTGCCAAGCAGCAAAGAATGAGGGAGGGGCAGGGTGAGGGGTTTGAGGAAGTGTTCAATCAGCTTCAATTGCGCCCGGCCCACGACCCACTTTCAGTGCTCAGGAAGTCCTTCCTGCTGGAGGAAATGGGAACTGCATGGGCCCGGTTTAGGAAACCACTAAGACAGACGAGCTTGAATTCTTTGGCTTTCCAAGAACATGAACTCACTGGCTTTTTATTTGCTCGTGCTGTCCGCCTCACCACTGTCACCACCACCACCACCACAACCACCACCCCCCAAAAAAAAGAAAAAGAAAAGGAAAATAAAAGAAGATGAGCCTTTCATTAACGACTTACAAATGATGAGGCGTTCTGTTTAGTTTCCCCTGCAAGTGGGATTTTGTTTTCCAGTTGAGGTGGAAAAATTACCCAGCTGAGAGATGAGGATGACATCGGTTTTGCTACTCAGAAACAGCGGGAACGGCCATTTCCTGTTGTTGTTTTTGGTGTGTAATCTGACAGACTTGTCATCGCGGTGATTTCCTCCTGGTAAGCGAAACAGAGGCCGCATATTGCTGACAGCTACCCTACCCAGACGACTTCACAAAGAGCCACAAATGATTAGAGGGCTAACGCCACAGCATTATAGAAAATATACCTGAACACAAGTCATTTCCTTTCTGGTAGACTCCTTCCCTCACTGCATGTTCAAAAAGCCTTCATTGAGGAGCATCGCAAGAGTCTAGGCTAAAGTCGACAATGGCATTGCAGGGCCAAACACAGAAGCTGCATGTGACCCTGCCACACACCTACAATTACCTGCAAGACACTGCACCAATCAATCGGCCGACATTGTCCTTTGCCCCCAAAATTAGCGTAGTAGGGATTTTGAAAGCAAGGCACAGAGGACATGCAGACACCAACACAAAATCTGAACTTTGTTGTACGTCGCTCTGGATAAGAGCGTCTGCCAAATGCCTGTAATGTAGTGTAATGTAATGTAATGATCATTGTTCATAACGGCCCATTGTGGGGAAAATCCCAAATCCAGCTGTTGTTGCTGGGCAGGTGGATCTGAATCAGCCTCTTCAGGCTGTGAGCAGCGGCCCACAGACCTAATAGTTCCATGGAGTAAGAGAGGGCACTTCACAGTCTCGGCACCAGTGCTCTTTTCCAATCGTATGGCCGAGGATCAGGCGGCAGACACCAGGGAGCATGTTTAAACCATTACCAGCGCACAGGCCTTAAATTGAATGAAAACAAATGGTCGCATCAATCAAAGTCCTGGCACAGCTTTCTTTTTTCGCCTTTTTTTTCGCTGGGAATGGGGAGGGGGTCTGGTGCGCTCAGCCGAGCAAACCCTAGCACATTTTTAGAGCACGGCAGACTAGCTCGCACCCGGTCTGGCCTGCTACTGAGCGGCAAGCTCACGCACAACACTGTTAAAACTCTCACGCATTGTTTGGATAATGGTTGCACGGCGTTTACATTCAAAATCTGAAAATCACCTTACGCCAAAATCACCTTACGCCGTTCCAGCACCAGTGTGATGCGAAGGACAAACGCTATTCAAACTAATCCTCGCACTGCACAGGACATATCGCAATGGTAAGGCTCATTTTTACAATATATCAAATTAGCACACAAACGTACAGTGCAACTACAATCAGGGTGTAATTGAACTAACTAGATAACTTTAGTGAACACTATGAAAGTGAAGTAGAAGGCTCACTTTCCCTTTACTGGCAATCTGCTGGTTTAATGTCAACATATCAATGCAACAGAATTCAAAGGTGTGAGGGAAATCATTGTTCCCTGCAAATTCCAGGTGAATGTGGGAGCCAAACCAAGGCCAAGGGTACAGGGGGTTTCAAGCATGCAATTTTTATACGGTACAGGCCTGGTTCTGTTAAAGGGCTGTTAAAGGGTAACCTATATAGCTGTTGAGTTGTTACATAATGTCGTTGTTATTATATAAATATTGTATTACGTGTAGCCTCCCAAACTGTTACTGGTGTTGTCTACCACCCTCCGACGCCCCCCCAAGCACCATCACTGGCCCTGGCCCCCCGGAAGTGGTGGTGGGTGTGGCGTCACAGAGGGCCTCACTCACCTACACAGCCCAGACCCTCCGGTGCCTCCTGAAAGCCCCGGTCGCACAGACAACGGAAAGAGCCGGGCACGTTCTGACAGAAGCTGTGCCGGCCACACACAGTGGCGTTGAGGGCGCACTCGTCAACATCTGCGAATGAGACGGGGAGAAATGTCAGCGAGGGAGGCTCCACCCTTTCAGGATGGCCAGCCCTCTGGTGTGACAGCACAATGAGCCAAGGCCCCGCCCCCTTGGATGAAGCAGCCAACCGGGTGAGCGCAAAGCACGGCGTGTCTGCAGGCAAGGATTTGATACATAGACACTCACAGCGAAAAAGCCAAAAGAATGTGTTGCTGTGAAGGCTGGAAGCATAAACTGAATTGAGGGCGGTTGTCTATGTTTGTGCATTGATTTCATGCTTCATCTTTCCTTAAGTCTTGGTCAGTTAACCAATTTTAGCTACTCAAATGGAATTCCTGAACAAGATGACATCTATTGATAACAGCAGTGTAATTCCAAAAAAAGTGCCTGTTCTCCCACAACATAAATAAGAGGCTTAGAAAACCTGGCTCTGTGCAGTAGATCTTCAAACATATCAGAAGAGGGGGCCTCCCGGGTGATCTAGCGGTTACAACGTTCGACGCTGGCCACTGCGCCCGGGGTTCGATTCCACCGGCCGTGCCAGAGTCGGCTCTGGCTGGGAGTGCCACTAGGGGGCGGCAATTGGCTGTCTGCCCCAGGGAGGGGGATGGGAAGCCGACACTGCATATAGGAGTGGATCTGGAGTACCGGTGGGAGTTACGGTCGACAGGCTTAGTGAGTGCCGTCTCGGAGGAGACGATACTTCGCCTCTGTCACTACCGGTCACAGGGCTACGGCAGCAAACTCGCAATATGAGGCGGGGGGGATTGACATGAAAATGAGGGTGTAATTGGCTACTAAATTGGGAGAAAATCTGAAACAAATACTTAAAAAAATATATATAACATATCAGAAGATGATCTAGGATATCTTGAATACATTTAGAATAAAATTCTAAACTTGAGTGCAAATTTCATTCTCACAAATTATGTGGAGCACATACAGTATATGGAATACTTGAGTATTTTTTTACAACCAATGATGTAAGAATTCGTACAGTAATCTCTCTCTCTGGATTCCTAACATGTGGCTGTAGAGTACGTATGGTCTCTATTACACACGGTCGCCACCATTCCTATTGAAACTCACCAATGATTAGAGCTCACCATCATAATAGTCCTTGGCTTATAACATCCTTTGTTATTATTTTAAGAACGATTTCAACTAATCTTTTCTTTCTTCTGAGGAACTGAAAATGTTTCACTATGTTTTCCGGGCAGTTGAAGCAACATTTCTGAGAATCATAATTCACTGAATTATGTAACAATGGGAGTGTTTGTTATCATGCATGTATTTTATTTGGGCTTTAGCCAATCCCTGTCTGCACGCTACATGTACGGTTTGTGTATATCTTCTATATCACTTACGCGTACTGATGGTGGAAACATGCATGGAACCAATGCTGTGACACACCAGCGGCCAGAAAAAACAGCTTGCAGAAGCGGGGGGGGGCAACATTGAATACAACAGCAACTGTGTACTGAGCCAGACATCAGCTTCAAAAGATGAATTTGGGACCAAGATCCGAGAGAAAAGGGTGCAGAAGTCCACTTCTATGTGCACACAGTGCATTCCTATAGCAGCGGGGTAGTTTCTTCTAAGAATAGGGTACAAGAGTGGAGCTATTTTGCCACCAGAAGAATTTTGGAGATTCACAACGTTGAACAAGCTGAACAGAGCGTGTCTAGCTGAGTGCTCTGCAAGGAGAGAAGCATGACAAGCTAAACTGTGAGAGATGGAGAGATGGTGGGTGACTGTAGATTAATGGGCAACAGTGAATGGGTATTTTGAAGACAAAAAATAAATATTAAAAATACAATTACAATACAGCAGTGCAGCCTTCCTAGTAAACAAATCCTACTACTGATTGAGCAGTCCTTAAGGAAAAAAAAATCAATGACTGAACTATAGCACTGCTTTATATATGCATATACAAATACACTTATGGAATTTTGCAGAGGTAGATTGCCAGGAATATATTAAATATTAAACATTTAATAAAAACAAATGTTTATGGCAAGATCCGTAATATTGCTTTGAGGGGGGAAAAACAAACAGTAAATTTCATTTTAAACAGAATTTCATGTTGATTGTAATAACATGAAAGAGGAAAGTGGATCTTTGAGGAGCTAATGAACTGCAGGGGAAGAGGGCATAAAAAAGTATGACAAAACCAGTAAGCTCTCAGGATGTCGGTATGTCAACAGGAAAAAAGCCGTTCAGCACACATGACCCAAAACTCATCGCCATCTCCTGGTGTTGACTGTGGCAATGCAAGGCAGGCTGGGATATGCCATAGAGGTGTGTTACGCCAACTTTGGCCGGTGAAGTACCCCGGGAAAGTGTCATTATCGGCCTGCAGGCGGTGGCCCTTATGGCACTGGCATCAGTACAAGCCCCTCGTGTTGACACAGGAGCTCCCGTGACACCTGGCCCTGTCCGAGCACTCATCCACATCTGCAAGCGACAGCCGCCCGTTTGAGTTCCTGGAAGCACTCCACCTTGTACATAAAGGTTGTTGCTTTGTGCTCACAGAGGAAAATGGAACACAGTCTGTTTTCCCAGTGTTTGGAAGGACAGTTCAGACAAGAACCACTCCTTTGGAGCCATTTCGGTGTTATGTTTTCAGTAAGAAGGAGAAAGCCCTAGATACCCCCCAGCAACACACTGAATCAATGGGTGGAAATGTCTTAGCAAAGGCAGCATTGAAAACTATATTACCACATTAATGCATCATAGCCTTTTCCTGGGCATTAGGTCAGAATTACATTAAAAAAATGTAACATTACCGTCAAGGGGTTATGCAACTGGGGCCGGTTTACAGGCTTCAACATGTAAAATGAGCACTGAGAAATGGCAGAGAAAGCACTGGGCTTGCAAATATTCCTGGTGGTGGTATTTGTGAACATATTCTTCAGGAATCTTTGGTAATTATAACAAACTAATTTGTTGAGAGAGAGAGAGTAACAGAGTCCTAATCATTAACACTTGCAAATGGTATTGGCGTGAGCTTGTGTCTTCCAAGAAACTTCAGTTTCCTGAAGGGGATGTAACTGGAGGGAGCCACTAACACGAGTGTCAGCTGTGGCAGTCCAGGCTGCAGCGGATGGTCACAGCTTCCCTCCAGATCCTCCCCCCCACCGGCCAAAGCCCCAGGAGATTACAGCAGTCAGATTACAGTCAGACCTCTCCGGGTGCGACTTAGCCCTCCACCCTTTCCTCTTCCTCAACTCCGAAGAGGGTGGCGACCATGATAAGTTGCTGACGGCAACTCCTCCAATTTGTTCTATTCAGCCAGACATGGCCGACAGTATTCTGCCATTAGCAGTTTGGGAAGCTGACTTGGAGACATTTTATGGGAGGCAAGACTGCTCCCGTGTTAAGCTGTGGAGTTCTGTCTGCTGATATTCCAAGTTTGTTAGGATTCCAGGGCAGTAGGCTCTGTAGGCTATGTCAGACAGCAGGTGCAGAGTGGAAACACACAGCAATCCTGAGTGCAATAGGCTACAGAAGGAGCAATGCTGCTGGGCGTTTTAACAGGGTCATATTTTACACACCCTTCCACCCTGGCCTTCATCTTCCAGCAGTTTTCCACTTCTTGCCGTGTTTTTTTTGGGGCGACCCTTGAAAGCTAACGCATGATTTTTTATCCCTGGTAATAAATAAGGGCACTCTATTATTTCGTAAGGTACCAAGGACAGAGAAAAGGAGAGAGGGAGGGGGCAGTTTAAGTGTGTGAGAGAGCAACTGCAAGACAGAGAGAGAAGAAAAAATCTTTGTCAATTTATGTAAACTGTGCTGATAAAAAAAAGAAGCTGTCCCATTTTTCCCTGGGCAATGCAGATGTCGTTCTCCGGGCAGTTTTTCCCATCTACAGTGATGCAGAGGCTCATGAAGTCTTAACATGTTTCCTCTCCTTACTCTACACAGAGGCATCCTTGTTTGACTTCTTATTCTCTCTGGACACATGGCTCAGGAAAATGTAGATTTTATATTTTTGAGAAATTATTATTTGTTCAATGCGAGTGAGACAGATGAAATTTGGGTGAAGGTATAACGAACCACAAAACACTGCATTTACTTAATTTCAACTACCACTTAAAACAATGACCTTGAATTTGATACGGTCCAAAAAATGAAATTGATTATGGGCAATAGTTTGGTGAGGACAGTAGCGAAAACGCACCTGCGTGGTAGTGGAATTTCTAGTTTTGTCCGTCGCAAACGGAATATTTCTCGCCTCTACCCAGTTTGGTAGTTTCATGGTCTGCAATAAAGTTGTTTGTGTCAATATGGGTTGGGCGGCACAATGGTCAATACAAACATTTTTGTGCAGTACAAGTTTTATGTGTAATAAT
Organism: Aldrovandia affinis; assembly: GCA_029706075.1. Lineage (NCBI taxonomy): Eukaryota > Metazoa > Chordata > Actinopteri > Notacanthiformes > Halosauridae > Aldrovandia > Aldrovandia affinis. The sequence goes on along the minus strand of JAINUG010000002.1, from coordinate 10,251,516 downwards.
TTGTTTGCGTTTTCGTCCACCCAGACTACCTCTCAACTCAAACGCATATTAATGTGCGCATATGAACCGAGAGCGCATATAAGTAGGGTGACTATATGTCTCGCATTTTAAATAAAATAGCATAAACGATATGGACCCCACTCAACAATATCCTCACGCCTATGTCAATAAACGTCGTTTCAGATGTCTCTCGCTTTGTTATTTTTATTGTTACCATATTTTAAATGAAGTATAAACTTTTACGGAGTATGTCTCCCAGAAATGTACCCTGCTTCTCCTGAATTTGGACTGTCATCCCCCAGCACACAAGACTGCTTTGTAAATATGTATGTATGTATGCTCACTGGAGAACATAATTGGACAGTGAAAGCAAGTCTCATAACTTGGTTTTAGAAAGCCATGGTGCTTGCTCTTCATCAGACATGATGAAGCGGCACATTCGGCCCCGGGGCAGGCATATTTGGGGGAGGGCCTCTTCTCTGATTCTTTTCCACTGCTGTCCCTGTCAGGTTGCGAGTGGTGGTGCTTTCTGGAGTCCAAAGCAAACAGGTCACCAGACCCGAGGTGCTGAGGTGTTTTATGGGCTCTCTCCTACAGCTGATTTTGGGGCCTTTCCCTTGGATCAAACGAGGCCTGGTCAGTTCCCCGGTGGCCGACAGCAGAGACGCAGAACACCGCGCGGAGGAACGGCAGAAACACTGCCGACGTTTCCCCCCCCCCCTTCTGTCTCCCTCCCTTGTTTTTCCACGCTCCAGGTCGGAAAATCGCCCCCCTCTCTTTAACAAATGTAAACCAGTCTCCTTTTACTCACCTGTAAAATCCATCTGCGCTGTAAAACACAGCAGGGACCACAGGCCGCACTTTACAGATTCGGGCAGCACAGGGACGGGCCTATGGGATGCTAAAGCGGGGCAGTGTCCTGGCTGCTTTGTTTCTCTCTGCTGAGAGCAGGTGGGCACGACAGGCGGCTTCTCGAAACGACTACCCGTATGAGTCCCACCATGGCGTTCTGTATCTGGACGCCACAGCTCAGGCGGTAAAACTGAAAATTAACTATGCCAAGATCTAATTCAAATGAAAGACACGTAGGCTCACTCCCTGTCTAGGCAATTTGAAAGACAAAACAGACAAACTAACCTGATAAAAAATAAAATAAAAAAGTATTGTGACAGTGTGTGAGTTGAGATATAACACACGCACACACACAAACACATGCTGCTGGCTTCCTTGTCTACAGCGGGTCTGGTTCGGAGCAGCGGAGCCGAGTGTTCTGGCTCTCGCCCCCCGCCCCACAGAGAGTGCGAGAGAAAGCAGCGTGTTGTAGAAAATATTCCTCTTCGTCTAGACAGCCATCTCACAGCCTTCCTTTAGTGCAGGAAAGGGCATTTAAAAGAGCTCTGGCATCGGGGCAGGGCTCCTGGCACCAGCGCCTCCTGGAAAAAAACAGCAGCGGCAGCAGCAGCATTTGCAGAAGTAATTAAACCTGTCCTTCCAATGGCAACAAGGCGCTGAGGGTGACATGGGAGCGTGCAGACGAGACGTCAGGACAGCGTCAGGTGAGCGCGGTGAGACTGGCGGGGCGGGGCCACCAGTTGAGGGGATGGTGACAAAGGGGGCGCAGGTCCCCCTTTCTCAAATCGTTATTAGAACGGCACTACTCTAAAAGGAGACCCTTGCTGCTCTCCACTTCTTGACCGCATATGCTCTTCCATTCTTTAACACTTAAGATTCAGCCCTGTGATTTGAGTTAAATCAATAGAGGAGCAGGAGAAACACCACGTAGGATTAGCTGTGTCAGTACCCTGGTGTCGAAAAGGACACACTCCCACCCTCCTGTCTGTGTCTACGTCTCTGATCCTGAGATGACCTACCGCGTAACACGCAGGGCACCCGAGTCAAAGGGACAGCGAGTACACACCAGGTGTTCACACGCATACTTACGTTCATAATGACATACACGTGAAAAATGTGTCCTATCTCTGGAGAATAAATAATGACTTAAAAACACCTGAGATGCTTAACGACTTTTCCAAAAGACACGAGTTGCCCTGGAAGTACAATATGGGAGGGTTTAGTGACTGCATCTGCGAGTCCCTTTGGAAGAAATCAGAAGTGGAGAGAAAAGGGCTTGGTACCAGACTGAAATGCTGTGGGGACGCACGGGTTTGCCTTTGCAGCAGTGTAAATGGCATTAGGTAGCGCAAGGCTTTCAGCAAGCTAAGCCTCTGGTGTCTGAAGGCTCTGAAACAAGGGGGACCCCTGTGAGCTGGAGCTAGGTGCGCGGTTACCCTCGCAGGTGTTCGTGTCTTCCTTGATGGCGAAGCCCTCCTCGCAGACGCAGTGGAAGGACCCCTCCGTGTTCAGGCACTCCCCGTTGGGGCCGCACAGCTCAGGGTCGTCCAGACACTCGTCAACATCTGCAGGGACGCCGGAGAGAGCGAGAGGCCGGAGATGAGACATGACGTCAGTCTCCATCACACGGGGAGGCCTGTCAACAAGCCCCTGGCTTTCTTTTGGTCACACTTCCCCTCTCCCCCTAGTCACGTTGCTGCTCCCCACACAGGTGCAGGAGAGAGGCGTGTGCGTTTGTGCATGTGTTTGTGTGTGTGTGTGCGTGCGTGTGAATTTGTGCGTGTGTATTTGTGTTTATGTGTGCATACGATTGTGTGCGTCGAATATTTGCTTGTATACAGTAGATGCTTGTGAGTGTGCTTGTACAGTACTCCTGTATTTGCGTGCATGTTGGTGCGTCTGTGTGCATGTTAGTGTGGGTGTGTGTGTGTGTGTGTGTGTGTGCGTGTATGAGGTATGTGTATATGTAAGCATGTTGGTGCATCTGTGTGCATGTTAGTGTGGGTGTGTGTGTATATGCAGTATGTGTGTATGTGTGCATGTGTATGCATGTTAGTCTGGCTGTGTGTGTGTGTGTGTGTATGAGGTATGTGTATATGTAAGCATGTTGGTGCATCTGTGTGCATGTGTTTGTGTGTGTGTATGTACGCCTGTGGGACCTCACCTTGGCAGCTGGTGCCATTGACCCGGTAGCCCTGGGGGCAGTTGCATTGATAGGAGCCCATGTTGTTGACACACTCTCCCACACTGCCACAGGCCTCTGGCAGCTCCTGGCACTCGTCCACATCTGCAACCACAGTGACACTTTAATGTAGCGGCAACAAACGCCTATGCACCCCTGACGCGCCAGCCCAACGCATCGGATGACTTTTTATAGGTAGAAGCAGGAAATTAGACTTGGAGGTGGTAGGAAGCAGACGCCTACAGTACAGCCAGATTTAGTATTTGGGAAGGACAAAATCAAAACAACTTATGAAATTGTGGTCCTATGTGTTTTCTATGTGTTTCAGGATGAACACATATGATCAATATTTGGGATTTTAAAATGTAGTTAAAAGACGTATAGTGTGCAAGGAATGTATGTAAATCTCAGATACTTCAAAATTAGTCATGTTTGGTGTGGAGCTTTGGTAGCATTATCAGCCGCCAGTAAAAAGGAATCCAAATGAAGGTAACAACAGTCTTTTTTCTTCTTCTTTTATTTCAAATTTGGTAGCCAATTACACTCTCTATTTACCCTCCCCACATGAGTCCGCCGCTCGTCTCTGCGAGGCAAGCTAATTCTCAAAGGGCAGCGAACTCCGCTTCCTTCGAGACGGATTTGCTTCACAGTGGACCCGAGCCGGCTCACCCTCCCCCTGGGGCAGATTGGGGCTGACGACCAGGGCCGGTCTGGTAGAGACGGGTTTTGAACCGCGTCTCTGACAGGCAGCACACACCGTATCGGGCCAGCCAGTGGTGTGTTAGACCGCTACGCTCCCGCCACCCCAGGAACAAGAGTCTTAAACTCGAGGCAAAAAAAACCTGAAACTCCCCCAGAGTAACACAGCTGGGGTACTTTGGGACAGAAAGCAATAAAAGTGTTCAGTCGGTGAAGAAAGGCGGTCAGTCAGGGAATAAAGGTAGTGTGTTGAGTGGGACAGAGGAACGGACACCATGTCAAATGCACAGACTAAAGAAAGAGTTCCTCTGTGCTGCGACAGCCCTTACCGTCGCACTGGTCCCCGGCCAGCGAGACCCTGAATCCCGGGCCGCAGCTGCAGATGAAGGACCCCTCTGTGTTTCGGCAGTGCCCCCTCGTGCACACGCGCCCGTCCCGGCACTCGTCCACATCTGTTCCACAAACACAAAAATTCAGCAGCCGGTGGAGCGCGCTGTGAGCTCTGCAGTGAAGGGGATCGTGGGAAACCACACCAGCGCTGTGCTCGGACACTGAAGAGATGGGGTCTGTTTCGGCTCCCACACCCTACGTGATGTGTATAGTCCCTCACTATAAAAACTTGTAGAGGAAATACTAAAGGCCCCAAGAGCTATTTTTTCCGGCCTGCAGGCAGCAGAATGTTGATTGATTATAAGCTGGTACAATGCATCTAACATTGTTATGTTATCATCTTAGTACAGCAACACAATAACTGTTTACAATTTGAGCTCCGGAGAGCTGATCGAGTATGGTAATCGCTGAAGAATCTCAATACTAATACAGGTTTCCCACTTAAATCAGATTTCTATATTTCATGACATTTCAATGACATTTTAAGAGTAAATGTAGGATTTATTTAATTTATTTAAATCCAGGCTTATATTTCTTGCAGCATCTGTCAAAATTCCCATGAAAGTGGGCAACCTTGTGGGGGACTTTGTTAGAAACACCACTTAGGTGCAACACTTGATGTCTGCACGGACGGTGTATGGATGCTCTCGGCAGAGACTGCCAGTCACCAGTGACTGTTAATGGGCTTCATATACAAAACATTGAGCTAGCTAATTTGTTAGCAATATCAGCTATCTGAAATTGCTAGACTTGATAGTAAATTATTTCATGCTAGTGAGTCAGCAAGAAAGATGAGACATCATTTGCTCATTGTAAAAGACAAAGGCAAGGGATGCGTCACCAGTGACTTTTTTGTGACTTTCAAGGACAGTTGGAACTGCATGACAAAATTAATGTTTCGGTTTTTTTTGTTTTGTTTTTTTTTGGGAGGTGGGGAAACAGCCCTCAGTAGATATTGAAATACCATGACTTATTTATCAGGTTCCCAATTGCTTGGCTCTGCCTCTGTGGTTCTATGAAAGGTTGAACCCTGCTGGGTGTGCCTGAATGATTCATAAGTACGTAAAGGTGACCAGCTTAACTAAGTCCTTGCGACTGGCATACCAGAAACCTGGAAAGTTTCATCATTCTGCTGCACCAAAGGGCTTACAAATAATGACAAACTACAAACTACCCATACATTAAGAACGCATTACTATTTCACCCTTAGACTCGATTATGCTGAGCGTGTCAGTGGACATTCTTCATTTCATTTAAAGTTACTCTTTCAGTTGGAATTCAAGCCAGCTACACTGGCGATATCACGGACAAAAATGGCCTTATAAAAATCTCTAATTTAAAATCCATCCACATATCAACCTCTGTGCTCTTTTTAGAGGCCTCAGCAGTGGTGGTTTTTGGATTAACGAGCATTCATAAATGCAACATTGTACTGGAAGTAGTAAATATGCATGAGGACATTACCTGCGCATAATTTGCCATCTGGGCCGAGTTCGTATCCGTCATTACATGTGCAGACAAAGTACCCCTCGAAGTTGGAGCACTTGCCATTGGCACACGCTGATGCGTCCAGGCACTCGTTGATGTCTGGCCAGAAACAACAGCAATGAAACATGAGAAAATGTAGTTTTCAACTCCAAGGAAAAAGCTATATTTCTAAGTATTTTGAAATACATTTTCTGCCTGTAAAATACAAAGTACAGAAGGCTAGCAGTAGACGGGAAGAAAACCTATTCCTTCTTATTATGCATCACGCACGCAGACACAGACACACGTACGTATATATATGACACACTGTATATGATATATTTCAAAACGCAAATATTTTTGAAATGAATCTTTCAAATTTTTTTCATCGCACGTAATTATATATTCAGAAGGCACGCTGTAAAATATCCATGCTCAGTTCAAACATTAATCAAAGAAAGTAAAGGCACAAAAAAATACAATAAAAACAATCTCTCCACTGTCACTAAATACCAAGCTTTCAAAAGAAGCCCGGAGGTGGCATTATTTGGGCACCTGTGGGTGCCAGTGTTCTGTTCTGTAAAGGTGTATCTGGACTAGATCATTAGTCACATAGCCTTCATTATTTCCCGTTTCCCTCCATTTATAAACGCTCACCCAGTGTAATGCGGCTCGTTTTGGCTCATGTACGTACGCTCAATTCCTCTTAGACGGCTCCAAGTCGACCACACACTGCATTTACGCTATGAACCAAGCAACTAACCCAATGTATATAACCACATAATGTTTCAACAGAGAGCATGTCTTTCCCACCACATCTGGAAAATATAAAATGGGGGTGGGGGGGGGGGGTTGGTTGCAATCCCACATTGGAATCTTATACTATACTGAACACTTGATCAAGCTCTTCTTTGTCAGATGGGAATATCTCAATGCTAGCAGCAGCAGTGTGGAGAAGTGAGTGGTGAAGGTTCCGGGCTCTGAAGGGCATTGCTTTTGACCTTTGACCCCTAAATGTGGCACTGCATGTGCATGGCAGACTTGAGCATGGTGCTTTACCATACACTTTACTCAATTTGTTCCAGTGAAAGCCTCATGGCTATACACAGTAAACAGGTTACGAAATGTATGTGGGAAGTAAAATGGTTGTCCTCGAGGTCACCCTGACAGTATATTAAATTAAAGCCGGTGGAATGAAATAATCTGCTTGAAACAACTTTGTCGAGACCACCGCTCCCAAGTAATTCTGGAGCCAATTCTCTTTGGTGCCGTTGCTGCTCATGTGACTACAGAGAGCCGGGATTAGAGCCTGTGTGAAGCCCGGTGTGCAGCACTGACAGCTCTCACAATCCATCAGTCATTCCCAGAAAGAGAATCTGAATCTACACGCTAACTGCCTTGCACTGCAAATGCAATGCAAACATTGTGTCTAGACGGCATGAGTAAGATTCCATGGGGTGGAAACGTGTGCTTTTTCAGTAAAGCTAAGATTCTAACTGAGACACGCTCCCACTGCTGTGCCGGAACGAGTTTCATTTCCAGCGGCTGAGAAACTCCTGATTATGGAACTGGTCGAGTGCTCTCAATCTCTGACTGATCCCAGTCTTTCATAAGGGGATTTATCCAAATCAGAACCCTGACCCACCTGCTGCCAACCAGTTAACTGAAGGTTGGCTTCTTTCAGAGATATAGACGGTTTCTCTGTTATATACAACTGCCACTTCACCATCAAAATTGGATTTGTCAAAACGTTGCCCAGTGCTGGGCCAAAAATACACAAAGGAGGCTTGCATTTCGATTTAATTTATGAAACTTTTATAAAAACTCAAAAATAAAAATAAAAATAAAAACCTAGACTATTCATGTTAAAATAAGAATGTGTAAGAATTTAGAAAATACTGTATTGAAGAAAAGCTACTGTAGCCTACTGTTCAATCAAACAATTCATAAAAACTAAAACAAGCAAACCCTGTAGCCTGTGAAAGCTCCTTCAAGCTGTACCTCAGAGCCCGTGGGCTGAGCTGAGCGGGGAGCTTTAAATACATACTTTTGGTGTTCAAATGTTCCTTGTGATCTGCCTAAACCCAGCAGATAAAGTATTTTGCATTGGTATGCCCTATACAAATGAATTAGATTGCTTAAAATATAATTGCTGCTCCACTAGTTTATTTAAATGTAGCCTATATGTAGCATTTTTTGTGATTAAATGGGTAATTAAACAATTTAAAATGTAACCGCTCTAAAGACAGGCCTTTATAGGTAGGAGGGAATTCGCAACACTTTTAGTGTTAAATCGGTAAATGATGCTTTGAAGCTAAAATTCAAATGCAGCAAAGTTTTGCGCACAGTTCAGCTTCCTTTTTTTTTTTTTTTTTTGATGAGAGGTTTTGAGCAGAGCGTGTGGGGAATCTTGTGAGCGGGAGAGTGGAGCGGAAGAATAGCCTTGTTAGGTATTTCTCCTCGCTCAGCTCCGCACACAGCTAATGTCTAAACCCGCACTGTGAAAACCACTACAGATAGACATGAACTCACGAATATATCTTCTCTTCCCATGTAGCATGTGTGGTATTTCCGCACAGAAGGCAATGCAAATGTGTGTGGCTCTAAACCTAGCAGTAGAGTTCAGGTGCCTACAGACATGCTTCACTCCTCATTATCTTAGCGATATTACAACGCTGTGACTGATCTGTTGACAAGGCTCAACCATGAAGGAGCATGACACAGCACCAACTTCAAAACTATAGTAGCTAGTATGTAGTTATTTAGTATCAACAACAATGGACGATGCGGTAACGTCATCATGCAAGACAACTACCTCATCGTCCAAAGACAAATTAAACACATACAATTATTAGGTGACACAATGTCAAAATTTGTGGTCTATACACAAAACCACAATTTCAACAACAAAGGTGAGCCATTTAACCATAGCCTTGGTTTAAATCTCAAATGAATGTTAGCTACCTTAAATCCAGATTATGAGAGCATCAAAACCTGCGTATCGTCTGTTAATGTTGAACTTAAGCGTCGCACCATATTGCTGTCTAGATTTGTATCATGTCATGTAATACACATAAAACCAAACAGTTACTGGGCGCATCTACATACGCAACAGCCTGTAGCTACAGTTTAACTGTTAACAACAAAATATACCGAGGAACTACTGATATGCAATCGTGTATCCAGGTAAGTAGTTCATGGCTTTATTGAATTCTTTATTGAGAATTTTATAATGAAAAGATGCAAAAATAATGTTCCAAATGAGAGCGTTGTTTTGGTTCTCATCTTTTTCGGTACACGGCGACGCACAGTCTGTGCACACTCCTATTATGGCATCTTTAGCACAGACCAATCGCATTGTTATAATATTGCGCATGCTCAGTTAACCATTTCTGGACCCACAGGAAGCCCCAGTGCTGGCCTAAATGTTTACATCCCAAAATCACAGGGCACTGTGCAGGTTGCCTTGCAGGTTTTCTAGACTTGCACAAAGACAAAGAAAAGAACCCTCGAGATGTACATGTGAATAAAGGCGTTTAGAGGAGATGGAGGGAAGAGGTTCCAAAGTCAACAGGAGCCCCGGGAAAAAGAATATAGCAATCGGCTCGGCGCCAGAGCAGCTAGACTGCTGCACATACAAATGTGCACTTTCATACACCAGCACTCACCACACACACACACACACACACACACACACACACACACACACACACACACACACACACACACACACACACACACACACACACACACACACACACACACACACACACACACACACACACACACACACACACACACACACACACACGCTTTACTGTCAGAGTCATGTACAGTCTCCTGAAAGAGTCAGGCTCTGTTTTCTTCTGCTGCTTCTCCACAACAATTGAAAAAGAAGAAGAAGAAGAAAAATATATATTTTAGATATATATTACTCCCAGAAAATGTGGAAAAAGAAAACCGAGTGGAGAGCCAAACCGTCCCCTGGTGTGAATTGTGATGTAGTGGATGACGATCAAATAAATTGAGGTGGAGGCAGAGGGGAAGGGGGGGGGTTACGCTTGGTTACATACCCACGCACTGACCGCCCCTGCCTTCAAAACCATCAGGGCAGGGTTCGCACTCGTATGATCCATGGGTGTTGGTGCATATCCCAGACGGACAGATGCCCAGATCCAGGCATTCATTGATGTCTGTGGGAGAGAGGGTTAACACAGAGAGGATGAAGCGATATATAAACCCCAAATCCATCTCTTTTGTACTTGGCAGTGGGTGGATTTATTTTATTAATGTGTGTTATTCCTAACTCACAGAGGGGTGAAAATGAGAAGAATGAATTATACAGTGTGGAGATCATTTATTTAACTACTTGGACCTACACCATAATACTGCTAATGAAGGGTACCGTATGGAGAACTCCTACACTGACAATAGTCTTTTCATTAAGTTAGTACAGGATGGAGACTATATTACTGTACATCAACAGTAAAGTAATGAACACAAAGCACGTATAGAAAGAGACCATAAACCTGCTCATCTACAAACGTATCAACCGTTCCATGAATCATTTCCTTATTTATGTATTGGTGCGGCATAGATGCGGAAATGCATGAGTTCACGGCAATCACCTAAAGCTACTGAGCCACATATTTATAGCCACATTCTGTGCCTGCCACCCTACTCTGACTTCATATCATACAGTACCATACAGCGCACTGCTGTACCAAGGTCCCATATTCTGCACCTAACCCTCTGTAGAAAACTGAATAAAAGTTCCAAACATAGGAAGGAGTAGGTCTGCTTCCCTGAAAGGAAAAGGGAAAAGTTTTGCGGGGGCGCTCCACTTTAAACTGCAAATTCAGGACAAAACAACTGCCATAGGAAGACAGAGGAAGGTCATTATATGCAGTGGCTCAGTAGGTGGAGCATGGTGCTGATAATGGGTCGTGGGTTCCCATTCCCATTGGGACCACAAATACTGGAAAATGTATGCATTCACTACAGTAAGTCGCTGTGGATAAAAGCATCTGCTTTTATATATTAGATATTATATATATATATTATATTAGATATTATATATTATATTAGACAGAAAAGTGGCACTCCACACAACCACAAAAATGTGTCTTCTCTGCACCTCTTTCGCTGTCCCAGCCTATACCACTGCTCTACAGTGCCACACCTCCCTACTCCCCCTTTACCTTCACACTGGCCCGCCTGGCTCATCTGGTACCCGGTCTCACAGTACCGGCAGGTGAAGGAGCCCATGGTGTTGACGCAGAAGCCATCATTAGCGCAGGCACCGGGGGTCAGACACTCGTTCGCATCTGTGAGGAAAGAGATGAGGGAGGGAGGGAATGAGAGGGAGAGAAACAGAGAGAAAGAGAGAGAGAGAGGGGTTGATGGGGGAGGGGGAGGGAGCAAGAGCAAGAGAGAGAAGAGAGAGAGAGAGGGATGATGAGAAAGAAAATGAGAAAATTAGCAAAAGAAAAAAAGGGAAGTGTGATGGGGAAGGGATGAGAGTGAAGGGAAGAAAGAGAGGGAGAGAGCGTTCAGGAAAATCCAATCTCCCTTCTCCCCTCCTCTGGACCAACTGTCAAAAACTCAAAGGCTTTATATTAATGAATGCGCCACTGTTTTCTGACACTCAAGGAGCACTCAGTTCCCCCTCCTCGCACACACACACACACACACGTGGCAGGACTCACCCACTATTATTAGCCCCGGCTGCCTTCACAATGTGGGTTTGCGTTTAGCAATGCCTCACAGGGTTCGGGCTGGTTCTCACTGAGGTGATCAACACCTCCTCTGTCTAGTCCCTGTCATCTTGTCTGGCACCTGGGCTGTAGTTTCTAAAGGTAAACAGCTCAGTGCCTGGCAGCCACTTGAGATTTTTTAAGGCTATCCACAGAATTGGGCCATTCTTCTTCGTGAGACAACCCGTTGAAGACAAATTGCATATTTGTACTCAGCACTAGACTTGCACGACAATATTTCTCTCGTTTCTTTACTTTTTTTCTCTTCTCCTCGCCACATCGTTTCAGTGGTCAGACAAACCGTTCCAAGGGTCATCCCGTTGCAGTCGAGTGTGCTGCGCGACGCCAGTTGGTCTCCCGTCAAAGTCTTTTCAGACTAGATATTTAAGCCCGGAGCAGACTGGGAAATGTTACGATTCAACAACTTGCAGGCAAACATTTTGATTCGTTGGCTCATTGATGGTAACACAGACATTTGAATTGGGGTGGTTTGGAAATGAAGTTTGCCTGGAGGCTGAAAATCCCTTCAAACTTAGATGCAGTAGAGCGAGTTTTGTGGATATTACATCTGTGGGAGTTTGGATAATCACATCAGACCAGGGTGTCTACAGAAGACTAGGTCGACACTGAGTTTCGCCCCGGCCCCCCTCCCCTGAGTTATGTGACAGAAAATGGCATGATAACAGACCTCCCTGTTATCTAAGCACCAGTCTTTTCACGGTGACTCACTCTAATGGAGCAGCTTCTGATCCAACAGGGCTAGCACATCCATCTTCAAGGAGGAAAGACTTTCTATTTTCCCAACAAACCTATTAAGTACTCTTGAATAAACAGACTGTTTGAAAATGTGACAAATGCCACCAAAGTGTATCATAATTAGCTTTCAGACATGTTTCCAGCTTAATTAATACCTCCGTCCGATAAGCAGGGAATGAGGTCTGGTTGAAAGGGAGGGCAGCTCTCTCTGCAAGTGCTCACATTTCCTTTAACTTACTCCTCTCTGGAATTCCCATCAATCTAAATCTTCCCTGTGGCTGGATAGGCTGTCTGTTTTGGGGGGTTTTTTGAGAGAAGAAGGGTGTTTCTGACAAGACCGGTATCAGCTCAAACTGTTCAAAGAGTTCCCACGGGTTTGATGTTGATCAGGATGTGAGCATTGCTGACTGCTGATGGGCCAATGGAGTGGTTACGTTCATAGGTGCTCTACTAACAACAAAACACAAAAAGGGGAACTGTTTAAATATCTAGTTTGTGGCCCTGGTGCTGAGGTAGGGGCAGCCCCCATCCCTGCAGCCCCCATCCCTGCAGCCCCCAGCCCCAACGCCATCCCATCCCTGGCCTCCAGTTGGTGATCCCATCCCTGGCCTGCAGTTGGTGATGCTGACTTCCTGTGGGGGCTCTGAACAGGACTTCCTGTATGGGTGTTTCATACAAGGGCACAGGGAGAGCTCCCAGGCCGGGAAAGAGGAAACTTAATGGCCTCTTTTTTTAGTTGATTTTAGAGGAAAGAAATGAAACCTTTTATTCAGTTCAGTTTCCAGGATACCTCCTCCTTAGAAACCAAATGTTTCCCACAGCAAAGGTGTATACTGAATACAAGAATGCACATGCAAACACAGTGCAGGGGACCTGTTTCTGTTTTTATTACCTCTAGCTCACAATGTCACACTAATGATTACCAGCAAAGGCATGTGGAAGAGGCTTTGTTCAGCCAGCATTCTGTTGGTGAAGATCCAAATGAGTATTTATCCAGAAACAAATCTCTGAATCCGACTGACAAAAGAGCTGGCTATGGATATTATACAGACTGCAAATGTGTATACAATATACAGAGGCGAGAAACATTCTATTTGCGATGGAAGAAACTAGAAATTCCAGTTGGTTTCGTTTTAATCAGGTGCAATTTTTTCCCCTTTAATACCTTTGCTATACTGTCCTCACCAAACTAGAAATGGATGGAGCATCACATGCATGTCTATAGATTAATTCTTCATGGGTGGAGCAATTCTTTGGCAGATCTGAAGCCCTGTAACAACAGGTGACCTTTGACCCATGTGCCTTTTTCAGTATGAAACCCACCTCCTATCTACGTTGTCACGAGCTTAAGCAGAACCCATCTTATTTTTCCAAGCCCTGTAAAACAGCAAATGTGCAGTATGAAACCCACCTCCTATCAGTGCGTAATAGGCCAAATTTTTCCACGGCTCAGCGGCAGTTACTTGAAATATCGTACTTTTTGTAAGTGGGGGAAATAAAAAACAAAAACCCATCTTTAAACATCAGAAACCACCTAATCACAGCGTTTGCAATATTTATATCCCGGATGGGGGGTGGGGGGAGATGATTATTTGGATGTCTGTTAATGGTCTGCGTTGTGGCTTTTTCCAAAAACAGCCTCCTCCTCTCTGGGGAAGCTGCTTCAAAAGCTGGCCCAAGCCAGAGGGGGAAACTGCAGACTCGCGCAAGACGAAAAAAAATAAAGACCTAATTTCCATCCCAAATGCGTTCTGCTCTGGTAAAACATGTGTTGATCTCCCCGAGACATCTTGATGCAGAAATAGCTACGCCAAGACCGCTGTTTTTTTTTTTTCTCCTTTTTCTCTTAATATTTTTGGGTACCGGAGGGAGAGAAATGGCTTTACCAATGCAGCTGGTTCCTTCCTCATCGGCCGTAAAGCCAGGCTGGCAAACGCACAGGAAGCTCCCCTCTGTGTTCTTGCAGCGACCGTTGACGCACAGGAGTGGGTCCTGAGTGCATTCATCGACATCTGCATGGAAAAGGGCAGCGCAGTGCCACAGGTCAGGTAACAACATGACAACCAGGCATTGATTTCTATGATTTAGAAGACACAGTTCTTTCTTCTTTTTTTTTACATTTAAGACCAGCTAAGCGAAACAGTGGTACCACTGTGAGACCATTCACGATTAAATCAAGCAACTTTTAAATGAATATTTGTCCTTGACTTTGACTCACAATGAAATGCAAGTGTTGTGTTTTCTTTACTTCACAAACACACAGTGGGGCAAATTCAGCAGTCCCCAAAATGAATGGAAAAAATTGTTCTGAACAAAAAAATAAGTTGCTTTTTTTTTTTTTTTTTTTTTCTTAAGTCAAAGTTAGGGAGAAGTGCTGATTGAATCAGTTCAAAGTTCCACTTTGATGATGACAGTTATCAGTGTGGCACTGTTTGTCCTCTCACCCACGCAGGTGGTCCTCTCCTCGTCCACCTGGTAGCCATCATCACAAATGCAGGTATAGCCCTCCGCTGTGTTATAACAGAGTCCTGGGCCACAAATATCTGGGCTCACCGAGCACTCGTCCACCTCTGCAGAGAAAGAAAAAGAGAGAGAGAGAGAGAGAGAGAGAGAGAGAAGAGAGGGAGAAAAGATGAGGGATGAGGAGAAAGGGGTAGAGAGAGAGAGAGAGAGAAATGGAGAAAAGAAGGGGGGAAGAGAATGATGGGGAGGGGAAGAGGGAAGACACAGAGAAAGAGAGACGGAGGCAGAATGACACAAGTGTAACACGGAAGAGGACAGGTATGAACTACTGTAACTCATATAGTCTACTTTTTCCCCCGGGGGGCTGAAACCACAGACATGCAGACATTCTGCATCCTCTCAAAAAGAGGGCTCATCAAACCCAGACCCAGAAGTCTGTGGATTTGATAGGCCAAACAGTCACGCACGCACACACACAGCAAGAAGCGACTCGCACTCCAACCACCCGCATACCTGACACATATAAACCACCTGTAGATAGCCTACAGGATTTACATCACATCAAAGCATGCTGCAATAAGCTACGTTAATTTACTTGAATTGCTTGAGTTATGACAAAATAAAAAAGACAACTTGAGCCCACCCACATACAATCAAACATTTATTTTGTATTTTTTCTATTATTTTGTATTATTGTATTGGAGCTGGGAACCAGGACAGAAAAATAAAAGTGAAGACCAACGAGAGAAAAACGAATCAGCGCCACAGGCAAGCTTGCTTAACACATCATAGCAATATTTAAATCACATATTAATATTTATTTACTATTATATATGCATGAGACCAAAAATGAGTTTTTTGAGGGCCCCTCTGACCTCTGGGCCACTGGGCCTGTGCCCGACAGGCCCATTCGCTATTCCGGCCCTGATCATGCCAAGATGCATCTTGGATCCTATAAGGCAATCAGGGGGTTTGGGGGAGAAGAAAAACAATGTTCCTCTCAAGAAGCAGGGCTGACCTTGGCCTGGTCCAGGATGTTACTGGTAATGTCAGCCTTGTGACTGGTGGGACAGAGATGCACGCATCGGTCTGCTGCCTTTTCCCAAGGAAGCCAAAACCGGTGACTACTGCACACAATTTGTTTTGCTGACTTGCTAAAGCAGGAGAAAACTATTACTGTCCCAAGATACAGACAGCTTTACTAACGGTAATCAAATATGCACAGTTATGCAGAAGTCAGAGCAAAATACAGTACCTATGATGGCAAAATCACACCAAATCACAAATCCCACGCCCCATACAGTTCCTTAAATGCAACTGCCATGTTTTATAAAAATATTAAGAACTTTGATGAATGACATGAGCTTCTGACAATGAGCTCATTATAACAGCTGGTAAGTTAACAGGTTGTAAAAATGAAGTTTGTTGTCATGTCATCAAGTTAGCATCTTCAAGGGAGACATCAAAATTGTGTGGTCTAGCTCTCAAAGCAGATATAAATATTACCTGCATGTACAGATAACTGCCTAAATAAAGGAAACACTTGTAAATGAAGGGTTCTGGCGGCTACGTTATGGTGTGGGGTGCATTTTCCTGGCGTGGTTTAGGTCCACTCAACCCCTTAGAGGGCAAGGTAAACACCAATAAACACAAAGCCATTCTGAGTGATCACCTTCATCCTATTGTGAAGCATTTCTATCCTGATTCAAATGGTCTCTTCCAGGATGACAATGCCCCTATCCACAGGACATGATTGGTCACTGAATGGTCTAATAAGCATTAAAACAATATAAACCATATGCCATTGCCATCTTAGTCACCAGATCTCAACCCAATTCAACACTTATGGGAGATTCTGGAGCGACCACCACCATGAACAAAACACAAAATTATGAAATCTATTGTGGAAGAATGGCGTTGCATCCCTCCAACAGAGTTCCAGACACTTGTAGAATCTATGCCAAGGTGCACTGAAGCTGTTCTGGCTGCTCGTGGTGGCCCAATGCCCCTATTAAGACACTTTATGTTGATTGGTGTCATGTTATGTTTGGCAGTTGCCTATGGCTATGTTCACTGTCTGAAAATATGCAAAGTTATGTTTTTGGATTACAGCAGACCGTATGATGAGAAACACAGCCAGATTGGAACCTGAAGGGGAACACAGTAATTTGTTCTAAAGGTCACTTGCGTTGGGCTCGTCTATTTCACTTAGAACATAATGAGAAAAACTAAGAAATCAAAGACATATAAAAATAAATTCAACCCAATTTTCTGGTAAATCTAACAAGAATTCACTGCTCATTCCACTCAACTGGCACACATCAAACACTATCCGCCCATCAAATGTAGGATATAACTTTTTTTTTTGCTGACCCACCACAGCTATCATTTCCTTCAAGTCAAGGCTGCCATATTGAGAAACAACACAGAGGAATTTTAATGATCGAACAGATGGCCAATATTTTTTTAAATAGAAGAAAAAAGTGGCATTAAGAAGGACAATTATGCAGCTTAGTTTACCAAATGTCTGTCATCAGGACTACCCATAACGTTTCTGTGGGCACTTAATACGGTGTCACCTTACCTGGAATTAAAACCTAAATGCAAGTCAAGAGAGGTCCAAGGTTTGGATTTCCCCCTAGCGCTAAGTGAACTGAAATATCCCAGCAGCCTCTGATTGGTCCAGTTTTTTTGGCTGACCTCACCCCCTGGCTCTCCACCCACTCCCTTCCTTATTCAGCCCTGAATATCAGATGCCCTTGTCCCCGGCATCAAAGGGAAAAAAACAGGTGGCGGTCACATCACTCGTTGCTTAACTATCACTCCAATTAGCTGCCCGGTCTTTCTTGCCTGACTACTGCAGCACCAACAACATTCAGTTGGATTCAACAATTGGAAAATAGTTCAAATGTGTCCCCCCCCATTCTATTACATGTTGTATCAGTTACAATTGGTGTATTTATATCAAATCAGATGAACGTTCTGACTGAAGCAGACGTAATTGAACAATCCCCTTGCCTGTTTAGGTGGCTTTAATACGGGATCTACACATGTACACCCCATATGTTGATTTTAGAATGTTTCTCATGTTTTATTTAGAAAGTGAACATGCAGCAATAACCTGATTGGTAGCACCCCCCCCATCCACCTACCCACCTAACACACGCACACACACACAGAGGGCTCCTAATTATAGAGGGGCCCAAAATATTCCCACAACAGGAGTGAACCCCAAGGGCAAAGTTGGGAGGCAGGGAGTGGAAGTGTGAAGTTCCCAGTTGCACCAAATTCCTCTAATCCATCTATTTTTACCATGACCTGCAAGGAATTTACATGCAGGGTTGGAACACAAATAAGCTGGCGTTAATGGACAAACGAGAAAGATAACAGTGTCTATTTTTGAACAATCTGCCCCTGCAGATTCATTCAAATGTATTTTTTTTCCTCTTATCTTTAACTCTGATAGGACAGAAACTACTTCGCAGCTACCATACAGGTCATTTTTGCCATGACCTGCAAGGTTACCATGGTTAATGCAATGACTTTCCACCTGTGACCTCACAATAGTCTTCTTACTGTTATGACAGTGATGCAACACAGGTTCTTGGGTGGTCTTACATAAGCCTTACCTGCCAACTGGGTGGGCGCGATGTCTTGACTGGCGCTGGAAGGGAGGATGGCCACTGGGGCAGGGGGAGACGTCTTCTCCACTACCTCTGTGGGCCCAAGAATGGGGGAGTCAGACCTGCAGTGATTCTTAACACTCAGTCTTTTGCACTGAATAAACATTTACAAAAACATTGCCCAATATTTGATTTTTAATTCAATAATAAAAAATTGAATGGGAACACCTACTGACCTACTCCAAATTTTTCTAAAACCACTTCAAATAGCTTTAAAATCAAAACCCGTAAACCTTTTCTCGATCAGAGCATCCTAATCTAAAATCAACATCTATTTCATATCTAATTTGTACCATGCAAAATCCAAAAATCATACTGATTATTGAAACAAATAATTTAGGCATAAGATCCTTCATAAGTACATTTATAATATGTAGCAAAAAGGCTATTATGGGATACTATTATGGGATATTATTTATTCAAGAAATGACTAAGTAAAGCATCCAGATATAAAGGTAATCCCAGTTTCTGATAGAAACGTGTAACTGCTTGGAAATTTGCTGGGGCGAGTGAGCATTTCACCTAGGTTAAAGGTGCAATGAAACACACAGAGTTTAACAAATGCTACTAATGTAATTGGTCATTAGCAATGTGCTTCCTGAGCAGGTGATGAGGTTTCCTGCGTGAAGCTGAACATATTCTTTGAGTGGCATTTATTCTGCTTGGCTTTCATAGCTCCTGGTAAATAGTCCTGGCTGGAGCGATGTGCCAAGTACTAACCAGGCATGGATTCCGTGGTCACAGGAGAGGCATTGAAACGGTCATAAATTCTCCTTCATATACGATATGCATTCATCTGAATCACATTACCGAACCCCAGAGAAAGGCCTGTTTAAAAAGACAAGTAGGAGCCTTCACTCAGTTTTTGTTTTTGTCAAATAAACTGCTGGGGTGGTGCTGTATGACACCACCCTAGACCCTTTATTGATTTTCCTCTAAGAAAGCAGTTGCCTTACACAACAACGGCACACAAAATCATCCGTAAACATATGATTATTTTGTCACGCCTGGTAACTGGTTAAAGACCTATAAGTCATAAGAACAGCAAATAGACAAAGTATAATCATAAGTATATAAGTATAATCATATATAAGTATAATCATACCTTGAACCACCTGGTAATAAAAAAATGATAAAACTGCCAAAATCACCTGCTGTGTTGTGCATGCGAGATAAATAAATGTAACACACATTTCTTATTGAACTGCTTTGATACAGTATGTCCCAAAATTGTTGGTAAACCGTTGCATGTTTGTTCCATGTAACCTTCAGTCACAAATTAAACCGCTCAATGAATCCTTTGGTTAGGGAGTCTACTGCCTTCTACCATTGAAGAAACCCTATAAATACTTGGTTACAGTTTCCAACAATTGTTTTTGTTTTTGGGTGGTGCAGCCCAAACATTGGTTTTAACGATACCCATGGGGAGAAGGGGAGATCCAGAGAAAGCACACACAACGAGGGAAGCTACACTGGTCTTCCCACGCGGAGATGGACGGAGAGGACGGAGAGGAGGGAGGGAGGTTTAGACACCTGGGTAGGCGGGTTCCATCCTTATGGTTGAGACGCCGGGGGAGAGTTGCGGTTGGCCGGGCTCTACTACTGAACTATTATTATCACCGAGAGTAACAAGTTCCTAAACGAAAAAGACAAGATGCACAAGAGTTTTTAAATCAAAGGGGGGGAAAAGGCCACTCCAGAGGGGGTCACTGGTCATTGCTTCAGTGTGCGACCAGATCGGATCAGTATCAGATGCAAGGGCAGGCTCTGTTCCTCTCGGCTCTCGTGCAGTCTGCGCATGCTCGTCGTAACTAAAGTGTGCCGGACCGTGACGTGGCAAGTGCTGAGAGAGTTACGTGAGGGTTAAAGAAAAAGGAGAATTAAGAAAAGCTTCTTTGATTCCAGCAGCCTTGAGAAGAAGCAAAAAAGACTGTTTGGTTGTTTGTTCATGTAATAATGGGAGCAGACAACACACTCTATTGAAGTTGAAGATAATTAGTGTATAACTGATCATTGAAGTGCTTTGCCTTTCGCCCTCAGGTGTCTTTTTAAGATTCGTAGCGCGTTTGGCCAGCAGACGTTGAAATATTCCCAGATCACTTGTATTCTTCTCTTGTCAACCTCAACATAGTATGACAGAGGAGCTTAGAAGCTTTACAAGAGATATCCGGCCTGAGGACTGAGTAAATTACTAATTTTACTCACCCGCAGTGGCAGAGAAAAGTACAAATGTATAAAGTCATCTAGAGATGACAAAAGTAATTTTTTTCATGTGATAACCAAATTGGTGAGATTATGAATAATAGCTTTCGCTGTGTGCATCTTAATTGGCAGTCAATCTTCTTTAGTGTTTGAAGGACACAGAAGTTGATCTTGATTTTTTTAAAAATACTGTCAAAAGAATTTTGGCCATGAGTAAACAATGCTCTCATCAAACTAATTGACTTTCTCCACAAATACAAAATTGTCTCGCGAAGTAGAGCTTTTTAAATATCCTGCTCTCATTTGCTTGCATCACGAGGCACTAATAAGCTCATACCATTTACAGAGAAAATGCAAAATGACAACTGAGGGTTGTTGTGACTCCAAATCAAACATGATGTTACTTCCTAACTGCAAATGAACTTGGGCTCAGGCTAAGGTTCTCCTTGAGGGGCTGAATGCAAAGCTGGAGCATTTTGAAATTCTTTAATCCAATTGTCAAACTGATACGACTAACCAATATTCAAACATTTCCAGAGAGAGCCTTGTTCTCCATGTCGGCTGTTTGCAGAGGAAATTGTGCATTGATGCAGACGTGTTGCCTAGCAGTCATTCTTCAGTTAAGAGTGGAGTACGGGTCGAGTCATGCAAAGGTGGCACTGATGTTGCATGCAGTGAACTCGATGCGCGATGCTGCCTCTTTGAAATGGTTACCATGGCAGGCACAGTGAACGGTGGACTGCGGCATGCAGAAGCGTTGAGTGGCGCAGCTCTTTACTGCGTCAGACGTAACGCAAACCTACCTCTTCAGGCGTTGCTGTGACCTCTGGATCCAAAAACAACAATAAATGTAAAAAAAAAAAAAAACAGAAACAACAAGGGTCTCAGATAGTTCACAAACAACCCCCCTGGTGCCACTTTTGAGATTTTTATTTTATTTTAGATTTTATCCCATTTTCTCCCAATTTAGTAGCCAATCACACCACAACTCTCTTTTCACGTCAATCCCCTCCTCGTATTGTGAGTTTGCTGCCGTAGCCCTGAGACCGGGAGTGACAAAGGCGAAGTACCGCCTCCTCCGAGAGGTCACTCGCCACGCCGTCGACTGTAACTCCGGTACACTAGAGCAACTCCTATACGCAGCGAACTCATGTTGGCTTCCCTCCCCCCTCCCAAGGGTGGACAGCCAATGGCGCCCCCCTAGTAGCACTCCCAGCCAGAGCGGATACTGGCACGGCCGGTGGAATTGAACCACGGTCGCAGTGGCCCCAGCGTTGAACGTTGTAACCGCTAAACCACCCAGGGAGACCCCCCCCGGTGCCATTTTGATGCCTCCTCCCTCAAAGGCTGTAACCTAGGCATGACAATAGGACAATTTTCATCTGCAAAATCAAAGCTTTTACTCTCAGTGTGAATTTCTCATTGCACACTCGAACCAAACTTCAGGACAAGCATCTTCGCAGACAATGGCTTAGCAGAGTGAAGACGATAGCTTTCATATAAACCCCTTGTGGCATATATTCATCAGAAAACTTGATTGCACTTTTTGTTTGTTTTTGTTGTGTGAAGGACTCTGTCCCCCCTGTGAGCTCAAGGGGAGCTTAGCAGTAACTTGGACAACTCTGTCGGCTTGATGCTGCTAAGATGCTCTCTCCTGATAAGTGCCAAGCATGTCCTGAATAACTAAGGAGAAGAACTCGCTTTCTTTCCAGAATTAGGTTTTGGAAGGCGCTCTGGGCCAAAGCGTGCGAGCGTTCCTCGTGGGTGGAATTGAATAGATGTCAGAAAGAGACATTTATAAAACACACACACACACACATCTTATCCAAGTTAGGTGTTGCAGGCTTTTGTTCCATTTTTTTGTTCCTGGTCTAGGATCAAACCTGATTAGCTTAATGTGTTTGCAGAGGCGAACAAAGCCCTGCAGGTGGGGTGGAGGTGGGGAGGTCTCTCTACATGATCTGCTGTTCACTCACCTGGGACTGATTCCAGCTGTCTCTCAGTGACACTCAAAGCCTCCACAGGTCTCTGAACAGTGGGTAATGGGAGAGGGGGAACCTGGGGCTCTTGATGGGTGATCTTGGGTTTGCCGTTGGTGTCTGGCTGGTTCCGGTTGACCTGTTTAGGCCTGTAGGTCCCAGTGACTGTGTAGCCCATCCCTCCTGGGCAGATCTCCTTGAAGGCAGCTAAACAAGCAGAAAAAAATAAATCTTAAAAAGTCTTTATACTGCAAACATTTTGATGAATGAATCACTCTTTCAAAGCCAATACAGTCATATGCAGTCAATACAGTTCACTAGACATGCATCCAAAATCAAAATGACATTTCTCTCAGCCACCATCACCATTTAATGCCTGGGGGTTCTGAAATGATTATGCCTGTGCTAACTGAAAACAGGCTGTGAATGCAAAATGACGAAACTAAACAAAAAGTGGTGTCAAAATCAAAATCACACAAGATAAATCCAAGTGCTTTGAATCTGCCCACTGCAAGGCCTTTCTTTGATTACACAGCCCTTGCCAAGCCCATTACTTCATCTCAAATGGACCAGACTGTAGCGCTGATCTTGCCGTGTCCTTAATGGGTTTTAGGGCTTTTGGCTGTTCCCTGCCATATGCGCAGCTTTATAAACAAATTAATCGGCATGCAGTCGGTCAGTCCTGCCTGAGTTTAGAGAGTCAAACAGCTTCAATTTAGCTTCATATTTCATATTCCCTTTGGCTTCATATTTCCCTATGATTCCTTGGTAGATATGGGAATGCGCACCACAGAACGCCAAACTTTTAAGCTGAAAGCCGCTTGACAGCTGTAGTAACTAACTACACTCGTTTCTATTGTGTGCCTGTCCACACACGCACACTTGAGAGGAAGGAGACTCAACTGTATTTAGAGTATCATCATGTGAGTGCCCGTGGGGGGGGAGGTAAGAGCACTTGCCTGAGTGCAAGAGATTGTACCCCTGTGGCCGGGGTACAATCTCTGGCCAGGAGTACCGCTAGGGGATGGCAATCGGCTGTCCGCCCCAGGGAGTGGGGAGGGAAGCCAGCATGAGCTCGCCGCATGCACAGAAAGTTTCTCTGGCAGTTGGATTAATTAATAGAGGGTACAATTGGCAACCAAATTGGGAGAAACACAGGGAAACAAAAATAAAGTATGTGAGTTTGTCACATAGCAACGCAGTTTTAGTAATGTTACAAACACAGAGACTGTGCTTGAAGGTTTGTTGTTTTCCAACAATGTACACATTTTTGCAGGCATTCTCTGTAAAGCTTTTTAAGAGTAACCAGAGATGCCGTGTTTCCTGCTTAATTTTTTGCTCAATGTGTCCCCAAACTGATTCAAACTGTCCACTGCTGGCAGTTGCTTGCTGCGCAGCTACTACCAATAGTCAACTACGGCTGTCGCTCAGACACGCACAGCCCTGCTCATCTGCATATTAAATGACCTAAACAAGTGGGATGACTACCTGCTTCTAACATGACCAACTAGTGCAGTTGTTGCTCTCTTCCAGAACTGTCTGTACTGTGAGAGAACATGAATATATTAAGCACTAAAAAGAGGACTCACATCCATATTTAGCGTTAGTGTGAACGGGACCCAAGATGGTCTTTATGGCTCACTTCCAGTGCCAAGTGTTCCCCAGCAGTTCAGTTCCACTTTACATAAAGTAGCTTCAGTACCTGTGTAATTAGACTGCGGTCAGCGCTACCAACACTAACATCTC
Organism: Aldrovandia affinis; assembly: GCA_029706075.1. Classification (NCBI taxonomy): domain Eukaryota; kingdom Metazoa; phylum Chordata; class Actinopteri; order Notacanthiformes; family Halosauridae; genus Aldrovandia; species Aldrovandia affinis. The sequence continues at coordinate 10,227,341 of JAINUG010000002.1, read as the reverse complement.
CAGCATTATTTGGTATCCTCGTCAGCCTAACCATGACCGTGACCACAACATCTAAACATAAACTTACTGCGTCTAAAACAGCCTGTTTACACACATAATTACTATGCAGCAATCATGTGCTTACATAGCAATTAAACAACGATTACCACGTAAATAGAATGCGATTATAAAGGTATTTGGGACATTTGATACAGCGGGACCAGCATTTCCACAGCAAACGCACAGAATTTCAATTCAGAATGCGATTCCACGGAGGGAATAAAGAGCAGGGGGAAATTTCCGCTCTCCCTTCCCAGCTTGTGCCCACAATAGCGATGCACAATCTGTGACACGTACTCTCTTGACTCAAGCCGTCAACTGTAGCCATGCTTCGCTAACAAAATGCCTGGCTAGGCTGGCGTAAGGAGATACAAACGCATCGTTGCTGCCAATGTTTTCCCCAGTGAGGATAAACAAAAACGGGGAACTTTACTATGTTGTGTCTCTCCCCCCGCCTGTGAGCTCACAGCGCACCAGACAAGCGCACACATATTAATGTTATCTAAACTGTCCTTCCCGTCTTATCGCTGAAACATTTCCCGACGGTTAAAATGTACCGAGGAGCATCCTGTGCGCACCCGTTCGGAGACAGCTGTTAAAATGCAGGCCGGAGCCAGTCACAATAAAACGGGGGACGCCGGGACGGCCTTCCAAATGACAAGGACTTCCTGTCATCTTGCTAAATGTCAGAGCTCTGGTCTGCGTGCCCATAAAGAGACAGAGGGCCTGTCCTTCATAGCGAGGCCGAGCGTGAAATGATTACGCTAATCCTACCTGTCTGTTCAAGTTTGTTTCCAGATTAACAGACCGCATGCCTTTCATTTACCCTCGTTACAGCTCTTAATCTAGCCCAAGCCTGGGCTTGGAACCACCCGAAAAAGAGACTTACAGAGCAACCCCCCCCCCCCACTCCTCATTCTGGCAAACCAGTGAATCCTGACTGGTGTTCTTAATAAAGCGAAAGTCAAGGAGTCCAGGAATGTGCCAGACAGCGCAGACCAGGGGAAACGCTCATTTCAAGCTGCTTGCTGGCACTGCAGGCAGAGGGAATAACATGGCTCAACTCATGTTTGTGATTTATCATCTTCTCCGTCGCTTTCCCTTTTTCATAATTTCATGATTTGGCCACACACTGATAATTTCTAGTGCTTTTAATTTATTATCATTTTAAAAAAAAAAAAAGTCTACAGAACACATCTACTGTGTATCATGTGTGGTTCGGTGTCCTCACCTTTGCTCCCCCACCTACTGAATAAGGCTGGCGTGAGCTTACATTACAGAATCATAAGTCCCTTGGTAGTGAAACGTTCTTGAAATATGATGGTGTGATTTTTTTTTACCGTCGTCAAAATGGCCATACAAATTGTTCTTGGTGGCGGACATACTGCAGAATGATATTATTCTATATGAGCGAACAGATGCGCTGTAGTCAGTTACTCCTGTGCTATGACTCAATGAATGACTGTATTGCAAAAGTAACGTTCGTTCTTACATGAGATTCAAGCTGCTGTATGGTAATTCATATGGAAATAGCTTTCAACCAAAAACCAACCAAAAAAACCCTATAAGGCAACAAATCCATTTGTTGTATTCGACAGCCTTAATATAAAGAGAGGGTTGAATCTGACGGAACAGGACGGGACTAGACAGTGGGGGGGTGTGTGTGGAGGGTGGGGGTGGGGGGAGGAGCAGTGATCGCAGTGAGAAGCAACTACACAGGAGAGGCAGAGAAACCCATGCAGGGATAGGGGGCGGGTGGAGGAGAGGTGGAGGCCATTGTGGCTCATTCTGAAGCTCTATCGCTCCTCCACAACGGGCGGAGGTGTTCTGTTCAATTGTGCCGGCCTTACCTGTTCCAGGATTGGGACACTTGTCACAGTACGGACCCCAGGCCTTGCCCACACTGCAACAGCACAGCTGCTTGCTGAGCTGTACTGACACTGGGTGCAAGCACTGCTTCCCCGAACCGACAAATCGGAAACAAGCCCCTTTCTCCTCGCGGACGGCGGGGGTGTCAGCTGGCGGGAGGAGGGAGGGAGGGAGGGGTGCGCGCCAGAGGGAGACACATAGGAAAGAAAAGAGAAAAAGAGAGAGAAAAAATAAAGAAATTCCCTTCACCAGAATCCCCACACACACACACACACACACACACAAACACACACGTACAAAAGATGAAAAACAATGAACTAAAAGTGCATTTTTAAAAATGTTTTAAATGTTTTAAATCACATCAAAAATGCTTGAGAAACGTAAACCATCTCTCTGCGGGACCAACGGTCAACTGGGTTTACATTTTCCTCAATGTATTTTTGAACTGGAGGAAAAAAAGCACAACAATAAAACTGAAAACAAAGCACAACACTGAAACACAAAAGCACAACACAAACAACGGAGAGGTAAGCTGTGTACAGTTGGTGCACGTAGGTGTTAATCTGTGTGTGAAACTAAGCGAGCAGGCTAACGGCACTCGTGAGGGACATTCAGTAAAGTGCCCCCGACCCCCGGTATGTTTTTTGTTTTTTTAAAGCAAAGCGCATGCATGCAGTGGGGGGAGGATGGGCTCGGCACTGCACTGGCGACCAAAGGGAAGGGGTAAGCTCTACACGGCAGCAGAGGTGGCTCATATAAGCACACAGGAGGGCTACTGCAGCACAGTATATGGCAGGACCACGGTGCGCGCTTATACAGCATGCGAGGCAGACGCCCATCGAGACTGCCTCACAATAAGCCGGATGCAGGCGGTATTGTGCGAGTGGAATCGGTCGCATCTGATGCTGTGCAGAGCTTTTTTCTATTTGAAAAATATAAAAATATTCCAAGTATTTTATTTGATCTAAAAAAGGGATTGGGATTTTTTTTTAACCAAAAAATAATTACAAATCCCAATCCCTTTTTTAGATCAAATACGATACAGTACGACCTCCAAATGGACTAACATGATATGTGTCTGTGTGGATCAGGATCTCCTGCGGCACACTTAAATGGTCATAGACTAGTGGGAAAAACTGTTTATCTTCATATTTGTGTACAAAAAAATCATCATTAAGGCCAATCCAAAAGTCTAATATCGTGAACATTTCCCTTCGGGCAGTTGCGCACTCGGCAGCTAGCAATATTCCTCACGACAGGGGCAGCATGCTTCCTCAGGTTACCCGCCACTATCCCCCTGACAAAGAGGTGGAGCGTATTAAAAGCAGGGAGTTTTAATACGGGTGTCCCTCCAACTGGCGTGAAAATTGTGACGGCGCCTCCGAGTCTCATTACATCTCATGACACACGGGGGGAAATCGCGCATGACAGGCAGCAATCACCTCCCCCCCCAGCCCCCCCACCCCGCACAGCCAGGCAGATTTGAGTGCAGGCCAAACCCAGCCGGCTTTTCACCAGCCCGCGAGGGCCCCGGGGCAGGGTTTTTAAACATGCTCGTGAGGACAGACGGGGAGACAGGGATGGGGTTCATCGCAGGACTCTCGGATCTGGAGTTTCATTAGTTCGGGAGAATCAAAAGGCCCCAGAGTGAAGAATCACTCTGTGCCTTGTCTAAGGCTCCAAGAGGACAGGTGGTATGTTACCTTAAGGAATTATCCAGGTGTGGGCCGGATGGGGGGATGGGGGGGGGGTGGGGAGTATGAGGGAGAAAGGTAGATTGCATGTGTACCTTCCTAGGGTGTCCATGATGAACTCTATTGTGCGACTCCTGCAGGGCTCCAGTGAATGGCTGTTTTTGTTATCGAATGCTTATTAAAATGTTTTTTACCATAATTTCACAGTTGATGATGAGAAAATGTAGTCGAGACAATATAAATTCCTGCTGACACACTGCTCTGAGAACTAGAGAGATAAATCATATCGTCATAAAAAAAAAGAAGAAAGAATCCTGCACACAATTTCAGAAATAAATAATATATGGGCCGAATGGTACACTGGAGCCCTACAGGAAGTTGGTATAGGGAGGTTTTCGGACACTGCGCTGTTACGCTCCTGCACAGTATGGTAGTTAGTGGCCCCCTTGGAGCACAGGAAGTCAATCCGGCCTTCCTTTCAGTCATAGGGTTACTTGTCATGCACATTGCCGTTATTCAACACACGACGGCACGAGGCCTCGGCCTGCACCGTGCCAGAGCCTCCTCTGGGGGGCGCAACATTTCGACAGTCAGCCAGCGGGGGTTAGACAGCTGAAACGGGGGAGAGAGGGCCCGTCTTTTCAATTCCCACATCATTCATTCCAGGCACACATGCAGCACAAGGAAGGCAATCATTTGAAATCCATGAGAATCAAAAATCAAAAAACAAGGAACATTTTAACATGGAAGAGGAAAACACTCAGCGTTCCCTGAAGGACTCCTGTCATTTCTTACCCTCGCTTGAAATGCACAATTATTTGTCCTCGGGGCATAAAGGTTAGGGGTGCCTCCTTATTGCTTTCTGCCGTTGATGAATAGCTACTCCAGCTTTCATTAAGAGCAAAAAAACTAACAGGAGAAAGGAGGACCAAACCCCCACCCCAGTGGAGTAGAACAGCCCAGCAGAACCGTCAGGGCCATGAGGTGCCCCTACTAACAATGCGTGGTGGCGCTGTGCATGCTGAACACACACTTTTGATTTCTTCAGCCACTGGGAGGTGACTGATGCTGTTCCTGCTCGCTGAGGGCAGGATTGTGGGGGAGATTAAGCACTTCCTTCAGGGCAGTCCCAGGCGTTGCTTCCAGCTTTCAACCCCAGCCAGCCTCGCATATTCAATCAGGGCCCTCGTATTTTTTTCTTTTCTTCTGCTGGTTGGGGGTGGGGTGGGGTGGGGTGGAGTGGCGGAGGGGGTGAGTCTGGGGTAAACACTGGCTTTGATTTGATTACCTCTGTCTCTTATCTGTCTCTGGCACGAGTGAGTGTTGTGGTGGTCAGATGATACATTTCAGCGCTCAACCCCCCCCTTCCTCACCACCACCAGAATCCGCTGCAATGAAATCTAAGAATTGCACATGGAAGAGCTACATAACAATTTTGCATGCAAACATATCTCCACGGACCCAACTTATATAAGTAAATGGCAAATAACACATTTTCATTTCCTCATGTTTACGCATCTCTGTTCATTCCATGCTATACATATGAAAATGCATTTATCATTCTTTGCCATTTTTCAATATGCAACAACTTTTGCTTTAGGGACTGAAAGATAAAAATAAAAAAAAGGTTAAATGTGAAATGTGTGTAATGCACTGTAGCATAAGGGATTGGGGAGACACAATCCAGAGAGTGCTCTCGGGGACTTACGGATGCAGGTGCTGAGCGTGGGGTCTGGGATATAGCCTGCCTTGCAGGTGCACCTGTAACTGCCCATGGCGTTCAGACAGTACCCGTTGGGACACACGCCCTGCAGCTGGCATTCATTGACGTCTGAAACCGACAAAAAAAAAAATAAATACAGACACGCTGAAGGAAATTAAATAAACAAAACCTTTGTTACACACTGTAACCATGCTCCTGCGCACTCCCATTGAACCCAATAATCTGAGCAACAAAGGAAAACCCAATTTCAGCCCCCTAGTGGTACTCCCAGCCAGAGCCGAAACTGGCACGACCTGGTGGAATCGAACCCCAGTCAGACTGGGCAGCATCAGACATTACACCACCGCTACACAACCCAGGAGGCCCCGCCCACCTACTTTCTAGGGACACCCTTCGCTCTTCTCGACGAGCTAGTGCCAACTCTTCCTGGGGCAGACAGCCAATCACCGCCCCCGATTGGGGCTCCCGGCCAGGGCTGGTCTGGCGCAGTCAGGTTTCGAACCGCGGCTGCAGTAGGCAACTTGCATTCCCAAGCGAACGCTTAGACCGTTACATTACCTGAGGCCCCAGAGAATGCCCCATTTTAAGGTTCCCTCCTTACCCACACAGAAAAGTAATCTCACAATGAGTTAAACACACGGATACCACAAGGCTGTGACGAGGGTGATCAGATGTACTGTATTGGGCGGGACATTCCCACGTTCCGCAAGGATGGACATCGTCCTGCATGTTAATAAAATTTAATTAAACTTTCACGTATTATTATCATTAATTAATTCTTAAAAAATATATATATTTTGCCAGTCTTTTTCATGTCAATCCCCCCCTTGTATTGTGAGTTTGCTGCCCTAGACCTATGACTGGCAATGACAAACGCATTAACACCAGGACACTAGAGCCACTCCTATATACAATGAAGCTCATGTCGGCTTCCCTCCCCCCTCCCTGGGGCGAACAGCCAATTGCTGCCCCCTAGTGGCGCTCCCGGGCCGGAGCCAACTCTGGTGCAGCAGGTGGAATCAAACCCTGGTCGCAGTGGCCAGCGTTGAATGTTGTAACTGCTAGACCATTATTAATGAATTTTAAATAAAGTATGAACTTTTATGGTCCCCCACCAAAAATATGAAACTGTAAGCCCATCCACAGTCGACATGGTCAGATTCCAGACTGTGGGGTGCCTCAATGTGGGGAGAACCAGGGCTTTGGCTGGATGTGCCACCTGAGAGCGAATTAAGAAGAATATTGTGATGGTGTTGTTGTTGTTGAAAATCCGTGGAAGGAGGAAGAAATGAACAGGGGTAACAAACAGCATGAACGTCTGCCCGACACCCCAGGGTGCAGAGTTTCGAGGTCTCAGTGGAGATGGAGTGCAGAGTCCCTCCCATGAAGCAGGACTATAAGCCGAGGCACTGAGCCCACAGAACCACTGGAGGGGGGACTCTCACCATCCAAGGGCGGCTTTAGCTTGCAATTCTATCTGCTCGGTTTCCTCGGGTGACAAATCAAGAAGGTCAGCGGAACTGAGGGGCAGACGCAACAACCCACAGCTTCCCCAAAAAATCATTCTCAAAATTTTTTTAATGGGAAGGAAGGAATATGCGCAGCCTCCATCACAGAAGTGCAGCCTCCACGGAGGCACGGAGCACGAGTAACGCGATTGGCAGTTGGCTGTACTTGACCCAGGATTCCCGAGGACACGCGGCCAAAGGGCACGTCGTCGGTGCAATCTTTCCACACTGGCGTGAACGTTTTAACAAAACTGTGGGCATGCTACTGTACATACCAGAGTATCTCCCAGCATGCACTCACTTTAAAAAAAGTGTACATACATTCCTTTTAATGAAGTGTTTGCCAGAAATATCGACGAGCGGTAATTATCGTGCGCGGTGTGTGCAAACACGCTCCGAATTTCAACATCTGCTGGAAGTCACGCCCATCGCCGCTGTCAATCATGAAGCTGACAGCGTAATTACCTCCAAGATCATAACAGCACTGACGGAGTAGCTGAAACAAACTAACTAGTTATTACACAATGTTTATTTGTTCCCCTGAGCTGCTTGACAGCAGTCTAGTGCTATTAATGACACAATCAGAGTTGGGGGGTGGGAGGCTGGGACGGTCACTGATTGGTCAAGAACCCATTATGAGCTCACAATAAAATATTTGTTGTGCAAGTTGCACCTGTGTATTAGTCACAAGCCCTTATTTATGACATATTACATACACCCAGAGAGACAGTGCCCCTCTGGTGCCATTGTAAGAGGAAACAAAACGCGTGTGACCCTCTCCACCGTCCACAAAAATGAAAACCCATCAAGGGGCTTCATCTCAGGTGCTCCCATCTGCAAGTCATCTGCCAGACATGGAGGAACAATCTTCTCTCTCTCTCCTGTTTCTTTTTACTGGACTGGTTTATGGCACATTTGGCAATTAGTAAACATGCGTGCCGAGTTTCTGCAAAAATGAAACGGTCTTGAAGAAAATTTGACCGATAAAAAAGGAATAATAACAGGACAGGATGTGGTGAATTACAGTGAGTCACAACCCCCCCCAGAAATAGCCCTGTCTGGGCCTGGCTGCTCCCTTCCGCCCTGGCAAGGATCCTACTAGGCAGCATGCAGGCTCTCTTTCTGGCCCGTTTCACTTTACCGGCGGTTTTGGCTAACGGGCACGGAGGTTCTGGCCCAAGGTGGTGCTGCAGTGCTGCCCTCTGTTGGGCTGCTGTCATCCGTCACGGGCCAAAACGGGCTGAACCACTCAGAACCAGGGTGCATCTCTGCTCGAGAGTGGCTTTACTTCATCTCCGCTCCTTACAATGGGGTGAGGCGCTGGACGCGGAAGGGCGACAGAGCCATAGCCGAGATAACGTGTGCCGTGAGCGGCCGGACGGGGTGCAGTCAAAACCATGGGACAGAGGCTACCCTCGCTCCGGTGCGGGCAGGGCGCTCTCTGCGGAGGCACAGGCCTCGGCGGGTTAAGGGGCGGCCGCGCGGAGCCGTCGATTCAGAGCGACTCCGCTGCCAGCCCTGCCAGCCCTAATGCATTGCAGCCGTCGCTCGCTATCATACCCAAATTTGACACAGATTAGAGGGATCTATCAAATATGGCACCTGCTCTTTGTCCCTGCGTGCTGCTTTGTGTTTAAGTCCAACCAAAGAAGGATTGATTGCTGACAAAGAAGAAGGAAGGGAGGGAGAAAATACTTTGTTGTTTGATGGATTTCAGGCGATTTTGATGGGGGGTTGGGTCCGCTAATGAAAAATTAACTTCCCTTCCCTTCCCTTCCGTTGGCAAGCATTGGCAGGAGCGAAACCTGCATTTGAACTCAAGCCCTGCGGCCAGCAGAGGGCACTGCTCGCAGCGAAGAGCAGCTTTCGCAGGCAAGCGCACAAATGGGGGGCGAGTGTCGGGGAAGAGACTTATCTCCTTCACAGGAGAGGCATATTCCTTCATTAGTTCTGCTTCTTAGCGCTCCTCTCCTGCTTTTATATTGGTGGTGACAAAAGGTGAGCCATTTCTGAGGCCCATTTCTCTTGGCGAAGGCCGCCTGGCCCCCGTGCTGTGAAAACAACAGAGCTCCCCTCGCGCCGCACGTAAAAACAAAAGCCAAACAACGCAGCCTCAGACATGTTTAACGAGGGGCAGCGCCGGAGCCCTCACCTTGGCAGTAGGAGTTGTTGGTTCGCTTGTACCCCTGGGGGCAGTCCATTGTGTGTCTCGTGGCCGTCAGAGGAATAGCTGGAAAGAACGAGAGAAAGATGTAAAAAAAAAAAAATAGCTGCTTACATTACAGTAAGACATTTCAATCACTCAATACAATTTAGTGCCATTTTATGAATGTATATACTACACTGTATATACTAAACTGCAAGCACGCTGTGTTTTCCAGTCCATAAACTCCCTGTTGAGTCTCGTCAGATGTTTCAAGCCATTTTTAGTTCAGTCCAGTGCCTGTTTTGCTTCACGTTTTCCCCCCCTAGCAAAGCCGATTTGAGCCGAGAGAGGACAAGTTTTGACACCTCAGGGAAGCGCAATGCTCAGGGGGAGATTCAAGCCACGTGAGTCCACAGTGGCTACAGTGTACCCACACTTACTTCAATGTACTTTGCTTGACCCCTTACACACCCCCGGGGGGATGGTAAGTGTGTGTGGGGGGGGTAAAATGACATCCTTACACACTCGCAATCACTCTCTGTCACTCCCTCTCTCTCTCCAGGAGAGATAGAGAGCAGCGAATGTTGCAGCATTCTGGCCTGAACCTGCAATGAGCCTGACAGCCTGAACTATTCACCTTGAGGAATGACGTCATGTTCCGAATGTACGATATCTCACAGAATGTGCCTTTAGGCTGGACAGTAGGTGGGAGGTGCCCAGGTGCTGTGCATTACCGTAGGCAGAGGTAGCCATTGTGTCAGTGAGCCTGAAACACTGGACCGTCCCACTGAGTTCAATGCAGACTCAAACAGCTTTGATGGCTAAATAAACACCCCCCCTAATCATTGTTGACCCTTGACCCTGGCTATCCAGTAATAGCAGAATGTTAACATGTGAAAAGCTGATATTTTTTGTTCTAAAGCTTTTGCACATACAATTACACATATCGATACATATATACACTCGGACAAACTCATGTGCACACACACACACACACACACAAAACCATTCACACACAGGCAACCAAACACACACGAAACACAGACGGGAATGCACAAACCTACACTCACACACACCATACACAGAGATACACAAACACACACAAATACATTTTGACGCCAATACAAATATGTGAAATACATAGTAGTCAATTTTACCCTCTTTTCGCGTCACATACTGCGAGCTCGGCAGTATGGGACCGCCAGTGACAGGCGTTGAACCGCCTCCTCCAAGACGGAACCCGCCAAGCCATCGACCGTAATGCCGGTACACACCGAGCCACTGTACACGGTGAGCAAATGCCGGCTTCCCCCTCCCACTGGGCAGCAATGGCCAGAGCCAGGCTGGCACAGCCAGGGGTCAAACCCAGACTGCAGTGGGCAACCTGCACTCCAGGTGAGTGCCTTTACCATTGCTCCACCAGGGGCCTCTAAACTGCTGAATTATTGTAATGTAATATAAAACGCATTAAGTCGATGCATGCTATGTACAGCTTTGGTATTAAAGTGTTAAATATTTTCATTTATCTGTGGAAAAAAACAGACTGCGCACTTGTATTTATTGTGTTAAGTCATTGTTTTTGTTATAGCTTTCAAAGGCACGAATACATTTGTAGGCCACGATATGGGAATTGCACAACTTCACAGCTTTAGATATGATGCACATGATGGTGCAGACAATACAAAGGTAACTGTCATGGCTAAGGAGAAATAAAACATTGTCAATAACAATTTGCTGCATGTGAACGCATTTAACCCGTACGTGAATGGTCCTATTTGTACACTTAAATGAAGCAGAGAAGGAGTGAATCGGAAAAACAATCTATCGCATGACGTTCATATGCTCTCCAACTGATAAAGCACATGAATCCTGCTGCTCATATGATTTGCTTATTATGATCATGGGGGTAAGTTGGGGAAAAAATGACTTTCTTTGTTCATGCTATTTCACGTCAAAAAGTCGAACATTCATTTATTTTCATTGTACTGACGGTCTGTGGTCACCTTCCGTTAATGACTATTCTGGAGAAGTTCTGGTAGAGGCAGGGAGGGTCTTAGGCTGAAAGCTGTTAAGTGGCATTTCCTATCCCCACACATTTCAGGTGAAAAGGTATTATTGTGTAGTAAAACGGTGCTCCCCCAAAAGGCGACAAGGAGCTGCTGGAGGGGCTTTGCGCCACCTGTAGCAGAGTGGCACACAAATACCTGAAAGGCGATTTCTTGCAGCAAGAGGGACAAGGCCAAGCTTGTTTGCGGGTAAGCTAATTCATTCAATAACTACAACGGTCTCCAGTGTACAATGAGCTCGTTTTCCACTTCGCCCGCACGTAAATGCTAACCTCCCGCCCTGTCCGTTCCTGACTCAGAAGCAGAGAGGGCCAACACTGTGCCTTTGTTGCACCTACACAGAACAGGAGGCTTGCGTTTGGGACAAGGCCTGACAAATTGGGGGGTCTTCTGAGGCTAATTATTATTCCAGTACTTCTTATTTAGAACACCATACATTCCTTCACACACACACACACACACACAAACACACACAAACACACACACACACACACACACACACACACACACACACACACACACACACACACACACACACACAAACACACACACACACACACACACACACACACACACACTAGTGCACATGCGATGGATTCTAAATTATAAGCTTTGTCCCACAGATTACCTCCGCTCAACTGATTGGTCAGGCAGGAGGTAAATGGAGCTTTGCGGTTATTACAATCGAGAGGTGTTGCCGTTTCATTTCAATGCCTACCAGGATGCAGGGTTAAATTCTGCTCTTGTCATACACGGCCATGGAGGAAAATCATAAAAAAGTACCCCTCAGACAAAGAAATGAGAAGATATGAAAAAAGAACTGCAGTCTCATGGTCAGAGCGCACCATCAAGTGACTTATCAAATATGTACTTTAAGGTAATCTCCTGACAAGGGTGCTCGTGAGTCAACATGCGACCTGAATGCAGCCGCTGTTCTGCCGCCTGAGAGCACAGGTCATGCTGCGATTCGAAAGCAAAAGGTAGAAAACAAGCTCTGGTCTGAGTGGGGGATGTCCATACTATCCCTTAGGTCAAGCCTTTTTGTTAATGGCCACTAGCCGTAGCTCGGACCAACAGCTTTCCTTCTCATTCCTCGGTTAAACATGCCCTGCCATCCGAAAAGAGAAAATGTGCAATTTCATAAGGGCTTAAGCCGGCTCTCCGGGGGAAGAGCTGGAATGACGACCACGCACAGTGCTAGCCTTTCCCCATCTTCACTGAGTAACAACTGGTAAAAATAGCACAGGAAGAGAAAGAGAGCCATGTGGGTGGGGAGCTGGCATGGAGGTGCTTGGGATCTTCACAGACCTGTTTTCAAAATAAACAGAGGCCCCACTTTTAACTGGCATAAACACAGGGTTCAATTGATGTTCCAAAACTAAATGGCATATATTAAAACTTATTGGGACCTCAATATTTATTTCTTCTTTTTTTTTTTTTTTTTTTTGCTCACTGCCAGAACAAAGCAGTGAACAACACATAAAATACAGATAAATAAAAAAAGCAGCGAGTGTCAGTTTCATGGACAACAGCCGGACAACAGCAACACATTTTAAAATGTAAGTACCATGACGGGACCACAGGAAGGGCCGGCGTGGAAATAGCCCCTGCCGTCTCAGATAGCTAATCTGTTTTGATGACATCATAACCTAAACAGACGTGAAATGGTGACTCCCAAACATGGTAAATATCAGAACATAGTTTTCAGAAAGTTCTCATATTTAAAATAAACAAATGAAAATGAGAAAGCAAAGAGGTCAAGATAATGTATCTTGAGCCTGCAGAAATGTGATTAATTTCCTACATGGATAAAACACAGACAACATGGTACAGGGCTGTTTCACAAAGGGGGAATTTTTGTACATGACTCTAAAGGCCAAGCTCGTGAGAAATGCCATGTAATGAGCCAGCAGCCAGGCCTGAAGTCCAGCAGAAAGTTCCAGTGGAATGGACTTGTTACTGCTTATGGGGCTTATTTGTTTGGCCGTGTGAGTCAGCACATTCAGGACTTCTGTGTAATCAGAGAATTGTATTATTTCTCCACCCCACCCACCCCAGTCCCCCCTGCTCCCCCGCCCTCCTCTCCTTTCCGTCTCAAGCTATAAAAACCATTTCACTTTGTTTTGGACGCACTTCAAGGGGCAGATGCATTCTTCTCCCCTGAAACGGAAACAAGTCTCCTCCACACCTCACACAATCTGTGCCTTACTGACTAATTGGATCCCGATGTACCCTCAGGTAGGTACACTTCACAGCCTTGGGGGTTTGGGGTGAGGTGAGAATCCCTCAAACAGGGAGGAGAGGGACTGACATACATGTCTGCCCATGTGGGGTTCGGTTTTACAATAACTGGCCCATTTGTTATGGAAGGGGGCGAGAAAACACTGGATCAGAGTTTCTGATGTCATGGGGCAGACTTCTTGGCTGTTTTGATCGATACAGGGTCCCTCTGATGGTACAGGAGAAAGCAAGCAGATTGGTCCGCTAGGTACAGCTGCTGCACAGCCAACATGCTTAAATAAAGTAAATCATGACAGCAACCATTCAATTTTTCATCAATTTTTAAGCCATATATAAAATATATTTAAATAAATGTTAAAATTTCAACTCACTAATATTTAGTACTTTCAAAAAAGGTTGCTGGATCAATAAGTGAATTATACAAATATTTGCTTTAACTGAGCATATCTATTTGAACACTTCAATATTATCTGTTATTCACAAATAAAATTCACAAATACATCATCATTTTTGGCCCAGGTCTGGAGGTAGAATCTCCCAAGCATGATGTTAGTAAGCATTAGGTCATTGCATCGAAATAATACCCAAAACAATAAATGTATTTAATTAATTCCCCCATTCAAATAAAAGGGAAAATGTACATGAGCACTTACATGGCTTTTTGGGGCACTTCTGGCACTTAGGGAACCCCCAGGAAGTGCCCACGGTCCCACAGCAGTCTTCTTGTTTGGAGAGGCCGGGCAGAACCTTCCCGCACTGGAAACAAAGGCAGAGGTCATGCAGAGGTCACAGTGCTAAAACCACACGCCCTGCACCATCATCCCCTGGCCATCATCTGGGAACCAACCGCCACCCTCGCACCCCCCTCTGACATGTCATCCACCCCGTGGGGGATCCCGGTTTAAGCCAGAGGGGCACGGTTGGTGACTGGAGCCATCAGCCGTTAGTGTCGCACAGCACTGATCTGTCACTCCATCTCTCCAGCGCAACTAATTCTAAACACACACGCACGTACGCACACACACACACACCAGACCAAGAGAGACGCAGGAAAGACTGTGTGCTCGCAAAGAGGGCTTATCTCTCAGTTGTAAATTCGAAGGTGTAAAGAAAATGGAAAGATCTGGAAAAAGATAGTCATGCGCACTGGTGCAACATACTGGAATGTATGAAATAATCCCAGTCATGCTGCTGTGGTGGAGATGTAAAAAAACACTATTATGGGAATTAAAATTTATGTGAGAGGATTTTTAAAAATATTATCTGTGTTCTCTGGAAATAAATCTTACCAAACAGTCCACTGCAAATAAATCCAAATTGAATCAATATGAAGCCTGGATCATATTTTGTCCCAAAACAACAATGGAAACATGAGAGGGTGTGTTTCATAGTTGATTAGCATTTGAGATGTTAAGAGTAAAGCCTACTTCAAAACAATTTTCATAGACATGCAGCAATAGTGGTTGATTGGTGGCGACTCAAAAAGATATATATATATTTTTAAAACAAAAATGAGCATGTTCTGAAGTGAATACGCCAGAAAACATAATCACGTCGGTCTCGAGAGAAGACAGTGGATTGAGAGAATCTCGCAAGCCCCACTTTAAACATGCTTTTGCAGAAACAAATGGGATGCCAAGAATCCGGCCCTGCTTGTGTTCACTGAACTGATTTCTTCTCAGAGAACTGGCCTCTCTCCAGTCAGCCTATTTCCCTGTAATTATCAGTAGGGCGATTTTCGTATGGCTCACAAGGCCGCCTGGTTCAAACGCTCATGTTGCCGGCAGCTGGCATTATACTGGACAAACACCAAAGCAGAGGGAGCATAGAACTATCACAGAAAATGAGGCATGGCTTCTCCTGATAAACCAACATCAGAATGATTTTCAGATTGAAAGATTGAGAGATCAGGAGTAAAAAAAAAAAACTCAATCCAAAAAAGTCTGAGATGGAGCTGTTTGTAATTCCAGCCTTACTCTGGCTCCAGGTGACAACTTCAGCCAGAAACTTGGAGGATTTCTGTAACCCCTGCCCTTCCCTTCGACAACCAAAAGACCATCTCACAATCTTGGGATTGGACACTAGCAATTAGGTAAGAATTCAGTTTAAAAAAAAAGTAATCTTCCACACACACGTGTGCTCATAAGCTTGCATGTTCACTTGTTCACACTCACTCACACGCACGCACACACACACACACACACACACACACACACACACACACCCACACACATGCTCACGGATCAATAACCTCTCTTTCACATTCTTGGAAAGATTGGGTGTATGAGTCACAGTATCTAGGTTGGAGAGCATGTGGTAATTTGACCTATGCAGGTGCCAACAGAGGCATATCTGGTTTCATTCTGGAATTGCAGGCATGATCTGAGGCCGGAGAATCTCTCCCTCCCATCGTATCTCTCACCTGAGTTCCACTGGTCTCCTGGAAGCAGCGGCCCAGCTGGCCTTTGGAGGTAACGGGGTAGCGCTGGATGAAGGTCTGCTGGTTGGGGTAGATGCTGTGGCTCTGCTGCCCTTTCTGGATGGCCTCTGTGTGGTAGGTGTAGTGGCCGGACTGGGCTACCTTGGCCTTCTGCCCATTGGAGTCCAGCTGGGAGACCTGGTGGATCTGGACCGAGGCCTCGGGCGGGTGCTTGACGTGGATGTTCACGATGTTGGGGGAGAACTTCACTGCGAGGGGAGGCAGACATCGAGGAATGGCGGGGGAGGTGGCGCAGTCAAGGGACAGACAGGAAAAATGTCAGATCCGTTACTTCCAGAAGAGACATGTTCTGAGAACAAATAAATGGCTATTGCACGTTAAACACTTCCAGATTAAAAAGCTGAGAATGAAGTACAAAACAATTAGTGTTACAGATGTCCAATAGAGGGTTTGTTTAAAGCTGTGTAAACCACAGCCCTCTGAGAAAAGCCATATGTCAGAACAAAAGGCACAAAACATCAGCCAGTAACTGTCCGACCAGTTCCTGTAAGAGACCTCAGCCTCTGCGGAAACTAAACCAAGACTTTAGCTTAAGGGGCAAAAGGAATTACGAGCACCAACAGCCAGAACAAGGCTCCACAGAAAAACAGATGCATTCACTGCCATTTCAAATGCAATTGTGACTTTCCACCATTTAGAATTGTATCCTACCAAAAACCTAAACGTAAATAGCGGTGTGATTTCAAAAAATTGAATCGAATGAAAATCTGTCGACGCTGATGTCGCTTCCCGGACGGACAGGCAGACGGACGAAAATAAGAACCCAGGTGCGGTCGAGAAGCGCTCTTACCTTGGCTCTGTCCACCTCCAAAGGTGAGGGGCAGCGTGTGCGTGGAGTGGACCTGCGAGGTCTGGCCGAGGGACACCTGCTGCTGGGTGTGGTGGCCGCGTGCGCTGCTGGGCAAGGAGACCTGGCAGAACTTTCCGGTGAAGCTGGGCGGACACTGGCACCTGTCCCGAGTGCTGCAGGTGCCCCCGTTCATGCAGGGCAGATGGCAGACCACTGAAGAGGGAGAGCACACAGCCGTGCAGCTTTACAAACCTGCCTGCGCAAGGGAGCCGGGCAAACATCTGGCAGCTACACATTTCACACTCATTGAGTCAACTGACAGACTCAAAATATCGGTCTTTGGGGCTCCCCAGTAAATCAGAGCTTTTCACAGTTGTCTAATAAGAATTTGGCTTCAAATAAAGCACTAGGACAAATAAAATGTTGTTCGCAGAGCTTGTTTTATATTTCATGGTGCGCTATTGTCGTCGAACGCCGCTTTGTTTGTTGGCACCCTACCATTTATGTGGAAAAAAATGAGTGCGTGTGTTCTTTAGTTTTTTCAGCAAAAAACACTGTCAGGACACAGAAAGACAGATTGATTCATACCAACAAGCACAAAGCCCAAGTTGCACAGTGAAAGCAGACAGCGCCACGATCTCCAAAGGTTCCTAACCATCACGATGATGTTTGAGGCAAAACCAGTCAACCGCCATCTCCTTGCATCCATATTCAGTGCACGTGTAAAGCAAAGGTGGCCCTCAAATGATCCATTACACCTTAAGACTATAATGCCTTTGTAACCCCCTGCTAATTAACGGGGCCAAAGATTTATTCTGTTCTCCACAGATTTTTTTTCCATCCTGACAATCGGGCAATGTTTCCCTCTCACTGAGGCCATAGGCCAGAGAGGTTGTGTGATTCACAGCGTCCGGAGTGGGGAACGAGGGACACATCGGCCTAAGCAGGTGCTGGCAGAGGCTGCGAAGGGTCTCTGTAGTGGGAAAAATGGCATTCTGTAGGAGTAACAGACAGGATATGAGGCCTTTGAGGTGTTGCTGCAGCTTTCAGCCATTATGCCTCTCTTTCTCTCTTTCTCTCTCTCTCTCTCTCTCTCTCTCTTTGGGTAAGCATTGTCAGTCACCCAAAGCTTATTCATCCACAAAGGAATTTCCTCTATAGCCCCGGCTAGTCTCCACACGCGCAGTGCGCCATACTGCACTCCCCTCGTGGCAGAGGAAAGCCATATTTATCAAACAAACAGGAGGAGGAGGAGGAGGAGGAGGAGAGAAAGTATCAGAATTAGAACATTACCATGCTCAATTCCGGCAATAACTTTCAATAACTGCAGCACGGAGGACGTTCTATGGAAAGGTTCATTGTAAGGGATCGGTGTTAAAAAAAAATGTTTTTAAAAAGAGAGAAAAAAATAATCTTCTGGAAAGAGAAGAGCAAGGGGAACAAGATCCCCTTGTGTATTTGAAATATGTGTCAATGGCATGTGGGTAGAGAGTATAAATCAGGCTGTCACCCAGGAGACGGTGTAGGGCTTGGCCGCACGGCTCTAAGCGCACGTCTCAGCCGAAGTGCAGACAGGCCCCCAGTTGTGGTTAAAACACAGAGGGGAATTGTGCCGTTTAGTCCCCTGTCCGCATCTCCCGATGGGAGTACCTGGTGCCTGGAAGAATCAACGCTTTCAGCCGCCCGGAGCTGCCCTGCCTGCAACGACAGGAATCCCCTGAAACCGCAAGTGAATGGCTGAGCTAGTAATCACCATCCTTTGGAATCCCATTACATGCTGTAGAAAAGCATGTCAAACAAGGCTGTGGAGCAGAGGAATTCCTGGAAGGTGTATCGTGTAATGTCATATTTACGTAAGTAGCACAATCATGGTATTTAATACAGTTTAAAAGCAAGCAGACGTGGTCCTGGTGCCGGATTTCAAAAGCAAAAATGGTCCAATTTTAACAGGCCTCTATATGAATCTAAATCATGTTCATGTCTACGCTGAAGGTGCAAGCTCTCCCCCAGTTAAGACCTGACTCACTTAGGATAAATATTTTAATTATGGACCAAAAGTTCACTGGATATGATGGAGAAACAAATTTATATCAACACAACATGCAGTATTATACTACAAAGTCCAAGGCATGCATATTGAAAATAAAGGAAAATTACAGAGAATATATGCATATAATATGTATAAACACGTAATATCGAGATCTCAGTAAGCATTTGCACTCACTGAAGGTAAGCCAAGAGCAAGGCCTAAGCAGAACCTGATGAGTTCTGTCAGTCGATGAAAAGAAATTGTCTGGAAAGGAAAACATCTCAGCGACCCATGTCAGATACAAAACCTTTCACTGATGCAGAAAATCCCCCCCCTTTTTTTTGCTCTTCGGGGAGCAGGACCTTGTGACTAGCCTTTCCCACACACCGCTTTCACAGCCGCATTAACGAGGGAGCATTAACGAGGCAAACCATTACACAAACCGAACAACTTTCCCCAACCTTGGACCCTGGCCAAGATAAACATGGCACAACCTGATAACATCATAAAACAGAACAACAACAACAGCAGCAATAGTGAAAACGGCATAACAGTAAAAAAAAAGAAAAAAAAGAAGAAAAAACTCATTTTGTAGTCTCTACTATTAAGTCTCTACAGTGGAGGGCCCCACAAACCTACATCAAATACAACCTCCAGCTCAGGAGGAGCTCAAGAGCATTTTGTGAAGAGCAGCGAACCGGAGATGTGGTGCTTTTTGCTGGAGGGCTGCATACAGGCCGGGGGGAGGGAAGCGATGGATCTGCAATGGTGACACTTAATAAGTGGTGTAATAAATCTTGCTCGCCAGAACCTCTCATTACGGTGACAATAACACCGCTCGTAGGCCCCCGCTCCCAGACCCAGCTCACACTGCCAGCTCTGTGCTGTTTGAAGTCTTCACTCAACCTGCCAGACCAAAGCTCCATTTCGTGGCCTGATTTGTATAATTAGGAGGCAGCTGGAGTTCCGAGCATCAGGTGTTCGCTGTGAGATTCAAGCTGAGCTTTTTAGAAAGTATAATAATAGAACCAACGGCAGTACCTGCTCATCAGACATGGAAATGAATTCTGGCGAGAAAATTCAAGGCCAACCATGCAGCAGTTTAATTCATTGCCTTTTGCCTCATCTTATCAAATACAATTTCCACAATGCACAGTAGGAGTTTTGCCCTTTTGAAATTGACTTTTAAAAATAACACTTTTTCCCTTGTATATGTGTTTAAAATTCATTCAGCTAAAGCTGGGATGTAGACTATTGCTGCAACAGTGTTTTCTCCCACATCGGGGTCAAAGGTCACAATGTATGCCACCGACTAAGGGCCCTTTTCACTGCAACGGTACCAGACCTTTTGGCACTTTTTTGGCACTAGAAAACAGGAACTTTGGACTTTCCGTTCGCCAAGGGTCCAATTCCACAGAGTTCTCATTGTTGATTTTTGGTGCCTGCTCAAGATGTGGGACTTACCATACCAAACAGGACCTTTGGGGCAGGACTAACAGCAGTGTTTATTGCTGATTGCTTACGCACTTTGCATCACTCAACCGACTGATCGTGAGGGGGAAGAAGCATTGTTGTTAGCATTTGTTGAAGAAGAAATATGAGCATCATGGAGAAAATCACGAGACCATGGAGCAACAATGAGGTCCAAACTCTCATCGCCATTTGGCCAGAGGACGAAATTCAACGGGAGCTTGACGGAATGAAAAGAAACGAGAATGTATACCGGAAAATGTTGCTGCATTTGAGGTAACTGGGCTACAAGCCTGATCCTGACCAATGTTGTTTAAAAACAAAGAAACTGAAACAGGAGTATAAAAACTGAAGGATCACAAAAACAAAAGTGGAGTGGACAGAAAAAACAATCGATGGTGCGACATTCTGTCGATGTGACGATGTAGATGCACACCGTGATGATGTCAGTCGATTAAGACTAACCCCTGGATTAAATCAATGGTAATGGCCCATCCATAACTTTTGAGTAAATGCAAGTGTTCCTTGTTTTCACAAGCACTCACTAAAACATTCAATTGAGTTGACCGATCACCAGATTTGAATATTTATTTAGCATTTATTTGTAGTGCAAAAGTTAAGGACAGACGTTGGTGGAATCCAGGGGTCAGTTCAGCCCTGCCAGGGCATACATTACCTCTTCCATGACTGTCGGGTAGGGTGTTCTTTTACAGGAATGGCGTCAATGTAATCGAGCTCAGACACACATCTTGAAAACATCTGAGCGGTACCATTGGTGGCTAACTCAGGAGATCAAAGCTTACCGTCGACATGCAAGTACACACCGCGTGTGAGCCAAACGAGACAGATATGCCACAGCCGCTTTCCTCGTGCGATAGCTGATATTCATCCGAAACGATAGAAGACCAGACGGAGGGTCAAGGACACCCACAAGCATGAGACGCAGCCTTTTCCTGCTGTGGTGCGAATGGGAATTGTGCGCTGAGCGGATCTAGGAGAGGCTGGGCTCCTCTGGTCCCTCCCCACCTCGGTTTTGCATTATTGGTAGTGCTTTCTTGTGGGGCCTGAACCAAAGCCACAGCTGGGATTCCAGGAAAGGGCAGGGAGCTCGGGGGGGGGGGCAGTGATTTGGGGTAAATGACCTC
The DNA here is from genome assembly GCA_029706075.1 of Aldrovandia affinis. Lineage (NCBI taxonomy): Eukaryota > Metazoa > Chordata > Actinopteri > Notacanthiformes > Halosauridae > Aldrovandia > Aldrovandia affinis. Next base: position 10,206,121 of record JAINUG010000002.1, on the reverse strand, counting down.
CAAACAAACCTCCTCTTTCAGGATACACTCATTACAATTCATTATGTCTCCCCTGGTACTAACCGCACTCGGCCACAGTGGTTGAGGAGTCATCTTGTTGTGGAGAGAAAACAAGCCACCATAATTGCGGGTGGCAAAGAAAGATTACAGCACGAGAGGGGGAAATGTCACCATTGCTGTTGGCCGCTCAGCATTGTGCTCACTTTTGATTTGAAATCTGTTGTAACTGCTGCTGTGCATCAATTTTTTAAAATATTTTTTGTTACAAAAACACCAACAAAATAAACAGCGATTTATTAACTTTTGGGGCATTTTCAGCTCCAGGCATTAAGAATACTGCCAACATTAAAACTCAAGATATATATATATATATACCCCCAATATTCAGATATGCTCAAAATGTCATTATAGCCTAGCTGATATATTTTTTTAAATGTCCCCCCCAATGTTGACTCCATGGTTACGGCCTTCATTATTGCAAGACGGTGACAAACCCCACGCAAGCGACCTAAAACGCAGTTTGCAGAACAAGCTGGAAACATTGTTTTGAAAGAATAAGCAGCGATATGCACTCTTCATTTCAGTTCGACATCAGCATGCATAGCTGTGGAGGATCCCAATAATTAATCAGCGAAGAGCAAAAAGAATAACAGTACTTTAAAGGTATACTAAGCAATTTGAGGTCACTAAACAAGAGGTAGTGTCAGTGCCTATAGTTCTTTGGACCATAGTCTCACACTGCCAGTTAACCACCCATAACTGATAGCAAGAAATATCAACCATTTATAGGAAGGAAATTCATGAAGAAATATATTTGATTTGAGATGTCCTGTACTTGTATTTTGGCATTCACTTATACACGGACCCATACAATCTACTATAGCTTGACCTGATCAGCCGTGGCAAGTGTGCCGACCAGCCACTGCTTGGTCATATCCATCACAACTGCAGAAACATGTGACTTGTTACAGGTGATCGCTATACTAGCAAACGCTAACCAGTTCACCTGTCAAGGAGGAAAGATGCCCTATATGCCAGGCGCTGAGCCACTTTCTGCTCTTGCCATCTTGAAAAAACCTCTCCAATGTTTACACATTTTTACATCTGTAAAAGTACCTTTTAAGAGTATGTAAAAGTATATTCATTTTCCAGGGCTAGCTGGTGTTATTCTTTTCTGTTTCTTCTTCTAACATAACCTAGACCTTGGACAGGAACAACTAGCGCCGGAGGCCAGTGTGGCTAATGGTTGAATTGCAGTTTGTATGCGTTCCAGTGCGTTATGTTCAGGAAGTCGCCCTGCCCCTGAGCGATGATGTCACGCCCCTTAGTATGCCTTTAATCCAGCCAATCAGCCCACAATGAGTATCCCAGCATCCACAAATATCCCCCTCCCCCCCCCCCCGATCCCCAGTATAAATGTTTAATGGGGTGACTACTTCACATGCGGCTCATGGGGCAGCACGCGACACAGAGTCAGCGTCTCATCAATCACGAGGCAGAGCCGAGGGCGCTGATGCCCAGAATTGCATTCATCAGTGCGCGGTGTCTCAGGGGCCGTGGGCCCAGGCCGAGGCCCAGGACCGGGACGCGATTGGCTGCAGCGCGGGTCAGCGGCGCTCCACAGGGCCCGGCTGCCTAATGACATTTTAAGACGCGCATCTGGGCTCATGAAAGCCCACTCTCTGTGGTCATGGAGCGGGCAGGCTGGCGTGGGACGAGGCAACCCTAGACACCGGAGGCGAGCCCGGTGTTTACTGCGGGCACGGGCCCTGGCAACCCGAGACGCATCCCTCCCCCGCCACCGCGAGCCATCCAGAGAGACCGTACAGGGCTGCTTCCTCGCTGCCAGGTAGAGGGAAGAAAGAAAGAAAGAAAAAGCGATCTGAAGAAAAACTTGGAAGGAAAAAATGACAGCGCAGTGATTGTAAACTAATGAAATCTGACAGGGAGGAAATGACAGCGACCAGAGGAGTACTGGACTCCGATCTCCAGCACCATATAAGGCCAAGACTGCACAGTTCATAAACTCCCCAGCACGTTCCACCGCTGGACGGGACCTTCCCCCTCCCACCACCCCATTTTTTTCATTTTAAAGATGTGATCACAGAATCACACTTGCATACGCAGGGAGAAAGGTTCAATAAATCTCTGGCAAGTGTCTGGCAAAATTCCTGGCTCTGTCCCTCTCAGAGAGTATTGCAAGCTGTTGAGTTTCCCCCGGAACCTCACCTGCTTCCAATTATACTGACCACGCACCTGATTGCACCAGGGACCAAGCACAGTCCTAAAAGCTCTATTAGCAGGCGCTACTCATAAATCAAGCTTCCCGTGGGTCTTCAGACCTGAAATCCAAAACAGGGGGGCGGGGGCGGGGGCGAGCACTCAATTGTGCAGCAAAATAATCCACTGCGGTCCAGACGCATCACCTTGGAATACAAGCGGCAGGACATGTGGGCCGTGTGCTGGCGTCCACGGGGATGGGCAGGTGTGGTTACTGCGCTGTGGAGGAGTGTCGTGGGAAGCTTACACTCTTACAGTCGAGCCCCCTTCCCAGTGCCGCCCTATTTGCATTACCTCTCTGGGAAGCTTGCTCAAAATACCTCACTGTGAGGAAAAGGAGGCGAAAAGAATCCAAACTTCCCTGACTGCCCACTTCAGGTCAGCTTACGTAATCTGTCCTAAATGTGATGTTATTGTCTGGACTGCAAGTGACACACAGCTGAATTGGCACGGCCCAGAAAGCAACGCTACGGAAACGCTGTCGAGTCGCCGTGGTAAAGGCTGTGATGAAGTTCAATGAGAGAGAGAGAGAGAGAGAGAGAGAGAGTGAGTGACAAGCCAGGATTCATTCAACATTCCTCTTAAATTTTGACTTTCAAATAAATACTTTTTTTTTCTTCACAAAAATAACCAAAACAGTTTGGCAAGTTCATTTTGGTGACTGCTGAACTCGCCAACCTGTGTTCATGAAGAAAAAAAATGTCATGCTCACATTTATTCCTGAGTCAAAGTTAAAAGACAAAATGTTGATTGAATCTTGGCCTTCAGGAAGAGAGAAACTTTGTCTCTTTCAGCGATGGTGGGGGAAAAGTTTCGGCCCAAAACCCTGCCGGCCTCTCCCGTGCTTGCACGCTGACTAGGCAGCACATCAGCTGGACGAATTTGTAAAGAAATGAGCTTGAAGCTTGAAAAATCAGGAGGAAGCTAGAATCCTCTGAAAAAATACCACAATCGGGCCTCGTTTCCAATATCAAATTATTCCTCCCATATTTTCTGTGTATAAATGGTGTTTTAATTGTACAGAACTTTAGTGAAAGATACGCAACCCCAGCTCCAACCTCCAGCCCCACGCCCCTCCCTCCCCTACATTCAACCCATCTCTTGCCCCTGGGAACTTAAGCAAAATACTTCAGTAACAGTGGCCTCTAACATCCTGAAGGGTATGCATCAAATCACAATTGCACCTCGCCCTGGATGAATGAGTCACAAATCACGAAATAACTTAAGCTGTTCCTAAGTCTGCTAATAGTTTTAATTGACTAAGTGCCTGAGGCAGGCCCGGGAAAGACTCCTCCTTCCTCATTATTGAGCAAGGCTGTAACTTTCTGTTGCTCTAACCTTGCTCCCTATCAATCACATATGGCCATTGTGTAAAAAACACAAACGTGGCGCTTGACCAGCTCCTCGGATTCACTTCCAGGACAAGGCATGCAATGTAAATATGCCCGGCTTCTCGCAAAAAAATTGTCCTGGAACACTGCTCCCATATATCACTCCCAAAAGCTTTCTGCATTGGTGAGCTGACTGGGAGCATGGTTTGCATGCCTCGACAGGTAGGCCGAGTTGGCACGTTGCCAGACGCTCGCATTTCGAGGGAGTCGAAGTGGCGGCAACACGTGTAAAGTCGCCCCGCCCCCCTAACCCCGCCCCCTAACTACGCCACCCCCTCCTCACTAGACACTGTGACTCAGTCCTCGCCATTCAACAGCACCGTGTCCCGCCATCGAGTGCTGATCCACCTGACCACAAAGCAGACCGCCCTTGACCACGTCACAGCCATGCTCAGTTAAGAACTGGGGCCATTTCAGCAGGACAGAGGATTTCCTGCTGGGGAAAATGAAGCCTCTGTCAAACGGCACTTCGCTATAATAATATAAACACACTTACAGCCATAATTAGACCTCTGCTAATGTAATGGCTCGCTCCTCAAAACACAAATATCCACAGCACTTGTTAGCTTTCAGTGGCACTATAAAGTCGCCAAGTAGTAGTCCAGTAGAACTGCAATAGGAAATCTAGGATTGTGCATCGTAAAAACCCTGCAATTGGAAATGAAGCAAGTCACTGATCTACTGTCCCATCACTGCACGCAAGAACCCGTGCACATAACGGAGGCTTCTCTGAGGACTTCTACCAATACGTCAGAGACAAATGAATACAGAAACTTTGAGCCCAGACTCAACACTGGCTGTGATTGACAAAGCAAATAGAGGTTGTAAATGTATCTTTTTCACAAACTGTTGTTTTGGTAAATCATTCGACACCACACGAACAGCCAGAACATGATGATATGTGTGATATTACTGCCAATCTAAAAGGCACACAGACACACAGAGACACACACAGGCACACATAGGCACACACACACACACACACAGGCACAGACACACACACTCTGGGTGACAGCATTGATTTCTTGGCAAATATTGGAGCTGTGTCTGAATGGAATGTGCCTTGTTTTTGTCCTTGCCACAGGACCGTGTCAAGCGTCAGGGCAACAGAGCTTAGTTCCTTATATGGATCTAGAACACATTAGGGCCTCAGCAATAAGACAGTAAGTAAGTACTGAATCGAGGGGGTGTCTGGTAAGTGCATGGCCCGTCAATGGGAGTGGGCTTTTTCTTTAGAACTAGCATGCCTCTGACTGACGAAACACCATCTTAAACTGCTCCTTAAATACAGCGGACCCAGAAGTAAGAGAGACACAACATTTGGAGCTAGAATCCACGAGGCCCTGCTCCAAAGTTGCTTACCTTGTCACATGACGAATGGTAATCATCATGTCACACACTACAAAAGGCATATTTTTTGAACTGTTTTCCATTTTACTCAATGGGTACATTTACAATGGGTATATTTACAATCAACACGGAAAGCATTAAAAGCCAACCTGCACACGTGACAGTACAATTTGGCATCTTAATGTATTGGATAGTCACATCCTTTAATAGGAGAATGATTGAATGCACCATCATCTCCAAAACATGGATAATTCTGACATTTGACATATGTACATGGAATGACAGATTTTGACTGTAGTTTATAGTCATAAAATCAGTGCATCCCATACCAATAACACCCCTCCCATAATGCTCTGGGCAAACGGCACAGCGCTGCAGTTGCTATGGGTTTACTTACCCACTCTGAAGTTGGGGGCCGTGAGGGTGTCGGTGGCATGGCCATTCTCACTGATGATGGTGGTGGTGTTCCCCTTCTCGCAGTTGTTCTGGCAGCTCCTGCCATTGCAGGTGACCTTGCAGATGGTGGGGGTGAAGACCACCTTGATTCGGCCCGTGTGGTTCCCCGCTGTCAGCCAGGACGCCCAGGAGAGGAACAAGAGACACGTCAACGTTGTATCCATTGGTTACGCCCCTCGCAGGTCGGCCTTTACCGACAGCCGGCCGCGAGTCCAAATTAAAAAAAACAAGGCAGTCTCACATGTACTGCTCTTGCCTCTTGCCTCTTGCCTCTTGCCTCTTTCTTTCTCTCTCTCTCTCTCTCTCTCTCTCTCCCTCTCTCCCTCTCTCCCTCTCTCTCTTTCTCTCTCCCTCTCTTGTTCTCTCCCTCTCCCTGCTCCTAAATCCAGTTGCGTCTCTGAAACACGAGCAGGAAAAGGAAGAGGAGAAAGAAAAACAAAAGAAGTTCAGCAAACAAAATTCTGGGATGCGCTCCAAATCCTCATCGAAAAGTCAGGTTCCCCGAGAGCGGGTATTAGCTGATCACAATGCCACGCCGTATTCTGTGGCGGATAAAGAGCGGGCCTGGGCCTCCCCCCTCACTCCCGTCTCCTACCGAGACAAATGTGCGGGGCAGAGTCAAAGCCCTGCCACTTCCAAACCCAGTTAAAATACCCCTCTTGCTTTGGCGCGTCTTCCCTAAGTCTCTCGTCTCCTAGCAGCGCTTTGCGGGGATGAAATCACTGCTGCCCACATCACCTAAAGACCCAGCCACCGCCCCCCCCCCCTCGCCTCACCCACCCAGCCTCTCCCCTCCCCTCCCCTCCAGTCCAGACCCAGCCCTCGGATGTGCTCGGAGAGGCACTGTCTCCAAACATCTGTCTCAGGTCTCCTGCATCCCACACCACAGGAACGCGTTCCAACTTTTTTTTCGAGCCCAGTGACGCAAGCTGCTGCAGACAGCTTCTTTCCTCTCCTTCTCTCCTCTCCTTTCTTTCTTTCCCTCTATCCCTATACTCAACTCTCCCTCACTCACTTGCTCGCTCTCTTTCTTTCCCTCTCTCTCTCTCTCTCTCTCTCAATCTCTGTACACTTTCCTTCACAGCTTCTTGGCAACTCCCCCAACCTGCACACCCCCCCCATGCCCGGATTCCCGAGTTCTACGTTTCGTCTGCGGCTGTCAGCTGTTCACACCAGACAGCAGAGAGAAGCAGGGACAGCAGCCAAAAAATCATGAAAAAAGAGCAGGCCGGATTGGTGGATCGGAGCTTTTTCGCCCGCCTCAGACTCTTGAAAGGGAGCGAAATATTCAATAATGGTACTAGATATTTGACAGCACTTGCGTATTCCTTCTTCAGTAAATGTCAAATAGCTTCCCCACCGTGAGTCAAATTTTATTTTCTTTAGTTGAATTTAATACCTTTTTTGTTAATAAAACAATTTTACAGCAATGCAAGCTCATTTTGTAAGATAGAAATGTAAGTCTTGGAATAATTTCAAATTGGCAAATTTGGATTTTTTTTTTTTTTGCTGCGACCGTTATAATCGAAACCTCATGTGTTTAAACCTTCGAACTGTGTGAACGCATTTAAAATTGACCTGGCGTAAAAAAACTATAAAAAAAAAGTTTTAATGAGGAAATGGAGACAATTTTCAACAATAAATGAACAGCAACAAAACCCATAAAAACGGCAGAGAAAATGTTGCTCTGGAAAAAGGTGTTTTTTGAACAGCCTGCACCTTGGAGACCATATAAAGGTTTCGGGATTCACTCCGCCTCTGGCTGCATGCAGGAGTTTAGAAACGCACACCATGAGACTCCATTCAATTACTCCTAACTGTTGAAATGTGCCACATTTTTTACCCATAATCCCGTGCATTACAGACGGCTCCTGTGTCCATTACCGCGCGGCCTGGAGACCCAGGGACCTGCTAAAAACATTCGACCGTCACGTCTCACATCGTTTGTTTCACGGCACACGGGCCCGTTTCCCTCCCCCGCCCCCCCCCCGTCTAAAAACTGCTTTCTTCTGTCACCTCATATAACTGTGATGCAGGAGAAAGGCCAAAAACGTTCTCGCGGAAAAAAAATCTGCACCAACGCGTCGCGGCCTATCCAATCCTCCGTCGGCTTCTACCCTCCATGGCCTCACTGCTACTGACAAGACTGCAGCTCTGTGGCTCTACAGATGTTACAACTCACAAGGGGAGGGAGATTCAACAGTCTTCCCTACATCGCATTTTGTCATCCCGAAACTGGCGAGATTTAACAAGGAATATGGGATGACATCCCCCCCCCCCCCCCCCAACCCCTGACCATGTACAACACGACCCTTCGCTGCTCTGACAAGGGCCCGTACAGGGAGCCCCTCGTCTCGCTGGCGAGAATACATGTCGTCGTCCCCCCCCCCTTACGGGAATGAGTTCTTCACGGAGAGCGTTAGACGGCTGGGCGGGGAACGCTGCGAGACGTCTCGGGCGAAAGAGACATCAATCAGTGCTATGAAAGCCAGGAGAGTGCTGTGGAGGGAGGGGGAGGGGGGGAGGAGAGCGGTGTTTCTTGTTCCGCTTCCCTCCCCCAGCGAGCCCCATGGGGACGGGGTAACGGATGGGAGTCCAGAGAGGAGCCCCTGCGGAGTGGCCTGTCAGGGAGCTGACAGGAGCCTCGCAGGCTGACGCTCGCCATAAGGCCAGAAGGCTGCACGTGGCGCGGGCCTCCGCTACGCAGAGCAGACGGGGAGGGGTGGATCTCCCAGGCGTCGACGCAGGGGCCGCCGACACACCACAGCGCCTGCAGCGAGGAACAAACGTGACAGAGAGAGGGGCCCAGCAGCAGCAAACCAGTCTCCCTCCCAGTGCTCTGGTCCTGCGGTGTACAGTGTAGCGCTACGCACCAGCGAGACATTACATACTGGTGTGTATTTGTTCAACGGATCGTGCCATCCTGGAGGAGTGGCAATGCTGCAGCGCTGAGCCTGTGACACATTGATACGAGTGGATTTTGCTGGGGCAACTGGGGTAAAGAATTGTACTCAAACAGGGTCAGCGAATAGGCAGGAAATTCTGGTCAAATCCTCAAACGCATCAAGACTTTCATAGCAGTGCATACATTGTTTGTAGCCTAAACTATGAAGCGTTCGAAGCTAAGTGTCATCTAGGATAGGTGCAGCACCTAAGCAAAAGCCCAAAACTTAAGAGGCTTATCCAAAGCAGCACTGTGCTATTAGAACTGTTAACCGCTTCAGTGGTTGAGTGCGTAAGTTAGGTAACGTAGCAGTAAATGTTTGTAAAAGAAATGTGAGAGAACATTTTAGCTTTAGCTTGTACCTTATTTAATGTTATGATCAACTGTCAATGTCCTGAGGGGTAGACAAGCTACAATGTAGCTAACAAAATAGCTATAATATCAACAATTAGCAATACTATTTTAGCGACAGGGTGGACAACGAAATGAATGTAAACTAGCTAGGTTGTGTTTTCAGCTGTCAGACTCCAAGCTTAGGGGATAGGGTGGGTTTAATTCCGCATGGGTTTCTTGCATTTCTGGCGCATTACCTCCTCCAAACTACAAGCTCTCCTGTAGTACTGTGCGGCCAGTGGTTTGTAAAGTACTCACTGGATTGCGGGTTTGTACATCGAGGAACTGCACGTGCTTTAGCTGCAGTGCTCCTTGCATGCAGTTGTACCACGCTGACTCAAGAGGCACAATTGATGGTTACAAAAAACTGGGCGAGAAAAAGGGGACACAAGTTCAAACGCCTCAGAATCAAACCCATGAGCTCCGGAGCCCCTTTGCACTGACCACTACTCTGCCTGCTTCCCCTCCTCCACTCTCTGGAAGGTTCCCATTTAAAAATCCTGGTTGTGTGCGCTACACGGGGGCTGACAGCCCACCCGCTGACGTCAGGGCGTCCTCTGCTGGGTCCGCACCAGAATGTGTGGTCTTAAAACAAGGCTTCAGTTATTCACGACCGCAATGGCACAGACCCGAGCGGGGGGGATCGGCCCGGCAACCGTGGCTTCAAGGCCCTATGGGAAGTGGGAAGTATGAGCAAACCCGACCCACGAACACTGTTGTGTCTACAGACGCAAACCATTAATAGCTCTGCCAAATGTGAATTCGCTCTCCGCAGCGTAAACACACCGGGCAGCAGTGGGAAAGGTTGAGGGCGCACAAAGCGGGCTTTTATTGACATTAACGTATATATATGGCACCAAATAAATGTACAAATATTGATATTATATTGCGTAAATATTTACACGCCTCAAAACAAGACATATTTTTAACCAGAAAATCTGCTTTGTCTGTTATGTCGTAACATACTTCATATATATATGTGTGATTTGTTATGTATATATGTACATATATATATATATATACACCCTGATATACACAGTGTACTGTATATGGCTTGGTATATATACTATATAAATATCTGTGTGTATATATATACATATATAATATAATACTGACATAGAAATACATAATAGAAAATATTATGTCTATTTTACATTTAAATCGATGTATGATCGATTTACTCATGCTGTACAAAAGAAAGACTAAACAAAGTCTTTAACTGAGAAATACAGAGACAGTGCTTTGATCTGTTGTGTAAACTATAACTTTACCTCAGCGGAAATCCTGCATCCATAGGCTGCTGTATACTGCTTTTCCCATTCACACATCCCGGCAACGCCGTTTAGCAATTGAGGGGTTCTCCATTCAATGACAGTTTATCGCCTTGCTTTGCCATTTCATTTTCTCCCACTCCCTGCCTTTATCTAAAATTGCCCTGTGAAAAAGAGGCTAATAATTCATTTTAGACAGCGTGGTGCAGCAGGCAATGTTTAAGTCTTTATGCCATTACCACTGGGGCTGTAATTTGAAAATCCAATTGCTGCTCAAGCTCAAACGCTCTGTGTGTACACCCGCCTCTATACGACGGCAGATGTGTGCAGGGCCCCAAAAGCCTTTATTTCTGAATTCAAAAACCTGAAGGTTGCATCATCAAATTAGGATCTAGCTTCCTGAGTATGGTTGTCTTCAAATTGTTTTGTTTTTTTTTACTGAGGCGAGATAACTTATGAATGGTTGTTTAAAATTTTTTTTTATTTTTTTAATAAACTGGCAAGATGTTGGGAAAATATTTACAAAGTGTTAGAGGAGGAGGGGGAAATAATGTGCGTCCTTAACTAGTCCGATTAGAAGCCTCTCGTGCTCATATTTTATACGGCAGATGTTCACCGTCAGAAATCTCCCCTCCCCCTGGTTTAAAATATGTGATCTCCTTCACACCAAACACTGCCCTTCAACTTCTGAACAGATTCCTCTAAACGATGACCTGGATTCAGAATTAGAGCCCACTTCCCTCCGGTATTCGGTACAAACGCAGAGGCAAACGAGCAAAGCACTTAATGCTAACGTGCAGCCATGTCGGCTAAATGTCGGCGCAGGAGCTGAGGGGAATTAAGCCGGCGGGTCTGGACCTTTCGACTCCGTTGACATCAAGGATGGGAGCTGGTCCGCGGAAAACCGAGACATAGCATAGCGGCGAAAACACACCAGCTGCCGTAACGTGAGAAATCAGTGCTAACGAGAGGCTGACCTCAGCGAAGCTACCATCCGTGGCAGTGATTAATGAGAAGGCTAAATTCTAGCTAGAACAACAAAAAGTTGTCTGAAACTCGTTAAGGCTCGACGCTGACACGGGCTGCTGTCGGGGCGGCTCTCTACGGGCCGCCACTCGTCGCGGAACTTTCCAGGCCCACTGCCGCTCAATTGGCCAACCCTGGACCCAGTGCCAGCGAGCGATTGCCTGAGAGAACATAGACACTTAACATGGAGCCGGTGACACTTTTATGAATAAAATACATTTTTTAAGAATAACTTTTTTTTTTTTTTTTGCCATCAGCATCAGTGTTTCGTTACAACTGTGACCTGAGGGGTTGGTAGATCCGCCAAGCTGCAATCCTGCAGATTTTTTTTTCCCCAGGTCTGGAAACACCATCTGTTACTGAGATGCACGTGCTCATTTAGGGTCGTTAAGGCTGATAATTGATCTGATGCAGTGATTAAAAGGATTCGAAAGAATAAGAGCAAGCTGCAGCTGAAACCACGGCCAGGGCTACATTCAGAAGGCAGATCATCTCAAAGCGAATTCACAGAGAGCGTAATGGGAGGTGAAGTCCAGAGCTTGAGATTTTGTAGTTCTTTTTGACAAGCTTTGAAATCCACCTCCCGTCAGCCCCTTTGTGGATCGTTCTCTGGCACTTTGTCAATAGAAAGAGCCCGTGGCTTCACAGACATCTTCCCACAAAGACAGAGGGAGTCCCAGGAGGAGTGTGAAGGGTGACTGAGGTGGTGCTCACCTTGGAGTGAGTTATGGCCCACAGACAGGGGGATGGGCCTGTCGAGCGGCTGGCCTGAGCTGTGCACCTGGGTGCGGGTGTGGTAGTACTTGGGCTTGAACACAAACTGCTGATTGGAACCCTGGTGCACAGTCATGGAGAGAGGTGGGCGGACACTGTAAAGAGAGAAGAAGAGTTTCAGAAATACAAATATTCACACATGGCATGCTGTGTGATGTGTAGAATAGATGACCGTTGCTAAACCACTTTATGCTTGATAAAAGCACTCCTGGATTTCGGTAAGGATTTCGTTACTGAGAGAACCTGAGGTACTTTGTAGAAAAAATGTAATGTTGTTTAGTGAAGCACTGTGTACAGCAGTGTTACTCAAATCACGGTCCTCGTGGGCCGAGCACTGACGTTTTTCCACCCTTCCTTTACCTGGGAGTCAGGTGTGAAGACACTGGCCAATCAATTGCACTAATTGTTCAATTACCTACCTGAGAGAAAATAAAAACAGAATATGGGCTCAGATTTGAGTAACCCTGGTGCATAGTATGTACACACATAGTATTTACGTGTGTGTGTGTGTTTGTGCGTGTATATATATAAATATGATGAAATGCATTCTGGCATCAAGTCAAGTCCAACAAAGATTAATGTACACCTTACAATTGGCTGACCATGTGACCGCGTAAATGAAACACGGCCACAGACTTCTGAGTGTCCATCCACCCGTCCAAAAGCACTGAGGGAACACTCAGAAACAGGGTGGAGGAGATGGCTAGCGTGCTTCACTGGCATTATCTTCAATGGGAATAGGGCAGCAGACTGTTCAGCAACCAACCAGACACCTGAGATGAAACCCACGTCATGGGTAGGTGCAAAAATTTTAACATTTTCATCTTTCAGCACACCTTTCCCTTGAATGCCAGGAGGGTTTAGTGCTCATCGGTAAGCTAACTAATTCGATAAATGTTTAATATAATGACTGACCAATACTAAAACAGCTACCAGGCATTTTGTCATCAATGTACTGTTTGGTATTTGCACCGGTCTGGTATTTCACTTCTAGAACCAAGGACACTGTGCACAACTCTGCACCTGCATCTTTTTCTGTCCTAAACGGGCCTGAATTGGCAGAGTCCCCACCGTGGAGCATGCTGTCGAATACACCTGTAGCTTATTGGAGCTGGAGGACTGCCAAGCACAACCTCATTATCATCACTGAGTCCTTTCATAAATGACCCTGGCTGGTCCCGTCTCACCGGAGGGCCGGCATGCGAAAGTCCGCGAGGCTGGAAACTGTAGCGTTAGCTGTCCTCCTCGGGGGAGGCGGGGGGGAGGCGCGGAAAGAAGAACGAGAGCCGCGGAAAGACGCAGGCCAGAGGATGAACCTAATCTCCCGGAGCGGACGGGTGAAGCAAAGCAGACACGGCCTAATCACCGGGGCCCAGAGCCCATCTGACAGAGCCCTTCCAAACGTGGGGGTTAGGGGCAGGGCGCGGCTGGCTGGCAGAGGGCGAGGATGGGCGGGCGGAGCGCTCTGGGCCACGGGTGCCAAAACCAAGCTGCCTCAGCCGTCAGCCGCTCAGCGTCAGCTGGTACAAGTGAATCCTGATTCGCTTATTTGGGAGGAAGAAAAATCTGGTCATTTGGCGCATAAGCTCTGAGGTATGTTGCCAGAAACAGCCGTGCCATTTAACAGTGCATCCCCTAACAAATCATCAACCCCCCACACTAACAAATTCATGCAAAGACAGGGACATACACATGGATACAGACGAACAAATACGCACAAATACACAAACACAAACACACACAAACACACACAAACACAAACACAAAAGTATATTTCCTTTCATCTGAGGAGAAAAGAACCAAAACAAAATAAAACCATCACTAAAGACTTTCTTCCACCTTCGGTTGAGGTACTGAAAAACAGCCTGTTAAAACAAATTAATTTTAAATACCCTCACCATTCAAAGCCATATGCAAACCAATAGTCATATCTCCACAGAGGGATTAAAAATTCATTAAACACGGAAATCGTTTAGTACAAGCGCAGCCAAGAATCTCTGCATTGAAACGGAAGGGTGGCTCATACTAATGTAATTCTAACAAGTGCTAATTCCCACCCTGAAGCTACACCCTCCCACCAACCACATACACACGCACACACAGACACACACACACACACACACACACCACAAGCACACACAATGTCCCACCCTGGAGTTGAAGTCAAAAGCCTTCAGATTGCAGACTGTGCTACCCTAACCACTGGTAGCCTACCACATACACAGGCAGCACATATACACACAGGTGACACACATACACACACACACACTGGTAAACCCAACTCGGCCCGGTCCGCCTAAGACAATGACATCTCTCTGGGCTTCGAACAGCTGCGTGCCCAACCTTTGCTGCCACCCTGCATGTTCCTCCCATTTGCATACATCTCCATAGGCCCCTGCTCAGACTCGCAGAGCTAATTAAACCTGACTCAGTAACGATAACTGGGCTGTAATTTATCCCCGCTCATCACAGCAGCCAGCAGGCTTTTTCACAGCAAAACAACAGGCCACTGACAAAAGCCAGCGTCAGTCTTTACAAGTCAACTCCTCCTTCTCTTTCTCCTGTCCATTGCTCTCTCTCCCTCTCTCTCTCTCTCTCTCTCTCTCTCTCTCTCTCTTCTCTTGCTCCATCTGTCTCTCATAGCCTCAAGACTTGGAGAGAAGTTCCACATTTCTCCTTCTCTTTTCAAGACCTTGCGGAAGGAAAAACAACGACAGCAACCAAAAAAGCAAAGCAAAAAACCCACAACAAGGGGCTAAACTTGTCAAAACGTCTCAAGGTCCCTCTTTCATCTCCAACGCTGCCATTCTCCTGCCCCCTCTTCACGGGCATTTTTCAGCCTCTGCCATCAAACAATCCCCTCTGAAGTGCCCTTGAAAGTCAAAGACGAGTCACAACAAAACCGTGTTTTTACAACACACAAAAAAGATGTCCATTTCGCTGCCACTAGACAGCATTATTAAACAGACACTTTGGTGTAATGGGAGAGTGCGGGCCATGTGGCGAGTTTATTTTCTGTTGTTTGTTGTTTATGCGTTTCCATGTAATAGCGTCTGAATCCCTCGAGTTCTCCTCCAAAATGTTTTCACGCTATGGGGCATGGAGACCAAACACTCCTCAACACTGAATGGGTGGCTACTTTTTTCTCATATCCTTGCAGTTAAACATATAGCATATACTTTCTATCTGTTTGTTTTATTTGGAACTGTGGGTGTGAGGGCTTTACTCTCACTGTACAATCTAGTACAGTGAGAGTAAAGCCACACAGACGTAATTCTGTTTTGTCATGTTATTTTAACAGCCACATGTGGGGGTGGGGGCCTTATTGGGGGGGGGGGCTAAGCATGCCCCCAATGTGAGAGATAGCTTTCAGGGCAAACCAGACTCCTCTATGGGAACTGAGTGTGAGTTTTCAGAGACCCAGGATCTCTGGGGAGGTGGCCGGGGCAGCCTGGGGCGCGGATCAACCGAAACGAGCTGCCCGCCATCCTGGGAGAGACCCGGCTGACGCAGGATGGATTTTGTAACCGCTCCCTCCGTCTTTCCAATGCCCTCCGGTTATTTAATTTCCCTGCCTGCCTGATATAATGCGTTTAAACGAAGATAGCGACATATTCCACCGCCTCTGGTGACACCTTTCCTCCAACCGAGACGTCTCTTCTCTTCTTCAGCGAGGATAAACCCACCCCACCCCGCGCCTCCCTGCCCCCACACCCTCCCGGAAAAAAACAGGGCACTGGCGTCCGTGACCGCCAGACTCTGGCGGCTGGCAAGGCAAAAGGTAGACAAACCCTCGCCGCGCACGGGCGGCACGTCCCAACCTCAGCTGGCTGCTCCGAGGCTGCAAAGAAAATGTTTGGCGAGGCTTCACTCGCTTCTCTGAACTGTGAACTAATCAATTTGTCTGGGGAAACCGTTTAACGGGTCCCCAATGAGCACGGTTTGACAAGGCCCGGCCTGACTCCACGGGTGGGGGACAGGGCTTTCCCAGAGTCCTGAACACCGCGAGTGAACAAAAACACTCATTTATTTCTGCATTAGTAACACCCACAGAACTCTCTGCTTTCTCCAACTTAAATAGGATGGGAGCACTCGCATCAAGCACAGTAAGCTACGTTAAGTTAAGCTGTCCCATATGCTTCTGTTTGGCCAGTGACAATTAAAAAAATTAAATATATATTACAGTTTACTCAAACCATCTCCAACCTTAGCCATTAGTACCTCTGAACCTCTGAGAAGTAGAGGGAGAGTGAACCTTTTGGCGAGGGGCGGAATCGATGAAATTCACAAATACCACAGCTAAAGGATTAGGTGGTGCATTAGCTCAGAAGATTTGATTATTTTGCTTATCAAATATACTGGTAAGTCACGTTAAAAGTGATATGTTCAGGAATAAATACTAATGTTTTTTTTCTCTTGCCATTCTCAACTGAACTACAGGTAACTGCCAAAAGAAACAAAACACCAACACCTTAATAGGGCTTTGGGCCACCACAAGCCACCAGAACAGCTTCAATGCACCTTGGCATAGATTCTACAAGTGTCTGTAACTCTATTGGAGGGATACAACACCATCTTCTTCCATGAGACATTCCATCATTTGGTGTTTGGTGATGATGGTGGTGGAAAACGCTGTCTTGTGCCGCTACAGAATCTCCAATAAGTGTTTAATTGGGTTGAGATTGGTGACTGAGACGGTCATAGCATATGGTTTTCATCGTTTTCATGCTCATCAAACCATTCAGTGGCTGCCTGCGGATGGGGGCATTGTCATCCTGGAAGAGACCACTGCCATCAGGATAGAAATGCTTCACCACAGGATGAAGGCAATCACTCAGAATGGCTTCGTATTTATTGACCGAGTCAACCTGGCCCCTAAAGAGCTGAGTGGACCTAAACCAGGGCAGGAAAACGAATCCCACACCGTAACAGAGCCACCACTCTCCCTCATTTACTCAAGTGTTTACTTTATTTTAGCAGTTACTTGTATTCAGTCTATTCTTCAGTCTATAGGCTAATCACATTGTGATTGTGACTGTAATCAAAATGTAATGAATTGCTGAAAACATGTTTTATCAGTTCAAAAGGAAGTGAAAATTAAAAGTATTTATGTAAAAAAAAAAAAATAATGATGCACAGTACCACCCAACCATACGTTTTTCTCCCTCAAGTGAAGAAATTCTAATATATCATTCCTCATTTGCAAGAACATTATCTGTTGGATATTAATCACCAAAAGTTTTCCAAAAGTGCTGAAAAGCTGATGTAAATTACACTCACAGACAATCTGCTGGACAAATGCTTTTCTCATCGAGGGCCCGATCCTTTTTTCTTCCACAGCTTTGTGGTTTCCTGATTTGAAGACTTGAAGAATGAGGAATGCTGTGCGAATGGGCGTAGAAGCCAGTTGGCGCATTTCGCAACAATATACATTGCGGAGGAAATTATGTATGTACTTTCGGCGAAGCTACCACACCACCCCCCCCCCCCCCCCCGCTGCGAGTCTTTCAGCTCTGGGCTCTGCAGGTGTGCTGGCAATCGCAATGCTCGGGACAATGTTTTGCTGTGGTTTGATGACAGGACTTTGGAAGACAGGTGATCAACACACCCCAAAAGGCTACCCGCTTCTTACATTTTTCAATTGTTCAAGCTTGAAAGCCCAGTGGATTGAGTGTCAGGACGTTACACTAGGAGAGTGTGAAACCTGAGGAGTTTCTATACTTGTGTGACCATTTGAAGTCACCCCACCCCTCCCGAGAAATACGATGGAGACACCATCTGCAACAGCGCTGTTGCCGCTCGACACTTCCACCATGCCCTTCCTCTTGGGCTGCTGCCCTGTTTGCCACTGAACCAAGGTTTGACGTGGGTGGAAAACAAGCTTTGACCACTTAAAACTGCGCAATACCTTTGTGAAAAGTGAGATCTATATAATTCCAGGGGTGTAACGGCGGTTGTAACTCAATCGGTGCATGAAGGAAGTCATAACGTTGTTGTGCATAAACGATCATGATCAATCATCAATGTCAAGGATTTGTCAATGGTTGTCAATGATTGATCACACCATGTATTAATGCACATCTTGTAAGTCGCTCTGGATAAGAGCTTCTGCTAAATGCTTAAAATGTAAAATGTCAATGTAAACATGAGTTGTGCATGCATATTGTTGCGTTACTGATAATATGATAGTTTACTTTTATTTTTCCACAAATGTTCTGGGCAAACATTTATTATACTTTGATCACTATTGCTACTACTTCTACTGCTACCACCACTTTCAATTCTATTACTAAAGTACTTACTATATTTAATGGAAGTTGTAATACACAATTTTAAATATGCCGCTTTAGCCTTCAGCAAGCAAACAGAGTTTCTACATCAAGTTATTTTTGAGCTGCAGTAAACATTTTGTTCAGGTAACCCTCTTAGCCAAAGTGAATAGATGGATATGCTTTCCACAAAGAAAATAAATAAATACCTGTTAAGGTGCATCTTCCACATTAGTTTTTTTTTGTTTGTTTTTGTTTACATGCAGTTATCGAACACTTTGCTCAGGTTACCTACCCTCACAGTAGATGTGGACACCCTTTATTTCTTCCTTCCAGAAAGAAAAATGTAGAAATACAAGTTAAGGTATTTCTTTCATCGAGGGTACCAGCAATTCTGGACCAGATGACATGTATTTATATTTACTTACAATGTGAGTGTGTCAGCCTGTCACGTCTCTGCTCTGTCCTCACTTTCCACAGAGTCTAAATGTCCCCATGGCCCATGAGAATATCTGACCTCTGTTCTCCCAGTGACAAGACACTATCACAGTATTCTGACACGACGTGTTCTCCCTTCAGAACGACCCTTCGAGAGACCAGAAGGAACAGCCATACAAAGGTCGTCCCGTCGCCACATCAGCAGGGGATTACCGGCTGTCTTAATTCCTTCTGTGGAGGAACCATGGCCAGTTCTTTGCACTGGTCGTTCGGTCTATGGGTTAACAAAGTGCCAGGCTCATGTTTTGATCACCTCCCGGCAACCGTTGTTACCACAAGGTCATCAAAGGCAGAACGTTAGTCTCCTCCTGTCATGTAATGCTGGGGCGCTCATTAATTGATTCAAATAACTGATGATAAAATTATCTTTGATGAAATCCCCCGAAAAAACCCCGTCTGGCTTGCAGTCGACTGACAGGTTGCAGTGGATGCCCGTGTCAAGCTTCTGTTCGCTAGTCTCTGAAAGCGTAATGTCCACCTCTTAGCTCTGGGCTTCATGCCAGATACTCAAATCAGGTAAAGATGTGGACACAATGAAATCAGCAACTGTGGGGTATGGATTTAATTCCTAATTAGATTCCGCAGTAACACCTTGCTGCATCCTATTAAACTGGTTCGGCATTCCTAATAGGTTTGGTCACATGGCAAGACTCCCACTCCCATGACAAGGCCACAGTAAGCTGTCCTGGCAATACCACTGTGCTATATGCTCCTGACCGTAACCCTTGCCGATGTCAGGCGGCAATGCCACGCCGGACCCCTGAAGCACGATCGCAGCGTTCAAATTCAACACACCCGCATTTCCTGAAAGATGACTAGAAGATGTCTGTCTTTGGGGAATTTGAGGACTGTTATTTAGGGAACAGATGAGAGGGGGCAGGAGAGCACTGAGCAATTATTTCAAACCACAGCGGTATCTAAAATGATTTTGTCTAACGTTGTCCTCCGTGGGGGTGAGGGTGGTAGCATTACAGATGGGAAATTTGCGGCAGTAAATGCCCGGCAGTCACAGAGGAGCATGTATAGGATTGTACGGAAAATACATCAACTTAGCACAGCTCTTGGATGAAATACACGTGACAGATAACGGGAGGCAGTGGACGTGCCCGGAGATTGAATCTTTTATTCGCCCGGGTTAATAACACTGTTCAAAATTCACGCGTAATAATTGCCAATCACGAGTGCGTGTCTGGAACTCTCTAAATACCAGATTGATATGCGAGATGAAAGCGGAAAAATAAGAGAGAACAGCCCTGAAAGCTAAATGCCAGAGTGCGCACATGCACTTTGGGATAACAGGAATGTTTTCAGCCGAGCATGGGTAATCTTATGAAATTTAAAGCAATACGCGGTAAGCCCCCAAGACAGAGAGCCCTTTGCTGCTTTGTGATTTCCTTGTCTTATCGTCGCTCATGCAAACAAGATATTAGCCAGCGTTCCTATTAAGTGCAAAACAAATGCATCTCAGGGTGGTAAAACATTTGGGAAAATCCTGCGTCGGTGAATTGCTTCAGCGTAAAAGAAACCTCTCCATGGTGCAGCAATTTATAGTGGAGGCCTGGCAAATGGATGATCAGATAATCGGCAGCAAAGTTTAGAGGAAATGAAAGGAGAGGCTCTCTCTTCATCATTACAAGGTCTGACTGATAAATTTCAAAGGCCTGCAAGAAGGGCCCTTTCCAAGAATAATTATCGCTAAAGGAACACCGGGAGAGATTAACCGCTTTCCAACAATTATGCTCTGTGTAACCCAAGACAGTCGATTCATCTTATGGCTGTTTTTTTTTTTTACAGTAATAATGTCAAGGAATGACAGCTCTCCATTCCTGCCGCCGGCACAGGCTGTACTTTCCAACCGTGCTCGGTACCGCGGCACTATCAACCAAAGAGGACTTTGAAGGAGTCTGACGTGTAACTGTGAACCTTCACCAGAAAGGAGATGTCCCAGCCTGAAGAAAAAACAACTGGAGAAATTGTTTATTCTTCCCCTTTGAATGAATGTCCATGCTGATGTGCAGCGGGGAAAACTGCAACACAGAGGGACGTCCAAGGGCCTCCACGAGGGGCCGGTTCACCGGAAGAGCACGTCCGTAGACATTTACAGTAGCTTGGCCAGGAGTTTGCCCAAACAGATTGACAGCTCCTCGCCCTTTCAGACCCAAATACGAAAAGTTCTCACAGCAGTCTTCAGATCCCTCCCCCCCATCCGCCCCGGCCCCTTTTCTATCGGATCGGCACAGAGGACCGTATGGAGGCGAAGGTTCGAAACGAGAGGAGCAGTCACTCCACCCTCCTGCCTCTATACAGCAGGCCCCCTCCCTGTATAAATAAACAGAATGTGATAGCCTTGTAAACAGCTGGACTTTCCATGACTTCTTAAATAGCCACACTGTGTTTGTGTGTATCCACGACCTTCCACTCTCCACTCCTAGAATAGAACAGGGTATCTCTTTACTGCCTTTCCAACACAGGGGAAGGGGTGGGGTAAAAGGTTACGGCTAAGTGGCCCCTCCACGACACGGCCCCCGCCGGATCCCCCGATGCGCACGGAGCGGTTTGCTTTCGCGGGGTCACCCCGCCCGAGGATGCCGGTGACCCCCTTTGAATCCGGGGTTGCATGCGGACACGGCTGGCGAACCGCCAGAGCGCAAATAGACGGCCGATATCGCATGGGAGACCTGCCACAGGCCTGTCGCTGTGTGCTTTCTGCTCGCTGGCAGAAGATGGGAGGGGCCGAGCGATCTTGTCCTTGAGGACTGCGGCACCCGTAGTCGGCCGGACACGATTACACCAAACGTCCCGCGTGCGCAACGTGGGACAGGATGAAGCGGACTTTGATGACTTTGTTACAGTCTTTAAAAACTGAAGTCTGTAGCTGTTTTAATTGAGATTGTATTTTTGTATATTGTTATTCTATGTATTGTATTTCTTGTATTGTTGTTGTATTGTAATGCGGAAACTTATGTTGCTGCCTTCTTGGCCAGGGCTCCCTTGTAAAAGAGATGCAAATCTCAACGGGACTCACCTGGTTAAATAAAGGAGAAATTTTAAAAAGCATCGGTGTGGGACCGGTTGGGTGTCTTCTTCACTGAACAGTTGGCAGGTACCTGGTTTCACTTACGGTGAGAGGTGGACACTTCAACATTTCCCTCACCTGGTCACTGTACCTACGCAGGTACAGATGAGGATGATCCGTTCAATGGGTGGTACGAGGTGAGGAAACAAAGCACTGTAAAGATCTAAAGATCAAGCCCTGTCTACCTGTAAGGGGGTTGAATGGCATTAATATCATACCCACAGAGGGAATGGGGGAGTTGGGTTCACAGAGCACAGCCCTGCTACAATCAGACTTTTTCCCTCTTTAATCCGAAAGACACTTTCACAGTGGGAAAAATATAGGATTGTTACTTAGTAAAAATAAATAGAAAGGTAGCTAGTGCAGCTAAGCTTTAAAGCTGCTCATGCAAGAATTCAAAGGAGACAGAGAGAGAATCAGAGGGAGAGAGAGAGAGAGAGAGAGAGAAGTTATAAACATGAGATCCTATTCCAGTCTCAACAAAATATCTGGCAAGACCATGTGCGCTGGCAAAAGACTGTAATTAAAGAGGGAAAAAAAGGGAGAGATTTTTACATTTCACGGTATCGAAGGAATGGTTAAGAGACCTTGGTAGGCTGAAATATCAGAGCGGGATCTCGCTTATTTTCACATAAACAGATCTCTGATGGGTGAACCTGTGCAGTCTCTGCCTTCAGCACTGCAATTCTCTGGCTACACTCAGACACCCCCACCACCACCACCACAGGGGAACTGACACACTTAATTCAACCACACTGAACCCAATGAACTACAACAGAGGCCTCTATAGTTTCCCTTCACTACTGTGTGTATTGAGAGGGATTATTCCCCCCCCCCCCACACACACACTACGCCAATCGCTTTGGCTATTGGACTTGATGAGGAATTAAGACACAAGAAAATCTGCTTTATAAAGTCTGTGTGTGACTCCGTGCTGATCCGTGTCAGGCCAGAGAAGGTCCAGATCGTGGGTGAAAAGCAGGCCAGCTGCGGGCGGTTGGAGTCCCGATAATAAACAGAGAGAGGAGGCTGTCCTCTGGGTTTGCAACCATCCTCTGTTTTAGCCCTGCCATGGTGTGCATATCTTCTCCCGAAATAAAACAACAAGCCCCCACCTGCAGCGTAAGTCCTGTGGGCCCCGATGCAAGTCCTCCCGCCTGGGTGTAACAAGGCCTGCAACAATGTTCCAGAGGAGTCCTCGCATCGCAGGGGATTATGCACGCACAGGTTGTAAAATTAACTGGAAACAGAGGACGCCTTGGGCAAGTCAGAACTCGTGGCTCGCACACTGGCAAAACGAAGACAGGCGGATGGGGGGCTCCCAACTGAGTCACGGCCTTCCCCCACAGGTGCTGGAGGTGAGGTCATTCTTTCCCCCACCTCGTTGTGTGTATTGAAAAGGGAAGTGAAGGTATTGTTGGGGTATGCAGAGGGCTAGGTGAGAAGGTGGCAGGATAATGGAGCAGAAGTCAGAACCTGACTCACGGCAGACATGACGCAAGACCCAACTCGGGGCTGGAAACGGTGAAGGTTGTATCCGCGTAGGGCAATGACACAGATCCCTTTTTGGGGTCCCTCCAGGAAGAGTCATTCCCCAGTTCACACACCCCCCCACCCACATGGTTCACTTTACTCCCACCCTTGAGATGTTTTCCTAGCCTGTCATGGGGTCAGACCACTAAAACCACAGGGGTGCCTCTCACAAAGTACCAGAGCTCTCCACCCTGGGACCTCACAGGCTATCAAACACTCGGAGCACCTCAGAGATGATCCCCCCCCCCTGTCCTGGACACCCAGGGGGGTCTGCCCCAGATGAGCTTTGGCACTATTCCCAGGACTCACAGAATTCGCCGCTGCCCTGCAACAAACAACTACCTCTGGAAGAGAGGCTTTCCTTCTTGTTTTGTGTGCTAAAACGGCACCTAGGGGTGGTTCTATGAGAAAGCAAAACCCCAGAGAGAGTGTTGAGTTGTGTTAAATTGAACTTAAACAGCAGCGGTAAACTGAACTCAAAACGCATTTCGTTTAATCCATTCCACAAGGGCCGCTGAGTCGGTGCTCACTTCCAACTCCCAACACCCCCCCCGCGCCCCACGGATCAGTCTCAAATATTTTCTTTCACTTTTTTTTTTTTTCTTCAGAAACCTCTAAATTAATTTCAAATGTCAAGTGAAATGACATTTATACTGTAAGTCACAGGAATTTCTCTTTACACACGCGTGTCTACAACAGACATGCATTTTTCTCACTTTGAGAAAATTCGCTGCAGCAACGGGGAAAAACTCACGTTGGACTTGTAAGACGTAACAGAGCTCAGTCTGTGGTGACCTGAGGAAGAAGATGAAAGAGCAGAACGCGTGTGGATACCTGTGCCACACCTCTAGGATCCCAGCCCTGCCCCTTTCCTTTTGAGCAGATGAAGTAGAAACAGAGAAGGCCCATAATTTCTCTCGACAGCACGAGAGGGGCTTGTGTTGGCCCCCGACGCGACTAGTAGCGTTCCTTGCGGCTCCACGGCCTGGATCAAGTTCTCTCTGGCAGCCTCTGTGCACACATGTTCTTTTTCAGCCGTAAATCTCTGCACTGCAACCCCCCACCCCACCCACCCACCCACCCACCACCCGTCCCAAGCCCCTTCACGGCTCCGATTGGCCGGGCCAGACGTTAGCTTATCCTGTGATACCAGACCCCGGCAAAGGCCACTGAAGCTGAACCTCCGTGATCCCCGACTCTGTCACTCCTTATCCCCATCACTGGGGTATGGCGCCGGTAAGGTAGGAGCGATAGGACCATGAGGCAAAACCGGAAAAAAACAACCCAAGGTGAGGCAGGAAGGTCCACACTACTCAAACCTTTCGACGCAAGAATCGTCGTTGAAAATAAACCTGAAAATGCACAGCACAAAGCAGCATTTATTACAAAAAAACTGAATCCGCAATAGTTATCCTTTCATATGTATGGCATCTGTGTCAATGACGCATTGGAATCTGCGTGCGCAGAATGGTTTCGTCAAGCGCACGTACTGCGAAGGAACGAGGTCACAGATTTCACCTCGAGGATCATTTTGAATTTTCACGGGGTCCATAAATATTATGAAGATCCAGGAGAAACTGGACACTGTGTGCGAACCTAAAGTACCTTCAGGTATGAAGCTTAACCAGACAAGGTAAACAGGGCAGTAAAAAACAGACGGCAAGGACCCTGGCGTAGCCTACCCACAATCCTTTGCTTTTGGGGGGGGATCATACGTGACTTGGCTCTCTACACCATGGCTATTCAACTGGTGGCCCAGGTACCAAATGCAGCCTGCCAAAGATATACTCTTGGCCCTTGGCCTTTTGATCGTTGAGAAGAAGAAAAAAATAGTATTATTCCGATGCATCAAAAATTGTGACTTTATCCAGATCTACATCTGCACAGTGTCAGCGTACCTGCCACTAGTGTAAGAACAATAAGCCACAGTTATGCCCTAAGAAGGCATCAACTTTGTTTACACACATGTACAATACATCTAGTATAGTACATGGAAAATGTTTGACCCTGTCCGTATTCACCAATTTTCGACGAAGAATCTGGCGCCCAGGATGAAAAACCCTGCTCTGCACCTTTCTTCCTGCTCTCACAGTCTCATGTCAATCACTACACACGAGGCAGGACAAACCGTTTCCCACTGTAATTACTCCTGACTCATAGAAGAAGAAGAAGAAGAAGAAGTCCTATGTAGGCATCGTGTCTCTTGGCCACCACTGACAAGGGATGCCAGAAAACCTGACCACCTCTCAACAGGACATATGGCATTTATCAGACACCTTTAACCAAAGCAACTTACAGTAGTGAACGCGTACATTTTTTAGTTTGTGTGGTCCCAATGGGAATCGAACCCACAACCCTAAGCGTCATCGGCACCGTGCTCTACCGACCGAGCAACACAACAGAGCGCCTTATTGGCAATGTCTAGTTGAAGCACAGGCAGGCATCTGTGCCATAACAAAGGACTGTCACCTGCCGCCTGCAGTTACATTCAGGGGGAAATCACTCGTGCCACTTGACCTCACCAACTGCACCATGCTGACAGCCATTACAGTAGCATTAACCCATCCCGGGGTGATTTACGATGGGACTAAAGTGACGGAGAGAGGCACTTGAGCGCAGTGGTGGAACTGTAGCTTGTCGCTCCAACTGCTCGCCTCCCATACTTCAAAAAGCAATCTCTCAATGGATGCCATTTCTGTGCGACACCATCAGAGGCACAGTCGTTAAACTCCACACCTTATTTGTTTCGGCCGCCTCGCCTCGTGACTGTTTCCCTCTGGATAGTCTCTATCCGTTATGGGGAGTTAAGGTGATAGTCTCTATCCGTTATGGGGAGTTAAGGTGAGATTAAAATCAACTGAAATGGAGGAGGTGGGAAGAAGAAGGCGATCGACCGGATGGAGGGGAGGGCCACGTGGGCGTCTGCTCAGTGGCATACGTATTATTATTATTATTATTATCTGAAGTATCTGAGCTCCTGTGGCATTCTGGGAGCTCGGAGACCACATGCCTATGAATGGTGTGAGCTCTCCAGACTTCAAGCAAGAAGGAGAAGCATAGCCCAGTGCAGCCCTCCCCACCCTGCACCCCCACAGAAGAAGGCCTTTGTGTTTGAGGGGCCACCACCACGGCCTCAATCCCATCTTCACTCAAACCAGCTGTTGTGTAATATATAATTGCCTCCAATAATTGATTATTGACCTTAGGATTAAACCTTTTTTTCCGACAAGGTATCTGTAACCCATCCTGTAACTTTTACCGCGTCAATGAGCAACAGACGAGCAGTTCCCTCCGAGAAAAAAAAACCGCCCAACTGGCAATTGTGTGCGCAGCTTTCAAGGGTTGATATCTGGTAGCAATTACACAGCCTGAAGAACACGTAAAACTCTGGGCGTTTTACACTGAATTCTCCAGCATTGCATAAAGTACAGTATATTAATAAACCTTTTAAACATCACTCATCGATATACAAAAACAGGCACCCGATGCCAACATTTCAGCGTCCAAAAAGCAAGGTAATTCTGCATGGGGTCTGTCAACACCTCACCACACATTTGAGAGATAAACAGATCTGCGGAGTCTGCATTCGCTCCAATTAGTCTTGGACGAGGTGACAGCTTTTCGCGGCGTCCGATGCGATTGTGAACATTCCGCCATTCGACTGTAGCGAAGGGCAAAACAGAAGTGAAGCCAGCCACGGAGAAAAACGAATAGCATTTCACTTACAGTCAGTTAAAAATAAGCTCTAAGCTGTTTTGCCTGGTACTCCAGTGGACGTGGATGAAGGGAAGGGTTAAAATAACCAGCGAGAGTAAAAACAGAGCTGATTAGGGAACATCGCCGGCAGGAAGGAGGAAGGAGGCAAAAGCTACAGGACGCTGTAAAGCTCTTGGAAACAGCCGCCACGGACGCTAACCCTGGAAGTATTCAATGTCGGCTGACCCTGGTTGTCAGCTGGGGGTCTTGCTCCCCTCTCAGCGAACGTTGGGAGAGCCCTCGCATGATTAATTACCGCTGAACCCTGGGAACGGCAGGAGGTTTGCCTGAAGGCAAGAGTGTATTACTTCTCTGCCTGGTAAGGAAAGGAACGAGCGGAACGAGAGCCAGACTTCAGGGCTGAATTGAATCAGCACTTCCCAAAGTCCACAGACCTCTCAACCTCTGCTGAAACTAATATTACAATTGTTATTAGGCCTCCCGTTGAAAAAGTGCTTTTTCTTTCAGGTATGAGGTCTTCAGCCTCGTAAAAAAGACGGAGAGTAAGACAAATGAAAGAGCACTCTCGCTGACCCAGACGGTCACCTGGGCTTACGGTGATTGGCTGGGACTTACCGTTGCTGCACGGGCTGGTGCCGGATGAGCTGCGGGGGCTGTTTCATAGTCAGGGTCATCTGCTGAATGCTGCCGCCGGGGGCCAGGGCATGATGGACTTGAGGGGGCGCCTGCTGGGGGATGGGTCTCAGGGGTACCCCGTTGGTGTGCCCGTTGGTGTGCCCGTTGGTGTGCCCGTTTGCTACCACGGGGGGGTTCAGAGAGGGCGTGGTCTTGTGCTCGCAGGCCTTGCCGTTGGAACCTGGCTTGCAGACACAATGCTGGGGCTTCAGGCACATTCCGCCATTCTGGCACTGTGGCAGGCAGTTAGCTGCAACACAAAGCATAAAACACGGGCATATTTACACACAAGCGCACACACACACACACACACACACACACACACACGCATCAGACGTACACACGTGTACACACACACACACATGGAAACATGCACACACAGACACAAACTTATACAGGTGCAAGCACAAACACTCACGTGCATACATAAGTGCACACACACCATGTACACGTGCACACATGCACACACGTACACACGCACACACGTACACACGCACACAATACCATCTTAAACTATTCGTGCATGGTATGGCTGTCACATTACATTCGAATATTGAATCTAATTTTGAATCTGCATTCCAACACCAGTTTCAAAGACAAATGGGGAGATGAAAGGTTATTAACTTATAACTGTTTTTAACAGTACATTTTTAACAGTAGCCTACTTTATTTTCTCTTAAGATGTCATGTTATGTTTAAGAAGGTGTTATGTTTGTCTTCATATTTTGCACTTTGCTCAAATAAATTCTACCATGGGAAAGATTATCAGCTTTGTCCAAGTCACATGGGTACAATGGTATCAATTTAAACTATGCAAAAATGGGACTTCATTGTTACTCATATTTGGACCACGCAAACTAGCAATTCTCACGCTTTGCAAGGAAAGCGAGGTGATTTTTGTGGGAAATACTGAAGAGGTTTTTAACTCCCCGCCCACGCTCAACGTTCAACATTTTTTTCCGCGAGTGGTACTCAAAACTATTTTCTCAATGTTGGCAGGTCTGTAAAGCGCACATTCGAACGAATAAACATGTTTCATCTGAATATGGAACAAGATTTTTTTTTTTTTGAAGTGACAGCCCTAGTACATGGGGTGAAGATGCTAGAAGCCTTCAGCTGACCTCATAAGAGTCACACAGAGAACAAAGGAGCGGTTTGATCTCTCTGCGTGAGGATCATAAGAGAGAGGCAGAGACTGTGTTTTATCCCTCCGTCTGCGACTGTATTTCTTCCCTCGGACATCATTAGCAGCCAGTATAAATACTGCACCGCGGCTCCCTGCATAGCAGATGACTCCCCCATCCGAACACAAAGGTCTGACAGCAATTTACTCCGACGAGCCCTGCAATCAATTACAGAGCTCCCGAAAGCGATGACATCACGCGTCGTACGTTAGGGCATCAGAGAGAGAGAGAGCGGGACGCCTTGGGTCTTTACGAGAGGCTGGCAGGTAGCCTGTAATTACACCATCTCTGCCGAGCGGCTCAGGCCACCACACCTTCTCCTTCAACTACTGAGCCTGCCTCGCAGCCAGGGCGAACCGAAAGACAGAGACACATGTGCTCATCACCCTCCCTCACGCACGCACGCACGGCGCGCATGACACACAGGGACGTAAACTCTCACGTGCATGTACAGACACACACACACACACACACACAGGTGTGCACAAACTTACACATACATGCGCTCACATTTGAACACGAACGGTGCAACCCACACAAACACGACGCACACAATGGACCAAAATTCACCGCAGAGATACCTCTCCAAGTCTCCATTCATTAGGTCACAGACCCAAACTCACAAAATGCAAACAGGAACGAACATTTTCTCTCTCTCTCATTCTCTCACACACACACACAGAGACACACACACACACAGGCACACACACACACACACACACACAGACACACACACACACACAGACACACACACACACACACACACACACACACACACACATGCACAGACACACACACAGACACACACACACACACAGACACAGACACAGACACACACACAGACACAGACACAGACACACACACACACACACAGACACAGGCACAGACACAGACACACACACACACACACACACACACAGACACAGACACACACAGACACAGACAGACACACACAGACACACACACAGACACACACACACACACGCACACACAGACACACACACACACACACACAGACACACACACACACACACACACACACGCACACACACACACACAGACACAGACACACACCCACACACACACAGACACAGACACACACAGACACAGACACACACAGACACAGACACACACAGACACACACAGACACACACAGGCACACACACACACACACAGACAGACACAGACAGTATCCCGGAGGTTTGTCTGAGTCCTCCTCCATGCTGCTCCCTTTTCCTCCGCGCCTTGGACGGGAAGCAGCGTCATGCAGAGTGGCACCACTGGAGAATCCTAAACTGGGGGGCCCTAAGGAAAGCCGTACTCACCGGCTCCATTCGATTCCTGACACGCATTCACATTAGCAAGACTATGACCGACTGCAAAGGCATGAGTGGGGGTCCTCACGTATACCACCAGGGCTCATGATTCACCTGTGTGAACCCCCCCTCTGGATAATCCCCAAAGCGTTCAAAGGCTCAACTCCGCAAGCACGCCGTTGAGTCGCACCAATAAAAACCTAACCACCGCGGGGGGTGCCCTTATATTATACGCTGACCCGTGCCCCCCAGTACTCGGCATAATATAAAGCCTGATTGCATCACGGATGACATCACTCGTGCGTCCCATAGGCTCGCGCCGTTCACCTTTCCTGCATTTCCCCTGCCGTTCCATTCCACCCGGGACGTCGGCCTTGCTTTCTTTACAGAGCGCTGCAAATAGGTTCTTTTTTTCCCCCCGCATCTTACTAGACCTCTGTGTGCCCCTGCCATCTGTTTTATGAATAGCTCCCTTACAGTCTGGGGCCGCCGTTGCACACAAGAGCGTTGTTCTGTGACAAGGGGCACGAGTGAAATAATGCCGATTTAAGTATTAGCCGGAGAAGGGGGGAATAAATCATTCTCCCTGACGCTGACTTGATGAGGCTACCTTGGACCGCTCGCTGGAAGGTTGCCGCAGCGCACCAGGGCCCCGACGATGGGCACTGAAGCGAGCGCAAAAACACGCGAGGGTCCGCCCGGAGAGGCGTGCGCGACAGCCAGGCCACGTGCGTCGGTGTGCCCGCGCGCGCCCCTCGCGCCCGCACGCGCATGCCTTCGCGTCGTCTCATGCGAGGTGGCAGCGGAGAAAGCATGGATACACCACCGCGGCATATGGTCAATGCAGATGTGTCTATAATTGAGCGGGAGGCTGCAAATGAGGCAGAAATATAGCATTATGGAATGTGCCATTAGGTTTATCGCCTCCAGGCCACAGATTGCCTTCTGATAACAGGACTATTAGGGGAAGTTATCAAGCCTGTCCACCGTGCCTCAGTAATGGGATGTGCCTGGGAGCTGATCTTATCGTTCACCTGCCCTGCGCTAAGGCCCAGGTGCGCAAAGGCTTACCACTCCGTATCAGATCTGGGCAGACCAGGCCTCGGTATCAATGTTGGCTTACATCTAGTAACCGCTTTTAGGGGGGAACAATCATTCAACGTTTTAGAGGTTTTCTGAGGTGGCAGGTCTGAGGACATGGCAGGCTATGTTTTGTCTGGGACATGGTCTTGGGCTAGGCGGTGCATTGCTGCAGTTAAACTGCTGGCTTTGTCATTCATTCATTCATTGAAAGAGGTTTGTTAATATTTAGTCTCTCCCTCTCCACCTCGGTTCATGTGTGGTGACCATGTGTTCTGGCACAAAATGGCCCAGTTGGGTGCTGCACATTTGTGATAGTAGAGGCAAGTCCCCCCACCCCCCTTCATTGTAAAGTGCTTTGAGATGAAAATCTCTTGATGAATGTAGTAATCTATTATCATCATCATCATCATCATATTCATAAAACAGCCTCCTCTACAATGCATGGTATGGAGAGACGGCATCTGGCTGTCTGCGGACTGCAGCAAATTGGTTTGTAAAATCCTCTCACCATGTTTGTACCGTGGCTTGTTACGTCGCTGCATCGGCAGCATTGCGCGGACTAAAAATTGACCGTACGGCCTTTAAAGTATGCCACCGTGAACTTAACGCTTTCCAGTTCATGGATGCCCCCGTGTGAAGGAGCGTTATCGTCGATCAGAAGATTTCTCGCTGACAGCTGAAGGTCTTGTTGTGTAATTGGGAGGAGCTAATGCAAAGGTAACCTGAGGAACCGTCGTAGACTAAAGGTGTCAGTGGTGAGGGTGGCACGGTATCCCTGCTGGGGCACTACCACTGTGAGGAAGATACCTACTGTAACCGTACTGCTTCATTACATATCTATTACTGAAAATGTGAGCTATTTTGGTTGCCAGTGTATTAGGGCATCTGCTAGTCAGTTAAAGAATAAGGGTTTTCATGGAAGGGTTTATGCTGTGTAATGATTGACACAACACAACTGTCACTTTCTTATAAAAGTGAGTAACCCAAGGGTCATGGCCAAGTACTTGGAGACTTGAAGGAATTCCAGTGTACCTGACATTGCCAGTTGAACCGCAAGGGCACCTGTGACGCGAGAGAGCGATTTATTTTGCTTCCGAGAAAACCGCCAGCGCATTGCGGAAGCACCCCCGCTCCCTCTGAACGCAGCCTCGCTCGTTTAAGAATGTGCAGATTAGCTGATCACTCAGGGGAGTATTGCTTTACCCGTAAGCCAAATAAACACACCCCGTTCCTTTTCTCTCTTTTCCCTCTCTTCTTTAAAACCCCTGCGCTCCAGAAAAGAAAAAAAATCCGGCGCTTAGGCGTGCTCCTCTGCGCTTGGCGAGATGCCGCGATCGCGGAGAAATGTGCGGTATGCATGCGTACAGAAAAGACTCCGAGACTAAACACATTGCTTTGGGCCCAGAGTTACTGAGAGAGAGAGAGAAAAAACGAGAGAGAGGGAGAAAAAAAACACAGAAAAGAAATTGGGAATATAAAGCAGGGATATAAGCCATGCCATCAGGAATAGGGTGGGTGTTACTCACAGACAAAGAAACAGTAAAAAGTGAGCGTAAATTGAGGGGGGAAAATAATGAGCTTTTTTTAATTTATTTTTATTTTTTTAAAACATCCCTGTTGCCAAGGACGACTACCCACATTGTATTGGACGGACTGAGTGTATACAGTGTCCAACTGTACAGAGGAAGCTGTTTGAATGCTCAAGATGGGCCATTCCAGTACCCTTTCCAGAGCTGCCCACATTATACCCAGTCGTCTGTACTGGTCTGACTGCTCAATCTCGGTGAATAGCACTCCGTTGCCCCGCAGAGACGACAAGCTCATTAAAGTCAGAGAGCCACGGAGGGTCTAAGACTTCAAAAGGGGCACAAAGGCCTCTTTGTGAGCCTATCGTTCATTGTGGCTGGCAGGCCCTGCGTTTGTACAGCTCAAGCTGCCTTTTAGGGTGCACGAGGCACAGAAAACACCACCCCCCCCACCGCCCGGTTCCTCAGATTCTCCTAATTCTACAGTAGGGACTCTCCGTTTGTGCATTCTAGCCGCGCTCGGGAGAGAGATTTCGCGAAAAATTTCCTTTGCTCTGCTGTGCAGCGCAGCAGCCGAAGCCAGGGAAATATTTTCATGTTCTGTTTTGTCTGGCCCGGTCGCCTTCCTTGGGCCACTCTCCGTAAAAGAGAGGGAGAGAGAGAGCCCGGGCAAGGTTTCAGCGCATTTACGCGTTTTTCTGCATAATTGCAATGAAATGAGTAGATTATGGGCAGAATGTGGTCTTTCCCAGGAGTGGAGGCCGAATCACATGCACTCGCCCCGGCGTTGTCCCTTTAACACCACACCAAAGAGGCTTTTTCTTTCCAGGAATAGCCCCTGAGAGCAGTGGCTTGAGAATCGGCCCATTCATGATGCTGATAAATTATTCTATTCATTACTCTGACTGTCATCCCATGTGGGAGATGTCCAATTTCATAACTATGTTAACCTAGGGGCGGGGTGTCTGCTTCTTGGTTATTAGACCCATTATGTTGCCCTATTAAAGAATCAGATTTTCTGCGCTCTCCATCCCTATTGCATAATCATAATAAGTGTCATGTAAAAAAGTTAGTTTTTTTACACAAATCTAACCCAGCCCTATGTAAATGTGTCATAACTCAACAACAAAATCAAGTTGGTTCAAAATCCCATGTGACATAACCGTAATATAATGCTGGTAAATGAGGGGGGGAAAAAATAAAAAATAAACAGTTTTGTTATGGTCCTGAGAAACCCAATTTCTTTGCATAACACCCAAACGCCGGTGCCTGAATTGTTCTGACTGGCCACAGATGCCGAGCCGTACTGTATGCTGCTTTCTGTGGCACGTGTCCAAGAGCCCCGTCCTCGCTCAAAAGGAAGAAAGAAAGAAAGAAGGAAAGAAAGAAAAGTTTCACGGTTCCAATCTGAACCCCTGCACAAAATTAAAAGTGGGTTTGACTGACAGACTGAAAGAGGGCTTTATATGCGGCATGAGCGGCTCACGTGTAGAGCCGCGGCAGCACAAACAAAATGTATTTCTATTAAGGAATCTTTTGTTAGCATTCTTCAGGGCGAAGGGAGGGGTGAGGCGGTGGTGGTGTTGGAAATGAAACTTCATTAAACATTTAGTGAGTGAATTACAACCCAGTCTGTCTTCGTGACAAGAAAGGCAGGCCGATCCCCAAAAAACAAATTGAGCCTTAGATATATAGGGAGAGCGATCCATAAAGGCCCTGACTGACTCCTGCACAGGAATGACTGATAATCATATTTTCTCATAAATAAAAATGTGTGCTATAAAACTGATGAGAAAAAAAAGAGAAAGAAAATCTAAAGTGTATGTACCTCGCTTGCCTTCACAATTCATCAGGCAAAATGACATTCAACACCTTAAGAGTATTCGGTTGGTTGTCAAACAAAACAAAAAAAGCCTCCACTTACCTCTGGTCATTGCAATAAATGAATGTAAACGGTCCAAAAACATTTGTCTCACAAAATATGCTACTGTTGTTAGACCCGATATTGCAGATGCTTTGCGTGGACATACAAAAATGTGTCAGTAATATCTCGCATTGAAATATACCTAATACAAGCTATGTTTGGTGGTGTGGATGGATTAATTACTGTTGTATTGTTAATAACGATCATCAATTCTTGTTGCATTCAAGGCCCAAGTTATCACGTTTAACATGGTGGGCAGGTATTCGCACGAATGAGGGAATGATTCTGGTTGTCCAGTTTGTCGCTCGGAACTATTCTAGTTCTTCCAACTGACTATGATGAATCAACAACCCCCAAGGTAAATCAGTGAGAGTAGATTTCTCGGTTCCTCCAAATAAGTAACTATGTAACATGAGCCAAGTTTACAGAGGAACTTATTTGCAAGAAATGATGTGAAGAGTTTGGATGAGATAAAAAGATCCCTAAACCCAGGTTTGTTTGGGGTGTTTTTCAAGGTGTACCTTGTACAGTATAAAATAATAATTTGTCCAGCTGAAAGCTGAAATGGACCATGATCCTTACATCCGCTGGGGGCTTAAAAGTCCCCAAAATAAAGACACCGATGCTGAAGGCATGATGTGAATTGGGAATTGGTTCCCATCAGGGCCATACAAAGCGCTTCCCTTGCCCGTGCAAACAAAACCTCACTCATCTGTCACACCACACTACGACCCCCAAAAAAAATAAAAATAAAATATATATATATCCCACGTTGTCTCTGAACACAATGCACGGCGAAACAAAAACAAGGAACCGGGAGAGTGAGAAAACAAGGAGAAGACAATGGAGGGGGGATCCCAGATTCCAACGGATCACAAGATTGACCGAACGGCAGAGATGCACTGGCCATGAAGGAGGACCGCCGAGCGAAACTGACACCGTGGCCGCAAACCACCAGTAACAAAAAAAAAAACCGTCTTTCAAAAGCCAGCTGAAAGCAGAGGAGATTGTGTTCAGGGTGGGGGTGGGACACATTTTGCCCATTAAATATATAAACTAGAGGTCCTAGACAAAAACGTAACCCCTCTATACCCAGGAGGTCTATCAGACTCAATGTGGAGAACTGCCTGTCTCTTATATAATTCTTTGGCAGGCCTCACGGTGAATAAGAAAGCGCTCCCTTGGCCAAGCTGAAAGTTATACACTCAAACCTGTGTCTGTATCCCCTGGCCGTGCAGCGGCCCTGTGCAATAGCACTATTGTCCCGACTCGGCTACATATGGCACCGGCAGGCCCGTCATTGCTCACAGGTGGGCAACGTTGCTGCCAGGCGCGAGATATTTATAAAAACCGCCATGAAAAAGGTGCCGTTCTCATATCTGTCAGTCTCAATGTTGGAATGGGGCTTTTAAAACTTGCCCAGAGTACATGCACCTTGTCGCACCAGGCCCCATAATAAAATGAGGGGTTTTCTGAATGAATTATATGCCTGATTACATTGACTAATACTAACCATGTCATTTATACTATTCAGTTCCAGTTTCTGTTTCTAACGGGTTCGCAGGAACATGAACGCTATGCACAAATGACGATATAAGGGCTTTGACACAAGTCAGTCTCTGTAGTAATTATCCGATTACAAAACATGCTCGACAGACCCACTTTATCAGATCACACAAAATCGTCATGCAAATGCAAACCAAATCACATCGGTCTTAGCATGGCTTTATCAAAATATGCTTCCAATTTAAGTGTCAGAGGAAGCAATAAAATATAATGCTCTTTACATTTTTTCCCTTTACAGATAATGAGAAAAATTAAGTACGCACATGCAAAAGCATATTCACTGGAAATCAAATTCAAGGAAGTTTACTAGCATGTCAAACCTCAATGTAGAGCAGACTGCATTGTTAGCATTATCAGTTCCTCTCATTTTCAATACCCGGGGGCCCTTTCCCATGGCTGAAATTGTCATTTTACTGGAGGTACATAGTTTAAGGAGCTTGACCAAGGACAGAGAAGTACAGTGACGCTCCCACCCAAACCACTACTCCACATTTGAAGACACCTGGGGTATGCCTAATACCATGAGTGGTACTATGTGCGCACGTGCGTGGGTGTGTGTGTGTGTGTGTGTGTGTTCCTGTACTAGTGCTTGTGTGGCATACTCACGCTTCGTGCACCTCTGCGATCCTGGGGCCTTACTCCATCCTTGACAGCACTGCCCTCCACAGACATTCACCCTGTAACAACACCCAGACAGAGTTCCGTCACGGACACACAAGCGCCACGCGTGTGCGGCCGCAGTGCAGCGTTGGCGGTGGTCCTGCCATAACTAAACCACTGACACCTCCCCGCCACCCCTCTGACCCATCTTGGGGCTTTTCCTTGTTCGCCCTGCCACGGAGGCAAGATAAGGAACTCATTTTGACTACCCCGGCTGCAGTAAGGGAGTATGGGAATTCGTATCAACACTTCAGAAGCTGTACAAATGGGGGCCCCTGAGTTGTGTTCCTTGGGCCCTTGGGAGGGGAGTTGTCACCCCGGGGGTGAGTTGTAGTTAACTTTTGGGAAATATGACTCTTGTAACAGGGTAATACAGTTGACCAGTTGTAACTCATGAAGCTGTGCGTGAAGCAATAATGCATCTTAATGAAAGCCTCTGTAACCTGAAGCTCGAACAAAGGGAGCAATTAGGGTTTATTAGATACACTGATTGCAGTTACGCGCGCGCGCATGTTGAGGGTAATGCGGTTTAGCGACCCTGTGTGTTTATCATCAAACAACGTCGGAGGTGATAACACACAAAGTGGTTAATAAATCCATTGTACGACTGTTTTGGCAAATAAACGTACAAAAACATGTAACAACCTCTGATCTAACTATAATGTGTGCCTTGTATGTTTTCTTTAGTGCTGCAGAGTGCAGCATAACGTTTGATGTTTTGTTTGTTCAGATTTAGGATGCTGCGAATGCCTCGTGCAATTGCATTTTCACAAACTGACACTGGAACTGGAAGAAAGTTGTCCAATGTAATTCGTACGTCATAACGATGAAGACCAGTGAATAGGTATGCTTAGCCGGCGCCTCTGTTTCAATAAAGCAGCAGGTGATATCCACTTAGCTAGCTAGGCTATATGGAAAAAAACAAACGATATGCAAAACACTGTCTCTCGCAGCTAAGTGTCCCATTATCATTCTTAAGATCCAACAAGTTTGCAAACACTCAGAGGCGTTTCCATGTCTTCTTACCCCGAAAATTTGATTTGATGAATGTTGGTGTGACTCGTGTGCCGGATCTGTTGCTGCGGCTGTTGCTGCGTGAACTGAGTGTCCTTGCGAAGCGGCAAGCTCGGGTTCGCTTGACTCCCCATCCTACGGGTCCGAACTTGGCCGCCGTAACTTGCTCTGAGTTCCACATTGTATGAGCGAGGCTGTCCCACGGACCCAGTGCGGGATGAAATCGAACTGACGTGCACCCTGTCCGTACCGCTCTGTCCCGGCTGCAACACATAGTACCTCCTAAATCCACCCTGCTCCGTGGCCGTGAACGCCGGCGAAACGAACAAACCTATAGAAAGCAAGAGGCTCCATCTGATCCAAGCCATATCCATTCAGTATCCGCTGTTAGGAAACACTTCAAATATTGGAAATTGTAAAAATAATTCGCTACTTCCTTGCCGAAATCCAGATGTTTGCTTCTCTCGCACTGTCCGTATCGGAGAATCTGCAAAAATGCTAATTTATCGCAAGTTAAAATGTTCTATCGCCGAGTCCCTGAGCGTAGTCATTTATTCGGCGCCTTCAGACCCAAAGACCAAACTATGAGGAATACGAAAGTTGTATCCAATAAAATACTAAAGTAAAGAAAATAAAACTTTACTGGCTCAAAAGCACGGCTTTATCGCAAAGCGGGGTAAGGGGGAGGTGAACAGCAGATGTTACAGCTGCTCTGGCTTCGACTGTGCGGTACTTTAGCCTGCAGAGGAGATTGGAAACTCTTTAAAAAGTTTCACTGTGTAAGGGCAGGAGTTAGTGTCAGAACCGAACAGCCAATCTCCGGCAGACATGACGTCAGGAATGGGACGCTTATTGGAACACACAGGCGGGGCTGAACCCTGAAGTTTAACTTTAGAGTGGATGCGTTCCTAGTAACGATGGACCGTGGGGGAAATCCACTCTTAAATACAGGTCTTCTGTCTTTGTTTATACCGCCGAAAAAAGGTATTTTTGGACGAACAGTTTTTATTACTGCTATAATAACTAGCCTACTTTTAATTCTACAAGAGAATACATCTGTGTTTAAAGACTAAACATCCTATGTCCCATTTCTTTAAATAGGGAACTTGGTTAAAATTTCAAACAGCTATAAAAAAAGAAAATAATGATTTTTGATATCAGTGTATTATCTTATTTTAATTAGCTATACACATCCCCGTTTAAAATTAAAAGTCTGCTCTTCATTATTCCAAGTCCATGCTGTCGTTCAGTTTTTAATATCAATCACTATTTAAGAAACCACTCTTATTTTAGTCACGCTCCAGCATTTAAATGTGAACTCGATCAACTGTCAATGGAAAGGTTGGTCATATTCATGCGCTGGTCTGTCACTGACCATTCACGTAACAGGAATCATAATAATTATATTTATGAGTTATGATATGCTAACAGTTGACAAAAGCAGTCACATTCCTTTTGTATTTCTACAGCAGTCCCTGTAAGGGTACAAATTACTTTAATAGGTCATTGTCCTCCTACATGTGGTGTACAGTTACCAGCAGATCCTGTGTAAATTGCTCAGCAATGAGTCATTATAGCTTTCAAGACTGCATGGCCTCTGGCACCAGTGTAGCTCCATTCAGGAACCTTGCAATAAAGACACATTTTTCATGGGAACAGGTGTCCTGTAACGAGCGCTTTGTTCTTTGCGCGACTGTCATCGTCGCCTTACTGGTCTTTCTCCACTACAGTGGACTCTAAACATTAATACCGCTAAAGGTGGCGCAAATGGTAAAGGCGCTTGCCCGGAGGGCAGACTGCCCACTGCAACCGACAGGAGCTCGCGCACGCAAAGCTGTCTCTGTGTGTATCATCAGAGTTAACCGTCGACGGCCTGGCGAGTGCGGTCTCGGAGAGGACAGTTCGTCGCCCTCGTCACTGTGGGTCCAGTATGGGGGAGGGATATTTGAATTAGAAACGGGTTACAATTGGCTATGAAAATGGAGGGGGGAAAAAATCGAGCAAAAGTTGAAAAAAAGAAGACTTTTTAACATTTATTAATAGAGTTAACATGAGTTTCATCCCCAAAAGAAGAGGATTTGTTTGGTAAGGGCTTTGCATGTCATACAAGCAGATCTCCAGCACTGTGTGCAAGGTCTAAAAACTGACAGGAATATGCAGGAGTGACGAGTTTTTCAAGACATTGCAGTAATGAGATGAAATCAGTGGTGATTCTGAGGTAAATAAGGAAGCCTATGACAGCTTAGCGGCATGCGGGGCAGCTGCGATGCATTCTGCGGTTGCCCGTTAAAAAGGAGACCGCACTCACTTGCCAGCATCATTAACACGCCCCCGGAATATGACTCATCAGAAAAAACACTAATCTGGGAAATACGACAGAGCAAATCTATGCCCTGGGTTTGAGGTGGAAAGCACTTCTCCTATAACATTATCAATCATTGCATGCATCCAGTTGGTGTGTGCATCCAGTTGGTGTGTCATCCTTTCAAACAGTCTGCTAAATGATTGTATTGTAATGAGACAAACACAGCAGAATGCATAATAAAAGTAATAAAAGGATTAGTGTCCGGACTGCCATTTCAGGGGCATAAACATATCACCGTTGTTTCAGAAACGTTCCAAGATGACGCAAGCAAATCATTTTTTTGTACACGCAAGGACTTGTGTATTGACAATCGCTGGAAGGGTGCAAATTGCCTCAAAGCCTTTGTAGAGAAATCATCAACTTGCAAGTGAACGGTGTCCGGAATCGATTAACACTGGCTCCATTGTCTTGGCCGTAGGATCGCTTAGACTGATTCATTCAAACATTGGAACTGAAATGGCTCCCTTCAGGGCGGAGGGAAATGGCATCAGAAATGGGAGCCATTTGTCAACATGGGCAGAGCGACAAGCGAGATTAAAGCGGGGGGGGGGGGCGAGGCAGGGGCATCAGCGCCCAAACCCAGTCTGCTGACGCACAGGGTAAACTGCGGTGGGTTTTAATGCGGAGCAGGACTGACGTCATTCCCTTGGCTTTTCAGACAGGTTTCTTGGGGCGATCTTACCCGGTTCTGACGCATTTCTATCGCAGCAACGCATATGCACGTACGTACGTGAGCATATGTGGAGCAGAGCACGGCGCCATGTGAGTACAGTTGCCCTGGGTGTCGACGTTTTCTTGCATGCATGAGCGTTCAGGTCTGGAGACCACCATTTCCTGGAACGGCTCTGCACGTTTCAGGTCGGCAGACCCCCAGACAGGCCTAACTCAAGCTGGTTAGAACTATCAGGGCTGTTTCTTGCTGTAAGCGGTAGAAGCGGCTGTCCCCAAGGGCCCCCAAGCCCCCCCCAAAGAGGATCTTGCTTAGGGCCCCAAAAAGGCTAGAAACTGGCCTGAGAAATATTCTAAAACGTCACATATGAAAAATGCAACTACAGCTAAATCTCCCTTGTGACATCATCACTTGCCCAAGCACTTCAAAGCACCCTCTGATGAAGACACAAAATGCTGACCTTTTGTCCACGGCCCTGACATTCCAGAGGATCTCTGTGACAAACATGGCAACACCCTCGCAAAACCACCGGAAACGTGCCACTGGAGTCGCCAGAATTCAAACAATTGGGCTTGTGGAAATGACATCACAGTTCATCTGGGATACATGGCTGAAGTGCTATGAACCCATAAAGGAAGACTGATGCATATAAAAAAATGTTTTGATGTATATCCTAAACCCCTTTCTTCATCCCAAAGTTCTCAGCAAGCCCATCCTTTGATGGTATATTTGGTCGACAGAAGTTTATCAGTATAAAAACGATGGCACTCGCTGAGAATAGGAGAGGGTCACTCAAGAGCATTACGTTTGAGTTTTTTTGGCAGTAAAAAAATAATTTGTCACACTGATTATAATTACACCATTTAAAGTAAAAACTTTGATATTCAGTTCAATCTCACACATGATTTTAGTAACCAGACTGAAAGGAAACCTTAAAAAATGTTTGCTGTTTATTAAAAATAGGCACTAGCTGGAGAGAGCACTTGCAAAGCTATTTTTGTAATTGTATTACTTCATAGTCCATAATTTCTTAAAGTAGCATTATAAAACCAGTGCGGTTAGGAAGGCATTCAAAAAAGCAGTTCAAATCATTTTTATAAGCAGAGTCATGACCTTGAAGGTCGACGTGGTGTCCCATCAAAGTGCATCGTTAAACCACTAAAAGCGCAGCCTTTGAAGATCTCCGGCCAAACCCAGCCCTTTCCAGTAGCCGTCCTCTCCCTTCGCCTTGCCCCACGAGCGAGAGGCATGGCCGGGGAAGATGAAGCGGCTCCATCAGCTAAGAAAAAAAACACAATCTCCAGAAAAAACAACCACAATAAAACAGAGAGTCCCAGAGGTCAATTTCCTTGGGGGGGGGGGGGAGGAGACCGTGGGGAGGGAGCATTCTGGAATCTTCCATCAAGTCACAGGGCGAGCAGTCGGGCCTCCTCCATCACCCCGCTACCCCGGCCGCGGACCAATGACGCTTTCATGGCTCAGCGCCCCTCTGGTGACGAATGCCTCCACGCCTTGGCCGCGCCGCGTCATCCATAAACCCCCCCTTTTTTTAACGCTCCTCGCGAGGGGGCGGTGGCGGCACCGTTCCCGCGGCGCAGAGAACACTCTTCAGAAACGATCTCTCTGGAGGGGAATGGCCCGTTTCGGCGTGCTCCATCGGGCGCCTTCCCTGAAAACGACGTCGCTCCGTTCACTTGAACCCGGAGCCCCGTGTCTTCAGAATCACCTTCTGATCAACAGCACAACACCACAACAGGTAACAAACCATCTATAATGGTGTAATTAAAAGTAACACACTGTGTTATTAATAATTATGTTTAGAATGTTTTTAGAATAAGATGCTGAAGTCACCTTGCCTTCCTTGCAAAGCGTGAGAAATGCTAGATTGTGCAACCAAACTTTTATCAGCTCCAGTCCAAATATTAGTTTTGTAGAACTACAATTTAATTGAAGCCTCATTTTTGTGTAGATACCTGCGTGCTTTGACAAAGCAGTCATAAACATAACATCTTAACAGAGAATAGGGTGGGCTATTGTTAAAAATGTCTATTGCATTACTGGTCATTTGAGTTGCCATTTGGTGAAGGGCACACCATTTTATTTTGAAAATATTATCAAAAAGAAAATAATTAAAAAATATATATTGAATCTCCCCATTCATCTTTGAAACTGGTGTTGGAATGCAGATTCTAAATTGTATTTGATATTCAAATATGTGCCAGCCCTAATTGGCACACTAATTACATTTAAAAACTGCTTACTCGTCATTATTTTCATGTTATTAGCAGTAAAACCATAAGCAATGGGACAATTTTAGGTATTGGAAATCCAATTTTGTATGGAAATCAAATCCTTGTGCACTGCATCGATGGGTTCTCCTCTGTCAAGGTTTTGTTGCCACTTTGCACATCTCGTCCTTCAACAGGGGCTACACATACATAATGATCTTTGGAGATCACACTCAGCAGTTTTGAAATACTTGACAGAAAGTAATTATTGCCTTCTCATTGGAAATCGAATGCAATTTTGAAACTTGCCACTTTTTTTTTTTCCAATCCAGGTTTGTTCTTATAAGGGATCATTTCCCCCTTGTTAACGGAATGCTACAATGTTGCACATAAAACCTTAAATGCTTACAGACATTCTCACATATTTAAATGTGCCACATATCAAACAGAGTATTAACAGTTGCACTTTGTTTCACATTATAGTCTGGTGTTTTATCTGGGAAATACATCCAAAATAACGCATTACGACCAACTTGTTTGGCTTTTTAGGTATGTATTTAATACATGATACATCACATTCAAATGTATAAAAAGCACAGGTCTATGCTAAACTGTCAAGAGTGTGCACATGTCCGTGTGTGTGACTGTTCAGTCTGGTTTTATCACAGAAGGTGTGCTCTGTCCTGTGAGCATTTCTGCTGGGGGCCAGCTCTCCTCACTGGCTGCGCAGCTGGGTGCCAAGCTCCTGCATCTCAGCGATCAGCTGCTCCAGGGCTCTGACATCATCGAC
The DNA here is from genome assembly GCA_029706075.1 of Aldrovandia affinis. Lineage (NCBI taxonomy): Eukaryota > Metazoa > Chordata > Actinopteri > Notacanthiformes > Halosauridae > Aldrovandia > Aldrovandia affinis. The sequence continues at coordinate 10,162,142 of JAINUG010000002.1, read as the reverse complement.
CAGGTTGCCATGGAGCTCCCCCGTGGCAACGTCAGTGTACAGTTGCTAAGTAGTGAGGGACGGACAACAACAGCTTAGTGACAGTCTTTTAAAGGGCCAACCGTAAATTTAGTTTACCATTTTGTTTAACCAAAATAAAATAAGAGCAAAAATGCTTCTTGTTATTTCTCAATTATTAGTATTAGGTTAGAGACATTCTACCTGGACATCCATTGTATATGCAAGTTCAATAAGCTCAGATCTCATTTTTGTTAATCACCTATCGCAAGGTTCCTCAAATCTGGCCCACAAATCCAAATTCAGTCCTGGTTTTCCTTTCTCTCAGGTAGTTAATTGAACAATTAGCGCAAATGATTGGCCAGAGTGCCCTCACCCCTGACTCCCCGGTAAAGGAAGGGTGGAAAACAGCAGTGGCCAACGAGGACCATGATTTTAAGAACCCTGACCTATAGTGTATAGTGCTAAACTTAAATGGTTATAAATTATAATGCACCCAGAAAGGGCCAAAAAGCTGTTAACGTTAATTATTGGGTTATTGCTGTAAAGACAAAGTACTTCACCAAACGTATTACAACTATAGGCTCAGACTATAGTCTTAGTGAATGAGGCTGCTGCCGCCTCAGCAGAAGAGCCTACCTTGGCTTTGGTCACCAGGCTGCGGAGGCTAAGGCGAGTAGAGGACAACATCTGCACTGCCTCCTGGGGGTTCATCTTATTCCTGCTGCAGCTGACCGTGACTGTGAGAGAGAGAGAGAGAGAGAGTGTGAGAGAGAGAGAGAGAGAGAGAGAGAGAGAGAGAGAAGTGTGTGTGTATGAGAGAGAGGGAGAGAGAGAGAGTATGTGTGTGTATGAGAGAGAGAGAGAGAGAGAGAGAGAGGGAGATAGAGAGAGAGTGCGTGTGTGTGTGAGAGAGAGGAAGACAGAGAGACAGAAAGAGAGTGAGAATATGTGCGTGAGAGTATGTGTGAGATGGAGAGAGCAAGACAGAGAGAGAAAGATAGTGTGTTTGAGTGTGAATTATGGTGTTTGAGTGTGAGTATGAAATGAGTAAGAGGAAGAGATGTGTGTGTGTGTGTGAGAGAGAGAGAGAGAGAGAGAGAGAGAGAGAGAGAGAGAGAGAGAGAGAGAGAGAGAGAGAGAGAGAGAGAGAGAGAGAGAGAGAGAGAGAGAGAGAGAGAGAGAGAGAGAGAGAGAGAGAGAGAGAGAGAGAGAGAGAGAGAGAGAGAGAGAGAGAGAGGAGCATATGACATCGCTTCATTAACCATGGGCCACCAATGGGAGGCAGGAGAACAGATGAGCAAGGTCAGAGGTCAGCTCAGAGCCGTTCATTCGGAACACCCACTCCTGCAGTCTCGAGTGGCCGAAGCCCCAGCTCTCCCCTCCTGCTCCAGGCCCCAACGGTTACCAGGGTTTCAAGGGAGCTTTAAAGGGCACGCAGGGATGTTTAAAAAAAAAAAGAAAGAAAAAAAAGGATCTTACAAATGATTATTCAACGTGTCTAGATCCAATTAAACCTGAAATGCATTTTTAAAGTGTTCTGGAAAAATGAAAAATTGCGAACGATTCTCTTGAAAACGAAAACAAGAAGATTCATTTCCCTTACACGGGAGGCACGTTAGGCACGGAATATCCATCCATGAGTTCCGTGTTCTCATGGCGCTACTCTGGAAGCCTGTAGCGATTAACGAGGAGACCAAGGACACATATTGTGGGGGGGAGTTCAGCTCCTTAACGACAATCTGGGGCGATTGGTCTCACCCACTGTGAGTTACGGACCTCTCGTTGGGCTCCCAAAACATTCCCCCTGCGACGTCCACACGACGTTAACGCATCAATAACCAGACCGCATAACCTTTTCAAAAAGGTCCTTTAACCCACTTCCAAAGAGACTGTGTCTAAACGATCAAAAGTGATCAAAGCATTACAACATACTTATAAAACAATTATTGAAATTAATCCACATTTCGAGGAGGTCCCTTTTACATCAATTAATATCATTATTATCAACATTACATAAAAGAGCACATGCCAACAATCTTCAGGCAGTTTTAACTCCATTACTGCCCTGTAGAAAATCAAACTGGAAATATAATTACCTATATTCTTCCTAATATTCAGGTGTACAGTATATTGGTCTTGCGCAATAAGCAAAATAAATAAATATATAAAAAAAATTACAACAACAAATAACAACGCCGCCCTTTCCTCCAGGATGGTACGCAGGCATTTTGAGAAGGCTTTTTTTCCCTCACTGCCGTGCCGTAGAATCCCGCCGTTCCCCCGCCTCGATCGTCCTCCCCGTGTTCCGAGCGGCGGATAAACAAACAGAGCGGCGTCTTGCCCCCTTCCTGCGCCTCGGAGTGGCACGCGCTCGCATCGTCTCCCGACCTCGTCAGCAGGAAAGGTCAGGGCGGGATGATTTATGGACAAGCGCCTCCCCGCCTCCTGCGGTACCATGGACTCGACTCCCAGTCCCATCAAGGGGATTACAGCAGAATTGAATGTGGGAAGACAGGGTGGGGGGTGGGAGGGGGCTGTGTAAGTTCCGATACATTAGCTCGGCTCACCCGCTTTATAAATCATTAAGATCAATGGCGCTCTCCTGTTCTCCTGAAGGACGAAGGGTGGCAGAGGTGGCGGGATTCGTCCGAGAGTGTATGCGCGCGTAATGGGACGGGGAGGTGTGGGGGGGGGGGTTATATGTGACCTGGGTGCAGATGAGTCGCCATAGCGCCGCCGCGGCTGGATCACTTGCTATTCCGTGGCCACGCGGCCCGGCCCCGCTGTAATGTTTAATTCAACACGTCGTCCCCGGTAATGAAAATGAAAAAATCAGGCGATCCTCGAGATTAACAACTTTACAGGGCGCTCTCATTGGACGCTCTTCTGTATCCCCCCGCCCCTCCCCCCCCCACCCCCTCATATGCGCAGCGTGATTGCATCAGGGGCCGCTCTGCAGGCGGGATGGAGCTGGTTCGTCCGCCTTCACCGTTTCTCCCATCTTCAATCCATCATCATCTTCAGCTCTTCACGCAAAGGCTATGAAGACGCAGGGCTCCCTCGAAGGAGCGTTTAGAGTCCCAAGAGGTGTGCCCCTCCTGCCTCACCTTACCTGCGGCCCTGCTGTAAAGGGGACGGGTGTGAGAATGACGAACGTGTGACACGGCGGCGTCGCTCACCCTCCGCCAGCTCGATGGCCCTCTTCAGCACCTCCCCGAAGCTCTGCGGGTCCTTCTCCCAGCCGCTGGTCTGCATCTCACAGCGATGGGCTTTCGACAGAAACTGCAACGCCTGGGCGACAGAGAAACACGCGCGTACGGAGGACGCTGTTGAGAGAGATGAACCCACCCTCTCATGACGCCATCTGGCCCCTAAGAGCGTGATCTCTGGAACACTCAGGGCCTAAAGTCCACCTCTAATTCATTTTAAAGTCCACCTCTAATTTAGATTAAATTGTTCAATTATTAAAAAAAAAAAAAATAAATAAAAAAAAAGATGCCATGTCAGTTGCATACAATACACCCAATACAAAAAAATAAACAAATGTTGTTTCAGTAACTCAACAAACAAAACCCTGAGCTTATAAAAAATTTTCTGTTTCATCTTGGGCTTTATCTACAAAAAATGTAAATGTGGGGAGCAGTGGGGCTGCTGGTCAATACCAGACCACGGGGCTCATCCACACAGCGCCTTAAAACAGCACGAGCCACGCAGCAGCCCTCGAGGTCCTTTACATTTACTGCATAACCCCTTCACGCCCATTCGGGCATGTCACCCACTCGCCCCATAAAGTCTGCACACCCCAATGACCAGGACGCAGCTCCACAGCGCAACACCAGCGAGACACCCAGTGAACACGCCGCGACTCTACAGTTGACCGCTGAGCATGGCACAGACCGTCAAAGGGGTAAACCTCCGAGCAGAGGTGGGCAGAGGGTGAAAAACGGCGTGCCATCGCTGAGGTTCAGAGGTCGAACCCAACACCGGAACCTTGATTAGGGAAAAGCTTTATCAACACCCCATTGCGCACGCCATTAACACACGGGAGCAATCGATCACTCGTGGGCATGTGTGATGAATCAAAACCATCCTAGCAATGACTAATGGCCTTATAAACGGCTTATCAAACGCGTGCCACGAGCCCACGATAAGTTCTCCTTTCTCATTTTTACATTTGACATTTTAAGCATTTAGCAGACGCTCTTATCCAGAGCGACTCACAAGATGTGCATTAATACATGGTAGGAACAATCATAGTTAGCACAAGAGATCAGTGCAGTAATACAGCAATAGACATCATTGCAGGCGTCTGCGTACCATACCTGTAACACTGGGAAGGAAAAGGTTAGTACATGTTTATTATTTGTATTTTTTATATTGAGTAAGCAGGGATACGTAGTGTATGTATCCCTTCTCCCCACCACGTGCTCCTTATACCCCATTTATATACGCCATTTAGCAGACGCTTTTATCCAAAGTGACTTACAGTAGTGAATGCATACATTTTCAGTATTTGTGGCCCCACGCTGTGCTCTACCAACTGAGCCACAGAGACCCACACTCTTATCAAGGCCATCCCGGTGAAGAGCGTGTACCCACTTTGTGGTTGTCCTCGGCGTTGTTTCCGCGGCCGCCGCCGTACAGCCGGGCGTAGAGCCTCCAGACGGCGCCTCCGTGCTGAGGCGGGACGTGACCCTGCCCAGGAGCTCCTGCAGCTTGGCCCGCAGCGAGGACGCCTTGTCCCCCTGACTGTCCTGCAGCTCCTCCACCACCGACCGCACCAGGATCTCCAGCACCTGCGGGCACAGAGACGGGTCAGGACACGCAGCGCCCCGTCACACACATGGTAGGATGTGTATGTGTGCCCCCCCCGCCCCTCTATTTGCAACTCCTTGTTGGTTGCTGCTCCCCTTCAGGTGGCTCCCCCTAACACCCCCTTTTTTCCTTTGCTGTGTGCCGTTATAGGTGCTCGTTCCCATTGGCTGGCTGCTGCTGAAGATTCCCTCCCCCACTCCACCGGTCACCATGACACGCCCCTGATCGGGTTTCAATTGGGGGGGGGGTTCTTCCGTGAAAGTTGCGTTTTCAGTGAGTTTCAATTTCACACACACACACACACACACACGTCTGCCCTGCCTCTCTCCTCAGACGCGGCGGCGCGCGCGAGGCGGTGACCGTGGAAGCGCTCAAATGACTGTTTTAGGATTCATGTGGAATACCGCGCAATTACAAAATGAATAGTTGCACAAAGTCACACGCGGCTTACAACGCAATTAAAGGAACGCGAGAACAGCTGGCCCGTCAAAGTGGGCCAAAGCAGGGTTTTAGGGATTTCTCCTTTTTTGTGCGTCTTTTTTTTTTTTAAGGGTAGAGGCAGTTTATCCAACAGACAAAGCGGCGGCTTAAATTTCCATCTCGACACCAGGAAAGAAGACGCGGGAGCGCGCAGGCACATGTGTATTCCATAAAACACGGCCGAGATGACAGAGGTGATATCATAGGGAGACATCTCGGAGGGCCCTCCATGTGCAACACTAAAACCCAGGAAGAGGCGCAGTATGCGGAGCCTCATCCTGTCTGTCCGGGGGAATGTTATTTATGAAGCCCTCATGCGCGGCTCCCAATACTAACGCCGGCTGGAGCGCGCTCAGAGGAGCCTGGCAGAGGACCCGGTGGAGGGAGGGTGTGTGTGTGTGTGTGCCCCTCTCTAGTTGTGCCTGTAAGTAAGTGTGTGTGTGTGTGTGTGTGTGTGTATGTGTGCCCCCCTGCCCCTCAAATTTTGCCTGTAAGTAAGTGTGTGCGCGTCCCCCCCCACTTGTGCCTGTGAGTGTGTGTGTGTGTGTATGTGTGCCCCCCTGCCCCTCTAATTTTTCCTGTAAGTAAGTGTGTGTGTGTGTGTGTGTGCGTCCCGTCCCCCCCCTACTTGTCCCTGTGAGTGTGTGTGTGCGTGTGTGTGTGTGTGTGAGGGTGGCCTGGTTCCCAGAAGACAGCAGGGGCCCGGTCCCTTTGAAGACTGGGTCTAACAAGCATGAGGCCTGTTAGGCGAACAGCTTGAAATGCAGGTGCCTGCGGGCAGCCCTTTCTTTGGGCTCGCGACGGTTTACGGGAGAAACGCTCCGTGGGCCCGGGCTCAGGCCGCACCCGTAGCTGATCCAGCCCACCTTCCCCCCACTCCAGTGGCACTAACACACTCCTGCACGGTGCGTTTACCTTCACCTGACTGGCTTGGCTGGCAGGTATGAGTCAGGAGAATGACCCCAGAAAGGAGGCCACCGACTGCAACTTCAAACAGTTTCATTGTGACCCGAATGCTTCCGGCGCCCTCGAAAAAGAACAGGCTGTCACATTTAACAACAACAGAGCATACAACGTCACGATCCTCCCGAGTTTCCACAAGCGCCTTTAACTTCAGACTCTATTAAAATACCACAGCAGAAAGCATGACAAAGACATTTCTCGGAGCACCGAGTCTTTTGTGTGTGGAGAGACTTTCTGCCAGTTACAAAAAAAAGGGAAAAAAAGAAAGAAAGAAAAGGTCATTTGTGAGCAGAGCAAACTCACGAAGGCACTACTGCACAGAGCTGACAGAGAAAAAGTGGAATGAGGACCAGAATACCAAAGACCTTCCAATAACAAGAAGGGGCGCTTCGCCGGGAGGTCCACTCCCACACGGTGAAGGTAAAGAGCGGGGGAGACTCCTCCGGTCTGCGTTCGCTCGCTGTCTCCATGCCGACTTCCTTCCCTGGAAACAGACCTCTTTCTTTCTCTCCTCTCTCCCACTTCCAACCCCCAACCCCACCCCCCGCCCGCACTCGACTCGGGGTGCTTGGATTTTTCAGCAAGTAACAAACGACCTGTCATCTGCGGTCTTTGAGGAGCGTCTCGAACCTGCTCCAGGAGTGAGGGGGGAGACAGCAGGCTCTGACAATTAGCACCTGGACCCCCAGAGACACGGAGCGCAACACTGCGGGCGCTTTGGGCAACGCTGTTGATAGAGGTTGCTAGTTTTGTTTAACTTTTTTGGGTTTATGAGGACTACCTTGCGACTAGGGTGGCCATACATCTGGCATTATGCCGGACAGTCATAATCACTCTGTCTTCTGTCCGGCATGATCCTCTGCCAAACGCCCATTTGTCCTCCTTTGGAAGTCTAGACTAGAAAAACACTCAATTCTTCATTAAATCACATTTGAAGATTCAAACGTGCTTCTTATTGGTTTAAGTATTTGTCAAATAACGAATCGCCTGTGTTATTGGTCTAATAAATGTCAACAAATACCACACTTTAAAATGATGTTCTTACGTACACTATCGGCGCGAGCGGCAAGCCAAGTGCTATCAGAGAGTGTTCGGTGCTATCGTAGCCAGCCCTGCAAAATGCCGAAACGGAAGACTTCACACAACCCAGAGTGGTCAAAAGAGCACAGATTTATTTATAACAGAAATACCAAAAGTAGACCATCCAGCTATTGCGAGTACATTTTCAATCTAAGTTAGTCTGTATAGGTTATGGTTTTAAATTGGTCATATAATTACATGTTAAATTGCCGCTGCCTGAAGTGTCCTCCATTCTGGGGTTTTGGAAATGGCCACCCTACTTGCGACCCACCGTCTGCACCTGTCATAATGGGGACTTGTGGCCTCCCGGGTGGTCTAGCGGTTACAACATTCGACGCCGCCCACTGCGACCAGGGTTCGATTCCACCGGCCATGCCAGTGTCAGCTCTGGCCGGGAGTGCCACTAGGGGGCGGCAATTGTCTGTCCGCCCCAGGGTGGGGGGAGGAAAGCCGAGGCGAGTTCGCTGCGTTTAGGAGTGGCCCTGTGCGCGCATACCGGAGTTACGGTGAAGGCTTGGCGGGTTCCGGCTCGGAGGAGGCGGTGCCCAGCCGCATGTCACCGCAGGTATCAGGACTACAGCAGCGAACTCGTAAGATATATGAGGGAGTGGGATAATTGACGTGAAAAGGAGGGTATAATTGGATACAAAAAATAGGGAGAAAAACGGGGAGAAAACAGCAGAAAAAGAAAATATATTTTTTTTAAAGGGGGACTCCAACAACAAATCACGATAGAGGACTCCAATCTGAATATTTAATCTGTGATGGCGAGCTCGCCTTTGGCCGTCCAACTGTGTGTGGTCCGTACCAGAACATCCTCTTTTTTTTTATACCTCACAAAACAAATTATAGCTATTAGAACGAAGGAAACCTGGGTGCTAAACATCTCCTAACATACAGTAACACAGCGATGCCGAGATGTGTTAGCTACTTCAAATTGTTATTTATTTTTGGGCCTTTTTTTCTCTTGCCAGTGCCAGCTTTCAAAGGGCTTTCTCTGATTTGTCTCAGAGCTGTCACTTGCACCCGCTGGTGGGAGCACGGCTGCTGCTCATCCCGAGGCCTTTAAAATCGACTCAAAATGATGTTCATGCGCGATGCCAAACCAGCTCGAGGTGATCTGGGCTCAGAGGGCCTCGGAGTCACGATTCCCCCAATTGGCCAGATGATGAAAAGGGAAGCAAATTTAAAAACTATAAATAGAGGTTTCAAAAGCAGGGTTTTGGAGGTGGCAAGTGACGACTTGGGAGACGGAATGGATCTTTCTATGATAGTCCTGCTGTATCCGGTTAGGGCGTGAAATTAGGAGGGAAATGAATATCCGCCCAGGAGGAAGAGATGGGAAAGGGAGGCAGGGGGTTCATACTGATTGAAGAGCAGGAGCTGCATGGAGGGATATTTGATCCATGTTGAATGCACATTTCTATTTATTTATTTTTAGGCCTGGGGGGGAAATAGGAATATTTCTGTACTTTCTCAAAGGGAGTGGGGAGTGGGGAGTGCTCTGGATTTTTGACGAAGCCTCGGGGGGGTTGTGGGAATCCACGTATCCCTGTAGGAAACTGCCACTTCTCCGCTGCATCAGCTCTGGGGGAGCAGGGCACTGTGGGAGACGGGGGGCTTTTTCTCTTTCTCCTTCTTCTCCCAGCTCAGTTTGTGGCAGTTACAAAAAGCAGCCGGAGAAACGTTAACTATATGGAGACAGCAGCCGAAAATAGTACAGAGTGAAGACCCAAAAACGAGGGCATAGCAGACATTCTGCCAAGAACAGATGAACTGAAAATGAGTTATGATGCAAACCCACTTAATACAATTAACAAAATACTTCTTAGACTTGTGTCGCACAAGTCTAAAAATATGGGAGAGCGAATTCACATTCCTCAGTTGTGGTATTCTTTCACAAAACTGTGTACAGGGGAGGGGGAGCAAATACAGACTCTCTGTGTCAGACACAAAAATAGTCTCCCTGGGGGATATCACATTGTGTGGGAGGTAGGCCATAAGCCCATTATTTTCAGTCATCTTGACCTGTGTAGAATCATACTTTAATATGATGAGCTCATTCATTCCTAAAATTGTATGCAACTGAGAGAAGGCGGGGGGACCCAGACCGACTTAAGAATGTTGTTTTCAGATCCCAATTATCGGAACATAACCGCCACTGCAGTGGGATGTCGTCTTGACCCTTTCAACTTGTGTGCTTCTACAACGTAAATCCTACTTGATGAGGACCGTGCATCTTTGCCAAGCATAAACGAATCCATCGAGTGAGGGAGAGAAGAAAAAATGGAGGGGGGGGGAATAAAATAAAATAAATATTGAGCAAAGCTCCACACAGACTCACAAAGCTAATTAAAAAAAGGCATCAGAAGTAGAACATATAGAGTTCTGCATGTTAAGTGCTGTACAGTGTGAATAAGGGAAACATCAACATCAGCAGTACATTTCATCAGCATCAAACCTCCCTTCAACTACACTCAAACCTTCTAAACACTGTGTAAGATTTAGAGCAGCAATTTCTGGAAAATGTCTTGCTTTTTATGCCAATTCCTCTGAATATTTTGCTTAATTGGTTCATTTGTAATGGGTGTGCAAAAATTGTGCAAATTAGGTCATTCTGAGTCAATTATGAATAGTAAAACATGGCAGGTGTGACATTATGGTTATCTATAGGATAAGAGCCTTTCAGCACAGCGTGCATACAGCGGCACTTCAGGTGTGGGATGCGAAAGGAGAGCCTATCAGATCGTCTCACTAGACCCCGCTGGTCACGTTAGTGGCACGACGCAGATCTACGTTGGTCAGTCGTGGAGGTCAGCTGTAAGTGGGGGCCCTGGCTGGGAATATCTGCTCAAGAATAAGGGAACGTGTGCGCTGCCTGTCAGGGACGTGGTTCGAAACCCACGTCTCTGTAAGTGACCCTGGCCCTGGTATCTTCTCAGCCCCGATCGGAGACGGCGCCTGGCAGGGTCCGCTCTACCAGGGAGGGGAGGGTGTGAGCCACCTCCGGGGGAGGGGAGTCCGTCGAGGAGAAGGTAAAGGCGTCCGTGGTAGAATTCTGTCTCGGAAGAGGCGGATCAATCGGCCCGGAAATAGAGTCTCGATCCGGAGGACGGGCGGCGACTCGTGGGGGAGGGGAATCAAGATAAATAGAGGGTATAATTGGCAACCAAATTGGGAGAAAAACTGGAAAAATTTTGTACAAAATAATAATAAGAAGGGAACAATGACCTCCACGTCCTTGTACTTGTCCCGCAGGTCCATGAGCCGGTGGTAGGCCTTGATGGCCTCGCCGAACTGTCCGACGTCGATGCACACGGCGATGAAGTTCTCCCAGATCTGCCAGTGCTCGTAGTTACACTTCAGCGCCTCTTGCAACGTGCGGAAGGCCTTGTTCCTGATTGGTAGAGGGAGTGGGGAGGGGGAGGGTCATCGATTGGGAAAGGGTGGGGATAACAGAACGGTGGCTCAACATCGCACAGCAAGACAACCACAACATTCTTAACGGGTCACTGGGGCCGCTCTCACCAATAGTTTATCTTCCAGTGGTCCTCTTAAGACGTACATTTAATTATAGCCTGAAATGTATTTAACGTTTCCTGGTCAAAAGTCAATATGTGCTTAAATATAAACTCTGGGGGAAAACATTTAGTTGGATATGTCATGTGCACGCCAAGTAAATGGCCCATACAATGCTGATTTATGGACACCGGATGCGTCCAACCATACCATTTCAATAGATTTTTTTTTTCCCTCATAAAATCACCCTTTTTACACTGAGACAAAACTCCCTACATCCCCTGCACCCCTGTTTCTGCTCTACCTGCTGGGCGGAACACATGCTGCGAGGCTCTTCTGAGAGGCTTCAGCTGAATTAGCTGCACTAACCAGGTTTTAATAGGAGCACCCAGTTTAATTTCAGGCTTCAAAGCACCTGGATGATTTTAACGGATCCGAGGGGCCAGTTCCCAGTTAAAAAAAAAAAGAAAACATGACAAGATTCAGGAGCAAAACCGTACCGAGAAGCTCGGGAAGGGAAATAAGCAAACCCGGGGAAAGAAAATAGGCATTTGTAGGAAGGTTCTAATAGACTTGTGCCCACTGAGTCTTGTTAATGCGGGAAGGGGGAGGGGGTTCCGGCAGTACCAGGTGGGTGCCGTTAGATTTATCTGTCCAATTACAGTTGCTGACTGTTTCTGAAGCGCTTGAAAAGCAGGAAGCCCAAGACCGGGACGGAATAAGATCGCAAACATCAATCAGCTTTCTGACACTTGAATCCGGCCTATCTCTGCTTGGAGCTGGTTAAAGCTTTACAATGTCCTTCCCACCATACCCAACCCCCCCCCTCCACATCCCCTTTCCTTCAAAATATGTACAGCAGGCTTGGGGAGGATCGATATGGGGTATTCAAGTCCAGGCTTGATGCAGTACCGGACATTCTTTAGGCTAGGAAATGACGAGCCTAGATGGGCCAATCATCCTCCCCCCCCAAGAAAGACACATGACTTTAACGCATCCCATCCACGGCCAATCAGGAACCAGGGACATTACTCACTTTTGTTTCAATCGGATGTAGGCGGTGGAAAGGTTATTCCAGGCTTCAGCATTCTGGAAATGTGAACAGAAAAGAAACTTTTTTTTTGTTGATAGTTTTTTTGTTTTACAAGCAAGCAAGCGCACATTGGTTTTAGAATCAGGAAATGGCAGACAGGCAACCCTCGAGCAGTTTCCTATCATTTGGAATGCACGAAGAGTGCACTTTCAGGGCTCGCAACAGGCACACAGGTGCTGTATGCCTTATTAAATTGCACAGGAGGCCAGCAAGAGGACTATAATATTGTTATTACTCTCAGTTACCCAGAGTACAATATATGAGAGAGAGATAGACAGAGAGAGAGGCAGGGAGAAGCACAAAGAGGCAGAGACAGAGAGAGAGAGAGAGAGAGAGAGAGAGGGAGAGAGAGAGAGAGAGAGAGAGAGAGAGAGAGAAAGAGAGAGACAAAGAGAGAGAGGGAGAGAAAGAGAGAGAGAGAGAGAGAGAGAGAAAGTGAGAGACAGACAGACACAGAGAGAGAGAGAGAGAGAGAGAGAGAGAGAGAGAGAGGGAGAGAAAGAGAGAGAGAAAGTGAGAGAGGCAGAGAGAAGCAGAAAGAGGCAGAGACAGAAACAGAGAGAGAGAGAGAGGGAGAGATGCTTGCAGCCCTGGATTGTGCTCTCAGCTACCTTTCAGTGGTCCTGTCATGAATCCCGCCAGCAGCTCCCATTACTGATTGTGTGAGTAACAGAGGCAGCCTGTGGGGACGCAATGCCGGATGGTTCTAAGCTGAGTAAGAGTGACTTCACTGAGGGGGTAAGCAGTGGTGGTGGGGGGTGCTGTCTGTCAGATGTGCCATTTCCCCACTTCCCCCAGCTGTGACCCCCTAAATCAGAGAGAGGAGGGTGGCCAGAGAAGGGGCCACAGCTTGCATTACCTCCGCATTCCTCCCCAGTGCCGTCATGGCAGCCTTCTGCTGCGTTTATCACCCTCGCGGGGGAGAGGGAGATAGAGGCGGCGCGAGCGACTTACGTCCGGCTCCAGCCCCACGCATCTCTGGAAGGCCCTGGCGGCTCCCTCGTAGCCCTCCAGCGCGATGTACGCACAGCCCAGGGAGAACCACACGCCAAGCTGTGGGGGTCACAGGGAGACAGAAGGGTCCCGGTGAAGAGGTGTGTGCCGTCCCCTTTCCTGTACAACCAATCACTGGTCATCCTGACGGCCATGACAAATGCCCCGCCCATCCCACAGTAACCCCACCCACCATCCCCACCCACAATTTTGTCTCGCTGTGATACTTCACTGTAAGTTTGTGTTCTTCACCGACGAGGGAGACTCGAGTACGGTATCACGTGGCTCTCTGTTCGAGAGCCTAGCCATGGCGCCTGACGTTCGGTGGGGAAGACCCGCCAGATGTTACCCCCCCCCCCCAAAAAAATAAGCCCCTTATCTTCCCCGCAGCAGGCGTGCCTGTCGAGAGACCCCAATCCAACGCCGCCCGAGATGCATTCCACAGGGCCGGCCCCCTCCTGGAGCAGCTGCCGTAGATTCCCCCTCCCCTGCCCCCCTGGTTTACGGGATGGTCAACCCCCCCCCCCCACGACTAGCCTTGCTTCTGTGCTTCCCACACTGTCAAAGGAGGCGGCCTGCTTCACAGGCGTCTCAACGACCTGACAGGTGCCACAGGTTGGCAGGGTTCCATCCCCTTTGCGTCGGGGAAGTTTGGCTTGGGAGAGAGCCGACCCGAGTGAGTGACGCCTGCGCGTGACTGATTACCACAGTTTATGCAGATCAGTAAAAACTTCACTCTCTCCCCCCCCCCCCCCCCTCCACCCGGCTTCCTGGTCAGGAAGCCTTATATCTCTGTTAACGGGATGGCGCCTCTCCCTGGGACGGAGAGCTCAATCATCGCATGAAAGGCGATGACCGAACATCCTCGCATCTTCTCTTTCACTCTATAAAGACTGCAGCGCTTGCAGTAAGCTGTAAAAACAACAACAATATACACAACGGGGCACACAGGCTCTCCGCTTTCAGCATCGTCAAAAACCGTCGGCTCATTAAGGGAAGTTATATGGGCAACAAACGAACTTTTTACAGCAGGGTAACCAAGCTGAATATATTACAGAGCATAAACAGGCAAACATTACCTCTCTGGGTATTCCACTGGGAAACTGAACACCGCAGTCCCCCGGCAGAGGTCAGGGGTGTGTGCGTGAGAGAAGGGAGACAGTTCTCCTGAGCAAGAGCAAGAGAGGCCTGACTCTGGAGGCCGGCCATCGGCAAAATGTGAATTCCACCGACCCAGCAGAACTTATTCCGGCTAATCTCACTAATTATCGTCTCATTGTATCTGGCTTGACAACAACAAAAAAATTCCAATTATGTGTGTTCGAAAATTCTAGCGAAATCGGAAAAGCCTGCAGGTCTGGACCAACATTTTCGACTCTTCCTTCTCTTCTTATTTACTGTCGGGGGGCAAAGTGGTTCCTCACTTATATTCTCGGGAGGAAAGGAACTGTAGCATTGAAGACAATGCCTCTTTTTTTGAGAGGGAACAGGAAAGAAAAAGAAAAGAAAACATTAACCTCAAACCACGAGCCCTGACCCCGTCACTGCCCCGTCAAGCTGGCTTTGGGGAATGGCACGACCGATGCGGAAGAAGTCCTCTGTGGCCCCTACTGCGCGAGTGCCCCTCAGCCGAGACTTCCAGAGACAAGGGCGCCAGGGTTATGAACACCGCCACTTCACCGGAGAGGCCGTTTGAGCCCGGGCCGACAGCACCGGACGGAAAAGGGACCGGTGGGTGGAGAACCAGAGCGGTTACGTAACGCCGAATCCGAGATGGCCTGCAACTACTGCCCTCCCTTGCGACTCCTGGTAAACAGTTAAAATAATCAGCCGTAGAGCTGTCAATTGGCAGGGGCCAAGGTCCCCATTCCTCCGAGAGGATTTACGGTCAAGCGGCAGCCAAACGAAAGTTTTACGGCAAAGGACCAGGCTGAAGGGAAAATCACAGCTCACCCCTCACCGAAAGCAAATCCTAAACCTTTATTCTTTTTTTTTTTAGATAGAAGCCGAACACAAATCAACTGCTCAACCCTTTGAATAACCTCTCTACCCTGTCCAGCACCCCTGAGCCCCGAACTGAGGGAACACGTTGCATCAAAGGTGGGGGAGGGGTCGAGTTAAGCGGGCCGACAGAGAACAGGGGTGTAGAACGGGCCCTGCTGGTCTGAAACACCTCTATATTATTGGGTGGAGGTGGGCTTGGAACAAATGTACCTCTGAGGTGTTGGGTGGAGGGGGGTGATTATCAACCAATCTGGGTGACCAATCCAAATTCGGTTCTCTCAGGTAGGTAATTTAACTATTAGTGCAAATGATTGGCAGCTGGAGTCAGTGTCTTCACACCTGACTCCCAGGTAAAGGGAGTGCTCAGGCCACGAGGCCTGTGATTGGAGTAACCCTGCTCTATGATGTTGGGTGGCGATGGGTGTTGAATAACAGATCTACTGTACCTCTATGATGTTGGACGGACATGGGTCTGAATAGCCAATGTACTTCCCTGGAGTAGGGTGGAGGTGGATTTTCCATAACAAATGGACCACTAGGGTTTAGGGTGGAAGTGAGCGTTATTAATAATTAATATAATTTTTCCTATTTTCTCCCAATTTGGTGGCCAATTGTACCCTCTTTTAAATCAACTATCCCCCCTTCGTACTACTTGTCGCTGCAACTCTGGGACCAGCAGTGACAAAGACGCCGAACCACCTCCTCCGAGACGGAACTCGCCAAGCTGTCAACTGCAACTCCGACACACACAGAGGCAATTTTGCACGCGGCGAGTTCATGCCGGCTTCCTTCCCCCTTCCCCCTGGGGGCAGATAGCCAATCACCGCCCGCGAATGGAACTCCAATCCAGAGCTGGGTTGGCGGATCAAACCCAGGCTCTATGGCGTTGGGTTGAACAGCAGTGTTTTTGGGAATAGTGATGGTAGGTAGACTGGGAGGAGAAGGGAGATGCCCTAACGCAGTTGCCCTGTACACATTCCCACACACACGGCGCTGTAGAGATGGGGTGCAGGGCGTGCGAGGGGGCGCACCTGCATGGAGTTGATGCTCAGCGAGCGCTCGAAGCAGTCCACGCACTGCTGGAAGTCCTTGTTGCGCAGGTGCAGCAGGGCCTTGGAGCGCTGGGCGCGGGCACTCCGGTGGCCGGACAGCTCCCACGCGCGGTCGTAGTACTGCGGGTCCCGCAGCACGTCCCCCAGCAGGCAGTACAGCGAGGGGGTCTCCTTCTTCTCCAGCTCCCGACGCAAGATCTCTTCCGCCTGCGAGACGACACAGCACAGAGGAACCATGGGTGGGACTCGAGCAATCCATCATCTCTCGCTCGCCCCCTCCCCCACTACAGCCACTACTTTTTTTCCCCTCCACAGACAGTTTGGCGACTACATTTCAGTGATATCTGAACCCACCACACTGACCTAGCATTTATGAATACATTAGCAAAGGCTTGCACTTTATTGAGTTAAAGTTAAGGACAACTATTGATTGGATCTCTTCCCAGGCTCTGGAACTTGAATCACACAATGTTCAACATTCACTACTGATGCTTATGTGCAAAAAGATAATTGTACTAACAACCACTGCTAAAATGGAATAAAGATGCATTCAGACATATCTGAGGCACTGACAGCACATTCACTGCAATCTCTTTGTTATTCAAGTATTTGATGGTGGAGCAGAAGCAAAAAGAGTCACTTTTGGACAATTTGGGAGCGTAGTCCCTTGAGGACTGCGCAGGTAAGCAAATCCATTAGTTTCAGTTCTAAAGACAGACAAAGGCTCGCATCCACAGAGTCTCGCACACCCACACCCACCGACCCACCCACCCACACCCACACCCACACCCACACACACACACACACACACACACACAAACAGATGGGCACACACACATGCAAACAGACGGGCACACAGACACGCACACCCACAACCACACACATACACACACACACCCTCACACACCTACATACACACACACACACACAGGCAGGCACAGGCACGCACACGCATGCGCACGCGCACGCACACGCGCACGCACACGCGCACACACACACACACACACACACACACACAGCTTCATGGGAATGGGTTCGGTCTTTGGTTCGGACGCAGGTTATTCAAACTCTCCTGTCAGCCTAAAGAGGGGCAGGACAAACGAAATGAGTCCAACAAAGTGGCTTAAGCAGTGGCTACTACCGAGGCGCCTTGGGTTTTCTCCTCCTTTCATTCGATCTCTGTTCATTTCATCGTCCCAACTCCTGAAATGGCTACCTTCACAGCTTGCGCTGTCTTTTCAATGGCTGTCTTATCGGTTCAGGTTAGGTGAAAAACAAACAGAAAGCCTGGGATAATGCTGGGCTTGAGCCAAAAGAGCACTCCATTCCATTCACAAGGACACGAAGCGGGCCCCCAAGCCCTCACTGAAACACACGCATTACCCTAATGAAGTAGCTGAGACGCCAAGACCTCCCACGCACAATAATTGTTAACCTGAAGGAACCTACGACAACGTAAGGCACGGGGCTGTGGTTTACCTTAGGACGGGTGCAAATACATGGAATTACAGTACGACCCCAGGTCCAATCCATCTGGATTACGGCTAATCGGGCACTCCATTCTTCAGCAAGATAACGACCCGAAACACACCTTGAAGTTCGGCAAGAACTATCTGGTGAAGGAGGAACGTGAAGGACAACTCAAACTAATGACCTGGCCTGCCCAGTGGCTAGACCTCAATCCCATAGAACTTGTATGGGATGAACTGGAGTCCCACACAACAGAAGAGTCAAAGCAAAGCAACCCACAAGTGCCTCTGGGAATTGCTGCAGGAGAGCTGGGGAGACATGTCGGGTGATTTCCTGCTGAAACGTATTAACCGAATGGCCCGTGTTTGTGAGACTGTTATCAAGGCTATTATTTAAACTATTTACAGAAATGTATACGGTGTAAAACATTGTCAATTATGAAATAAACCTAGTTTTGAGCAGGTACTGTATATAAACTGTATATACCCCTGACTTCCTGTTGAAATAACTTGGTGAGAACTCTATCACATTGCTGCAGCTGTCTGGTTGAGTTGTGTGTTAACTGTGAATCGTATTTATGCATTTCAAGAATACAAATATTGTATGGTGAAAATGTGCTCAGGTGCTGGGAGAGGACAAACATCCAAACGGAAATAAGAAGATCCCGAACATTTGTGTCTTGTAAGTTCACTTTTTTATCGCCCCATTAAAAAGTGCTAACACTTTGGACTTCAGACCATCATCAGAGCAAAATAACACATGCCTAAAGCAGAGAAGACACAGTGGCCTCAAGTTATAACAAGAAGGTAATGAAGACTTCCACCTGGCATTTGTCCTGCCTCGCTGGCTGCTCCAGTGCAGAGTGGGGCAACGGGAGAATAGAAAGGAGAGTTGTTGAGCAACAGAAGCCCAATTAGAGCCGAGAGTTCACCGCGGGTTGGTGATAGTACAGCGCACCCACCGACCGTTTGATTTGCGAGTTTCCCCCGCGCAGACCTTCCCTGGGCCCGGTCCCGCAGGCTGCCTCCATGCGTCTCCCCGGCCGAGCGTGAAGGTTACAAACGAGCGGTCTGCCCGTCGATCTCAGGACCGGATGAACTCGGATACTTCCTGCGAGGCTCTTTCTCTGCCCGCTGGCCTGGCTTTCTCGGCGATTCGACCAGACTCCGGAGATTAACTTCTCACCGGCGTGTTAGATCTCATAATTATCCTGTGATTAAAGTGCCATTATTATGGTCATTTGTCTTGCGCACTCAGTTTTTTTCCCCCTTCTTTCTTTTGAAATATTATTTCCCCCACCACACACACACACACACACAGAGAGAGAGAGAAAATGCAAAGTTCCATTCCAGGAAAATGAACTTTTCTTGTCCACAGACAGATCAGTGTCCAGGCTCTACGGGATCACTCAAATCCCCCCCCCCCCCCCGGCCCCCAGAAACGTTCCGCCACTAACTCCTGATCGCAAATTTTAATTTTACGCCGTCATCGGGGACAATTTATCACCCGCGCGCGAGCGCCAACGTGGCTGATCACCCCGAGCGCTCGGGTTTCACGACCTCAGCCCAGACCGCACGCTGCTGAAGATTCCATTCCGGCCCCTTGCGTTCGTCTCGGCTCCTGGTGAGTGCCACAGAGCAGAGCCTCGTCGCTGAACGCTGCGTCCGCCCAGCGAGAGCGACAAGTATTTGTGGCCTCTCCCAGCTGCCACTTTGGCCCCGGGGCGCGGCACGGATTAACTCAACGGCCAGAGAAGGAAACCCTGCCTTGCCTGTTGCTATGGGCTTTGAGCGGGCCGCTCCGGAGGGAATGCGTTTAGTCACCGGCACTTCCGCTATGTCACTCGGCGCAGGCAGGAGGGGGGGCAGCCACTGGCAGGCAAACACAGTCCCCGATGCAGTGGGGGGGACCCAGTGATTGGGTTATAAATGACTATGCGGGAGCAGACCTTCTGGCATGATTTTTTTGGGGGGGTTGTGGGGAGATTGCAGCAGAGGGGGGAGTCCTCTGCCAATGACAACAACACATTAAGAGGTAACATCCACTCATTAATATAGCACCTCGGCCTCTGCAGCCATGAGACGATTCAATTAGCCGTCTCTCTCACGCATGGTACGCTCTTCCCAATTATCCTTGACACGCTCTTGCCGCCCGCTACATAACGGGGGCCACTGCAACGATTAAAACACTATTTGCCTCACGCGTTCGGGGAGCGGCTGAAAAGCACTCCAGCAGGCGTTTCTCGAACGAAAATTGGAGCGGACTGATTGAAGCCATTGCCAGTTTCGCTCCGTTTTTTAAAGAGGTGATTGTGGATTGGATTTTATAACCTTGGAGTCTAGCCACCAGTCAGCATCCCAGAGCGTTCTGGTGTAAAGAAAACTGGGGGGGGGGGGGGGGAATCGAAATTCTTCGAAATACAGACGCCCTTATTGTAGGTGGCCAACCACGTAAGGAATTCACAGAACTGAATGATCCTTGCATTAGGGTATTAAAAAAAAGAAGAATAATACAAAAAAAAGAATCAGTCTAGCCTGGCATGTGGCTTTTCTAAATATGTGCCCTCACAATGGGAGCCGTTATGTTTTGGGCGAGCGGGGAGAATTTACACAGCTGTGGTCACACGTTGAGAGAAATCCATTCAACCAGCAAAGGACAAAAATGTCAAACGGTTATTACAATCAATTCAACAAACTGTTGAAACAATTATGAACCCATAAAAGTGCCCATCACGATTTATCTGAGGTTTGGAGCCGCTTTCTTCGTAAAGGAAACGAGAATCAATGTCAACATATGTTCAGGCGCGGTTTCTCAATGGTTCTTCTGTTTGGCTTGACCTTCAATGCAATTAAGACATTTCAAACGTTTGCTCTGGCATTTGCGGTTTAACGGCGGCTTTAGCGTCCATGTTCGATTTCCGTGTCGGACAACGTTAACGCAGTAACCGAGCACTTGTGCTGCGTCTTCTTGCGTAAGAAATGTAACTTAGACGTTTTAGTGCGCTGGTTCGCAACGAGACTGACGCACGAGGGAAACGGAAAGCGTTTCCCTTCTCCGTGTGCCTGACAGATGAAAATCGGACTGCATCCCGAGAAACGATCCCCTCTGATTCATTAAAGTGATGCATAGCTACATCGAGCTAGGAGGCAGAACATCGTATGACATGTCCTCCTGCGAAAAAAGGACTGGCAACGGCCTCCAGCGCTCTCTCAGGGCATGCCCAGGTCAGCTCCATTCACATAAGTATGCGCTCAACAACCAGAGCGCAGACAGAACAGTGCGTGTTCGTGGAGAGACTGCCAGAAGAAAGGGGGTAAAAAAAAAAAAAACCCTAAAAAAAAACTCTCCAGACAAATGGATTGCATAGCATTTTTATCATGTTACACAGGATGCTGGCGCGAGCTGGAGTGAGGGACTTTGTTTTGCTTTATTGACCAGAATGCACCACGGTAATCAGATTGGGAGACAAAACAAGGCGTAATTTAATAGAGCGCACAAAAGGGCCCACAGGAAACAGGTTCGGGGGCCTGAGCTTTTCGGAGCAGCCGGCTGGAGGTCGGCTCTGCCCACCTTGAGTGACGGGGGCGCTGCTGGGCGGGTGCCCAGGCTGCTGGGCCGTGCGTGGCACCACAACGCGACCGAGGGGGTCACGCTGGGAGGTAATGCCCCTGATCGGACACCCACCAAGAGATGCTCTGAACTGGAGTGAGTGAGTGAGTGAGTGTGTGTGTGTGTGTCAGACTTCACAACGCTATCTTAACTCTGTGTTTATGCGGTCTTTACAGATACCCTGTGCGTGTCGATAGCGTTATTGATCGGGTGGCCGGACAAGAGAAGGCTGAGAAGAGGCCTCCGGGGGGGGGGGGCGGCTGTGTCCAGCTAAAGCACTAGTCATTAGTGCAGTGGACACGCTTCACGGTCCAGAATCACATCCTGACCATGCCAGTGCCTAGTGTGGCTGAGACTCCCACAGGGGAGGGAGGGAGGGAGGGAGGGAGGGAGGGAGGGGGAGGGAGGGAGGGAGGGGAGGGGGGGGGGGAGGGAGGGAGGTTTTCAGTTGGCAGGGTATCCCCCTGCTTCCCTGCACACCAGCAACCCGTCTGACACAATGACCGTACAGTTCAGCCGGCGGAATGCAAAGTGGAACAAGGTGGCTGCTGGCGGCGCTCACTAGACAGGAGGACACTTTGCGCTCGGCCAAATTGATGGGAGGACATTGCGGCAATGAGATGAGCGCACAAATACGAATGGACATTCCAAATCAGGAAAAAAAACACATTAAGAAGGTTTTTTGCACTAAGAATGCAGCATAAAGAGCGTGTTGCAGTTATGGATTTAGTTTTTTTTATCCTCAAAACTCCTGTCGTGGGCAGACCACAAAAACATGACCCTGGACTTTTGAGAAGTACCCTTTTCCGTGGGGTCAATGACATGGAGGTGACACAAACACAAACACACACGCACACAAACAAATGGGAAAGTGCTTTGAGAGCTTTGACTCATTTTGCGTCCAGAAATGTAGCAGATGTCCCTTACGTAATTGCTTCGGAGTGCGTCTCAGTTGTTAAAGTAAATTTGGCTGCGACTGAGCCTGACATCGCGCTCGGTGCCCTGATAGGACAGAAATGCACGATCACAATTTCTCTCAGACCTTTCTGACATGCATCCCTTCTCCATGACGCAAGCAGGCATACTCTGCTATGTGACAGAAAGACAGAGAGGAAGTTGCCAGCTCTGTGTCTCTAGTGTATCTCGATATGTAAACACACAGCGAATAACGGCACTTACAGTCCGAAAGGACGGGGGCACCTGTGTAAATAACAGACCTGGGTCCAATACTTTTAAAATACTTTAACCCTTTACACGCCAGCAAATATCCTTGGAGATTACCGACAGTTTTGAAAGGAAAAATCTATTTTCACCAATATTCTGAACAAAATTTCTTGACTGTATTTTTGGTCACTTTCATGTTTCTGTGAAAATTCTGGGGACCTGCAGGAGTGTTTTCACATTTTTAAAAGTATTACAAATACGTACTTGACCCCGATGCGTTAAGAAAAATAAGAAAAAAAAGGAGGAGGAGCAATTCAAGAAATTAAGTAAAATAAATCCCTTGAGTCCTCATATTTGCTGGAGGCACAGTAAAAGGGGACAGGACAGATAGGACCAGCTCTGGTGTGTTGTGTGTCTTTCACGTGTGCTCTGTGGGTGAGCAAGCATGTGGGCGCCACTTAGAGACGGCCGTCAATATTCAATCAGGGACGATGAGTGGCTATCGGGGGACACGGCTTTTCCTCCAAATTGTCTGAGGCTCGGGGAGGGGGGAGTAAAAAGGGGATCCAGACGGGGTTCGCGATGGCAAAAAAAACTAAACAGAGCCACATCGCTGATGCGTCTGACATCTGGAGCGCCGGCCGGCGCATATGAGCGCATAAACAGACCCGCAGACGGGCGGGTAAACAGGCAGATCATTAGACAGACAGTAATAGATTCGCCCGGTGATCTATTTTAGTCTGTCCAGTTAACGGCCTGTTTAATGATCCGAGCGCACGTACGTTCCCGAGACCCCTGTCCCGGTGAGCACGCCGTACCTACTGCAGGGCACCGGCCGACGAGCCCTGGATTAGTCACAGCTCCCAGATATGACGTGAATTAGAATCTCATCTTAATAAGAGGCCATGCAGGAAATGAGGTCAAATAAAAGGCAGGAGAGTGACTCAGTTGGGGATGGAGTGGGGGATTCGTCTCGGCAGGGGTCTGGTTAAGGGTCACTCTCCCAGAATCCAGAAGCTCTGCACCAGGGGAAGTGCGGCGACTTTGCAGACTGCGGCCTCAGAGGAAAAGCCTTCACTGGTCTGACGGCTCTGGTTCACATCCCACCTCGCGCCGTGCTCACCTGACCGACGCCCTCGTTACGGGTGGCATGTCAACTCACCTGCGATTCTACGTTTAAATCAACGCCGCTCATTAAAAATGTCTCAACGTTCAATGACAAAAATTTAGATTTTTTGGGTTGTTATAGTTTTTAGTGCTTCTATTAATATGTTATTATTGGAATAAACGTCATAATCATCACCACCACCACCACTATCATTCTGCTATGGATCACTGTTATGTTCAAAATTAACTTTAGTATGATCCAAGTAAAGATAATGTGTTAAAGTGACATGTGCTAAAGTGCTTCCCTGTCATGTGCTTTACGTTAGCACTGTTCCATAGTTTTGAAGTGCATTTACCCTTGTTCTGGCCGCTCTGTATCTACCGGAACGTTGCCAATGTTCTCATATGATATGGCATGCTGTTAATGCATGCCATACACCGCATTACCCTTCGAACCCAAGTTCCTCTGGGCAAGAGCTGCTGTTAGATAAGTAAGTAAACTGTCATGAGGGGGGTACGCGGGGCGGGGTGCTGGCCTACCTTGCCGTGCTGGCCGATCCTCTCATAGCAGATGACGGCATCCTCCCACAGCTCCAGTTTCTCGTAGATGAGAAGAGCGGAGCTGGTGCAGCCCAGGTCCATCAGCAGGCTGGCCAGCTGTCTCTGTGAAATTAACAAATTTGATCAGATGGGGGGTGCTCATCCCAGTAAGTGTGTTCTCAGCACTGTTCTAGTGTGTGGACGAGCCCCATGGTCTGGTATTGAATCCAGACCGTGCCAGCAACCCCACATGGCGATGCGTAGTTGGCGGTAGCATGGTCCAGGGAGGGAGGGAGGGATTAAATCGGCCGGGTTGTCCGTGTCCCGCCGCACACCAGTGACCCGCTGGTCAATCAGGCGCCCACACTTTGCTGGGACAAAGTTGCGCACTTTGTGTCTTCCTCCGACTCATGTCTGTGTGACCTTAACTTGTAGACTGCGGTGTGAAAATAAATGGCAGCATAAAACACGTACACAAACCTGCTCAGAGTTGAGTTCATTACATTCATCGGGTTGTATGTGGTTTTTTCAGTGTGCTTCTTTACTTTGATGTCAATATTCCTTGTCAGGTAATTTGTTGGACATAATTGCCCAAAGGGAAAAAATGGATCATCATGTGTTAGAAGCAGCATTAACACAAAGGCTATGTACTTAAAACTGCATAGAAAATGGTAAAAAAAAAAATATACACTGTATATATAAATCATAATTAACAAATTAACAAGTTACTTAAAGCCAGTCTGCAAACTGCAGCCACATCCATCTGGTGGAGCGCTCATTACTGTAATGCGACCGCATGCCAATGCATGGAAAACACGGGGAGAGACCAGTGTGGCTGTGCCCGTGACCGCAGTGGGGCGGGACCTCAGTGCAGCCCATCTGTTTCCCCCGGCCCTGACCCCGGCTGCAGCTTGGTGAGCGGGTTTGCCCAGGCACTCCCACTGAGTGCCCAAATCTGCTGCCATCATTACCGGGGCTGGGGAAGCGGGCCTCGCGTTTGCTGCGCCGTGGACTGGAAAGATCTCATTCAGAGTCCACCGCAGAAACCGTGTTCAAGGAACGCCTAACCCACCCACACCTCCAAGGACCCACGCTTACTGGGGAGGGGGAGGGGTTAATGACCCTTGTAGGATCTGTGCGCCGAAAAGGGCCCTTTTGTGCCTTGAAATTGGATGACTTCGCAGGATTTTAGATTGGCTACTTAGACTCGGCGGCGATCGAGAGCACGCGCACAACGGAGGGCAATTTGCATGAAGATACCCTTCATTCCGCAGAGATTTACTGTTCATTACAATTCCGCTTATACAGTTTAACGGCATTAGGCAGTGCTCCTCGCATCCTCGGCTTCGCAAACAATTTCAAAAGACGGGAGTCCGAGACGGAGACGGAACGGGGCGGGGTTTCGGTTTGTTTATCGGCTGAAAGCATTCATACCGCAGCTGAGGTTAGTTATGGGCCTGAGAGGAACTTCCCGGGGCCCGGGGGCGGAGGGACGACTTGAGCGTTTAGCGGAGGGAGCCTGTTTACAGGAGGCCTGTGTTCCCCCCGAACCGCACAGGCGGTTTATGAGGGAGCGATGACGTGCGGCCGGCGCTCCGCGGAGAAGCGAGCCGTGTGTACGGAGGGGCTCACAGGCTCAGCGCGTTCGAGGGAATTCAGGCCGATGCTGAGCGAGAGTCACCCAAACTGATCGCCGTGCTGGAAAGAATAAAACCCAGATTTTAGCGCAGCCTCCTTGACACCCGCACCCTGTGTCATTATCAACTCGGTATCCACAGAAGGAACTTTCCATTGTATCCTATGTGCTCTGGCTCCAGCAGAAATCTTGATCACAGCTTGACGTGTCACTGAGTAAATCCTACAGCAAACTCCCCCTTTGCTTTTCCACTCACACACCCCCCCCCTTCCGGGTTGGCCTATCACGTCCCATGGAGGCGATGGTGGTAATAAATCTGAATTTATTTCCCTGTTGTCACCGGCTCTGGTCACGTGACCAGAGCGCCATGAAAGCGGAACGTGACGCAAATGGTAAACAGGGCTAAGAAAAAAAATCTGCCCCCTCTTTTTTTACTGCTTTCCAGTGAATATCACATTTATTTCTTTCAGCATCTTTTTAACCATCTCAAGGAGAACGGCAAGGTCCAACTCGCATTTTATCAAGATGTGGGGGCGGGGGTTTAACACCAAAGTGCCAACGACCATCCCCTGCAATCCACTCGGCCAACCTCCCCCTGCCTCCCCCGCCGTCGCCTTGCGGTGCTGGCATCGTTACATGCTGGGCACATCTCTCGGCAGCGGAATGCGTCACCATGGCAGTCTCTGCCTCATGCCTTCAATTCCCCTGGCTGCAGTAGGTCCTTTCATTCCTGCTGTTATTACGAGGAGCCGGAGTGCTTTCGCCTGACACTGATCTCTCTCCTGTTAGCTGCTTCCTCCCCTTTTCCATTTCCTCATCTGCCAAGGTCTGGTGCGCTCCCCCCCCCGCAGTGCTTTTGGTTGGGGGCGGGGTTGGGGAGAGACGATAATCGGTTGACATGTAGAGCACACCTCCGATGTGACACAGGAGTCAGACACCACACCTCCAAAGAACATGGTGGAAGGACGCGTTCAATGGTGCTGCAGGAGCTTGTGTGAGTGCAGGGGGAGGGAGGGGGAGTGTGTGAGCAGAGAATCAAATAGTATGGCGACTAAAATAAATAAGATGTGTCTGACCATGGACGTTTCCCCTTTAAAGGAAGGGACTGAGACATTTACCATTGAACTGACTGGACGCATTGGGCAGAGAAATCTGGCAGCAAAAAAAAAAAAAAAAGTACTTTCAGACAGAAGCATAGAGAATTTCACCAAAAATGTATCCGTTAAAATGACAAAAATATATAGAGCCTGATCAAAAGGTACCATGCTGGGGCCCTTCCCTGTGATGGAAAAAAGATAAAGAGAATTCCTATGCCCCCTGAACACTTAAAATATAATATGCAAGACAAAAATAACCTCTCAAAACTATGAATGAGCTGGAGAAGCAGCAGATACAAAAATCATTGCGTTACAGCCTACGAGATAACATGCAGGCTTTCCTCCCGCTCTTCCTCTCTCGCTCGCACGCACACCCACAAAGCGCGCGCGTATACAGACTCCCAGTTTAATGCAGCTGCATCACTGTAGGGCATTAACTGTCCCCAGACTGACAGAGCATGTGAAGGTCACGTTATTGGCCATTCCACCACACTGACAATCTGGTGGCCTTTTGCACCTCTAGTGCCTGCCATATTACGGAGGGCAATAACTTGAAACCGGTTCCTCCTCTGTCCTCACACAGATATACTGTTGGTACGCCAGGGCTCAGATTAGATCAGAATGCTGACGCACTCGCTAATTACAAATTACAGGATCCGTGGTGATGGATAGGCCGGATTGTTTGCAGATTGGGACAAAGGGCCTTTTTAAACAGCCATGTCAGGTTTTAATTTGGGAGGGGGGCACTCTGAATAAACTGCACTGGGATGGGTCATAACAGTGTGGGGCGGAAGAGGTCGGGGCGGTTGGGGGGCAAGGGTGTGACCTGCTGTTGGCAGTTCTTAAAGTCTGACCACAGACCTTATTCACTTGGCGGCCACATTGGAATGAAACAAGGCTTGTACTGTAAGTAGTGTTCCATCAGCTTTACAGCACACTTGTGGAGACGGATGGCTGACATTTGAGCCATACGTTAGAGCTACACAGCTACCGTCTCACTGCTGCGTACCTGAGGATAAAATATGGTTTCAAAGGATTCCTCACAAAAGCAAAAGGAATATTGGTGCTTAAAGATAACATTAACAAGTTATAAGCAATTCTAGTCCAACCAACTAAGGTTACACAGTAAGTGGTTATTGAAATCCCATATGTTCCCAAACAACAATATAGTTTGATGCTAAAACTAACGTACATATGCCCTTAAACCAGTTGATAATGTATAATATAGGCTAACGTTAGACAGCTACAGTGTCATGTAATGTCTCATGTAACGTTAGCTATCTCACTATCTGTGCTAAAGATGAGATCAGAAGCTATCCGTAGGCTACTTGAATGTGTTTACCACCTGCACTGGGTGTGGAGCGCATTAACCTGGTCTTGTGTACTCATCTCTGCTTTGTGACCTGGTGATGCAAGCCTTTTCTTGGGTTCCTCTTTGGTTCAAGCACAATAGACAAAATTATTTTGCTTATTATTTTTCTGGCTATCATAAAAAAAAATCTGGTTGTCATTAAAGTAGCATGTAATACTTATTATTTAAAACATTACCAGCTGAGTAATTGTCCTCACAGACATAAAATAAATGTGCATCTCAAGTTAGTGCATTGTGAGCACACTGATGTTAAATTCAAAATGGATGTTACATGTCAGTCACTGCCCTTCTTGCACAGCAGATGAAAGCAGACAGCATCCGCTGCTGTGCAATGATGCCAAGGATACTCTCCCAACTAACACCTTCCCTCCCAGGGAGACGCTGGGGCCAATTGTGCGTTGATCCTCGGGACTCACGGCCCGTCAGCACTGGCACAGGTAAGGATTCAGGCACAGGTAAGGATTCAGGCACAGGTAAGGATTCAGGCACAGGTAAGGATTCAGGCACAGGTAAGGAGGTAAGGATTCAGGCACAGGTAAGGATTCAGGCACAGGTAAGGATTCAGGTCCAGATCACGGGGTTCATCACTTCCCCAAGAACCACTGCTTTAGCTGGACACACACCACACCCCACCCGGGAGCCTCCTGAAAACTGTGTTTATGACAACGATAACGACAGGTGATGTGGGCGGGGGTGAGGGAGGCAGGCCGGTTACCTGCAGAGCCCAGCGGGTGGGTGCCTGGCAGCAGTAGAACATCTTCAGACGCTCCGTCGCCAGCGAGCTCTTCTCTTCAAAGTGATCCACCAGGGTCTGGAAGGCACAGGAGAGACGTTACCAGCAGTCACGGAGTGTGGGGATGCAAGCAAGGATACCGGCCCCGCCTCTGGAGCATCGTGGATTTAAATCCCTAGAGGGGTTTAAAGAATGCCTCACTGTTGCATTCTGCCTCAATTGCTCCAGAGTAAAATGGGTTACAGAATGTGCAGAGAGTCATTAAGCATTCAAAGCAGCCTGGATGAAGGAGTCTGGCTCAGCCGATGAATAAGTAATAAATCAAGTCCCTCGCCAAAATACAAAATGGGACAAAACTGACTTCAGCGATTGTTATCATCCCACTCATAAATGTTCGCCCACCCAGCAAGGCAAATCCTGTTGTAAAGGACTTTATGGCACAAAGCATAATTCAGATTGTGCCATCTGAGCTGAAGTATTTGAAAATTACAAATTGGATGTGGCGCAATAAAATTCTTTAAAAATGGCACATTTGTGAACATAGAAGTTTAGGAAGCAAGACAAGAGCTTTGCAACAAAAAAAAGTACTGCCCTGCCAAAACCTTACACCCCATGTCCCATCGTTCGTGACTAGACTACGCGCAGGACTGGGAGACGGTGAACGGAGACGGTTGGGTGACAAAGCGATTTGTGGGGGGATTAGGTGGGATTAGATGGCTAATTAACATTCGCTGATGAGGGCGAGCTGAAGGTGCACAATCTGGCGCTTCGTTCGGGAAATGAGGGGGAAATTGTCGCGAAAGTGCCCCGGAGGTATTCCGTGGAGGGGATCCAGAGGCACATTGTGCTTGGTCGAGGACCCAACATTCTCGGAAGACACTGTCCGGGAAAAGGTTTGGCTGTTACAAACGGTGCATGATCGCACCGTCCTGATTCATTAGCCTGCCATTAAGGAAGTTTTATGTGAGCATTGCTCAGGGTTACCGCTGTTTAACGGCGAAAATGTGACTTGGCACAAACCATCCAGCCTCTTAAAAGCAGTGGGCAAGGCTGCGGGAGGTAGCTTTTTAAAAGGGAGTGGGTGGAAAAAATAAAAATAAAATCCATCACATAACCACCGTATCTGGGCTTTTCAGAGTTGGACACCTGCTGATGATGTCATTTCAACTGTCCCTTATCTGTCGATGCGCGCACCAGAGTGGCTCGCTCGGACTGATGTGAATTAAACGGGATGCTTCACAAAACAGATGGACGGCGGTCGATTCCATGGGACTCTATGGAGGAGAGAGACTGTTGGCCTGGCCTGGAGCCGCTGGGAGAACTTAGAAAACCACCGCTCCAAGATCCAAAGAGCGAGATGATGTTCTGGCACGAGCTGAAGTGAGGCAAGATGGAGACAACACAAGTAGCATGGCCTTCACTCCCTCCCGCGGGATTAATATAAGGACTGGAAAAAAATATACAGATATATAATTTTACCCATAATTCAAACGATCGCTTCCAGGAAAAACAGCCTACGTCATTAGGTATGATGAGAGTTACTCTGCAGTAGATTATTTTTGGTCATTCGGAAATCGGAGACGTTGTTGGTTATGGATGTTAGTGATTGGTCGACCATGAAAAGTCTATTTTCCCCATAAATACGGTTTCTGCTACATGTCAAAGTGAGTGATGCTGGGGAGAGCGTTCACAAAAAACATACATCTGCAAGCGCCTAAGATTCAACCAAAGGACGATGTTCAGCAGAGCAATTTCAGACGCCAAGAGTTTTGTTCATACAATAATAATAATTTAAAAAACGCATACGTTTACTTTTTGGGTTTGGGGTACAAAGCATTTTTTTCTTTCTTAATGCCAATAGTTTTTCGACCAATGGACTTCTTGTGCATACATTTCCGACAGGGTGAACTAAACCAGGTACAAAATCTTGAAGCAACAAGCCAAGGAGGCTTTGAGACGGCTCAATAACGTGGCGCTCTTTAGACATGCAAATGAATTCACGGCAAGAAATGTTCTTTTTGAGCAAGACTCTTTTTTTATGTGGAATGCAAAAGTTGTATCCTCTCGCTGAAATAACTTGCCAAATCAAATTCACCAAGATGTTCCAACAGTGCATGAGGTCGCCCCTTTATTCGAACAGTGTCACCACCAAGGTAGATTCTCGTGGTGCTATAGCAAGTCTTGAACATCTGCTCTCCTCTTTCGTCAAGAAGCTGTCAAAACAAGGCTACGGGTTAAACACCTCCCTCCCCATATCATTACGTGACGTGAGGAGTCCAGGGTCGAATTCCTCCATTTCCTCCACCCCCCCCCCCCCCCCCAGCTCTCTGGCATCCTGTCAGTCACTCACCTATTTGATGTCTTGGGGGTTGCCGCTGATCAGCTGTCACGATTACTAAAAACCTCTCGGCTACATGCCTTGACGCTCTTGCTTTTAAACTTCCCATACAGCTGTACAAAATGGAATATGTCAATCACCGCATGCTCCTAGACAGCATTTTACAGATATCAGTGACTACATGGCACATAGCTTAGGGAGGGCAAGGTGGCTGAGGCCCACGTTTTCCGACCACGTATCCCAAATTGGTGCGCTGTTACATCAGCTGTGTGTCTGTTTGATGCGCTAGCCCCCAGTCTCCCTTGCCAGTGACACGAGGCTGAATTCAGTTCGGCAGCCAGATCAAACGGGGCAAACAACAACATCGTCCGGAAATGAAATTTCTGGTCGGCTTGTTGCAATCAGTTTCCCCTAACACAGCGAGTTAGGTTAATTCACAGACAATTCGGGGTAACTAATTTCATTCTTCTACAGTGCGTGGGTGCCTTCAAAACATGAACAGCGTGAGCAGTTCTCCTGGTGGACTGGTGTCTACACAAAGCATGCGCAAGCTGACCGCTTCTTCAGATCTTTGGGTGGGTTTGGTTTCCTTCAGGAGGTAGCTGATCCACAGTGTACTGCCATGTCAAGCTGTGGTTTAAAAGGGAACTCTGGTCCAAATCTAAAACGTGGTATGATTTATGATATTTGGGGATACGCAAAGACATTCTTTGTGCGCCGGGGGGGGGGGAACCTGCAGCTCGAATGTAGGAAGTGGACCCCCCCACTGACGTCATGAGCATGGGCCTTGCTCATCTGCATTGCTGGAGGTCGATCGCCCTTCCTGTCAGAAATCTGAATGACCCTTTCTTCCCGCAAAGAAGAGGTTGTTTAAAAACATACATACCCGGATATATCTGAGGCCATATCATGCTGTAGATTTGGACTGGAGTTTCCCTTTCACAACAGTGTGTTCCAGGATACTTATCATATCGGACATGATATCATTTGTCAACTAAAACATAAATAAGGCCCAGCATTCTCATTTTAAACAGAATTTTTATTTTTATTTTTAATAAATAAATAAAAAAGAGCCTAACAGATCTCATTTCAACCCAACTTCCAGTGAAAAACTACCACAATAAAATACACCTGCCAGGAGAGTCGACGGACACTCCCTGAACACAACAAACCTTCATAGATTTTCGCAATGATGGTGTGGGGGCGTAAAAATGTAAATCAAAACATTCTGTGAATGACAATGTGTACACTGCACAGCAGGGGGTTAAAGGTGGCTTTCCCTTGCACAGTGTGAATGATAATACACCAGCAATTTGCCTACATTCTGCTGGCGCCGGTCTCTCGGCCGACTAGAGGGTAAAGCCAGCTTTTCATCGGTCGCATATTTCATGTTATTTGATGCGAACGGGGACATGTGGCCCTGCACACTTGCTGCATGAGGAGAGGACCACCGTAGACTGTCTAGCAATTGAGAGTCTCATTGCCGGTGGTCCAACTCAGGATAATGATGAATTGTGGGAACACGGGGGGAAACATCGGTGACACATTTTTAAGCAAGCAGCACAAAGTAGGCTCACGAAGCCTTATGGCCAACGAAGACGCCGGGAAACAAACAAACAAAAATAATGTAATCATCTCAATATGTTCTGATCTTCAAAGGTTTACAAGCAAACAACACAAATCGGTTGTCTGGTCTGTGTCCGTCACATCTGCGTCCTTTTAAAATTGATTAACGGATTTAATACGGCCGTCAGATTTGACAAGACTATGAGGCCACTAAGGACAACGTAACAGCCAGACGTAACATTCTTTTTTTATCAAGTGTCTCGATATTTTCACCATTAGATCATGGGATCAAGAAAACTTCACTGAAATCTTCGCTGTCGGTCTAATTCAACACAGACGAAAGATAATAATAATTTGCTAAAGCTGAAATACAAAAATATTCAAGATAGTTTCACAAAAGATGGCCAATAATCACCCAAAACAAACAAAAACAATATTTGCAGCTGGAGAAAATAAAAAAATCTATTACACTCAAGCCGCATCTATATTTTACGAAAGGGGATTGCCGTTTACCGCTGGATGGTGTGCCTTCACGTGCCTCTGTACTTAGAACATTACAAACACTCGCTGAGTCTCATTTCCTCTTTCCCATTATTACACCCACCAATCATGTGCCACAAAGTTCAATTCAATTCAATAAATCCTCACTGTCCCTGATGGCCAATTCATCGTGCGGCTAGGTTATGAATGACACTGGGAGCAACATAAAAAACAATGCAATACTGTGATAAAAAGCTAATTAAAATCATGAGTATATGCGTAAAATCAGTAATGGCTCTTTTAAATACTTTTTCCCCCCGAAGCCTGTGCAATGCAATTTGGAAATTGAAAAACATATGCCGTTCATTTTCACACAGAATGGAATGATGACGATAAATCCAATGAATAGCTCACAAATCACTGATGGAGGTTTGATCATATAACACAAAGGGGCAACACACACTACATACTTTCAGCAATGCTTACTGGGGTTGCCAATTGGGGGATTGCACTGCTGACCAGATGGAACTGGCAGAAATGTGTTTCTCACGCAGAGCTGTAATTGATTCAATAATGATTTTGTTTTACAGAGCACATGCTTTTCTATTCGGTTAATTATATATGGAGATATGCAAAGGCCTCCCCATTTTTGGAAGAACGGCCACAGTGGGTCTGGCAGAGACGGGTTTCGCCCCTGATAGGCAGCTCACACCCGTACAGGACCAGGCAAATATGGGTGCGTTAGACTGCTACGTTATCTGCCAGCCCCATATTAATTATATTTTCATTATTTTTTTCCGTTTTAAATCACTGGTAAATTTCATCATTATAAATTGAAATATTTTACAAGCTAACTAGGGAGCTCCAGATGTTGTTGATGGAAATGGCATTAACCAACAGTAACTTGAGCTTGCTATAATGAGTATAAAATATTGGCATTTTTCACATTTTATTTTTTTACATCATGGAATTAAAGGCCATAGAATCAAAGGCCATAGAATTTTCCTCCACTTGGTTTGAGTCTCCCACACCACAAACTAGGCAAGATTTCATGTTTTTTCAATTCAACAATGTTTTTCTTTATGCCACCCTTCCATAAAGCGCAGATATTTGAAGCACCTGAGCTATTGTTGTCTCATAGGCACTTTCTCCTATCCGTGTCATAGAAGATTAACTCCGTCAGAGTTGCCATAGGCCTCACTAATAGGTGCCCTTCTCACACGGATACTTAGTTTTGGAGGATGGCCTGTTCTAGGCAAATTCATACTTGCCATTTACTTATGATGGACTTAACGGTGCTCCAGGAGATATTCAAAGTCTTTGAAAATCTTCTTATATCCTTTCCCTGATTGGTGCTTTTGAAGAAGATTGGTGTTTCTCACAAACAGGTGTATTTGCACCAGAGTATATTTAGGTGCGTCTTAGCAAACTGAGTGACCACATGGGATCAATTATTGTCTTTTTTAAATTGATAAATAATTGAGAAAAAGCATTTTTTTCCACTTTGACATTTAGCATTTTGTTTTGACCAGTAGCAAGAAATCCTAATTAAATCAATTTTGATTCCATGTTGTAGCGAAATACAAAGTGGCTGTTGGCATATCCAGCTAAAGCACTCGGTTACAGTGCAGTGAAGCGTCACGCTGTGTGGAATCGAAACCTGACCAAGTTAGCGCTAACAGCAGGAGCCCCGGGAGGGAGGGTTAAAGTCAGCAGGATATTCTCCACCTCATTGCACAAGAGCGACTCCTTTGGTTGATCGGGGATCTGCAGTCTGCCTGTGCCACAGCTGCATAAGTAATGCAGTCCTTCGCTGCGATGACCTCACAGATAACCCGCAGGTAAAAGAAGCGGTGGCTAGCTATGTGCATTTTTGGAGGGCACGCCTGCTAGTCTGTGCTCTTCTGACTTGAGGATGTTAAAGGCATGGGATGGGCTTACAAACATGATTAGGCATTCAAAGCTGGGGAAAAATGTGTTAAAAAGCATTTATCAAGTGCAGAGTGCCGATCAAGCAATAGTAATGAATAAAGTCAGTTAATTATTGCACTGTAATAATTCATTAAAGCATTGTGAACTGAATTACTTCTTTCCAGCACACCACCAAAAAACAAAAACCTGGAGGCCCCCTTCTCTTTCCTGTCTGTGAAAAAAAAACTTGAGATCTTGAAATACTGCCCACCAGGGAAACAGGCAGAAACCTCTGCAGACTAACAGATCTGATAAATATTAAGTTTCACAGAGCTGAACTAGATACAATCCAAAAAACTTGCGGAACCTGAAGTCCAGAACTGCCTTGGACTCATAAATACTCCCTGAACTTTACCCTTTGCATGGGTAAAGCCACTAAAGTAAGACACAAATCAAGGACAACAATGATTTACGGTCTGGGGGGAAGGGGGGAAGAAAAAGAAAAGAAAAAATGATGGTATCCAGGACGCAGATGGAATTCACAGGAGGTTTTGGTGTGTTCGGGATGAAATAGGCTGGAGGCACTTCATTAGAGGACTTTCTGCCGGTGTTTTGGAACAAACCTACAGGCACACTGACGGAAACCTGCTTTTGGAATTTCTCATTAGATGCGCTGATGCAGAACCTCTGAACCGTTTAATGTCAGCGGAACACTCTGGTCCCTGGCCCTCTTTGATTCAGCCACACGGGAAATTTGCAGAATGCGAGCAATCTCAAGACATGCTGGATAAGCGCATCGAAGAGCAAAATGAATGACGTAATCAAATATCAATATATAAATGTTGACCAATAGAATCAGTTTGTTGAGAAATGTTCTGTTCATAGAGCACAACGATTTCTTTGTGTTCCTTTCAGAACGCAAATACAGGTTGAAAGAAATTATTTGAATATTCCACGATTTAAAGCCATTCTCTTGAATGAGGACATGTTTAATGGTTACTTGCCAACATACATCTGTAGAACATTGACAACATAATGAAACTGGGCAGAGGTGGAAGAGTTATTTCATTAATCAACAATAACAGCTCAGTTTGAATTGGTGACCTTTATGAATACAAATAGCTAATTATAGCTTACCAAGGTAAAACGGCAACAACGTGCTTCTTTATCAGCCAAGAATTCTTACCCATTACTGTGTTTCTGAACTCTTCTGAAAATGTTTCCATTAACTTACTTCCAAAGTCACTATACAGGCATGCTCACTTTGCGAAACAACATTTGGAAATGCACGGCTGCTCGCCTACCCGTTTTCCCGACTTTTAAATCAAATGCCTTCTGATGTTTAAAACTGTACTGAGAGCATAAATCCTCTGACTCAATCTCAGGGACATTATTGACCTTCTTACAAATTGAATTTATCGTATAACGAATGCAGTCAATCCCCGGTGTGATCAGAGTCTTAATAAAAAACAGAGTAACTCGCCGATAGCAGCGAGACTGCTGGAACTTCATCTTAGCCTAATCTGACTGGATGTGGAGCTGCTCCTGCTCCTGCCAACTTGAGAGAATTATCCTATGATTCAAACCTAAAAACAAAGAACCATCTTCTGGGCAAGATGTCCGAATTTGAGAAACAGAATAGAAATAGAAGACAATTAATCCGCTATGTAAAATAAACTAGGTCCGCAAGCCTCTCATCCGACTAACACATGCCGGCCAATGGCCCACAGTGTTGCCAAGGGAGGGTCGTGCTCGACAATGGTTTCCCAGTCGTGAAGTGTGCTCCCCCCTGACACTGTGACTGCGCAGCTCAGTCGGCGGGCCGCGGAATGAAAAGCAGCAGCAGCAGAAGCTTTCGCGGGAGAGCGCCGCGTGTCTCCACTGATTTGAGGGAGGACGCCACGTCCTCGGACGGAGCTTATAAATATTGATTGGGCATTCCAAACCAGATGAGCAACAAAAAAAGGTGATGGCATGCCGACTGCATAGGCGGCCAATCGCGCCACAACTTCAAAACGGGGAGCTCAGTTGACTCAGGAATGAATAATTAGAGGCGGAAAAAATAGGAAGGGAAGCAGCTGCCTGCTACAATGCCTCCCATTCCCTCTCTAGTCCCAGGGGCCGAATTGAGATGAATATACAAATGGAGACAACTCTGGCAACGGGCTGGGTAAATTGAAATGCTGCAAAGCACTTCACATTGCAATAATGCAGCATGGAAATTCAGTAGACAGGGTTTTTATTGGTGCAAATCCAGGGATGGGAGCGGAGGGGAATTAAAGCACTTGCGCATTGCTTTCCCCAGAAAAACCCCACAATGTATCGTAAAGGCACATATCCCCAGGTCGAGCGATCCCCACTTCCATGTAGTGAGGTGGGTGGACACCGAGATGGGCAGAGGGCGGGCGGGCGCTGAAGAGCAGGCGACCGAGACAAACCTGACGGCCGCTAAGACTCCCCACCTGTTGCTGGAAACTGGCCGGGGCTGCCCAGGGACTTGAGCTATGGCCTGCAGCCTCCGCGCAGTGTGGGAATGTCTAGTCAAACTCCGCAGTTGAGCTGATGTTGTCATCAAAAATGCGCTGACTCTCTTCCAGAGCCTCATTCCTACGAGATCCATTACGTTCATTCCTCAGAAACAGAGATGGCCGCCGTCTCTTTGTCACGCCGTTCCCTTTAAGTGGGGGAGCTTTTCGTGAGCCAGACCAAAGGGCTTCAAACGGAGCTGAGCTTCACTCGCCTAATCCTACACAACCCTGGGTAGGCCTTCTTGGGATGGCTGCATGGCTTTAGATTAGATGGCTGGATTTTAAAGAGCTAGATCTGAAATTTTCCAAGACAATTTTTGACAACCCCCTAATTTTTGTCATAAGTGCTGTGGGAACTTTCATCCAAAAGACGGCGTGCAACAGTGTCCCCGGACACCGGTTTTTACTTGGAGTAGAGGGCAGGCTGACCCCTGCAGGTCAATAGCACTTCCACAAGCAACCGTGTTTTCCCGAGAGGTCTCACATACGAATCCTAGCCCAATCTCACATAGTTTCAGCCACTTTGGCAGGAGAATGCTACAGGGTGATATGGTGTCTGGGAACTCAGTGTTCAGAGAAAAATAAAACAGAAAATGTACACACACCCAAAGTCTTGAAATCCAGTGTTGGGCGTTCCCTTCATTTCTGAAATCTTTGTGCTGATATGGCATTAATGGGACAGTGACAACAATCCTGATGGTCTGGCAGGAATAAGACGGTACGAGCAGAAAAAGAAATAGAGGGAGAGCAAAGAGGTGAATGAGTTTAATACTTCCAGGGAGCGTAAAAAAAAAAAGCTCTGACTTTACAAAGTTATTCTGAAACGCTCTTTTGTGGTGGGAGGTTTGAAGGAAGGGTAGGAGCAAACGGGGGGGAGGAGTCTCATCTTGGCTCCGCAAGAATGACATCACTTTTAATTGTGATAGGTTGATAGGTTGATTCTGGAACATACCAGAAGTGTTATTTTACTCTTTCAGCCTTAGTCTGTGACAAAGGGTGTCAACTGTCAAACGCTTTCTGAAAGGAGGGGTTGAAAAAGAGGGGGGGAAAGAGAGCAAGAGAAGTCTGCATGGTTTATTGTAATCCTGCATCCCCCTAGAGAGGAGCCCTTAGGCCACAGCTATTTATTCCTTGCGATGGTGAGCGGGGATAAAACCTTCCCGCTCTGGAAACATACAGCGGGTGAGTCTGAAGGGGCCCCTGGCAGCTTCTTCGCAGAACTCATTCACATCAGAAAGCAGAGGCTGGACACTTCCCGGTGCTACATGAACAAACCCAACACATGCCCCCCGCTCTTCCTCTCTCGTTCCCCTTCTGTTAATAATGAGCGTGTGAGCCACCTGTCACTTCTCTGATGAGTTGAGCAATTCTGTAAGGTCTTGGGGGGGATTGGTGGCAGCAGTGGGATCAACAAGCTTCTTCCTCTTGCTTTTGATGGAAGGGTGGCTTTGCCCCCGTGAACCCGTCTGTCACTGGGTGTCCCCCCCGGGAGTGCCTTCAGCTCCGCCGGCCGAGTTCTGTCAGATCGGGTTTGCGAGCTCGGTCAGCAGTGACCTCCGTGCTGCTCGGGCTCAGAAAAACTCTGACGATTAAAGCCAGCCAGCTCCTCTCTTCTTGAAACTCAGAGATCCACTGGGTTCCCCCCCCCCTCCCCCCAAGCCCCCTAAAAGCTGATCTTGCCCATCTCGGGAAAGACAGCTTGCGAACACCTGGGGTGGCGTGCTGGGGAGACCGTGCGCGCACACACAATGATGTCATGCCTGGGCTGAGAATAAGCCCAAGAGTAGAAATTACTCGCAGATCACCCCTCCTGCCTTATGGGCTTGGGGGATGACCGGGGAGTCTGTGTGAGGGGAGAGGGGGGTGAGATGGGCAGAGGCTGGCACGAAGGTGTGTGTTGGGTGGACAGTGTTCGTCTCTCCTGGACAGCTGCACGTCTAGACCACCCCCCTCAGTCTGGCTAAGCAGAGGGAAGCTGCTCTCCGATTTCCTTTGTTATCACAGAGAGCAGAAGGGCTGTGCGCTAGTGGGCCGCAACCCCGCCAACCCGCCACTAAATCACACGAAGAGGAGCTTTAACAACCTGCGATTTCCTTCCCCGGCTGAAGGGTAACAGACACCATGACAAATATTTCTGCTGGGGAGTCAGGCACGGGGGGATCCCGCCATTCCGCCCCTTCGTACGGGCGTGTGAATCGCCCCGCTTCCGTGCGCTGTGCTCGTTCGGATTATTGATTTCAGGCATCCCGAATTGCTGAATTCTGAGGTAACCGAAGATGAGACGGTGTTACAAAGACCTCACCAGTTTATCTGAGCTCCTCCGACAAGCCTTTGGCATGTACTGGTCTGGCGGACAAATTTTGAGGGTTTTGAACACTTGTTCACTGTATCAGGGGCAGGTTCCTGCAGTGTGGGCGTGCGTACCGTATCTGATAAGACTGGTGTGTACCTGTGTCTGCATCATGGCCCTCTCCACCCTCCGCGAGCTGCCCCTCTCCAGCTTTGTCCTCAGGCTGCCCCTCTCAACAGCTTTGTCTCAGGCTCAGCGAGAGAGAGAGAGAGAACAGCCCAGAATTTGGGCTGAGAGAGAGAGAGAGAGAGAGAGAGAAAGTAGGCACTGTTGAGAGAGAGAGCGAGAGAGAGAGAGAGAGAGAGAGAGAGAGAGAGAGAGAGAGAGAGAGAAGAGAGAAAGAGAGAGAGAGACAGAGAGAGAATTGTGTCAACTGGATGGATTAGGAATGCTCATGTTACACACAGGCCCTAAATCTACTGTACACAGTCACACGAACATCACACTCTCCATACAAACCACATTCTGTATTCACACTACAAATTCCTGCACTCACATAAACACAGAGACAAACACAAACAAAGAAACACAACATTTATGCACGAACAAGATATTTTTTTATGAGCGGGTTTCAGGTTTCGGGGTTTCCACCGAGTTACACCTGAGGCGTGACTACATTAAACACAACCGACAACGAAGAGCAGGAGAGAGCCGATCCACTCTGGAGCTCAGTTTGTGAAACCATTCTATTAAACAAAACAACTGCTGTGTTTCAATCTATTAATTTTTCACTTGTAGAAGTTAGATTTTTTTCCCCCAAAATAAGTTTCCCCTGTGACCTGCCAGAAGGACAACAAAAAGAGGCACTGTTTACAATCAGACTTTTCTATATTACGCCAACCACCACGTCTGAATTTTGGATCCACTTTGTTGGGTAAATTAGCCGGCTAAACACTGAAAATAATATCCCCCCGGCCCCCCTACCAGTTCCTCTGCAACTAATGAATGCAGCCTGCTCCAAATCGCTCCAAGACTTGGCGGCGTGGCAACGCTGTGATGTTCCATTTATTTATTTATTTGCTTATTATTTTTGGACGTTTCAGTTTGCCACAGACCTGGAGTCAGTAAAAACAGATGAGGGGAAAAAAAAAATAAAAAAACCCAGACACAACCACCATGAAAAAAAAACAAATAAGATAACTGCGCGAGATGAACAACAGCCGCTTAAGACAGAACATTTTAAACGCGTGGAAGTAAATAAAAAAAATCCCAAATCCGACAGCTTAGACTGTGCACCATCCGCAATAACAAACCAAAAAAACGCAAAGCAGTTTCGTGCTGTTCTCATGCTATTATTTACAAAATGGCACCCGTAATATTGCTGCTGTCAAAACAGCCCTTCCTCAACTTGATCAAAGGGCCACTGGCCAAAAACGAGGCACAGTAGAAACGGTTCTCATACAGCTAGCCTGGGGCTCATCCTGACAGCATCGCCACAATGGCCAAAGAAGCCGTTACCTAGGGGATAGAAGCCGTTACCTAGGGGATGTGGCCGCGAGGACAGCGCGCAGACAGCTCCGCAGGTCGGCGGGAAAGCTCCCCTCGGCTCGCCCCCGCGCGTGAGGATGAAGGAGGTGGCCATGCTTCCTGTCAATAGCAGGAACTCATTACTCACTCCGGGCCCTCCCTGCACACAGCACATCTCGTCTCACAGGACTGAGGTCATGTCTGTCGACGAAGGCTGGCTCGACGTTGGGCGAACCAACACCGCTCGACCTTTTCGCTCGCCGAGTTCACCTCCGCGTCAAGGAACCGTCTGGCCTTCGACAATGGGAGGGGGGCGCGGGGCGGGAGAGGAAACGAGGTGTTTGCCAATGTCTGAGTGCCGTTTTAATGCAGAGCACTGCATCAAAGGCACTTTTTGATACGCGAGCACCGCCAATCCATGGAAGATGGGTGCCACTAAAAAAGCAAAAACTCAATGACATTTCAACAAAGACATGACTGCTGCCAAACTGCCCCCCTCCGCCGCTCCCATCACCTTTTCAACAAACGTAGCTCGCCCGAAAGCAGAGACACTGGGAGAAAGACCGCCCCCGCTGACTAACAGCTGAAATGGAGGCGATGTGCAAATGTACAGCACAG
This sequence comes from Aldrovandia affinis, assembly GCA_029706075.1. NCBI lineage: Eukaryota > Metazoa > Chordata > Actinopteri > Notacanthiformes > Halosauridae > Aldrovandia > Aldrovandia affinis. Next base: position 10,120,157 of record JAINUG010000002.1, on the reverse strand, counting down.
GTCCCCCGCGGTGTGCACTGCTGAGGGCCCCTCCAAGCACAACAGAGCCGGGGAGGGAGCGGAGGGAAGTGAGCTGACAGTTCAGGCACGTTGCGGAAAAGCCGCAGGAGCCCTCCAGAGGCCTACGCTGACCCTGAGGAGAAGGCCCTCTTCCTGGCTTCACACGAGCTGGGGCGACCGGGCGGGGGCCTCCCTCACGTCTCCGTCTCGTCCGCTCCGCTTGACTGATTTATGGAGTCCTGTCTGGATCCTTCCCACTGGAATGGGCCGAGCTCAGCGGCACTCCAGACACGGAGAGCCATCCTCGCATAAGCTTAGGAAAACACCCCCCCCCCCAACCGCCAACCCCCAACCCCCAACCCCCTCCCCCCTCCCCAGTCCCTCAACAAGAGCTGGTTTTGAGGAAGGCAACGTGATGATGTGATGACTTCATCTGCTGGCAACCCTTTATTTAGGGCAAGAGTTGTTTTTTTCAATAAAAAAGGTCTCTTATCAAAAGGTTTTTCCCCATTCGGCACACAATAACTTCAAATCTCAAGGAATTCCCTTCCGTTGACTTCAGCCTTCCTCTGGGACTATATTTAGAGTCGCCGCCTCCCCCCCACCCCCTCTCGCCACCACCTGAATCGACAGTGACAACGGGGGGTTTTCTTTCTGTATCTCCGCCCCAGTGGATCCAGAGCAGGACGTAACTCACCGTGCCAAGGAGGGCAGCAGAGTGAAAGAGAGTCTGGGAATGGGGCAAGAGAGCTCCAGCGCACAGCTGGCAAAACGCCCGAGGGATCCCCGCAGCGCCGTCTGCGCGTGGATCGACCAAACGAAGAGCACATGGGCGTCTGATGTGCACCGCGTCTGACAGAAGGCATCGCACCTCTCGCTGCGCGCCTGTGCGGTTGCAGTCACATTTTAAAGACGTATCATGTGTTTCCAGACAGCGCGAGCCAAAGACGGGAGAGACAGACAAATCTGTGTTAGACGCCGATCTGGCAGCTTCCGCACGTGGCTCGACAGGCGGAGACGGGGCTTCGCCTCCTCGCGCGCGGTTTTGAGCCCATCGAGGTTCTACGATTTCCTCCAACCCTGTGACACAAAACTCGCTGGAATAAAACCTTTCCCCCAGTAATTGTGGCCGCGGGGCAGTGAATATTTAGCCTTTCACACGCTAGCTTCTTCCGCCCCGATTCAAAGTGGGTTCCCTTAGTCGCCTGAATCTGGCCCACGGGCCTTTGTCTGAACATGCAGCCTGATAAGAATCTGACAAATTAGTAGCAAAGTAATGCTGCACTGGAATACCAGCGCGAGGCGAGATAGCTCATGGCTTGCCAAGAAATGTGCGGGTGTAACTGGATGCAAGGACTTAGAGAAGGCTTTACGTGGCCTGCCACGCAGGTGCAGAGTTAGATACACTTCACAAAGTCAGGCAAATCGACCAGAGTGCGAGCACAACTGAATATGGATAGAGGGAAGCGAAAAAAGCCAAACACAATTGACTGTGATTTTTCTCTCTCTCTCATGCAGCTCCATGCCAAGTTGAGAGCGATTGTTATCACAAAGTGGCTTCCTCTCTGGGGGCCCACGAGAAGGAATACGATTCAAGATGGCTGCCCGCCATCCGCTCCACCCCCCCCCCCTCCGCCCTCCACCCCCGCATCTCCATGGCAACGCCACCTCCACTTGTGGAAACATTTTCGTGCGGGATGACGTCATGCCCTGGAAGGGAGCAGACGTCGGCGATGCGGACCGCGGTTGAACAAACCGTGATTTCATTTTGCCAATTATTGAGTTAGGTGATGTAATCAGTGAGGCTCGTCACATCTGCGGGGATAAAAATGGCCGGACGCTTTATTTCATTAGCCCTTATCACTGGCGCAAGGGAAATCCTATTACCATCGCGGCGTGATCATTCCTAGCGATTTCGCCGGGGAATGGGAGAAAACTTTTGACATTGGCTGGGAAAGCGCTGCATCTGCTAGGCCAGCTCAGACACACAGCGTTCCAAAGCCTCCATCATGACAGAGGACCACCTCGCCGGACAGATGGCTTGTCTTGGTTTCTCAGTTAGCTAACACGCAGCGACAGCAAATGGCGAGGAGCGATATCCTGGATCGTCCTTCCGTGGAAACGTGACTCATTTCGGACGGGCGGCCTTCGCTCGGAGACGAGCGGGCACGAGCATGCGCCAACGCTGTCCGTTGACAGTCTGAACCTATCCAGATCGCCGCCGTTCGAGACAGCGCTATGTCACACAGCCGCCATCGGGGAGCGTGCAGTATTGCGTCTCTCACGGGTTAAGGCAGGGAGGCTGGGCTTTCGTTCCCATCGCAGCTGCGATGTCAAACGCTGTCGGAACATGTTCTAAAGACCGACGTTCCTCTTGGCTTTTAGGATGAGCGCACTGTAACGCGTTACTTTACACGATTATGTAATCCTATACTATACTATGGATATAGCTCAATGTTGACTTTTTTGGGGGGTTCAGACATGTTCAGACGGCTCCCTTACTGCAAAAATTTAAAAAGGGGTGCAACTCCCTACCCGATGACAGTGAAAAACATAAACATGGTAAGGTTACACAAATGAGCTTGTGGGTCTGTGTGATTATTTGGATTTAGCATAATTCACATTTAATGAGCACTGACTGGACAGCATCCCATCAACCACCTAACTGACCAGTAATTCCAAGGTTTTAAACTGGCGTGATTAGCCTGCTGCTCGTCCGTTCTCAGGTTCAAGAACAGCAAAGAAGGAAAAGACGAAGGCAGAGTGGTTCTGAAACATAACTACAACCCTGAGAGTGAGTTTTACCTTTTCAGCCCAAGGTAAAACTAGTCTCAGCAGGGTGTTCGGTTTTTTTTCCCCTGTTCTTTTTCCTTCTTGTAATACAAATCAAATCGTATGTGGTTTTACAAAGCTGGGTCCATGCCGTGGGGGAAAACTTGCATTGACATGACTGCATTTTCAGATCTGCCATAGGTGCTGTGGAATGCGGTGTAAAGGAGTTTTTATTATTTTTTTAAATCCCTAAGCAATGTTATCTCGATCGGTGCTGTCCTTCTAGCGGAGCTACGTGGACAGCTCATCTTTCAGCAGTGAGGTAATATAGAGAGAGGAAAGCTTGGTCAACCCAAAAAAACTGCTTGACTGGGAGAATTTCACCAACTGCTTAAAGGACACCTAGGGCTGTTCCCTGAAAGATTTTCAGCTTGCCTTCAATTTTCTTGCATCCTTTAGAAGGATTTCAAAAAAAAAATAAGTTTTAAGTATGTTTTTAAGTAAGTACCTGGGGTGCATTTCAGTAAGTTTTGAAATGCACCCCAGGTAAAATACTAAGTGCACTTATACATTTAAGTCATTACATTAATAACTGAACAACAAAGTTTGTACATAACCAATACACAATAAATCAATTGCCATTGCAAGGCAGATTAATACAAACATTTAAAAAACAGTTTCTCATAGATCCACACCATAGTATGTGCCTCTAAAAAATGATGTATGCATGTATGTTTTAATGGGGACAATTCTTTCCTGCAGACTTGAGACATTTTGAGCTTTCATATTAAAAGTTTTAAAAAATGGCTTCAGCTCCACCGGGGTGAATTTCCGTGTGTGCTTTCACCGCAACAGCAGCACAAGTTACGGGCGGCTCCGGTTCAATCTGTCTCCTGTAGCGGAGCCACAGAAGTCACACGGACTCCATTCTGCCTCCTGCGATTCATTCGTCTCAAAGTGTTTGCTCACTCGGACACCGGGCTACAGAAATGACAATACGTTTAGAAAAACACCAAATCGCCACGATCATTTCTGCACGATCCAATAGTGACATACATCACCGTGACGTTAATGATTCTCGTAGATGAGGAGCCTTTTTTTTTATTCGCTTATCCCAAAATACCTACATCCTGAATGACTCACTTTTAGAAGTTTGGCCTTAAAAAAAAAAAAAAAAGTGTTACGCTATCTTGAGGCAAACTAAGTGCGGTAAAAACATCAATCCTTAACCTTCCGGAGGTGCATGTGCGCAGACAGCGCATTTAATCAGCCGGCCAAGCGGCGGTGAAGCCACGGCGAATTAAACAGGCGTGAGACGGGAGCCCTGGGGGAAGAGGAAGATGCCGCCGTGGATCCGAATTAAGATCCATCACGGCTAAATTGGAGCAGGTAGCGGGCCGCCTCATTCTGACGCACCTGTCAGAGGGAAATTAAACATGCAAGACCTGTAGGCAGACCTTCCGATGCTGTCCGCGCGTGACGGATGGGGGACGGGAGGAGAATGGAGTACAGTAAATGGAATGGCTTTGCTTGGTGGCCCGAATCGTGTCGTTTATTACCTTAATTAAAACCGCTTCAGCGGCAGTGAGCTGCGCCGTGACCCAGCTGCGGGGAGGAAGGGAGGGGTGGGCGTGTGGCCAGTGTTTTATTTTGGCTCGTAATGCACTGGAACCCGGATAAGGGACAAGACTATATCTATAACTATAACGCAACAGAAGCAGCGATGTTTTTATCTTGCTTTGACGTAATTGTCCAGTCAGTTAAATTGATTGGGGGGAACAGATAATCTTTCATAGCCTCTTAAATCATGAAAGGAACATGCTGTCTTCATGTTAAAAACAAATGAGGAGACCTCATTTCATGAGGTCTTAAAGCTCAAATTTAGACTTTCAAATTCTAGACAATTGTAAAGAGCCCCTTCCCAGTTAACAGACCAAATGACTCCTCCTCAGGGTTACTAGATAAAACTAGGGTCTTCAATTTCTTTTTTTCACCGCAGGTGATTTTCCGAACATGGTCCTTCTTCGGGACACCATCTACAGGTGATCATAATCAGAGCATAATCAGAACATGTATTGCTCCACACTCTGCCCAATTGACAGAGGACATAGCAGCGATGGGATGGAACTACAAATATTTTTGGACATTCCAAATTGGGAGAGAAGGGGAGGGGAAAAAAACCTGGGATAAAAATTGGTTCCAAAATAATCACCAACAAAAACACAACATACACAGGTAATCTCTGTCAAACATCCCTGAAATAAAAAATGTAATTTAAAATAAATAAACCCCTTTTTTTAACCCAAATCCTACTTGTGAAATGACGTCTGAGTGGCCTGCCAACTGTGTCGACATTGAAACTTGTGGAGAGCCCACAATTCCCACAGGGAGCTGGAAATAACCCAGTGTTAACATTTCTTTATTTTATCTCGCTTGCCACATATCGAATACAATGTAGTCTTTCTTGGGCCCACCATTTTCAGCTCCAAAGATGAGAATCGATTATGCAGCTAATAAGAAAATGGCATGTTGTTGAGACTACTCAAGGTCTACACTGTGGAGGGATTCCAAAGGAGATTAAACTTTGCCAGACACCTTACTGGATTCAACAGAGCTGTGAAGCATGCAGACATGTATTGAAATCAAGATTTTTGAACAGCATCTGTTCATAGTTGCCAACTGCAGGATACAGAGGGGAAAAAAATTATATGAAAAGATCAGGGTTGCCAAACGGGGAATATTTCCCCAAATGTAGGGTTTTGAAAACATTATGGGGGAAGTTTCAAAGCAAAAACATATGGGAGTCAATGATAGATGGGGGATTTTAAAATAACGTATGGGGAAAGTCTGCAAAATGTGTATGGGAGTCAATTGAAGATAGGGTATTTTGCTAAATATTTTGGAGGAATGAAATTCCACGCATCTGGCAACACACTGAAAAGGATGTGCACATGTGATGTTATTTCAGCCAATAGAACATGTTAAAAAAAACTTAATGGACATTTAAAACATAAATTTGAAACATAAGCAACCTTTTTTTTGGCTCACTTGCGAACTCATAACACCAGACGATTAAAATACTATTTCTTATAGTATATCATTTATTTGTCCAACAAAATACAGTTGTAAAATGATTGTGTATCATTACACGTGCAAACTCTACATCAGACTTTTTTGTGCCTCTGATAGCCAGAGTGAGTAGGTAAGCTGTGTTTCATTCATACACCTGGGTAGCAAGGTAGGTACACAGTGATTCATGACAAAAACAACCAGCTGGCTAGCTTGCCCCCAGCAGTTCACAGCTAAACAACTAACTGAATTGTACCTAACGCTACCTCTCTAATAACATATTCCATCATTAATCTTCCCTTGATCTCTACATTGCTGCTAGGATCACATATGAAATCAGACTTTTTTTTCCACATTTTACCCTTCCAACTTCTTATAACTTTCAAGTGAATTTTATTTATTTATTTCTGAACATGAATTAATTCATTAAAACATAAAAAACTATTTAAAACCTTTTAATTTCAGGCTGCAAGGCAACAAAAGGTGACATTTCTGAGATGGGGTGTAGACTTTAAACCGCTTTAAAGGGGCACTGCATATTAGCCACCGTTGTTCGCTCATCACAAACTCATTAGATCACACCACTGAGTTAAAGAAGGTTACATGACACAATCCGATGCAACCGGCTATGGAATCCTAACGTGAACATTCACCAACTACAAAGATGGCTTGCGTCCGTTGTGCACTATCCTGCTCAAAAGCACAGACACACACACACAGATTTAAATGCCACTATAGAAAAATAAGAAAGTATCAAAAGGGCTAAAAGAAGTTCCCAATACAGCATTTCGCATCAAACCATACAGTCAATACGTTTATACAGGCTTGGTGTAATATTGCTGTGGACATTTCTGAAAGATGTATCAAGATAATAATGAAACCAAGTATATTTCAGCAGAATCCTAGGCTCTACCCAACCCTTGAAGGTTGACTTCTTGGCAGCAATCAATCCTGCAAATAAAATGTCATTTTTACAGAGGGACCCAAAAGGATGGGTTGGGTAGAGCCCTACTCCACAAAGCTCTGTGGGTGTGAGGAGCTGAGCAGCTGGTCTCCCTTTCTTTCAAGCAAAGTTAGAAACGTGACCTTCCAGCATGCAATTTACACTAATCGATGTTGCGAGCGGGAAAAGAAGGAATGGCCCTGGTAAGACTTCGGGCCGTGATTAGTCTTGTTTGTCGGTTGGAATATATCACTGCTTCCTCTCCCCCAGCCACATGCTGTGTTCTAATGAATATTAACGAGCGGTGACAGCCACGATAACGGGTTTGCACATTTGGCTCATTGCAAAAAAGTCCACTAAATGGAAGCAAGTGTGTAGCGGCAGCATTAGTGGGAGCCGAATTGAAAATTCAAGGGTCCCTAAGGCTCGGATACCCTATGGGTTCATGCCTGCAACAGATGTCTCTTCTGGTTTTATTAGGGTGCCCATCTGGGCCAGGGACCGCGTTGGCTGGGGCGGGACGGCTGCAGCATTCAACACAGGGCAAGGAGGCCGACTGCTCCGGCTGCCACTGGTTAATTCAGAGAAAACAGGCGCCAAACTGCACCCTAAAATAAATACATAAATAAAAACTCTTTGCTTTAAAAATAAATAAATATAAATAATTATAATAAATAATAATTTTACTAACCTTTTCCTTCCCAGTGTTACAGGTATGGTACGCAGCTGCCTACAATGATGTCTATCACTGTATTACTGCACTGATCTCTTGTGCAAACTATGATTGTTCCTACCATGTATTAATGCACATCTTGTAAGTCGCTCTGGATAAGAGCGTCTGCTAAATGCTTAAAATGTAAAAATGTTAAATGCTATGTACAAACACGCCAACATCACCTTCACTGGATCCACCTGAGAGCAATCGTTGCTTTTGTTGCACTTTTTTTGTGATCCCTTACATTTACCAAATACAATGGAATGAAAAGATACAATGAAACGGCTTCAAGTTATTCACCTTCTTCAAGGTTGGTAAGTCAAGACAAGTTTGAGAGAAAAAGTTACCATACAGGACAAGTTGTAGTCCAGGGTTTACAAATGCATGCACTGAGCCCTATGGAAGCTTTTCATACAGACAGAAGGACAGAAATGAATGGACTAGAAATGAATTACAAGAAATTAAACAAAAAAAACCAAATCTCTTTCAAATCTCCTCATAATCGTAGAGACACCAGTAAAAAAACTGTCAAAAATCAAAAGCTGGCCTGAAAAACAAAATACTTCAGGCAACTCATTTAAAACAACTTTTATTGGCAATTCTAAACCTTCTGCCACAAGAACCAGGAATAACGAGGGAAATATGTGAATGTGTCCCCTGCCCCCATCCGAGCCCTCGTCAGAAACTGAAGACATCCAAATAAAATCTATCATTCTGAAAAGCATTTAAAAATATATTTTATAAAAAAACTAAAAAAACACAAAAAGTGAGCTCTGGTTAAGGCATCAACCTCGGGAAGAACCCCAAGATTTATAGAGGGACGGCTGCAAAACCTAGCTGCAATATTCCTCCGTAGCAAGTTTTGCAGCCTCTGTGAATGAGTTGAGTTAAGATTTTTGTAGGCCTGACTTCGCTCAGATTTGTTCTGAGCGAGGTCTTACCAAGGCTATCGGCCCTCCAAGGTATCAATCCTCTGTCCATTATCTGGACCCTCCGCCAGCAGCAGAACCTGGGGTTAATGAGGGTCCAATGAACAGCCTGGAAGGTAAATGTGTCTCATCACCTTCCCGGTAATTACTTTGCAACCCAGGGATCCATGTTATACGCTGGGCTAGCACTACATTAATGTTGCGCTGGATTAGTTTATGCCAAGGAGTTAATCACTGTCTTTTGGTGCATTTAATTTGTGTAACACAAACCACAACACCGATCCCCCCCCACCCTAAAACACATACACCCACCAACCACAACACACACACACACACACACACACACACACACACACACACACACACACACACACACACACACACACACACACACACACAAACACAGGAGGAGCGGGCGCAGCAACAATACAAGAATCAAACCCCATGGTTGGCAATAAAGTTTCATTCAGAGATTCTCGACCCAGAACCGTATTCTCCTCATAACCCGATTCAGGAGGCTCTCGGTAAGAAGACAAGGCCTCCCTTTCACAGGAACAAAAACATCAAGCAGGAACTTTCTGGATTATTTATCGGCGCTATTAATGAGTTCAATGCATCCGGCTCCAAACCTAACTCAGTTTTTTTACGATCTGAAATGGCATCATCACATTCTTAATTTCCCTTATTGATCTGACTGCCTGATGGCCGGGTGAGGGGGTTGGTGAATTGCTCGCAGGCCCAAGGTAATTGCTAAGAGGAAACGCATTACATAGCATTACTTACTTCCGAGGCAGATGTTCTTAATACAGGGTGACTTGCATACCTTACGTAGTATCAATTCAGGGTTAAGTACCCTGGCTCAACAATGTATACTAGCGCTGAGCCACCCCCCACCCCTGGGATTCAAACCACTAAACCTCTGGTTACAAGACCAGTTCACCCCCAGCCCAGAAATGCAGAGATAAGCTCTCTGAAAGTCCTCAGCGTTTCCTTCCTGTGAGGGCGGAAACGAGAAGGAGCGGAGGATCCCCGGCGGTCACACCAGGAAACGCACGTCCAATCAGAGAGCAGCCAATCACTGCTGTAATCAAGCGCCCGGGAGAAGATGTAGGAGTTAGATGTAATAATAATATAATATATGCCATTTAGCAGACGCTTTTATCCAAAGCGACTTACAGTAGTGAATGCATACATTTTCAGTGTATGTGGCCCCAGTGGGGATTGAACCCAAAACCTAAGCGTTGCCAACGCTGTGCTCTACCAACTGAGCCACAGAGAACCAGATGTGTAAGCTCGATTGTGTTCCGAGACAGGGGTAGGGAGCATCCCATCTGAAGACGATAAGAGATGAGCGCCTCATCCACGAGTCGCCCCAAAAAGAAAGGTAACATGGCACGGGTGGGTAGGCTCCAGCAAGCAGATCCCTTTAACAAAACATACATATATACATAAACAACAGACATTATTAATCCCACGAGCGCTAGGTTGTCACTTGCCCTTAATTCCGCTCATTAAAAGGCATGTTAATTTAATTCACTGTGATTCGGTGTTTCTAAACTAAACAAACAACTCCTCATGTGGAGCCGAAGTTCACAGAGTTCAACGCAGAGACTGCATGTTAAGAATAAGCTGCAGGAAAATGTCAACAGGAACATTCCTTTCAAAAGGCCGCAATTAGGTGTTGCCGGACTAAAGTACATCGAGAGCCATTTCTGGACTTAAGTGGTCTACAGGACAGAAAAGCCTTTGAGAGACACCTCCGGTAATCAACAGACACACCATGGGAATTCAGCTGGATAATGCCGCAGTGATGTGAGCCGGAACGCATGACAACCATCTAACCAGCCTGCAGATTCCTGGATCCACATGTAGGCTGGGAAGATGCCTGCTCATGTGGCCAGCAGGGCGGCGATCTGCCTCAAACACCAGTATCTGGAAAGCTGGAGGTGATGACGCTTAATAAGTTGATGAAATACACATGGGCAAACAAATATTCATATATTTATTTACTATATATTCATGCTTCCTGTCAGACAGGATGTGAATATGTACTGTACGTAAATTAGAAGTACAATAATTGAATCAAATCGAATTATTATAAGGGGAGAACACTTTTTTTAAACATTTTTATTTCTGTAAATCGGTAGTACAATGGCATACCATCACAAAGAATAGCATAATATTGTTTGAACTGTAAGATGGACATAATGATATGGACATGGCTTTGCAATGAAAGGCAATGTCCCTTTCATTACAAAGCAATCATGGCTATTCAATCAATCTACATCGTCACTGCCATCAGATCTGAATTATTCTTCAATTATCACCCAGGTCATTTGTAGGAGGATTTGCTCACACTCCTCTCTGCTTCACTGGAAGTGATACAGTGAACATTGTTCACCTCAATATTACTCTCTTCGATGTATCAGCGGTCTCTAATGAGCCTCTAGATATCCCGTGGGCTGAGCGCTGCTGTTTTTCCACACTCCCTTTACCTGGGAGTCAGGTGTGAAGACATTCTGGCCAATCATTTGCACTAATTGTTCAATTAACTACCTGAGAGAAAGGAAAACCAGGACCGAATTTGGATTCGTGGGCCAGACTTGAGTAGCCCTGTCTTTACCCAATGTGCTTGATTCATGGAGACATTTGGCTTTGAAGGATCACTGACTGCATTTCCATGAAGAGGACCGTTTTGAAAAGAGTTTTGGAAAAGCTGGCTTTGCTCCAGTCAAAACAACCACTGTGGGCATCATATAAGTGCTTGCGTATACTGTGACCAACTCATTACGGGAAAATGAGATCCATTTGTGACAGAGTTCATCTTTTTTTTAAATATTTTTTCAAATGTAACTAACCAAAATGTACAGTAAAATGAATGCACACGACCTTAAGTATAGAAGCTGATAAAGTGCACAAAAGAATACAAAAAGCTAAGTTGCCCATTGTTAAAACATAGCTGACATAGAAAAGCACATTTTCAAAAATCGCTTCTTATTCTATGGTTAGAAGGCATGTATAGATCCACAAACCTCCAGTGCTCCCCTAAGCATTTCCAACCACGGGCCGTCCCAGACAAAGTAGGGCTAATTTAATGCTCCAAAACATCTGAACTTGATCACACAAGTCAGGATAACTCATTATGAAACGGTCTAAATGTATTTTTGTTATTTTACCGAGGACCCAAAATACCACTATTAAATCTGGCCAGACATGCTACCAAGATGGACCATTGGGCCGTTCCAAGGGAATTTTGTAACCATGCAAACCTAACTGCATTTAGCATAGAAGCAGTTGTTTTGGATTGGATGCGTCTTATATAAATAACGTCTAAAGTGGTGATGGGGGAGACAAAGAAAAAAAAAAAAAATTATAATAATACTCAAAGAATGTAACAGAAGAAAATACAGCTAGTGTGACTAGCATTTGTTATTTTTCTATTCCTTGTCTGAAGTTCAAAGTACAAAGGAGATTCATTTGAATTTCGCAGCTGCTATTTCCCCCGACAGATTCAGGCAAAAGAAGAAGAAAAAACAAAACATTTGGATTCCGTTACAGCATTTATGTCCAGCCACTGGAATCACGCCTTTAGTCAGAGGGGTACAGTCAATCAATCAAGAACATTTCTGGAACTACCGGTGAGAGGAAAAGGCTAGGACTTTCAGGTGTGTCTTCTCACACTCACGAAACGCTCACCAATCCGCCAAACGTGAATTCACGACACCACCCTTCCGAACAAGAGGATGTTGAGAGGCCCACTCACACCTGTCCCAGGACACCAACAAGACCGCATTTGTCATGGTCACTTCCGGTCAAAATCGCTATTCCCAGTGCCAGGGCCCCTCTCGACCACCAAACTGACCGTTAAAAAGCCACTCCAGAATAGAGTTGGCTACTGTCACCTTGGACTGACCATGACATGGTCTTTTTTGGACATACCCTGTGCCAGCCAGAAGAGGATGGGCTCCCCCCCTTTTAGTCTGGTTCCTCCCAAGGTTTCTCCCTACCAAGGGAGTTTTTCCTTGCCACTGTTGCCTTTAGGCTTGCTTTTGGGGGGGTCTAGGCCTGGGTTCCCCCTCTGTTAAGCGTTATGTGACAATTCAATTGTGAAAAGCGCTATACAAATAAATTTGATTTGATTTACTGTTAAAAATGTCTATTGCATTATTGGTAAATTGAGTTGCCATTTGGTTCGCTTCCAGGCATGCGATTTTATTATTTAAAAATACCAAAACTGGTGGTGGTATTAGATGTGATATTGGAATATAACGTGACAGTCCTACTGTCCATGCATGCGACTTCGTGGCGAGCAATCTTCAGAGTCACACTGGAGCTGACGGGAGTTCTTTGATCCACGTCATATTAAAACAATCATATTAAAATAATCTGCTACTAGACCAATGCTGTCAATACCAGTCACTGAAAACAAATCGTCCATATAATTCAATGGCAGTTCACACTTAATTAACCCCGTAGTCTGAACTGTTGTTTTAAAACAATCAATAGTCCTGCACTTTTGAGAGACTTACAAATGTGTTGTCAAGCTTTTAGTGCAGTAATTACCTCTCAACTGACAAGTCTTCACCCATTAGTGCCTTAAAGGCAGCCGTTTAGGCCCACTTGAAAACTGTGACAAACACAGATGTGTGGTCTGGCTTGATCAAGCACAGCCTCCATTTAAAGAAAAGAAGAAAAAAAAAAAAAAAAAAAGGAAAGAAGTTATTTCGTCTGTTCATTTCTTTGCTCGGTACTGTCCCCAAGATGACAAGATTAAGCATTCTTTTCAAACATCAAACCCGAAGACGAGGCTACATAATCCAGCCACACAAACACGAGAGAACTGCTCCGCTGGGAGGCTTTTAAAGTAAACCAAAGTTGGTGATTATGCAGTTGTGAATTTTGCTGTGAAGACACCCTCAGTTGTTACTGTAGAAGACCTTAGACACAACAGTGGCACATGGCATAAAACAAAGCGCCAAGCAAAAGAACAAATCACACTGTTCAAGGAAAACAAACAACCTATGGTAGCCTAACACCATCACACTATCACCAACAGCCGTATTGGTAGACATAATGATGACCGATATCATTTTAAGGTAAAGATAAATCTAAATTCTTTGGCGATTTAATAGATTTAAACATTTTTCTTAGGCCTTAGCTGAAGGCTTAGAAGCCCTGGATAGTTCCCCTCTGTTAGTATACTAGCAATTTGTAACTTTTTAAAAAATAACCAGTCACATCTTTCGAGTCTTATTTTCCATTATATTTTATATACTTATCAGTCTTTGTTTTTTAATTGAATGCGTGATAGTGACCGGGCTGAGACTTTGCTGTGCTTGAGCAGCCTTCTTAGGTCACCCTCCGCAGGCTTTTGGCGATTCGCGGCAGGGAAAATGACCTTGGGCGAAATAAAACCGAGGCTTAGATTACGTCGCCCTTCATCATTGTTCAAATTGTGGGAAAAGAAAAAGAACATCGGCCCATAAAGCGGATCATCAATGCAACAATAATAGGAAATAAACTGCTGACATGAGCAGTGACACGCCCATGGCGTGCAGTTGCCAGGGCGAGATAAGCACTGACTAGAGGAAAAGGGGGGGGGGGGGCTGTGCAGGTGCCTGGAGCCAATGTTCAGATTGCTTGCTGACGGTCTCTGGGCCCGACACCAGAACTCGTGATGTCATAGGGTGACATAACTGCCAGAGTTTTCCACTGATCTTTTTTTCTTTTTTCTTTTCTCTAAATCCAACGCCTGCAGGGAATTTGAAACTATTCCAAACTATCCCCTGGGATTCATCAGGGGTCACCTGCGTTAATTCAATTAAGTATTGTAGCAGCAAAAGACATGGGGTACAATGCCCGGGCATCAAAATATGATTACTGATGTTTATATACCATTTGAAATACATCAGGCATAAATATTGATTTAATGCAATCCTGAATATTGGAATACAGGTTGGCGGGGCATGCCCCATACCAATACAGCACTGAGTTTGGCACTTTTCAGGGTCTCCCTACTACATACTACATCCTACATAATAACTAGGCCGCAGACTCAAGTCCTTACAAACTTTCACTTCTGTGGTCTCTGACCTCTTGTAAACACACAGATTTCAGATACATCTTTACATAGCCACACAATAAATCCCCAAACTTGGGTTATTTTGTGTTTCTTCCTTATTTTCTTCTTCCGCTTCTCCTTAATTCCCTGCCACTTGCATTATCAGAAATGCTCCAGGCCTACCAATTATGAATTCCCCCCAAATCCCCGCCCCCTCCCATCTACTTCAACCATTAGTTGATCAGATCAACTTCAGATCAACCAATAACATCTATTTATAGTAGCCAATTGCAGGACACAGTGTCAAAAAAGATGTCTATATTATATATGTTAGCACGTGGTGCAATTTTTTTCAGCTGGTTATTTTATTTATAACCAAAATTATTGTTATATATTGTTATTATAACAATATAATTTAGATATGAGCAGGAAACCATCATTTCAGAAACGCATTCACTATGAACAAAAAAAGCATTGAGGTGTATCATAAATCAAGATAGCTTGTGCAAGTAAAACATAAGCCTCAACATCCCCAGGCTAAATTGAATTGCAGTTCCCACCATGAAGTAGATCTAATAATATATTGTTGGCTAGTAACTGCTGTTCTGGCAGTTTCTGGCAAGCCAATGATGCAAAATGTAGCTATTTCTAACCTATAAATGACCTATATAGTAGAGGTGTAACGGTACACGAAAATCACGGTTTGGTACGTACCTCGGTTTTGAAGTCACGGTTCGGTTAAAAAAACATAAAATTGCTTTTCATTTATTATGAACCTTGTAAACAGTGGCTAATTGGCCATAATTTACTGGACAAAGTAAGGCACACATCTTCCTTTCTTTCTTAAATAAAAAAAATGATCGGGGCTCCCAGCTCCCGGCCAGGGCCGGTCTGGCGACCGCAATAGGCAGCTCACACTCGCAATGTACCAGTCAATGCGAGTGCGTTAGACTGCTACACTATCCGGGGCCCATCGTGAAGCCATTTTGAACTCATAAAAGGCATTCTGGTTCCTTATGCTCAGCCCCCACGCCCCCAATGGAGCGAGAGCGAGCTCATAAATTACACATTTTCCTATGATCCCACAAAGGCAAGGCCGCAACAGATCCTCATAGAACATTTATGAATTCATGTAAATGTAAGCCATTCATAAAAATCATTTTATTATTAAAAACCCCAATTCAAGCAAAAAGAAGAGAAAAGACTAGGCTAGTGAAACAGTTGCCATTTAATTTCTGCATAAGTGCTAGCTCAGCTGCGGTATCGTTTACCACAAATCCCCCTCAGAAAAAAAAAAGTTCATCTGAAGGAGGCTGCTTCTCATGAATTATGATTCTCTCCTCCGTTATGGACCAGCGGACAGGTTATTCTTGGACGAGCTCAATCCTATAAAATGTCCAACCCCCACGTTTAAATATGAAACGGTATTAAGTGCAGAACTGGCGCGAGCATTAAAGGCGTCTGGCAGCACAAAAAAGCCATTGTTTCCCAGAGCTCAACCATGTCCTTAACCATACATTGCTCACACCTGCACTCCTTCCATCATAAGCCAGTTTCCTCGGCAGGTTTGCCCTAAAATGCCAGGACTACAGAGTGTCACCCCTTTCCTCACGTTTTTTGGCGTTCATGGTAAATACAAGACGAATTGTATTTAATCCCATTGGATCATTACCCAAATGCTTCCGGGCGCTTTTCACATCCCGTCTGGGGAAAGTGCTTTTCGTTTTGCCACCTTCCAGCGCTTCCAGGGACAATATTTTCTCTCAACGTGAGATCCAGTGAAAACCTTTGTCTTTGTGGTCCTTTAGGGCCCCCGGGTGGCCCAACCGGTAAAAGCACTTGCCCGGAGTGCAGGTTGCCCACTGCAGCCGGGTGTTCAATTCCCCGACTGCACCTATCCGGGGAGTCCCACTCAGGGGTGGGAAGCTGGCACAAGCTTGCTGCAGGTAAGCTCCCAGCGTGTATCCGGATTCACGGACAACGGTTTGCTCGCCCTCGTCACTACCGGTCCCAGGGTAGCGGCTGGCCCCGTAGTTGCAGGCTGGGGGCTCGTGGGGAGGGTAATTGTATCAGAGGGTGGTACACTGTGGTTCTCTGTGGCTCAGTTGGTAGAGCACAGCGTTGGCAACGCTTAGGTTGTGGGTTCAATCCCGACTGGGGCCACATATACTGAAAATGTATGCATTCACTACTGTAAGTCGCTTTGGATAAAAGAGTCTGCTAAATGGCGTATATTATTATTATTATTATTATATTATTATTATTATTATATTATTATTATTATTGTATATTAGAGGGTACAATTGGCCACCAAATTGGGAGAAAAACGGGGGAGAATAAAAAAAAAAAAAATAAATAATAATAATTACAATACAAATTACGCACTGTCACAACAGCTTGCCGTTTGTCCTTAAGAGGCAGAGGGTTGCACGTGTAGCACTGAGTCATGCTCACTAGGTGTCCCTTTGGAAGGTGAAACAGGTGTGCAAGCCTGATTGGAACTTCAAACCAGCTCCATTGGGTTCAGAAGTGTAAGAGTCGGAGCCTGGGCGTATTAACGCAGAAGTAATCCCCAGCAGCACTCCTAATTTAATGTGCACCTCATTCTTACTGAACCGTACCGTCCGTGATATGAGGATCATGCAACAGGGCACTTTTATTTAGACTCTTCTGCCGCGGTTTAAAAATGGGGATGAGAGGAAAAAATCAAAATAAGTGACAAGCTGCAGAGATAAACAAATGGTCATGAGAGTGGTCTTGTAGGCACAAAAAAATATAATATAAAAAAATATATATACAAAAACTCCCCTTCCGATCGGCAGCTCGGACACCAAAGAACAGGAAGAGTGCGTTTTTTTTTTCTTTCTTCTCTTTCTTTTATTGAATTGCAAAAATTGGCCCGGGAAGAAGTCTGAGGGAAGCGGGTCCCAGACAATGGCCGTCCTAAGGATGCCTGTAAAACACCCCGTTTTCCTCGAAAAAGAGAAGAGGAGGAGAAGAAAAACCTCTCCAGAGGGAGGAGGGAAGAAGTGTCGACGCTTGCCAGAATAAACAGCCTCTGATGGTAGCAACACAGAAAACAGACACACCCCCCCCACCCTCCCACCCACCCTGCAGTCAGAAATCAAGTTGCGAAGGAGCAGACGCTGAAATATGCGGGCGCACAGTCACAGGAAACAAATGTTTAATTCACAGATCCTTTGAGAAAGTGGTGATTATTTTTCCAGAGGGACTTCACTTTCATTGCGGAGAGTTCTGCCAAGGCTGTGCCAATCCCCGGGTCAGGCTGCCGAGGCCCGCTTTTTCCTCCTCCTTTCATTTCCCGTCCATCACGGTCTCTCGGCGCACTGTGAACCGGTGCGAGGCTAATGAAATGATAACGTTCCAACAGCTATTCTCTCAGTCATCAGGAGGACTCAGGATCAGCGGCGGATTACTCTGTGATGTCTCATTAAAAATTAAACAAGCGTAAGGCTGCCGGAAAAAGTACCTTCTCATACCTTCTCAGCCTTTTAGTTAAATATAACTACGGTCATTTGCCCCTTTTCCAAAAATGTACATGTCTGGGACGCTGACTGAGTTTGTCTATACTGGTCGAAACCCACTTTCCAGAACAAAATGGGCCTAATCTATGATTTTCATGACACTGAACTGTATGAATCACTGCGTGTTTGAAAGATCTCCTCAGTGATCAGCCGGGGAGCTTTACCCCTCAACGAAGATACCATATTTCAATCACGGCGCAGAAATTGGAGCGCATTTTCCCAGAAAGTCGGCGATGAAGCATTAGAAATGAACGCCGATGGATTTAGTACCTCTGACTATGAAAGCAAACAGCAATAAATTGCAAGGAGGGAAAAACAAACAAAAAAGACAAGCAGGGAAGCCAACACAACAGACTTGCCAATTACATTTAATATTATGTGGTAAACATTATTTAAATATATTAAAAGAGCCCCTCAGCAACATGTTTATACAGTTATACAGGTAACTGCCATAATAATGGAAACACTTGAGTAAATGAGGGATACAAAGTATATTGAAAGCAGGTGCTTCCACACAGGTGTGGTTCCTAAGTGAATAAAGCAATTAACATCCCATCATGCTTAGGGTCATGTATAAAAATGCTCAGAGATCTCAGTGACTTTGGAAGAGGGCTGATTGTTGGGGCACATTTGGCAGGAGCTTCAACTTGTGATGTTTAAGAGGTTTAGGATTAACTTTAGATGATGTTTCACCCCATGATCAGTGGCTCTTTCAAGGTGATGTTGGCATGGAAGTCTGAGGTAAAGACATCATCACCTAGGGGTAACTGTGGTCAAAAGCGCATACTCCTTGATTGAGATGTCCGTGCATTGGTTTGAGATGCAAGGCAAAACAAATGAAAAACTCTGAATCGGTTAACTGCAAATATCAATCTTGGGTGTGAGCATCAAGAAGTCCATTGAGAACTTCACAGAGAGGGATGTTATGGCCAGGCTGCAGTGCATAAACCCCTTATTACACCTAAAAATGCACGTTTGCAAGTAACTGGATTGATAGGCGTGAAAATGTTGTAAACCAAGCCAAGGACACCTCAGTCACCAGATCTCAACCCAACTGAACACCTATGGGAGATTCTGGAGCAGTGCCTGAGACAGCGTTTTCCACCACCTTCAACAAAACCCCAAATGATGGAATTTCTTGTGGAAGAATGGTGTTGCATCCCTCCAATAAAGTTCCAGACACTTATAGAATCAATGCCAAGGCGCATTGAAGCTTTTCTGACTGTTCGTGGTGGCCCAACGCCCTATTAAGATACTTTATGTTGCCGTTTCCTTTATTTTGGCAGCTACCTGTATGTAGATCTAGATACATACAGAGAGATGAATAGATCGATATAGAGATGGATAGACAGATAGATAGATAGATATTACATGAATTTACATATTACATGAACATTCATATGGGATTGCAATTTATTCTGGGGTGAAACGTTATGAATTATGAATGCCTCTGTGGCATTCCGATAGCTAGTTTATCCAGCAAAACGCTGTCTGCTAAACTAATACATGTAAGGTCTAATATTCATTGCAAAGTGCGAGAATGATATTGCGATTACTCGAACCGCTGCTCCAACACATTGGATGCAGCGCCGCGTCGTCATTTTGGAATTCAATAAAATGTATCAGTGGAGCGCGTTAGGAAGCGGTTAAAACCTTGCGCGCCTAACCCCACACGGCAATCAGACGGGGAAATCCCCGAGAGGGGGCCCTGTGGCACATCTGTCGGGATACACAGAACGTGCAGACTGCCTACAACCCACAGCTGGCATTTCACTGCGTACGGGGAGGAGGGCGTACAAGAACTCATTTTAAATCAGGCATCGCGCAGGACGGAGTTTGAGAAGCACACCGCGGTCAGCTGGCGGCGTTCCCGTTTTGCGGTGCCGTTGGTGGACATAGAGTCCGGAAGCTGGGCCGGCACAGAAGCCACCAGCGAAGACGAAGCGGTTCCCCAGTATGGCTCACAGGGAGCACGGCCGCTTATTAGGTTCCCTCTGATAGAACGTTCCAGACTTCCCAGGAGAAATCTGGGTTTATTAAAGCGCACGTTATCGCCCGAAACATCGCCGACAATTTATAACTTTGGCATTACTGCTCTACAAGGGAGGTCGCTCATTTAAAGCCAAGAGACTTAGGACATAGAATTCATATTTTCCGTGGGTATTAAATATATATATATATATTTTAAATTTACCCCAAAATGACCATCAATGCAGGTGAACACTTTGGGGATTGACTAATGATTTTTACTTTGGCCCTCGCCAAAAAAGGAGAGCGTTTTTCTTTTGTTGTTTATTTTTATATGATGCAATTTTCTTCTGCGATCACTAAAAGTCTGGAAATCAAGGCGTTTTGGTCGTTTGAAGCAACAGCGCAGCTCCAGAAATATTTTTCCTGCAGTGTTGGCATGGAGGAGGAATAAATACGTAAAGAACACATCCCAGCTGACACAACAATGGGAGAGAAGAGTTCTGATGGGTTCCATGTGGAGCCGATCTGATTGAAGCCGTAACCTGGCTCCATGCACTGCCACATCCTGACATTCCAAACACGCACACGTACACACACAGGCGCGTACACACACACACACGGCAAGTACACGCACCCACACACACACACACACACACACACACACAGACACGCACACACACACACACACACACACGCACACACACAAACGCGCATGCATGAACACACGTACACGTGCGCAGGCACGCACACACACACACACACACACACACACACACACACGCACGCACACACACGCACGCTTGTGCTTTGCCGTGCCAGGAGACAAAAGAGAAATACCTGCTGGCCCGCAAACGACTGGCCAAGGCGCGGGTTCTTGTGCTCGCCTTTACAACTCCCTTCGACATGTAGGAGAACGCACAAAGCAGAGCTGTGGCTTCACGTCGCCACGCTGAGGTGAATCGTTAGTGGGGAAGCGCTCCGGAGCAAAAAAACGGAACCAGCAGAAAACGAGGCAAGGCAAGGAGCGGTGGAGCAGCGATCGAGAAACCGAACACTGGTCCCGACTGCCACGAACGCCTATCCCTGACCGCCCTTGAGCACTGCAAAGGAAGCGCACCGGAAAATGGGTCACCAATTCTGTGTGACCTCTGATGAGGGACTACACACTCCCATGGGTCCCTCTTTACTGCTCTAGAGGGATAGAGATGGAAGCATCAAAGAGTCACTCTTTTCATGTGAGGAGCAGGCTAGTCTGACCTGGATATCTCTACGGCCCTCATGCGTCCATCTGCATACTTCAGAAAAAGCTGTTCAAAGGTGGACATGCAATTTATGATACTTGTACCAGCTCTTCTTGTCTCGTCTCGGCGGAGCCCCTTTCAGAAATTATAGCAGCTACCGAACACGCCACACTTGCCTGGTCTATACGGAAAGCATCCTCGAGCCAGGGGAGGGCTGCAGCTCACTGCGCCTGAAGCGCGTCTTACGGCACGCGTCACAGAAACCAACCCGGCTCAGAGGTGGCGCAGCCAATTCCTGTAACTGAGGATTTTGTAGAAATCAGCAGTGATGGAACAGTAAGGCTTAGTGCCAGAAATCCCACAATGGGTGGGGATGCCATGTGCCGTCAATCACCGTCCCTTTCCGTCCACAGCGAGACCAGTATGACCAGGTCCAACCAGTGAGCCACTGACGTCACACGGTAGGTCCACCCATCTTTGGGCCGCACGATGCCTCTTTCTTCCGTTAGCAGATGCCAGCTCTGGGCAGGAGCGAAGAGGGTCCCTGAGAAGGCCAGGAGACGGCCAGCTCCCTCGCGCGCGCGCCCATTCTTTTCAGACTCCGATATTCCTGCCGAGGCCGCTCTGGCCCCGTGGAGCAGCTTCACCATAAAAACGGCCGTGCCATTAAAGTGATGGATCAGTCACAGCTCACTGTCTCCATCAGACGGGAGGCGGAAAACCTCCCGCCAGAAGACAAAGGCTGCGGAGAGAGGGATTTGGAGGGGAGGGGGGGAAAGAATAAAAAGTTGGTGTTAGGTGGGGGGGGGGGGGGCGACTACTTACAGATGTGAAGGCAAGGAGTTCTTCCTCGGTCAGCTTGTGGACAGGGTTGTTCTTCTGGAAATCCGTGCTGGAAAACGAACGCAGAGAAGTTGAAGTTAATCTGCTGAAATTGCTCAGAGCGTTTGCACTTTGCACCCCGAGCCGCCCCCCGCCCTTCTCTAAAGTGATCCCCATACATCAGACGGAGCAGACAGGCGCTCGCGTCCACGTGTAGACGTTTGGCCGTTTGTCCCCCACCGCTCCATGCCATTCGCTGATTTACGCATGGTCAAGTGCCATCGCTCTAATCGATGGCGAACCGTCGGTACACAGCGCATTACACAGGGCCATTCTTGCAATGACGGGAAGGGGGTTTTATTGCCCCCAACGCGACTATTAGGCGATTCATCCCAACCTTCTGTGAAAGCAATTGATTTAAGCGATCCGGATTTCTGCGCATTTCTTTGACGAGGAACCTCTCCCAGTCAGGGATGTTGGAAATGCTCGATGGGTCTCAACGGGCCACATCTGCACCGGCAGAATCAACACAAACGTTCGATATCTTAGGTGATACTTTCTCCAAGCTGGACGTTTATACCGCGCCATAAAAAATAACGAGACCCGGGCCGTCGGTTGTGCTCAATCTGAAACTCACAATTTGCATAAGGTGGCCAAAGGCCTCCATGGCGTGCAGAAGTGTCCCGTTTTTATTCCATCTCAGGCGTCAGCTGTTTGACGGAAAGGAAAACTGCTTGGGCTGCCAGATCTAAAACGGGCGCTAATCGGAACACCTATTTTAGACTGCGAGGCTTCAGGGTCATATCTGACTCGACAAGAGTCAGAGAGAAACGTAGGCACACCTGAACACACACAGCAAAATAAACCCCACTTTACTGGAGGAGAGAGGATCCAGCTGGAAAAGGGTTAAGAACCCTGCACACTGTGACTGTCTGAACAGCGCTGCCTGGCCAGACGAAATGTCCGTCGTCTGTAATTCCACCTGTCAGCTCACCGGGGTGATGCGGATTGACTTCCTGTCTCGGTGAAACCCACCCGCCTGGCCCTTCAACACCCATCCCATTCCGCTGGGCGCGCGGCGCTCTCCACACGAGACAAGGTAAAGCTCCACACTGACGTGCCAAAACCTCACACGGGAGAATGCGGCAAACAGACCCCAGCCGTCCTGGCCAAAGGGGAGGAAGGGGGGCCTTTCCAGACTGAGGATCTCGAGTTCAAGGAGATTAGACGTAATAACAACCAGAGCTCCTTTTTAAAAAGCTTGTTTATTTTCGCTTAAAAACAATTTTTGCACACCAACTGCCAGGTGTGGAGAAGCCGGCCCCTCATCCTCGGGTGAAGCCGCAGGATTGGCCCCCTGCCACCCCATTAGTCGACCCCCCCCGTCCCCCGTCTCAGTCCCCGCCCCAGCCAGGTTAACTTTGAGAACGGGGGCCCCTGTCGGGTCCCTTCTGGGAATGCACTAAAACTGAGCCGCTGGGGGAGAGGGGGGGGGCTGGGAGGCTGGTCTTGGATGGGACAAGAGTAGGAAAACAGGCCTCTCTTGAATAGACCACAACTCCCCGAAATTGAGATTTATAACATAATAAAGCAGACCACAGTCTCCGAACACACTCTGCGAGGCGCTGCATTAAAACACTAATACCTGAAGTATGTCGCCAACAGGAGAAAACGCACCACTACGGAGTTGTCTCGCTACACTAACAAGTGTGGGGACGGCATGTCCATTCTTGTTGGGGGAGGGGTGTCAGGTGGGTCGAGCAGAGTGCGATGAGGGGGATTAAGGGAGTGAAGTGGTGCCGTTATAGCCAAGGCTGTCAGCAGTTCCGATCCGGGCTTCGCCACTTGATTATCCGAACCGAATATAAGCACGTATTGCATTACTTCACCGTTCCAGGTATGCAAGTTCATTATGTGAATCGGCGGGTGTCAAAAACCTATTTATGCAGCACAAAATCTATGCGCACACCGACCATACCAGGCTCAAAAACTTTTCTGCCAATTTGACACACCTGTCACTTATTTTACTAGTGCATTTCAAACATGGCCATGTGTTGACAGGAAGTTTCTAATTCAAAGCCTTTTTAGCTTTTTTTTTTTTTTAATGTATCAAAAATGTGTGCCGTTAATTGTTTGGGCACGTTGAAGTTTGTAGGTTCATATTCCCGGACGCATCCCTCCTGTTGTAACCATAAGGAAGATATCAATGAATGGAGATTAAAAAAATCGAATGAACTGAAATTTCAGAGATGGTCTGGGTCTATGTAGCATGCATTTATCAATCCACTTTGATAGAACTATTGACTTGGGAGTGCTAATAATAATGTATATATAGATATACATTACTAGAATTTATTAGATATAAATGGGAAAGGACTTCAAGGGGGAGGGGTGGGGGTGGGGGAGACAGCCCTTGGTGTCCTTCAGAGAGCAGTCTGAAATGTTTCCAAGGAAACACGTAATCAAGGAGGAGAAACAGACTGATCTGGCGTGGGACGTGCACATCAGGAAACCCACTGGGACAGAAAACCATCACCCTACTAGATTCAGCCACTGTCCACTGGAAAAGCAAAACATCCTATTGGCTGGAGCATCAGAAGCTGAGCCCTTTGCATTTGGACTTTGCTCTTTGTGGTACAATTCTATACAAAAATATAATAATAACACAATACAAGAACAATAAAGTCAAAATGTAAAAACAGAAGTAAATCTTTGCTATTTGGGCGCGTCTGGTTCACAAATCAGGCGGTGAGGTCAGTCAGTCTTCCGAGTGGTCCCAAGCTTCAGGGAGGCGAGCACAGACTAGGTCGCATTCCCCGAGCTCAATGGGGCGGTGAAGATCCTGAGACATGCTCGGGGGCTGGAGGTGGACTAGTGGGACTCTGGGCCAGGATCCTGCGTGTCCTCAGAATTTTTTTCAGGTTTCTGTGTGTCCCATGATCGCTTCTTGTCGAGTCTACCTGTGTCTGATAGCCCTGCTCCTATACACATTCAGCAGTGGATATACTTACTAGGAAATAAAAACCCATTAAAGAAACAATGAAAGAAAAATGCATTTGCACGCATAATTCACATACCATTGTTTTGCGGTATATAGTGTTTCAAAAAATCGGACAGATGAGTCACAACACGCTTTTGCATGTAAAAATCTATTTTACATCTCGGAGCACGTTATTCATTCTGACCGCAGTAACCCCCTCTCCACCCACTCCCCGGAATGCTCACACAAATAATGTCACATGTATTACTCCAAAGCTTCCGAAAGAATGCAGTGAAATGGGGCAGTCTATCAGCAAAGAACCCCCCAAACACCCAGCTGCTGCAAAGAAATCGCCTGACTTTCACCTCCACCTTTCGAACCCCACTAATCAAATCCTCGCACCTCCAGTGCTTCGCTCGGCGGCTTTTCCCGCTCATTTGCTACCAGCCCTGCGGAACGCGCTGGGGCCGCGGCTATTTAGCCTGTCTTTCACACGCACAGAAATCCCTCCTGACCATGAGACGATTCAGTTAAACGGCAGTACAGGTGAGAGAGAGGGGGAGAGAAGGAGAGAGGGAGAGGGGGGGAGAGAGAGGAGGGGGGGAAAGAGATGGAGCGAAAGAGATGGAGAAAGAGGGATGTCATTGTGGTATTGCAGATGAAGACACAAGGCTCTTAAAATAAAGGTTTGGGCTCAGCAGTTCTTTACAGCTGGTGGCACTATGGGAGAGAACATCTACAGCGCGCGCTAGTAAATGGCCCCCATTCCTCATTTCAAACGGCGGGAAAACCCCCCAAAAAAACTAAACATGAGATTTCCATCAGATTCTTCAGCTGAAAACGTTTTCGTCTACCCGAGATATAGGCGACCGCAAGAACAGAGAGAGCCGTTTGCCGTGTCGACAGACTGTATTGCTGTACTGTACCCCAGGTACGTGGGGTGGGGGGGGGGGGGCGCTCGACTCCCGTGGGACAGTAGCTAATCCATCTTCAGCAAATCATTCAATTCAATTAGATCACAGCCAGCGCAGCGTAATTAGGTTTGTTAATTATTCCACACGTGCGAATTAGTCTCTTACGGCGTCGAGTCGCGTGACAACATTGGCGGCGAGTCTCCCTTTGCATTCGCAGCGCTGTCTGAAACACGGCACCAGTGCCTCGCTCTTTCTCGACGGTCACAAACAAGCAGCGCTGTGGGAAAGCGAGCGCGTTCGATCAGGTCAATGGGATCTTAGTTGGCAAAAGTCATTTTTGGCCTGCACTTAGGGGACGGGGATGAAATATCGACCCGCGGTGCCTTTGAAAAAAGGCTGTTGCCAGGTGACCCGGCTCAGCGAGCCGTTCAAATGTTCCATTTCAGCGGTGGGAGGGGCAGCGGGTATGCTATTTTCACATCGAGGAACTTCACGCCAAGCTTTACCCATGTAACACAACAGATTCCCGGCTTGTTTCTTAAGCGGCCCCTCATTCAGTCAATCAAAAGATACAAATAAAAAAAAAAAAATTTGATTTCACTTTTGAAACAAAGGGCCAGTTTTGCATCAACTGACAGAACAAAAATCCTGACTAGGATATTGTTATTTAAATATAAATATTCTTCAACTTCCATGTTAAATTTTGTGGGAGGCTAATAAGGACATGCCAAAATAATCAAGCTCTCAGGATAGAATGGTACATGATGTACAAGGACAAGATAACCCACAAGTCAAAAGAGCGATGAAAGCTGGGGCGTGCGCACACAAACACAGCGGGACACTCTGACCATGCTCTCTGGATGCCCCACGCAGGGCCGTGCCCCTATCCCCCCCCCCCCCACCCCCACCCCAATCAGCCTTGGCCCGGCAGAGGTGAGTGAACGGACCCCCGCACCGCTCCCTCCCACAGGGCCAGGGGCCGGGGGCACAATGGGAGCTAATGAGGCCAGACCACACCAGGAGGCCCCCCCCCTCCCCCATCTGCGAGCGCCAGCTTAGAGGTGAAGCTTGGCCGAGAAAACACTCCCTCAGCCCTGAAACTCCGGTGACCGGCTGCTCGTCGTGTGGCACCGCGCCAGACGCCGCGTTCTCCGTGGCGTGACAGGTCTCGTTTGTTCCGACACCTTACGAGAGAGGAACACTATGTGACTTCACCTGCTGTTAATAAACACTCAGCGTTCAACGGACACTAAATTAAAACAATTCCGCAGATAATGGTAACGGCGATCGGAAAAGAGGCAATAATATCAATGATGTATTATTAATAGCAGAAATAATATGGCTAACTAATAAAA
This sequence comes from Aldrovandia affinis, assembly GCA_029706075.1. Classification (NCBI taxonomy): domain Eukaryota; kingdom Metazoa; phylum Chordata; class Actinopteri; order Notacanthiformes; family Halosauridae; genus Aldrovandia; species Aldrovandia affinis. The sequence continues at coordinate 10,092,840 of JAINUG010000002.1, read as the reverse complement.
AAAATGTTTCGACCAAAGACATGAGTGGGGGGGGAAAGGAACATCAAAGTTTACTGGTAAGTTTTAATTTATCGCTTTTTCTGTTGGAGAGGTGATTCCAACGGCACTGCAGAAACCATACTCATAAAACGTTTGGCCCTGACAACCAGACTACTCGCGCAAGCAGCACACTCTAAAAACAGTTTATAATACAGCGGTCGGGCCAGCGAACCCCAGACACGCAGACACCATCTTTCCAGTTGGCAGAGAGGTAAATGGGCCGGGCCTTGGCTTGGCCGTTTATCAGATGGCTTCCTGACGCTCAGGGCCCACGACCTTCACGGCCGACCTTCAGCTGACCTTCTCAAACTTGCCTGGAATTCTGTGCCGCAGATGTCGCTTACATTAAGGGTCCTGTTTACTGGATTTCACGGCGATATTATGACTGCACTGCTACGTTTACACAATGTGTTGATGGCATTCATAATATTATGCACATGCACATAATCGCTCTGTATTTCCTCTGCATTTGTAAAAATACCATGATTGTTGCAAAGTAACACTGCACAACCACCTCTCTTAACACCCCCCGCAGGTCACCGGTTGTAACAAACCTCTCTTCCAATTAACGCAAACTCTTCTGTATTACTCGTGTGGCCAATGCTATGGAAAATAGTGACAGGCTTGCAGGAAAGTGCATTGGTGGAGTTCATGCACTTTAGCTGCAGTGCTCCTTGTGGGGGAGGGGGCGGGGGGGTACAGGGTGAACTCTAGTGGCATAAGTGGTGAATCCAAATTGGGGAGAAAATGGGGGGGATGGCTGCCATCAGCTTTTTTGCTACAGAACAATAACAGAATCAGCAATGGAGCACTTAAATGCAGCAAAGTGCGGGCGCTGTGTGGTCGCAGCCACAGTCTCTCACCACACTCCCAGGATGACGGCCTGCTCCTCGGCACTCAGATCCGGCAGCTGGTGCTCCTCAGGTTCTGCCAGTCTGACGTTGTTCAACACAGTGTCATCGCCCAGGTCGTGGTCCTTTGGGAGCACAAACACACAACAGCTCAGTTAGTGCCAGTGCTAAACCATAGTTGGTAACTCCAGGCATCAAGCAGCAGGACCCATTCGTTTGTCTTCTCTTAATGGCTGAACGGAAATATACTTGAACAGGGAGTCACCTGACCTGGGGCAACGGGGGAAAATTGGGGCCTGCATGACCAGACAGTGCACCACTTCCCCCCACCAACTCCCTTTCTCCTTCTTTCTCTTGCCTCCCCCACCCTCCCTTTCCCCTGAGTTGGAAAAGAGCCCTCACCTTGTTACGTAATTGGAATGTGACTAAGCCATTTTGTTTTCTTTTCAAGTGAAATATTTCAGCAGAAAACAAATGTTTCAAAAGGCTGAACTGTGTATGTACACACATTTGTGGGGGTTTTTCGAATTTTTGTTCTGCAGAACATGCGTTAACACGGGTGGGCCTCGGTTAGCGAATGCGTTTGGTTTTTTGGTGTGTTTACAGAACGAGTGCAAACACACACAAAAAATCTGAACACAGACACAGGGTTCCGTGCCCTCCAGTGCAAATTCCTCAATGAGTAAGGACTGGAGGACCGGGAGCACTTCACACCCAGTAATGTCATGCTCAGTCTCAACTGAGAATTGAGAGAAGAAGAAAACACAGTTCAGAGTGAATCATTGGGAATGGAACGCTTGGTTTCAGCATCATGCCCGGACGGAGGATAGTGCTGAAGTGCCAGATGTGTCAGTCTATGTCATGGGCATCAGATGTAGACCGGGTGTGGGGGCCAAGAAACACTTAAGAGAGCAAAGGTGAGCAATTGAGAGATGAAATTGTTCAGTTGTTTTTTTTAGGTTTTTTTACCAGACCAAAACAGTGGTGGTATGAATCAAACACACATTCTAGAAAAAAAGAAGAAAAAAAAAAAAGTTTAATTAAATTAAATTTACCGTGTTTTTCACATAACGGCAGTTGTTCGCTGACAAATTGTTGATCAATTAACTATTCAAGCCCAGTTACCTGACCTCTGCTCATTAATATTCTGGGTTTTAAAATAATTACTGACTTCTTCCATGAAGCTCAAAACTTAATTTCCAGCTCCAATCCTATGAATAATATTCGCATCACACAAGTGATCACAGTAAAGCAGGGTACTCATCGTTTCATTCAGAGCCAAGATGCCCTTTGAAAAACGGCCATAATTACAACTCATCATCTCAAACAGTCCCATCTGTTCCCAATCTTAAGTCTCCATTTCCATTAAATTCCCCTGTCCCTGGTTTATGTCCGATTTATTTTACTTTTAAGATTATATGGTTGCGCAATAATATCCTCTTTAATTGGATCCCAGAAGGCACCTCGTGTTCTTGACCAAAGAATGTAAATCCTAAATAAAATTGTCACCGTTTAGCATCAACTATAAGGTGTCCTGTCCTTCATTCAAAGAATGGTTTAAAACCGTAGTTGTTTTTTTTCCCCAAGCTCAGCTTTGCTCAAATCTGGTGGAGTGATATCACCCCACTGCCCCCATTCTAATTGTCACAGAACATCTACTGTATTCTGCATTTGACACTATGGGAGAACAAGAGGCTGTCACTTTGTTGACAGTCCCTTGAGGCCATTGAAAGGACGTAGAGAGACTGGTGCAGTCGAATGGCATTTTGGTTAATTGCGATAAATGGTGAACTGCCTTAAATAGCAGGGGAAAGAGTAAAAACCAGAATAGAACTTGTTATAAGAATCTGACAGCAATAAATTTGGTTTTTTTTAGGCTTCGGGCATTGTTCAAAGCCAAGCTCCCCAGCATGATTAAGCAAACGTACTGCAGAGGACAATTCCATGGTAATGACCAACAGATCCATTAGCACCCGCTGCCATTTTCTCCAATGTGAGAATAATAGACTGAGGATAATAGATGAATTATACCAGACTGCCAGTGATTGCAGGCAGGAGCTCATCAGAGCCATCGTGACCCAGTGCTTAATGGACAACCGGGAAATACTGGAAAGGGCTCACGCTGAGGTCATGTCCAAACCTGACCAAACACAGCCTCCAAATTCCTCAGTCGACTCCCCGTGCTTTTACATAAGCCATTTCTCCTCACTTATGTGAGTCCACGGAGAGCAGGCCATGTCTGATTTAGGGCAAGTTTTAAAATAAATAAATATATATATATATATATAATTTTTTGGCTTTTTTATTAAATTATTATTATTATTTTAAATCCTCTCTGGGAGAATTGAGCCAAGCAACAGTTGACATATTACAGTACAAACAAGCCCAATCAGGCAGTGGGATATGGGGAGGGAAGGAGAGAGAGAGAGAGAGAGAGGGGAAAAAAAAAAAAAAAAAAAATAACAAGAGCGGCCTCCCTGCTCCCTCCCACATCTGGAAAGTGAAGTCTGTCGGTGCCGCTCAGCGACACCTCATCCCCCGCCACTTCGCCAGGGTCGCCCCGCTGGGGCCAGAACGACATGGCCCAGGTTTGTAAGCTTTCATTACCCCGGTGTGAAAGCGGCCCGCCCTGGCGCAAAAACAGGTACTTTGTCTTACGCTCCTGACACTCGGGCTGCGGTGGGGTTAGCAGCTGTGAGCTCCACTGTTCAGCCAAGCGCTAATACATTACCATCAGACCTGCCTTACCCCCTCCCCAGCCCCCCCGCGCTCTTACAGCGAGAACCGGGCCCAGGGACGGAGCGCACGGACATTAACCGCAGGGGGGCGGGGCCCCCACATGCCTGCAGGTGACCTCTCCGGGTGTTCAGGGCTGAAGCACACTTCACGTTCGATTACTAGGCCCTGTACGTTCGTGCCGCAGTCGCAAATTATCGTCAGAGCTGCTGCGATTAGTCCTGTCACATGGCACGGTCGAGACCACCCTTTAACTTCTGGGGAAAGTTAAAAGAGGTCACTGAGGTTATACAAGGGGTTCCAGTCTCTATGAAGACAATTTCCGTACCCGATATGACAATGCGGTTCAAATCAGGCTACATATATATATATATATATATATATATATATATTTTATTTTTTTTAAAGTGTTCAGTAAAAGGTCAAAAAATGTGGTTGTTTTTCCAGAGTTTTCCCCCAAATCTTAATCTCACTCTGCTTCAGTACAAACAGCATTCCATCCTTAACCATGATCTCAGGAAAAGAAAAAGCTTATTGTAGCTCGGAGCTACGTTCAGAATCAGTCTCATATAAAGCTTTAAAGAATCCCTGGAAGCTGGTTCCAAACCCACAGTCGTAACTTTTCCCAGTCAAGTCTCTGCTCAGCTCATTGAAGAGTCAGTCACTGTTCATACCCCACAGCGTAAAACCTATTATTCAGCAATCGCATTCCTTTCACATACCTCGAAACCAAGCACAGAGACCTGCAAAAAAAGTGTGAGGGTTGTGGTTTTAAAGATATCCCAAGTATTCAAAAGGTGTATCTGCACACCAATATCCAAAGTCAACCATACGCTATGCCCGCTCTAAGGATTAATTTTAGTCTGCCTGTCAGATGCAGATTCAACACGCTGAACAAATATAGGTGAAATGACAACAAAAAAACGTAATCTTTTTTTTGGAATATAACAAATCAAATGCTCCCAGAGGGTTTTTAAATGGCAGAATATTTCTGATAGTATTACAAAATGGGCATTAATATCTCTTCTACTCTAACTCCTCCTATAGAGGGCACAGGAACGTTTTGCAGAATCAGTGCCAAAGGGAGCTGGGTGACCATGAACGTCTCACAGCCTTAATAACAGCAATCAAACCCTATCTGCAGAGTTACTCTGTCGCCAAATACACCTCCCTATTCCCCGTTACTCCCTGCGCTCAGCCTCCAGCCCGCAGGGATCACCAAACGCACAACCCCTCCCGCACCAGTCTGCCACACGTGGGGGCGTGGCAGGAAAGAGCACGCGTTTACAACCCAGTGGCGTTCTGGCTCGCTGCCCCACCCCCACTGCATCCGATGGATCCTCAAACGGGTCGCCCCCTCCCCACCTGCTGTCGTAACGTACGGAACGTTTATAGGAGCGTCACCCTGGATAATAATCATCTCAGCCTTCGGGAAGTGCGAATCTGAACAAAGAACGAGGCGGCTGGCCACTCGGGTTAAGACACCGCCTGCCAGACTTCCTGCTTCCGAGAAGGCCTGCGCTGCTGGTCTATGCCTTTCTCTTGGTCTGGAGGCGAGTCCGAAACCAAGCAAGGCACGGACACCGGACACACCTGACGTGATAAACAGCGAGCAACGGCGGTTCAAGAATGTGCAATAAACCCCTTTTCACAGTTGATGGGGAGAACGAAACGAGAAACAGAGAAGCGGGTCGTCTGCCCAAATATTTTCCACCCGGCTACGAGGCTTTAAGTGCCACTGTGCATTAGATCTTCACTGGATGAAAAGTGGAGTTCACCCTCTGGTGGTGACTTGGGAGTACTGCAAGGGAATTGCCCCCTCCCCCCGGCTTGAGGAAAAGGCTTACCTTGGGCAGGCCTTCCAGAGGGGTGGGTGTGTGGGTGAGGTTGCCTTCTGGGAGCGGCGTGCCCTCCTGGCGCTGGACGTCCAGGATCAGCTGGGCCAGGAAGTTCTCCTGGAAGCGCGTCCGTTTCCCCAAAGCACCTGCGTTGGACAAAGATCCCAGTCTCCATTTATTTATTAGCTGCCAGAGCGGCTCTGGCTAGCTTCAGCGCTGAAGCCACAGAAAAAAGAAAAAAAAGAAACCTTGGTTCGTTCTTAAGAGTTTGCAACCCTCACGCCAAGGAAAACAACGAATGATGGTCCTCGACCAGAAAACTCTGCGCTATCATTTCAGCCGGTTGTAAAATTTGAGCGGTGCCATCCGGAAAACAATCGCCCCCGGCGATGATATCAGCCTGCCGTTTACTGCACAGTATTTCTTCACGGCGACCGTGGGAGCCCGGGCTCTTTGTTTGGCACATCGATACATCAACGTTTCCCGTTTTAACGAGGCACAGCGTGCCTGCATTTGTGCCGAGTCGCAGCGAGGGCCGTGCCCTTGAGCAGCTCGCGTTACCCGCACTCCAGCTGCAGCTGGGGATTCGAAAGCTCAAACCGGCTCCGGATGGCCCAGCGGGGACTCAGAAAGCTCAAACCGCCCTGCGCTACCAGACCGGCCCTGGTCGTCAGCCCGAAGCGCACGCCTTGGGCGGGAGGGAGAGCGCACCGACAGCTAATGGGTCGTGGAAGACTAGGGCCGATATCGTTAGTTGAGGACCAGGGTCGGGGAGTAAAATAGGGGTTTTGACTAAATTGGGAGAAAAACGGGGAAAAATCTGAAATAAATGTATTAAAAAAAGAAAGCATCTGCGCAGCGCACCCGCCTTGGGCGTACGGCTAACGAGGGATGGAGGTGCGCCTACGATTCGGCAGGGCAGCAGGTGCAGGTCTCCACTGCGGCCCCCCGGGGCGAGGGACCAGGCTGGTAGGGCAGGACGGTCACGCCCCGGCCCTTCTGTGGCTGGCAGCCGGATGCTCAGAGAACCGCTCGGCATCCCAAATGTTTTATTTAACAAGGCTCTCCCTCCCCCCCACTCTCCGACCCTTCTATATTTGCTGGGAGATCCCTCGGAGAACACCGTTAATCTGAGGTTGTCCTAATTAGCCAGCCGCCCGATACAAAAATCTTTACAATAAATGTTTTTTTCTTCTTTTTTTCTTCTTCTTATAAACCTGCCACATTCATCTCCTGAGAAGCCGAGCCCATCTTTTCATTTTTGGACGTTCTCCGCATTTACTGCCGTGCTATGCAGATGGGCCGAGACGATCAATCACGCGTAGGAAATTGGAGCCGGATTAGGTTCGGTGTAGCAGCTCTGGCACCCGAGTTCCCCCACGTGTTACGGGAGGCCTGATGCCTTTCTGCTTCAGAAGGCACAAGCTCAATACGCAGGCAAGCCGCATTCGTTCAGAAAGCTCAGCCAAACGGGCCCGCGTGAAAACAGAGCGCTGGCTCGTCCCGGTTCGGTGGTGTACACCGGTCTCCCGTTGTTAATCTCCACCCCGTTTCTGTCATCGCCAACCGGGGGGACCCGACTGTGGAGTCCAAACTGCCAACACGGAGAAAACAACAGGGAATGGTGGGGGAGGGCGGTTCTTCCATCCGACTAGCCCTGGCACTGTTTGAGCAGAGCACGGATCATCCATCTCAGCATGGCTGTGTGCTGATGTTGCTGGGGTGCTATGAGAGAAAGGATAGGGGGATGGGGAGGGGGGGAGGAGGAGTGCACCTGTCACGTTGATATCCAGCCGGGACAGCTCGCGCGCCTGCTGGAAGTGCTCCTTGGCCGGCCGGTACTCATAGTAGGTCAGGCAGGTGTAGCCACACTCCAGGTGGAACTGAATGGCCAGGTTTCGGTGGGTCTCGTTGGTGAAGAGGGCCTCGGACTTCAGCACTGGGAGAAAAGAGGGAGAAAAGAGGGAGAAGTTAGGTTCCTGTAGCTTTATCCTTCGCCTTTTGTCTTCGTTCAGCCAAACCTGAAATCACTAATCTTGCGTGTTATGCTGTCATTTAAATGATTCGAAAGGTATATATTTTTTACACATTAAAATTAAAAATCTTCAAACCCAGGTGTATACTCCCTCTAGGGGTGGCGTAATTAAGGTTGTTGATTATGATATATTTTTTTACATGTTATTTACATTTCTATAAACATTTATTTCAAGTATAATGAAGATGATACCATTACCATACTGATAATCTTCAAATTGTTACTTATACTTATAATGTGGCAAAGCCTTGTTGAACTGTGCCAGATTACATTACATTACATCGCAGTGGCTGTCAGGTGTCCAGCTAAAGCACGGTGTCCTCAGCGCAGTGCTGGATCGATTCCCGACTTTACCAGTACCGGACCAACATCCTCACTGGATGTTCACACCCATATGCCGACCCATCAACTCAGTCTCCCAACATTGCATCCACCTCATCACCGTGCAAACACACCTGACTCCAGCAGTAATGCGCGACGCCCCCAGCTCAATCCTGGCCCTACACCATGCACCTGTGTCGCTCGGAGCGAGGGGGAGCGAGGGAGACCTCGAAGAGACGCATGGAAAGACACACAAGAAGGACATATTTTAGCTGTCCGTCGCCGCCTGCGCGATATGATTATTAGTTGCTTCCCGTGAAGGCCGTGTCGAAGCAGCTCACTGGCTGACACTGACACGTGTGTAATTTACAAGGTGGCATGCGTTCGCTCGCAATTCAGCTTTTACGAGGCCACTGGGCCCGGAGGGGGAGTGGGGCTGGGCGTACATTTACTGTGTCACCTTCACGAGAGCGACGTTATCGGCGAAACGGGTGTTTTTGGAGGCGGTTCTGACAAAGGAACCTTTTGATGAAAACCGTGGAGAGAGCCCATGTCCGTGACCTGGTGACCGCCTCCCATTCTCTCGGCCCCTGGGAAAGCTACAGGACTCCACAGTACTCAGATCCGCGCCGTACAGTACTCCAAGACAGACCAGTCGAGGAGGGTGTCTGTGGACCTGGGATAAAATACCTGCATAATGCAGATCTCAAAGGAAATTCACACCACTCCTAAAGCCTTTCCACCTTGTGTCTGATGTGTTGCTTCCGTCTTATGCTCAACCAATTAGTTTCTGCCTCAGTGAGTTGTGAAGTCTCTTATTATATTATTATAATTATTATATTTAGTCTCGACCCGCCTGCACAGCACAGCAGCAAACGCACAGGCATAAGTCTGTTTGGGGAGTTTGACACTCCCCAAACAGAGTCAAACTGCTCAGATAGGCCAGGATTTACACCCTCTGCCCTAAAAAAAAGACAGATATATATATATACATACTTTATTTATTTTTGTTAAAGAGGCTAGCATGAAAGATGCCTTTTAAACATGTTGCACACTGCCTCGACTTTGCCAAATAATAAAGTGCCATTTTATCCCATGATGCAAATGACTCCAAGTAAAAAAAAAAAAAAAAATTTTTTAAATGTGGGCAAAAAAACTAAACCGTGCAAAATTGAAAATTGGATGGGAGGAGAAAGAATGACCAGAACAGTGTGACACAAAGGCCATTGTACCACCGAGAAAGGCATCTCATCCAAACTGCTTCCCGGAACATTTCAGCCGTATAAACGGATAATACGTACCGGAATGTATGCAAGTCACCTCGGACACTTGTGTTTGTTCAATTAAACAGAGATAAATGAACAGAGAGAGTGACAATTTAATTTGAAAAGACGACAATTTCGCTCGCTCAGAACCACTGGCAGGAGCGCATTAGCAAAGACGGCTGATTGCCATGTGTACCGCAGGGCTCTTACCCCAAAAATGTAGAGGGGAAAAAAATAAAAAAAAAAAAATTCCATGGGCTTTTCCAAACCCCTGGGTTTGAAAACGGATGGAGGGCGTTTGTTCAACAGGCAGAGACCTGGGTCCCATGGGGATCCTGCCTCGCCAGTCTAATCTCCCAGCTCTAGAGAACCCCCCCCCCTGCCCCTCACCTCCCCCACCAATCTTAATGGTTTTAATACCATCAAAGCCCCAATGCAGGAATGAATCACATTCTGCAATCAACGGTGCTGCAGGCCTGGGGAGCATGCTTTATGTGAGCCGCGCGCGCTCGAGAAGCGCCGTGATAATGAAAGAGCGGGATGTGGGCCCGGGCCGGGGCTTTAGTATTCACCGCCCGCCTCCTTTCGGCTGGCTGCGCAGGAGCTCCGCCATGGAAACCGCATCGATGGATCGTCACGCTCTGGAGATAAGGCCCCAGTGCGTTCCTCCCCCCCCCCAGCCCCTGCCCCAAAACAAGAGGACGTGCGTGAAAGCGTTCAGCGGGACGACGCGCGCTAAAGCGAATGATTGAAGCCGCGTTCGCCCGCCGGCGACGTGCGCCTCGGTGCCATTCCCTGCCGCTACGTGGCAAATTCTTCAAATCCGAGTTCATTTCAGGCACAGGCTGGGTAGCTTTCCGCCATTGCTCATTCCCCCCCCTTCCCCCGCCCCAGGAATATGCACATGTTCAGTTCAAGGTCAGAGTCAAAGAAATCGGGAGAGATTTTCTCCAGAGCGCGTTGTCAAATACAATGAATGTTCAGTAGACCTGCGATAACCGCAGGACGTCACGTACGACAGGTTGGCAATGTCGGGCGAGAACATTGTCACGAAATATGTTTTTCTTGTGTTCGCGGGCTTGATATGGCCGGCACACTTCGGTATGTAGCTCAGCTGCGCTTGTTTCTTCTGAACACACTCCAAAGGTCAGTGCACTGAGTGGCAGAGAGACCCAGGGGGAGCGCCCAGCACACGAGGCACTTAAACGCAGAGCCTGAACCCATTCACCCCCAATGGCCGCGGCTTGGTGACACAGTTTAGCACTCTCTCAGTCAATAAGCAGGCGTGAGGAGACATCCTCCCACTCACTGTGTGACATTTCTGTCAGGAGGTGGCTGGCTGTTCACAGACCGAGGGCGTTGTCCCCTCTTCTCCCCTTCCCCTCCGTTTTTACCCCCGAGGGTAAGCGAGGCAGCCCTGTCGGGCGCACATCTGCGCAGAAGGAGGGCACAGCTGCTTGAGCATCCTGTGGTCAGCAGGGCCCCTCCCCACACAAATGTTCCCGTAACACCCTTGCAACGTTACCGTGCCGTTTTGCCTGCAGGGCTGATGTCAACCTGTAGTGGCAGACAGGGAGGTCTGCACGGAGAGATCTTATGGTGGCGTTCTGAGCCAGTGTTTTTTTTTTCTTCCATTTTTCTTTTTAAAAACAACCTCTGTGACTGCATGGCAGTTCTTCCTTTCTTCATCTTTACAGGTCACGAACATGCAGCGGATGGAGATTGCTCAATGCCATAAAGCGCAAGTAGGAGGAGGCGATAGCGTTTGAAATACGGGTGGGAAAGACACATTTGGTGTCACTGTGAACAGATTACAGATCTTCCGAGAGTTCCTTTTCGGGGCTTGTGAGTGCCGCATCTAGGTAGGGCACTCATCGTTAAGCACAGTGCCCTGCAGTCTGGGTCAAACCTGGGCTGTGCCGTTGTCATGGACAGGCGTGAGACATAATTCAGACACATGGCGTCAATTGAGACGCACGATGAGGCACATAATCGACAGTAGTGTGTCACCTAGAGAGGTCAGGTTTTGCTCGTCAGGCCATCCCTGGCCTCGTCGCTCAAAGTAGTTATTTGGATTAAGTCACTGCCGTGGGGGTTGCAAAATGACTTGCTTTCATCTCTCAATTCTCCTTACGCTTTCTCACCCCGCGTGGAGCCTTGTGTGAGTTCCCCCCCCCCTCCCCTCTTTGGATCTGGTATCTTCATACCGTCAAAGTTCCTTCCAGGAGGTGCTGACATGGTTCCCTCTCATGAGCTTCCCCCAGAAACCCAACCATCATTATAAACCCAGGCTTCAACACTCAAACCAGTCCGATAAACAGAGAATGAGACACTGCACCAAAGAGGTCAGGACACAACATTTTACCACCAGGAACATGCCGTCCAACCCGCAGTGCTGTTGTCATCCTGAGACACGTTTGCAGGTCGTTACCCGGATCCTCGCTTTTTTCACCCCCGCAGACATTTTCCCACAAACCCAGGTGTTGGTGCGTCAACCCTTCGATGTGCCAATCAAGCAAGGTTCTCCTCGTGACAACAATTTTCAGCTCAACTAGCGCCACTCTGTTTAAGCGAAGCCGTCACCGTGTCAAAAAAAAGGCTATATAAAACGTGTGTGTTCAGTATTCGTTGAAGTCTCGTTGGGTGGGAGCGAAGAGAGCGCCGTGGGGTGGGCGGTGGGGGGTGGGGTGGACGGCTGGTAAATGTCAATTTAAGGGACAGGCACGCGTCTCCATCCAAGGTAAACAAGGTACGGCGGAGCACCACCTCCAGTCAGGGGAAGGGGGAGTAGAGATGCAGGCAGAAGGTCCCTCTTTCCAGAAATAACGAGCAGCCCTGCCACATCCCCCAGACCCCTGGGCCAACTGGGTAAACTCGGTTCCCAGTCCTTAAATGTAGAGCATCTCCACACGCCAGAGTGGAAAACCCTGAGCAGAATGAAACATGACAAATTACAATTTCTTGGGAGGGTTCTTCCTGGTTAGGAAAATATCCTCTGTAGCCACGCAAGAAGCGAAAGGGGAGGACAAAAATTACCCCAAATACTTATTGTGGTCACATGAAATATCGCCACCAGTGCCAAAATGATACCTAATTAAAGGACAGTTAACAGAGGTCTATTCATCTATTTATCCCCAAGGTAGGGACAACACAGGAAATAACTGATACCAATTGATTTGGTTTGCTCGTCGCATGTGTTAACATTATCCAGTTTGCTTAATCTTGACACCGCCTTTCGTTTGCGAATTTCCGCAACGGTTTAATTTACCGGCAGCATGAAACAGAAAATTCTGTCACGCTGCAGGCTCACCAAAGCAGGAAATGAGAGAGCGAACATAAAATTATCTTGATTGCTTGGAAGTGCAGTCAGAATATCCCGGAAAACGTGGTCAAATTGCCCTTGAAATGTGGTAAAATTGATACCGCTTTAAAAAACATTAAGATCAGGCTGTGCCTAACACCACAACACAGGCATTGCTCCTAACCAAGGATGTAGTCAATCTACAGCTGCGATTCATCAAGTCTTGGTTTTTGTTTTTTGACCTGCAGCTTACAAGCAATAAAACAAGAGAGTTTATCTGAGGTCACTCGTGAACGCAGAACAATCTCCACTTACAAATGCAGCGCATTGAGAGGACATGGCTCGGCGTGTACAGACAAGTGCATATGAAGACAACTACTTCTATTAGCTTCTTCGTTCACACTCAATATATCCAATTAGACTAATCCTGGGTGTCATTTTATTTCTCAGTGCCCTGTAAATCAAATATAGAGTTACCTGTACAATGTATTATCAGGGACAACAGAACGATGTTAGAAACCAAAGGAGATGCGACCTCATAATCGCAACCTTACGGAGCCATCAGTGGAAATACAGAGCCCTTTTTTTGCCCTTCTGCGAACACAAATGCATTTCAAACGGAGGTAGAGGTTAGCGACCAGGCGGACGTCAGCCGGTGAAAAAGGACGCCGCCTTCCGAGAAGGGAAATCGAGTGCAGAGGATGCGTCGAATCTGACGTGAGCCGCGGGCGGAGCTGTGAAACGCTGTTCTGTTTCAGCCTGCCGTGTTTTCCTAAACCGATTAAGGGTAGAAGGGCTCCAAGCCCTGAGAAAGCGCGCGCCAACGGGGGAAAGCGCTGGATGGAGCCGCTCCGTGTGACACCCGCGTCTTGCCCGGCGTCAACGGCACACACCGACTTTTGCAGCTGAAAACTGAAACGGTGCCCGGAAAGCCTCAGACGATATGGATTGGTCTGAAAGATTTGATTTGAAACGCGTCCCAGGGATGGGATTTCTGGGTTTTTGGAACGGTTGTCACTTTAACAAGGCTTTGTGCCGTGCTGGGAACACCGTGTCCACTCCACACGAAACGCGCTTCTGAAGATGTGCCTTAAAAGGTAGAGCTGCACACTGGCACATTAGCGCACCTCAAAAGGCGCCGCATGTCAAAACCCTGTCAGGTATGTTGTGATGCGTTCCAGCGAACGAGGGAGTCTACGGCTTTGCTTTCCTTAAATAGGCTCAACGTCTTTCACGGCTGTCAGAGGAAATTAACATGCCCGTCCCGAAGTGTTCATCCCTGGCTCGGGTGCGAATGAGCGAAGACTCCAATTTAGAGGATGTGATGTCTGCTTTTACGCAGCGTGCCGATGCAGCGCCGCCGCCGAAATGGTCTCATTCATCGCCCACCCATTTCCCTGCTGCTCTCTCTCCCTCTCGCACGCGCGCGCGCGCATGCAAACACGTCATCCGCTGACATCATCTACCCATCATCGATGCACACACACACCGCTGACATAATCTAACCCCACACACACACACACACACACACACGCACGCGCACATGCATGGACACACACACACACACACACGTCATCCGCTGACATCATCTACCCATCATCAATGCACACACACACCGCTGACATAATCTACCCATCATCTACACACGCGCACACACACACACACACACACACACGCGCACACACGCACACACGCATGGACACACACGTCATCCACTGACATCATCTACCCATCATCGATCCACACACACACGCACGCACGCACGCACGCACGCACGCACGCACGCACGCACGCACGCACACACACCCTGACATCGTCTACTCATGTGGGGAACACAGCCGTGGAGACGTCTCTCCAGAATGCTACCGTCTCACCTCATGAGCCAGGAATGCTTGTACTCAATCAACGATGACATCATCGACTTCAAATTCAGGGCCTTAATTGGACATGGCAGCTGCACCGTTTCACTTTTGAATAGCACCAACATGTTTACATTCAGGCGCTCAGGTGCATCCGTTACCTCCTGCCAAAGGACGCATGGACGTCTGAAGACAAGCCCGTCTCACCCGTCAGCATTTGTTGAACGAAACTAAAGATAATTTGGCCGCCAATTGTTGCTAATGCAGCTTTATTCCTTGGAAGACAAGTCCTGCATGAGCAGAAAGAAATTCAATTTATCCATGCGCGGTCTCCAGTGTCCCATTCAATATGTAAATGCGATTTTGTTCTGCCATTTAATCATATTTAAGCTTTCTAGGCATGAATAAGTCAGGAATAAGGCTAAATGGAACCAAAACATTGGAACCGTCTCTTAACAAAACTGCCAGAAGAGACACCGTTTTGCGTGAGCTCTCATAATCCAAAAACATCTGGGTGCTGCACAGACCAGTCCCCCTGCTGATAAGAGTGGAAATCGCTTTTAATTGCTCAACCATGCCTAATTACAACAAAACCCAACTCTCCACACTTTCGCATAATAAATACAATATGCAAAAACACATTCGCCACATGATTTCAGTGCTGGCTTAAAAAGACTTTCCCTCCGAACACAAACAGAAAACTGAAGCCAATACGATGGTGGGCAAAAACAGACGTTAAGTTCTGGGCTCAGCGAGCACACGATGTTCCCGCAGCGCAGCGCTCGGAGAAGGCCGCGGCTTCACTCGGAGGTGGCAGAGGGCCGCTCCGCTCCGCTCTCAGGCCCTGGTGTCGAAGACGGGTCGTGACTCCTACCTCTCTCCATGCTGCTCTGCGCCAGGCCCAGCAGCTCGGGTGAGCGCTCTCCAGCACCTGCTGGTGCAGGGCGACGTACCTCAGGGTCCACCAGGGGAGCAGCTGGGACAAGATGGGAGAGACACAGGTTTTTACCATCCCCTCGTCCCCTCATCCCCTCATCCCCTCATCCTCCCATCCCCTCATACCCCTCATCCCCGTCCCCTCATCCCCTCATACCTTCATACCCTCATACCCTCATCCCCTCATACCTTCATCCCCTCAAACCCTCATACCTTCATACCCTCATACCCTCGTCCCCTCATACCTTCATCCCCTCATACCTTCATCCCCTCATACCTTCATCCCCTCATACCTTCATCCCCTCATACCTTCATCCCCTCATCCCCATACCTTCATCCCCTCATCCCCTCATCCCCTCATCCTCCCATCCTCCCGTCCCCTCGTCCCCTCATCCCCTCATACCTTCATCCCCTCATACCTTCATACCCTCATACCCTCATCCCCTCATACCTTCATCCCCTCATACCCTCATACCTTCATACCCTCATACCCTCATACCTTCATACCCTCGTCCCCTCATACCTTCATCCCCTCATACCTTCATCCCCTCATACCTTCATCCCCTCATACCTTCATCCCCTCATACCTTCATCCCCTCATACCTTCATCCCCTCATACCTTCATCCCTTCATCCCCTCATACCCTCATCCCCTCATCTCCTCATCCCCTCATACCCTCATACCCTCATCTCATATCCTCATACCCTCATCCCCTCATCCCCTCATCCCCTCATACCCTCATCCCCTCATCCCCTCGTCCCCTCATCCCCTCGTCCCCTCATCCCCTCATCCCCTCATCCCCTCATACCCACCCAGGCACAGCAGCCGCCCCCCGACGCCACCTCAACCGCTGCGAACGCTGAGCCAGCAGCAAAAACAGCCTACCCCTTCTCTTTTCCAATAACCGAGTAACCCAAAGTGGCAGTGGAAAGAACGTTTCTCAGCCATGCAACTGCTTTCTCCCCCACACTCCTGGCCTTTTAAAAAGGTACCGAACCGCGTAAAAATTCAATTTGCGCGTCAAAGCGAATATCTTGCAGATTTGTTCGAATGTACGGGGAGTTTCAATTTACGACGTCGGATGGGGCGTTAATTGTCGGAGCGCACCAAAATCAATATTCCACGTGCAAAGCCCACCTCATCAGGGCGGGGGGAAAAAATGCTATTAGGACCAAGGTTTATTTTTTTAATGGCGGCAGGGGGAAGAATGGGGCGGAATGGAAATGATTGTTTGGGGGGCCACGGCACAGCGGAACAGGGCCGAGCTGCCCTTGAGCGTGCCGGTCATCTCCCCCCCTGAAGCTCGCGGAAACGGTGCCCACAATTAACTCCCTGGGCCGCATTTACATATTAAAGCGCGCGTGCAGAAACAGGGCCCCGCGCGGCGTTGGAGAGGACCTAATCTCCAGCTCCACGCAGACGAATTAAACCCGCCTGAATGGGACCATGCGCCGAATTCCCTGCTCTGCGGGGGTTTTAAATATCCAAACGGTTTTGAATTCGCAGTGAGCGCTTTTGCAAATAATGCTTCCTTCCCCCCTGTTGTCCTTACAATGGCAGGGTGTTATTAGGTAAAATAGCTCTCCTTTGTCATGATCTTATCGAACCGAGATATTCCGCTGGCAGGAATGGGAATGTGTGCCTATTGTCGTCG
Organism: Aldrovandia affinis; assembly: GCA_029706075.1. Taxonomy (NCBI): domain Eukaryota; kingdom Metazoa; phylum Chordata; class Actinopteri; order Notacanthiformes; family Halosauridae; genus Aldrovandia; species Aldrovandia affinis. The sequence goes on along the minus strand of JAINUG010000002.1, from coordinate 10,076,005 downwards.
TTGTCCCCCCCCCACACCCCCACATTGCCGCCTGTAAAATATTTATGCCTCCCCACAACAGTGGGGTGGCACAAACCCCCCAAATAGAAAACGTGATTCATTACTCCTCCTTTGTTTTATTACGCCGCGGTTCCCTCACAACTGAATTAATGTGTGTGAAATACGCCTCGGCTGGAGTGGAGAAGAAGGGGGGGGAAAAAGTACGGAGATTTATTAGTGCGGCGGTGGACGCAAGTGACAGCGTGAGGCGCTCCTCTCGTCCGTCCGTCCGCTGGAGTGACAGGGGACGGAAACCCTGCCGCTGGTCTTCTCGCAGAAGCGGGCCGGGGATTCTTCTGTTCCAGGGGCTCACGGGGAGCTGCCCCAGACTGCTTTTGAGCACAGAGTGCCCTCGTTCTCCAGGGACACAAGCGTGCAGGATTATAGGAGATATAACTATTTCAGCTAATCCAGCCCCCCCTTTTTTTCCGACCCGTCAATCAGTTGCAACGTCCTCAATCTGCCAACTCGAGAGATGACAGACTAGCCTGCATGTCCTCTGAAATGTGTTAAGGCTGTTCGATATAATCAGAGGAAATAAAAAGACAGCTCACGGCAAGCATTGACCTGGCAGAATGTTCACAGATCAGTATAGTAATGACATACTGTGTGCATTCACAAGCAAGCTAGCTGTAGGATATGCCAGGTTACCAAAAATGCTCATTGACCCCACAAGCCTATGAGGCTAGCTAGATGCAGCATTATAGGATATTACAGGTTAGTGAAAAATCTATATATGAAAAGGTTTATCATTCCTGTGACCTTAGCTATATACTACAATCTCATGTTTTCTAGAAAATATACAATCTTTTACTATATAAAAGCAATCTCATGTTTTTTTCCAAAAAAGCAGTTGGTTGACTTGTTTTCCAAATTAAACGTAGCTAGCTATATAATGTTAGCTATCTAGGTAATGTTAGCGCATTAGCGAACCGTGAACACGCCTACATCAAACCAACAACGTGTACCAATGCGTCAATTTGGCGCATATCCTATTATCAGTGTGAACACAGCCTTAAACTGTTGTAGTAGGCATAAAGATTACGTGAAACCAGAATTGACCATAAGGTGGTTGGAAGACACACACACACACACACACACACACACACACACACACACACACACAACATGGACACTCACCTGGAAGCTCTCGAGCTTTTCTCCACAGCTGACCAGCAGGACTCTGGCTAGGATCAGGAGGAAGGGGTTGGACACCAGGCTGTATACGGACTCCCCATCTAAGACCAGGCTGCTCAGGATGGCTACAGTCAGTGCCTGGGGCTGGAGAGGGGTGGGGCACACAGTTACTGCCTTAAGGCCTCCTTCCTCCACAGAGTTTGTGTCTTGAGGCCTCCTTACTCCACAGAGTTTGTGTCTTGAGGCCTCCTTCATCTACAGGAGCTGGGCTGTCAAATGAGGTAAGATTCCAAACACAGTCCATGGCAGTTCAGCTGGAAGATACTTCTTCCATGGTAAGAAATAAACTATGTCGTTGCGTGCCACTTAAAATGTCAATATCGTATTTTGTGAAGGATGACTCATCTGACTTTTTCCCACTGCTCAGTAGACTACTGCCTGTGTTCTTTGCACCACTTCACTCACAAATGTGCATTTTTGGGTGTAATAAGGGGTTTATTCACTGCAACAAGACCATAGTGTCCCCCTCTGTGAAGTTATCGACAGACTATTCTTGATGAAACTGCCTGCTGATGCCCTAGATATTTACAGTCAACTGATTCAGAGTTCCTCATCTGTTTTGCCTTGCATCTCAAACCAATGCACGGACATCATGGTTGAGGAGTATACACTTTCGACCACAGTCGCCCCAAATTGATGTCTTTCCCTCAGACTTCCATGGCAACATCATCTTAGGCACTGTTCCTCGTGAAACATCAGCAAGTTGAGCAGTCTTTGCCACTGAAGCCTCTGCAAAACATGCCCCAACAATCACCCCTCTTTCAAACTCACTGAGCTCTCGTCTTCTAGCCATGGTAGCCTAAATAATGGGGCCTGCCCAGCATTTTTATACATGACCCTAAGCATGACAGTATGTTAATTGCTTAATTAACTCAGGAATCACACCTGTGTGGATGCACCTGCTATGAATCACTCATTTTCTCATTTCCTTTATTTTGGATGTTACCTGTACATTTTTTTCAAATTCTAATTACCAGGAAATGTAAAAAAATAAATAATAATAATGTAAACGCAAATATATGAAAGTGTGTCTGAGATTAGGCTTGGGACATTTCTATAAACTAATTTAAAAAATGATCAAACTAGCTAAAAGCTGATTTGGCACAATGTAATCTGAGTTAACTGAAAATGTTCTGCAACCATACCCTTTTTTAAAAAGGTTGAATCTGTTGAATTTCTGTGTGGAAGAGAGGGGAGCGTCTTAAGCAACAGATCACAGAATATGTCCACTTGAACATCCCGCCCAATTAGTCTACCACACACACACACTTCTCGAAACAGCTACTAATCACCTGCTAATGTTTGGCCAGTGGGGAGTACGCTTCGGATTTACACAGAACCTATAAAAACCGGTAATAAGCGTGGCTCAAACTGCCATAGAAAGGGTGACTTCACAAATCTCACTGGCCAGCTGGTCGGATACATCCAGTATCAAAGCTCATATGCATTTAACGGTCTGATCTGTAACAAAGATCTACTTGTTGCAGCACATGCACTCACCTCAAATTCAAACTACGGCAACAAAGCCGATCACCGTATATGATCCTTAGGTACCATCCAACCAGTTCACCCACTATTCTGAGCATCCCAGCAGGTCACCACGGATTACATTTAAATGTGCCTGCCTATGACAGCATAAATAAATCATAGCTGCTGGAAAAATTCATAGACAGCAGAACTGCTCACACCTCTGGAGTAATGGCAGATTAAGCCGGCCAATCAGGGGCCTTCCGAAGGGTGGTAGTAGAAAATGCTATCCTTGCCCGGGGCGTAATTGGGACCCCAGAGAGGCTCCATTATCGGGCCATACACCCCCCCCAATACATCCTCATTACGCCCAGTGCTAGCCTTGCAGGGTCACCCGCCTGCGCCATTCATCACACCGTGACTCCAAATGTCACCCTACCTGCCCTTGCAATCCCCACATCCCTTTACATAGATCCCCTCTCAATTAACAAGTCAAATATTGCTCCCTCAATACTGGGAATGCCCTCTCTGAGCGGGAAAGCCATCAAAGGAAGCTACAGTGGGCGTCCTGCGTAGGAAGGATGTAGTCTTGCTCCCCTTCCTTTTCTCTTTTTAAGGAGGCTTGAATGAGTTTGGACATTCCGCAGGGTCAAGATTTTCTCGGTTTCGGCGAGGCGAAGCACCCACACAAACGGAGTTCACCGGCAATCCGTTACGCAGCCATTACCAAAACATATTTCAGCAGAGACTCAACTTGTACTTGTTTACAAAGCCATATTAGGGCTGAAGCCAATAGTGTATAATACTATGATGGACACAGACCACAAACGAACGGTTTTCTTACATAACCCTCAACAACCGACAGTGGTCGCAAACAGCGATGGCAGCAGGAAACAGGATGTTAACCAGAGAAGAAATGCTATTGTACTGTCATCTGATGAAGAACCCAGAAACGCCACAAATGTAAGGAAAATAAAAAGCAGCAGTTAACCACCAACCAACCAACATGTGTTTTTAGTTAGTTGCAGCTAGCTGATTAACAAAAGCTTCAAAATCTGTAAACATAGCAAGCTAGCCAATTGTGAATAAGGTATGTTGCCTATTTAACAATGACATTTGTAGGTATGATTATTGCTATAGCTAGCTAGCAAACTAAGTGGTATACATGAATTGTGTGGTATTACAAATGAAATGCTTCCTTGCCAGCATATATTGGCAATTGTTTTAAGTGACAGACAAATAAACCTGACATACTACTAGAACAGAACAATTACTCTTCTTTGAGATAAGCATATCTTCCAAGTATACATTTTGCTTTGCTCTTGGTTTTTGTCCATTAAATTACTGGGTTTCCACAGGAGAATTCGGAAATTCCCCTGGGTTCTAAAGTGTTATAACACTATTAAACTGTAAATGCTCTGGCAGAGGGAAAAGGGGGAGATACCTCTGAGAGGGGATGCAGAAGGGCAGGGGGGAGGAAGTCCTGGGTGTGGACGGAGACAGGGGGGCCCGTCCAGTTACTCTGGGCAAAGAGGTGCAGGCAAGCCACGGCCAGGACATACAGCACCATCTCCCTACAAGAAACAACAGGAGAGAAAAAGAGAAAGAGAGCAACAGTGGACAAGAGGACAGAGAGAAAGAGAGAGCAGAGAGAGAAGATAGGGTAAGGAACAATAAATAAAAAGAGAGAAGCAGAGACAGAGAGAAAGAGAGAGGGAGGGGGAAGGACAGTGTGAGAGTACAGTGAGAGACAGACAACTCACATCCACTCCCCCCTCCCTTCACACCATGACAACAGAACTCTGCAGTGTCCTAGCCATCACTGCAGGAGTTATTCTGCGAGACACCTCAATCGGTTCACTGGCAGATTGAGGACAGCGCAAAGCTTCTACGATTTCCATCCGAGCAATTAAGCAGTGTAAACAGGGTGCTTTGAGATGTTAATGCCGCTGTAATAGGAAGGCAGAAAAAAAAGAAAAAAAAGGAATAGAGTACACCGATCAGTGCGTAATGGTGAAATATACATTCTCCCACACAGATACCCACTGGAGAGAAGTAGATGTTAAGCTGCCCTTATTAAAAATTAATAATTCATTGCTGCAGGATGTCTGGTAGGAACGGGGGAAGCGGTGAAACGCCACTCCCGTTGCCAGGGTGCAGTGAGTGCATCGCGATTCTCATATTTACTCCAATAAAAGTCACCAGTGGACAGCTGACTAATGTGCCAATGTTTTCTCCACCATTAAACCGCAATGGTGGGCCACCACTGCAAGAGCGGTCATAGCCGGCTTTACTTAATTAGAATTTTTAATTGCTTCATATGTTCATCCTTAAACTGTGTCAGGTGTCAAATTCAGTTCTGAAAGCTCTACGCGCGTGGTTCTCGCAGTAGTCAGTCCTTTAACGTTACCTCTCCGTTTTGTCATCCTCTGTGGCGTCGGTCAGGTAGGCCAGGAAATGCCTTTCCAGGTAGGCCTCAATCCTCTCCCCGTTGTTGCTCTCCCCACCCAGGATGTCCAGCACCGCAGGACTCATCAGCACCCCCTCGAAATTGCCTTCCAGGAGAGACTCCAGCAATGAGCCGCTCTCTGTAAGACAGGAACGGGAAGTTACATCAAAAAGTCAACAGAGGCCGAGAAAACATCAAAGCGGTCCGTTCAATCATGAGAGGATTTCGAAGTATGTTTTTATGCACAACTTGCTCAAGAATTACTCCACTGATCTTATGGGCTTGAGCTTGTACAACTAGCCATTGTCTACTGGATGATTAGATGATCTACTGGGTTTAAAAAATCTGAATACCAGTCTCGAAAGGGGGAGAGAAGCTACCAATGAATACATATTTTTTTATTAAAGGCACAACTCAACTAAAAAAATATATATATACATCTAATTCATTTGACAACAAAGTCCTATGCGGTTCAGCAAAGATTTGGTGAAGTTGCCATTTCCTTAAGCCAGGGGTGTCAAACTCATACCCTGGAGGGCTACAGTGTCTGCAGGTTTTTGTGGATTCCTTTCAATCAGCAGCCAAATTAGGCCTTGAAAACAAGGCGTGTGGACTCTTCAGCCAACCAGTGACTTACATTAAGCACTTCAGTGCTGAAACACACCACAAACCAGCAGACACTGCCCTCAAAGGCTGTCGGGCACCACTGCCGGAAGCTCTCACCACTCAACCAACTACGTGACAAAACTCAGCTAGCAAACCTCCAACATGGCAACCCAGCAACTTTCCCCTCTTCGGACTGCACAGCAGCAGCTTGACAAGCCGTTAGCCAGAAAACTAAGCATCCCTCTGAACGGGTCAACACGGTCCCTTCCGCTAAGCACGCCTCCAAAAACTCAGCCGAACTCGGCCTTCTTTGCGGCAGTTTTCAGATGATTATTATTCAAAGCCAATCTTCTCATTAGGCGGCGGAGCGCGCCGAATAATCCCCCGCCGAGGATGGCGCACGGCCGCGCAGAGCACCGCAATCAGAGGAGTTATTGAAAAAAGTCGCTCCGTAAAGACACTTTAGATATCGAGCCAAGGCTCCTCACTCGGGGCAATTGCATTCTGTGCGCGCGCGGATTCGGCACGTCGAGGTTTCATTAGTTCTTTATTCGAGGAGGGAGGCCGTCAGACTCATTAACACTGATTGCACCGTTACCCTCCGGTGGGCGGAGGAGCTGAGAGGGAGCGACGGCGATGGCTTGTAGCTGTTGGATGTTTGTAACTACGGAGGAAACGCGTTCATTAAAACGAATTTCCGCCCATGGCCCTTCCCACTTCCAGCGATCCTCAGAATCTCAATAACGCAGACCGAGTGAAACGCTCACGCCTTTGCCAGATGCATGAATTTAGGGCCTCAGGGAGAGACCGATGAAGCCAAGCAGGGTGTGACTGCCATGAATGGACGCTTCATCTCGTCATTTTAAAATCATATCGATCCATTGATGTGTGCGTTGAAATGTAGGACATTGACTGATTTATTTTGTTCATTTAATTTCAAATAAAACGTGCCATTTAGCAGACGCTTTGGTCCAAGGGGACTTGCAGCGGCGAATGCATACATTTTTCAGCATGTGCGGTCCCAATGGAAATCGAACCCACAACCTAAGCGTTGTCAGCGCCATGCTCTACCTACTGAGCCACATAATCAGGTGGAGGAGGATTTTATGATGTGAGAAGAAATCTATACTAGAGACAGCCTGGCACAATTCACTAAACATTAATCCTGCATTGTTGCTATTAAATCACATTTTATTTTTTTTTTTATTTTAACTTAAATTGCCAGTCTTCAGCATCACAGTAATAAAAATCCACAGACAGTTACAATAGCATACGACATAAAATAGGACAGATTATATGTACATCATGATTAACATAATATTCACATTTAGATCAAGGCATGAGAAAATATTACACGAACTGAAGACCACTCAATTAGACACAGCTGACAATAAAATATGGGGGGCGGGGGGGGGGGGGCGACGACATCAGAAAGACATATGTTGTCTTCATAGTGCCCGGCGGGAACAAGATTGCAAACTTAATGTATAACTCATACATAATATCAATTTGGGTACGGTTAGATGATGTTTTGATTTCCTAAATCAACCCACCTCTTTAATAGTTAAAGTCGCATTACTGGCCTGCGAGGTGTGAAGACATTTCAGCACTCCACAGATCCAATAAAGCCCTACGGCTGCTGTAGCGGCACCGAGACGTCGGGGGAGAAAAGGAGAGGGGAGGAGAGGAGAGGAAGGGAGGAAGGGAGGGCCACGCTTTATGAAGGAGAAAATGAAGGGTTCCAAGGAAAGATTAAATTGTTCTTAATAACATTTTGGTTCCTGCTGAAATTTGTCATGGCGCAGTAATTAAGGCAAATGTTCTGTGTAATATCCAAGAGGACGGCACAACTTAAAGGCCCTGGCGTCGCGCAGCCAATAATGTTGGTTTGTGGAAATATTACAGCGATATGTTAGAATTGCCAGTTATCCACATCTTGCTTTTTTTTCAAAAAACAAATGAAAGCAAAATGCAACAAACATGCCACATGAATGCAGGAGATGCTCCTGGGGTGTGAGGATGCTGTCAACATCACGTGCAATGCCATTTCAAACTCAGTTACACAGATATGGACGTCGAAACAAGATGTTTTCAAATCGTTTTAAGAAAGGCTTGATTCTTATGCACACAATTTTCTCCCCAACAGCAGTACAGTAAGACAGGCTAAAATGTGCTACCACGGTTGTAAAATGTGTGAAATGTGTATGATGTATGCAGAAATGGTCACAAAATGTCAGTCATACACAGGCATATGATCAAGCAAACGTTGAACTGAAATAAAAAAAGGTTATTTGTTAAGACACCAGACATGTCAGTGTTTGCGTACATGCAGTTTCAAATGTAGCTGTACAGCAAAGATATAATACATTAGCATACTGTAAAAGGTACAGTATATGCTAATTAGTGTATTGTAACACCCTCTGGGTGTAAGACAATGAAATAAAAACAAAGTCAATCAATAAGCCAAGGTATGTACCTCCCTGCGTTGACAGTTTGAGCAAACACAACCAATTATAAACGACATACATTTTCCCTACGTAATCACCCCTTCCCGCATGTGTCATCATACACAATTGAATCATACAATAATTTGACATGTACGCCAGCTACTACATGCGCTGCATAATTTGAAACGACATAAGAAAAGCACTGCTGACTCTGAAGCGCAGTATGCCAAGCCCAGCAGATACGTCAAGAAAATAGAAACAGTGTAAACTGGAATACTGTATTTTCCCAATTTACACGAACATGACCAGTGCAGGATGTCAAGGACGCTGAATAACGGGCCGGGCCCGAACTGTAACAATCTCACCTACTGGGTTGCCAGCTTTAATTACGTGTCGATTAGAAGGCGCTTCCACACGCAAAGACAATCAGCTGGCTACTAAACCGCAGCCACTGTAGACATTACTGAATTACAGGACATGCGCTTCCTTTCATAACGGAGTTGTGTAATTGTTTTGTATTGTTCAGCATTCATATGTATTGCTGGCAAGCTAAGTAGGTAGCGCCCGCTATCTAGACACGACTTTAACAGGCTGCTGGCTAACTCATCATATAGCATGGCACCTTATGTGTACGCAACTGACAAGGTAGAAAGAATGGTACCGTTTTGTTAGTTACACTTTAAACTCATTATCCACGAATATCAATGGCACACTAACAGGGCTAGCTACACACCACAGAGTGCACATTTTCTGTAATCTAGAAAACATAGCTAGCTATCCATTGCAGAAACGCAACTAGCTAGCTAACGTCAGCTAACATGATAACAACCGTACGTCAGTTAGCTAGTGAATTTAATCTAAAACGCATAGCTAGGACACCCGATTAATGGGCAATACCAACAACAGTTTCGCTGACAAATCAAACAGGTAGATCAACCGGTAAACAGCCAGAATGATCATCTACTAACGTAGCCGTTACTGCAAATCGCAACAAGCTACTAACTATAGCCAATATGGGTCGTATGAATACGATCGTTCAAGTGAGCGCTGGCTCGCTGAATTCACTGACTCAAACTAATAGTCCATTAGCTGGCTGGTTTCACAACAGGGTTTGTCACCCTAGTCCCTATCGAATAGCCCTTCTAAACTATTTCGAATATTGACCATTAGCAGGCAAGCTAGTTGGCTTGCTAAGGCGTGTGGGAATATCCATGTCACAAACACTTTCACAACGTCAGCTGGCAATAGCCATATTCTGTCGAAGCAAGAGAGATGATGAATATGTTGTCTAGATCTCTGTTATGTCCCTGTCGAAAGGTTCCGTAACCAACCTGCAGCGTTGAAATGATTCTGCTTCCATTCCGTAGCTTCGCTGACTGTGAGAAATCCTCTAAGTGCGGCGATCTCCACGTCCCACACCATAATTATCAAACGTGCCGCGCAAAGTGATGGCGTTTTACAACACGAGCTGGATTTGATTTTCAATTGTTATCTACCCCTTTCAAGGGCTGTTGCGCTACCTCTCTACACGTTAGTCTACGAAGGTGTTTATTTCTGCCCATGTGCTGCAAGAAGCATCAGTGAGCAGCCATGACAGCTTCGCGTTGCATCGTGGGAAATCCTATCAGGGATGGTCATTAAGGGATAGTGGATATTTTTTACGATTTGTTCAAAAACACATCGTTCCGTCGCTCCATCAATTATGTATTCCGCCGATCGTTAGGGACAACGTAAATCACACTATGCAATTGTATAAATAAAAAGTAAAAATGTAAAATATACACAAAGACGCATAAACTAACACCGTATCGTTTGACGCATTAGGTGTAACGGTGAATTAAGTGGTAAAGAGTTATACAATTAAAAAAGTCTACTACGGGAAATATTATGCGTATATAAGTTCTTATAAAACATATTATTTAGAGAAAGTGTTTTAATTAGCCATTCTATACGTTTTTATTTTCTTTCTTAACTAAATATTTGCTGTTACTATTAAGAAAGGAATATCCTAACCTAATATGGTTTGTGAAATATTTCATATATGTTCCTTTTCCATCACTTCTCGTCATGCAGGGATGATTATGAATACACTAAAATATTTCTTTATTTGGAATAATGTTTTCTTTTTATAAATGTAATCTGACGCACTTTAGATGCCGTATGTTTTAGATGCGTTTGAAAAAACAAGTTACGGACTACAGTAATTATATCCCAGTAAAACTAGAGAATATGTCCTTTGCAGTGGCAAGAACTACTGGGCGTCAATAACAATAAGTTGATGGTTCCCTATTATCACGTGTGCGCTCAACAGGCAAACGTTGAACAGCACCTTTAAGGTATGCCAATGAAATGTGAAGTCCATAAACATTGTGGAGTTCTGGACCTGAATAGCTTCAGTCCTTCTTGGAATGCTGTTATACACGTTTTTGAACTGTTTTTAGTGGGCTATTGGATCATTCTTCAAGAAGGAAAGCCTCCACTTCTTTGGAGATTAAGGTAGTGGAAATCTACTCCGCACTCTATGTTCCACAGCATCTCATAAAGGCTCAATGATGTTTAGATCTGGTGATTGGAGAGGCCATGGAAGATGTTTGACTTCATCCTGGTGTTCATGAAACCACTCTTGAATCAATTTAGCAGTGTGTATGGGGGCATTATCGTATTGGAACATGGGAACATCTTGAGGAAACAATATTTGCAGGGTGCACCTAGTCGCCTAAAATGGCTTTGTATTGCTTGGCTGTAATTCTACCCTGCAGGGTAATAATCAAACTCAATGACGGCTGCCCATACCATATCAGATCCACCACCACGTTTAACAGTTGGGAACAATGCAAACATAAACCCATTCAGATGTAGTTGACCATATTAAACTGCCCAGAAGACCAGGTTTTGTGCTCATTACACCAGATTATGCGTTGTAATTAAATAATAGCATTAAACAGTAGACTGAAGAGGTGTAGATTCAGTTCTGTGTTAAAGACTGTTTTGTGGTTTTTACCCTTTGTCCATCTAGTTGCAACTTGCGACCACTTTTGTTTTTCCTTGTTTGGTGTAGTTGTTTTTCGACTTTCAAAAAATCATTTTGCTGTTTCTGTGACGCACATGCTATTCGGGCACCAACTACTTGACTTCTTCAAACATCTGTTAGATCTCTCATGCTGATTTTAAAATGTCTTTTATAGCATTATTTTGACATTAATATGAAACCCCTTTGTAATTGCAATTTAGTTACTTCAAAATATGAGTCCTTTTTCATTCGGTGTTTCCATTATTTTGACTACCCAATAGTACACACACACACTCACACACACATATATATATATGTATATATTATTCACTCTTATTAATTTCACAGGAAGCCATTGGCAATACCATAATTTTCATAATTAGGCCTGTGCTTCCGTGTTGGCCTTCTGTCTTTGGGACATTCTCTCTGTGTGTATTTGCAAGCCCCAGGAAGGCATCCTCTTAAAAAAATTATAAGGCTAATTTGTCTTGATTATGTGAAGTGGAAGAGAGCCCTTGGGGTGTGGGGGTGCGGTGCACCAAGCCAAGGTCAGGGTGGGTTGGCCATCAAAAGGGGTCACTGACATTGTCATGTAGGGAGGGGGGTTTGGTCTAGCCCACACACAAGCCTGGAATGATGCATCCAGCATGGTCACCACATATCAAATGTGGACAGTGACTAGAACCATGAGCATCAAGCAAAGAAATACAGAAATTATTGATTTTATCCTCGAGCAATATGCTTGATTTAGTATTATTATTATTGTTATAGAATGGAAATTTCATTTGGAAGATAATAAAAATGGCATGATGTTGATCATGTTGAAACTGCCTTTTTACTTCAGTTAATCATTTTTCAACTATTATGGCAAAAAACATGTATAGATAACTTGTAACACATTCAAATGCTTAAACTGAAATGGGAGGCATAATTTTTTCCCACATTGAATCCAACTGTTTATTATTAGCTAGGTACTGAGGCATCTGGAATTGATGTGTTAGCTGTATGCATTGTTCATTATGCTGCCGCCCTCGCCCTCTAATCCCAACGAGACTTCCATGTGAAATAAAGGTCACAGAGATGGAGAACCTCCTGCTCACAATACAAAATAAGGCCTCAAATTCCTGATGAATTCCATTGATTTCAGAGGACTTTAAAGCCATTAACGTGAGGTGTCGGTAAGCCGGTAAGCGTTTCATTCAGTTGGAACAGAAGTGGCAAAGTGGAGTCCTAACACTAAGCCCCCACACTAATTAAATGAATGTGCCTTAGAGGACTGCAACTATAAGCGAGCAGAGGTGTTACTACACAGGGTTGCTCCTTAAGGAGGGGGGGGTCACATTGCACTTCGGTTTAATGAAAATTATCTCTCATCTGACCTTTTCCCATCTCCAGTTATTGGTTTACTTCAGAAAGTACGCCGTATGTAGCTCCTGCAGTTTACGGCAGTGACGAAGCTGACAATTTGACTTCAAAACAATGGTTCAAAATACAACCGGCGGTGTGGCACATCAACTGAACTCTCAGCTGTTTTTTTCTGAAAACAATGGAGTATTTAGTAGGTACACTTTCTCTCCTTCACTCCTGCCAGCATTCTCTATCGCTCGCTCCCTCACGTCTTGCTCACGCATGACATTTAAGAGTAACGTTTGCATGCTTGCAGAGAGGGCTCTTTGGAATTATTTTCAACCGTGTAGAAAAATGTAGGCAGATGTTTGCTCTGCCACACCGATTTATCTCCCCAGAAAGTCCACTTTCTAATTTACTGTCAAGCTCACAGACGATTAAAGACACTTTCAACGCCCAGGATTTGCATGGAAGGTGTCGTCTCCGGGCAGACGGATAAACATATTTCACGTGCGGGACACCAGAGCAGACACCTGCAGTGTGCAGATGCCGTTTGATGCCTTTGTGTGAGGCGCATATCCAAGGCACGTACAGGCACACATCATTTTGTCATTGATCACTGGTGTAGAGTGCTTTTGTGGTCATGAAGAAGGAGGGGGGAAAAACATAAAAAATATCCCCTCCAGAACCCATCCATTCCTTTTAACTATCCAATAAAACTTACTCAGAAAAAAGAATGTTCGTGCTTAGAGATAATAACAAGGATATGTTGACTTATAGTGGTGCAGTCTAAATCATGCCGATACTATATGGGAGCCTATGGTTGCTGGCCTCAAACAGCTGGAGAAGCACATCTCCCTGTATGGAGCTTCCTTTTTTCCCCCACTACCCTGGGACCGATAATGATGAGGGCGAGCGAACCGCCTCCTTCGAGATGGACCCCTCCGAGCCGTCGGCCATGAATCTGATACAAGCAGGGAGGCCTTCTGTACCAGCGGTAAGCTTTTCCCCACTAACCTCCCCCCCTGGTTCCTGTTGGGAGACATTACAAACGTACTGTAAGGTTTCGGAGAGCCCAGATAAGAGGTGACAAACACCTGATTTACCACACCCTCCACCCCCCACACCACCACACACAGCACTATGCTGCCTCAGTTCCACAGACAGACAAACCCCCACCATCTCCTAAACAGATCACAGAGCAGAATAGGTCACTGCCTGGCTAGGCCTCTGGCGGAGGCAGCAGGTGGTTCTGTGTGGCTCAGTAAGTAGAGCATGGTGCAGACAACGCTTAGGTTGTGGGTTCAGTTCCCATTGGGACCACAGATACTGAAAAATGTATGCATTCATTACTGTAAATTGCTCTGGATGAAAGTGTTTGCTAAATGGAATATGTATGTATGTATGTACATATAGTGGAGGTAGATTGACTGTCAGACATCAAGGCCTCTGAGAACAGGAAACTCAGAAAGGGTATTTAGAGTCATTGCTTGTAATGAGAAATGGCGAATTTATAATGCACATAATATCAAATGCACCTAATTATCTTAGGCAACAGTGTTGTCAAATGATATATTGTTCATGCCTGAAACTGAAGGCTTGAGACCTCTGTCAGAGGAGGAAAGAGAGTGTGAGAGAGACAGAGGGAGGAAGGAGAAAGAGAGAGAGATCCTGAGGATCTCCATCCTGCAAACAGCAGCTTTAATTCAATACCAACAGGTCATTGGTAATGACCTACAACAGTATTACAGGTGACATTTGCTTCCTTTTGTGATACAGTGATGTTAAAGACATACCAAACAAATAGGTTATACTGGCTTAAAATTAATTTATACCGTGCGACATAACAGTATGTACAGTGCCACAAACATCAAGTGTAGCTCAGCCATTTATGAGGAATCAATAGAAAAAAAGTGTAATTCCAGTGTTTAATTTCCATCTGTTATTTATTGCTGTTATTTATGACGAGGGTATAACATTGTAATTCTTACCAGGCTGCAGATTCAGTTGACACTGCTGAACGGTGGTGGTCAACTCAGAAGAGTCAACAGCAAATGAAAAAAATTAAACTGCATGTATTGAAACATTTTATTGCAATACCTGTGGATTATCTAACCACAGGTTGCATTATTAGGAGCGACTGGAATTGACAACTCATTAAAATGTGACAACTGTAATAGTTGACAATGAAGTACCTAATTAGGCAGAAATAATTTAGAGGGGGATTTGGGCTAGCTTGATGTTTTGTTGTTGTTAGCCCCACTGTGTCACGGTAGGACATAGGTAGGATGTCAATAATCTTGATAGATTTAGGATTTTCATTTAAATTTGGGTGATAGAGACGGGTCTTTATTCCACTGTTTACCCGTAGAAGGCGGAGCTGGGGATGTGACAACCGTCCCACAGAGTCCCACAGAGTTGCACATCTTGCAAACGAACGAATCAGAAAGAATACAAATTCAATAAACCCACAGCATAGTATTGTCGATCGCTACAATACCAACGACGGAGTTACGGCCTCATCGGTAACCACACTGCATCTTCACAACTTTTCTTTCTCCTTCAGATTCACTCCGGAGTTTGAAACACGCGATGAATAATGCATGGCGATGGGCCAAATCACAGATCTGAATCTGCCGAGCCATTTTCTGTACAGTAATCCCCGTGTGTTTGCGTTTGCCGAACATGCGCTTCATTAGGCATTCTCAAACGGGAAAGAAGAGTTTTGGAGGCTTTGCCGCAGTGTGATTCACTGTTATTGAGCCTAGGTGATCTAGTGCTGAACGTGGTGTCCACGTGTTGTGGAGGTTAGCAGCCAGTCGATGGAACCGGCTCATTTTAAATAATATATCATAACCTATCGCTCTTCTATAGATTTCAGAGGCCGCTTCATATGAAATGCAAAGCCTGCTGCTGACGCACATTACTTTGCAACAGTGGGGAAAGTGCGGTTTTATTTGAAAATGTCCATTACAATTTGCATCTTAAATGGGGGGGAAAAAATCGAAAATGGAACGTGAAGGTTGGAAGTGAGGTGTGTGTGTGGGGGAGGAGGGTATTGGATTGACAAATAAAACTAGCCATTTTCTACATAACATCCAGATTAAAATCCCCATCCTCTCCCCCAAAAGGCAACCTTTTAAAGCAGCGTGAGTTTTTTTATGACCGTGCGCAGGTATACTGTGCACCTTTCTCTACCTTCCTGAACCATATTGGGAGTTGCGTTGTGTTTTAATTTAATCAAAAAGTATCAACAAAATCCTTCTACGTCTACAAATCTGTCTTGCACTCTCTGGAATGCCATCGATTTTCACCAAGTAACACATACACAGGTTCTATCCAAAGAAACTGAATGCCCTTTCAAACTACTGAGCTGTAAAAAACAGTCACTGCATTGAAAACATTTTATTATATTCTTACAAAAAGGTAATTGTTTGGCGAAACAAGCCAGGAGGGAAAAAATGAAAAAAGATCAAAAACAATGAATGCATTGCCAAACGATGTATTTTAAATTCCACAGTACAGGTTGTTACCATTACAACTTCTCTACAGACAGCTAGCTCCGGTTTAATAGCTGCGCAGACCTTTTTTCCTTGCTGTTCAAGTAATCTGTCTTAGTTTAGATTAATACCATTACTTTTTTTTTTTTTTTTTTCAAAATCCAAGTGCTTTTCAAAAACGCAGAAAGACAAATGTTCAAAATCTGCATTTTCAAGCCCTGGTTTAACATCGAACAAATACCTTTCGTCTCTCTGCTTACACCAGCCCCGTCCAGGTTCCAAATCAAAGAAAGAGCTCTTGCTAAGACGTTTCTGCCAGAAGCAACTGAATTATTAATGCACGGGAATCTCAAATAATGGTAACACAGGGAGCCGTTAAAAGACGTTTTCTGCGCCTTTGAGTGCGTCTTGGATACAGTGCATTTTGAGAGACTGTGAAGGCACAGCACGGCTTCACCCACCGCTCACCTTGAATGGTACACACACACGCGCGCACACAGACAAACACAGACACTTCCCACCCAACCAAGCATCCTGAGATTCATACATCCGGGCAAAGTAAAACAGGTTGCATTTATTAAACTTGTATTTCAAATTAGTGAGGCAAAGGAAATATATATATCAGTGTACGCATTTAACTGAACATGTAACTCACCCTGTAAAAAGGTAACAAGTAATCATAGCAATAAAGAATGTCCATTCAAGCCTTTATTGAAGTTTACAGGAGTCTGTAGAAATCAAATAAGCAATGTAAATGGGCAACCAGAAGAGTTCTTAAATTGAAGAAAGTGTATGTGTTTTTAATCTTTTCTTTTAAATAGTATCCTTAAAGAATGACCAATATATTCTTGGTTACAACTGTCCTTGCACTAACAGTCAAAAATGGAAATTAACATTCAGTAAACATTCTTCTCTAAAGGTAGTTCCCTTATATATTCGTGATTTCCTCTGCCATAATGTATACATAAACAAGTTTAATAACATACCAATCAGTGGTTATTTCACAATTGAAAAATAAAAGCACAAAAAAGTTTACACTCTTTTACAGGTAAATAAAAGATAATTTTGTTTGTCGACTGTCTTTCCTTATGGGCATAGCATAGTTTTGCAGGATTTTTTGTCTTGTTTTTTTTCTTTCATCGGCTTTGTTTTTTTTGTTTGTTTCATTTCTGTTTTTCCTTCTCTTTTTAGCTATTACTTATTTAGATTCTTACATACAAATATTGACAAAATGTTGGCCTGTGCTTCGAAGCAGCCGTCAAGTCTGTTTAATATCAATAGTAAGAGTGGTGCAGAGGAGTGGGCCGGGGGGTCGTAAGGGGGGCGGAGGGAGGGCGGGAGGAGCTCATAGCTGGCCTTCACCGCAGTGGGCGTCCTGGCTGCCACTCGGCTTCTCCGCGTCCTGATTGGGCGGCTCCTTGGCAAGGAGGACGACGCTCTTCTCTGAGAACTCTTCTCCGTCGGGCTCCAGGCCCTCGGGGCAGGGTAGCTTCAGGAGTTCCTCTCGCAGCTGAGCCGTGTGCCTCTGTTGGGCAGAGAGAAAGCAGACAAACCCCTGAGGTCGTGATCTGGAGCAACGTGGCGAACACTCCGGCGTTCTCTGGTAAAAATCCAACTTGGACATCTGCCATACCTGCCACCAAACACTTTCCGTGCTTTTCATTTTCCAATACTTATTTTGCAGACCGGATATCCTAAATCCTCTGGTGGGTCACCCTTGCTACTGTGAATACTCAATGTGTAGAAATATTGAATTTTATCCTAAAGACGGGTAAAACGCTACATTTAAAGGCCCTAAAAGCTCCAGAATCAAGAGCATAGACTGACATGTGTGTTTCTAAACCTTGTCAGCCAGAATGCAGCTAGCAGGCTTGGTGCCGTGTGATGACACTTGAGAGTCTCGGAAGAAATCACACCTTCAGGGCTGAAATAGGGCGTGGTGGGACATGGTGCGGCCCACCCTCTTGTCGCTGCTGTACTGCTGGATGTCGGCGATCCACTCCTCGCACTGAGCCATGATCTCCGCCCGCTTCAGGTAGAAGTGCTTGTGGATCACCTGAAGGGGAGGAAGAAAACAGCAGGGGCGGTGAGGGGTGCGCTCAGTAACCGCGGTCGCGACGCCAACACAACCCTGCGGCGTCGCTGTCCGGCGCCTCCCTCACCGTTTGCGCCAACAGATCCACCTTAAGTGACTGTGGGTGTAGTCGGCAGTGCAGTGTAATGGTTAGGGAACTGGACTTGTAACTCAGAGGTTGCTGGTTCAATTCCCAGGTGTGGCACTGCCGTTGTACCCTTGAGCAAGGTACTTAACCGGACTTGCTTCAGTAAAATATCCAGCTGTATAAATGCATTGCATGTAAAGAAATGTAAACTGTGTAAGTCACTCTGGATAAGCGCGTCTGCTAAATGCCTAAAATGTAAATGTAAATGACTGCGGCCAGCAAACACTACAACACCAAACGACCCAATCATAAACCATAAACAAGGCATTGCGGAGACACAATCTGCCAACCCCTGAGGCAACGGACTAGATCGAACATCTTTTCGATGTAAAGCTAAAGCTGTTCATCCGCTGATGAAGTACACCAGCAACAGGGAGAACAATGCACAATTACTACATTTAGTATGGTTGATGACAACGGGTGCATGCTGTGAACCTGAATGAATATGCCCTTCTGTGTGTTAGATGCAATCTTTGAGATCAGGCACCAGAAACTTTTCCCTCCATAACTTTACAAAGCTGAAAATGCTTAGTTTGATACAAAAAAAATGTAAAAAAAGGTTTTTTTTTTTTCTCCCTACAACAAAAACTCAGCAGGAGAGGCAGGCGTATTCCTGTTGAGTTTAAATGCTCTCTCTTTCCAAGCTGGATTTCTACAGGCAAACTGTATTGAACTGAAGAGCTAGTACAAAGAGCAAATATAATCCATACCTCTCTCTGCTCCCCCACCCATCCACCCACTCCCCTCACTCTTTCTCTCTTGCTTTTTTATTTATTTATTTATTTCTAGTAAAGCAGCATGTCCCCTGGGCTTTCCCTCTTGCAGGCAATATGAGTGCCTGGAGTGTAAGAGCTGCTTCAGTATTCTCGCTCTGCCCAAACGCTCATTTGCTGTATGTTTGAATAATTTGACGGCTGGACCAAACTAATCGAGGGCGAGTCGCATGCTTGTGGCACCTCATAATCGTTGCTTAAAAATGAGGGGGGGTGGGGCACTCCTAAATTGGGCCCTTTTCTAATGAGTTGGTCTCTTTTAAACTATAATCACACCTGAACAGGAGCAACAGCCCCCTGGAATGAGTTTGTCTGACAGGACAGCTAAATTATTACAATTCTGGATTAAGAAACGACGGCTGAGGGTTTACGGACCACTCCTGTCCAGCTTTTGCCCCGACAACGATCCAGGAACGTACTTCGCTCAGTGGCCCTGGGTCTATCACAGACGTCTGATTTACGGCCTCGCACACGGTCACAACAGGCCTTGCTCCACTGCCGTGAGTGCCAGCGCGTGTCGGTCCGTCCCGTCCCAACGTGGCGGGCATGCTGCTCTCAGACGGGCCTTGGCAGTGAATGATGTCAATCTCCCCCCCCCCCCAGCAACCGTTTCCCAGTGGCTGATTCGAGATGCAGTAACCCGCCTTCTACATAACATTTCCCATCTATTTTTCTTTTTTTAAATTAGTTGTTATCATTGATACTTATTATTTATTATTCCTTGTGCTTGACTTATTTCTGATGAGCTATCCCGTTTTCCTGAGGCGATTACGGAGAGAACATTTCAAGGTCACAACAACCAACATGGAAAATAATTACAACCAACCGGTTTCCGCTCAGGGAATCAAACTTTCATATGCTACTGAGATTAAACGGTGGCTTTTCCGTTTTCCGAGCGCAGGGTAAAACGGTACCGTTCCCGTTACACAATTAAGACCCCCCTACTACAGCCGCTGCTCTTTTGGTGGCAAATCACCGTGGTGACGTGTGATTTAATGTGAAAAGGGTTAAAGTGAGCTATGGAGACAAGAGCTCACTTTTGCCAGAGTGTTGCGGTTTTTCGCTTCCGAGACAAAGTGCCCTTTGTGATCTTCCGGGTAATGGTGTCCTGAGGAAAGAATGTGCATTCTCTTTCCTGAGCTCAATACGCTTGCCAACAACACCTTATAAACTTCCCTCTGTTCAATATTCTGGGGGCAGGGGGGAGTCAAGGACGGGTATGAATCACTCCCCATCGCCATTAAAAGTTCTACCTCTCGCCGTCTTCCTCCCCCCCCCTCCTCCTCCTCCAGCGCTCTCTTACGCTCATACATTCCCCCGCCGTCTCTGACCTCCGAGCATCCGAGATGGGATTCGAGGCGAACCGGTGAATATTCCCACTGACCTTGGGCCTTTCTTCAACCCTAGCGGAATGGCAATAACGTTGCAGCTCAAAGGGGAAGTAGGTCTGATGTAATTTCGTGAGCAATACTGGGGAGAGAAATGGGGCTGTAGCGTGGCAGTACGTTTCAATTTACCTCTACGTACCCTTTAGCGAGTCTGAAGCTTGAAGGCGGGCGCACCTGCATCATTAAACCCATGCCAATACCCATCAACCCAGTGAGGCTTGCTTATCGAGCGAACCGTACTCTTGTTTGACATACTGGGAGTCACTTTACTGCAAGGATATTGTGGAAAATCCCTTGTTCTCAAAATGACTAAATAAGCCAGTGCGGCTGTACTGTACGGCATCTGCGATGGGACTGGGCACAGCTGGCTCCACTCTGAGCTGTGCCTCCGTGTGCCAGAGTGCTTACTGGGCACTGGCCTTGGGGAGCGTGTGCCAGGGGCTTGCCAAAAACAACTATTTCAGATACATGGGAGTTGGTGATAAAAAACCGCAATAAACTGCATTTAGATTTGGGCTCAAATTGGCGGGTTTCAGCGTTATTGATTGAATGGGAGTAATAGGGAGGCGGGTGCAGGACCCGAGTCCGATGGCGCACCCCGGCGCCGGCGCTCAGGGACAGTGGACCGTGTGAGGTTCCTGTGGTGTGAGGACCGTGTGAGGTGCCTGTGGTGTGAGGGTGCAGTACAGACCTTTCCTCTGCTGCATGTGGAGGCAGAACAGATGGTAGGGCTCGACCCCTGGAAGCACTGGCCCTGAGGACAGGGGAACACCCCAGACTCACTTACGCTAAATTACACACAGCACGAGGGAGACACTCGGTCCAAGCTCCGCTGTCTGTGTTCAGCTGGGCGGTCCACATGGGGGAGGTCCCCTGTGAGAGCGGTGTACCGGGGGAGGGAGGGGGGGTAAGATCCCCAGATCGCTTTCTCCCATTTCCGTTCTTTCATCAGGACGCATCCCACTAAGGAAACAGTCACATTTCTAACGTGTGCCATTTCATTTTTGAGCAAAGCTTTCCTCTGCAAAAAGGCAGGCGGCCACGGGGGAACTACGGAAGGATGATCGATTTCCCTGCCACTGTCACCATGGAAACCCCGCCGGCTGTGGCATCACTCCACGGCTCTCTGCCTTCCAACGGTGTGCTGTGACGACACGAACCTGAGACGCTCCCCAAGTCAAAGCCAGGCTATCCTGCCCTGGGTGTCATCCACTCCAATAGCGCAGCCACAAATGGCAATTCCCACCCGCCCGCGGCTTATTAATGGAGCCCATCCGCACTCGCGACGTATATGAGGAAACACTGTACGCTAAACGAGTCCCATTGGAGAAGGGCCCACTACACAAATGCATAATGCAATATAATGTAATGCACTGAAAATAATGAGTCATTCTTGTTAGGGGACGCGCTAACAATTCTCACGTGGCCCCCACAATGTACTGATGTCTGTGCATTTAGTTTTTTTGTGAAAGAAATCAAATACAAATAACTGTCCAGCACTCCAAAATGTGAGTGCCCGCACAAACGCACGCACAGTACAGTACCGTACAGTACAGTACAGTAAAACTTCCTTTGTGGGTCAGATCTGTCATTACAGGAAC